>JANBXA010000366.1:562500-1762500 GCA_030556225.1 Cricetiscus sungorus
ATGGAAATGAAGTTATTACTTCTCCAAATCTCTGGAATACAGCAATGGCAGATCTATGAGGAAGTTTTGATGCTGTGAATCTTAACTAAAAAGACAAATTTTGATGGGGACTTCATTGAATCTGTAGATTACTTTTGGTAAGATTGCCATTTTTACTATGTTGAATCTATCTATCCAAGAGCATGGGAGATCTTTCCATTTTCTGATACTTTTTTAATTTCTTTCTTTAAAGTTCTTGTCATATAGGTCTTTCACTTACTTGGTTAGAGTTGTTCCAAGACTTGTTATGTTATTTGTGGCTATGGTAAATGTTGATGTTTCTTTGATTACCTTCTTAGCCTGTTTATCATCTGTACATAGGAGGTAGGAGGACTAATCTCTTTTTTCTTTTTTCTTTCTTTCTTTTCTTTTCTTTTTTTCTTTTTTCTTCTTTTTGAGCTAACGTTGTACCCTGCTACATTACTGAAGGTATTTATCAGTTGTTGGAGTTCTCTGTAGAATTTTTGGGGTCACATGTATACTATCATATCATCAGCAAATTGTGAGAGTTTGACAATTCTTTTCCAATTTGTATCCCTTTGATCTTTTGTTGCCTTATTGCTCTAGCTACAAATTTGAGTACTATGTAGAATAAATATGTAGAGAGGGAACAGCCTTGTCTTGTTCCTGATTTCACTGGAATTGCTTTGAGTTTCTCTCCATTTAGTTTTATGTTGGCTGTTGAGTTACTGTTCATTGCCTTTATTATGTTTACGTGGTTCAGTTGATCCTTGTTCAATTTCCATGTGTTTGTGAGCTTTCTGAAATTAATGTTGCTGTTGAATTCTAACTTTAAGCTGTGGTGATCTGATAGGGTACAGGGGTTTATTCCATTTTTTTTTTTTTTTGTATCTGGTGAGGTTTGCTTTGTTAGGGAGTATGTGGTCCATTTTGAGTAGGTTCCATGAAGTGCTGGAAAGAAAGTATGTATTCTTTTGTGTTTGGGTGAAATATTCTATAGATATGTGTATACACTGGTGGGAATGTGGCTTCTCTGGCATGTGGTACTGGGAACAGGGAGTTTCTCCATGTACAGAATGAGATAGATCCATATCTTTTATCTTTCATAAAAAATGATGTAAAAGAGATCAAACACTTTGATGCTAGACCTAAAAATTTGAAGCTGCTAGGAAATCTTAGGTAGAACATTTTGAGATATAGTTGAAAGCATTCACTCTTAAAAAGATTTCCATGGCATAGGAAATATGAGCATGGGTTCTTACAAAGATGAAGCTGAAACTGCCACATTATCATGCTATCCCTCTCCTGGGAATACAATCAAAGACATCTAGCTCACTACAGAGATGCCCACATGTTTTTTGCTGCACTTCTCATAATAGTCAAGATGCGAAACTGATACAGTCTATGGGGTCTTGCTTGGGTTTGTTTTCTCAGACTGTTAAAGAATTAAAAGTCAGGGGGAATAAATCAGAAGTTCAACAGGCAGCAGCAGAAAGATCTCATGGACCACAAACAGATTAGCAGTTGAAGAAAGGCATTTTGGGGGGATGAGGAAACACAAGCATGCAGTAGACACACAGAGAAAAAGACCCTTTGTGAAGCATGAGGGGGTGGGGCTGAGAAATCACAAGCTCCAGTCTCTTCTCCAGGGCTGGTGTTTTGAAGCTTCTAAAGGATCTTCCTCCCCTAACTCAGAGTTAGTCAGTTGAGTGGATGATGTCCCAGACTGCTGTGTGTCTTCCTGAGCTGGCCTTGAACTTGTTGAGTCAGTACATCAGCAGGAGGTCTATTGGTATTAGACAGAACCATGCAAAACCTTTGTTTTAAGCTGCCAAGTTGTTTCTGTCTCAAGAAAGGAGGATGTGGAAGAAGCTGGTCACCTTGGAAATTCACCACCTTTATTATGTAGCCATGGCTCATTCTCCCTATTTATCTGGCTACAGAGAATACTGTGTAACTCCCAGTCTATTAAAACCAGCTTAGAGACCCTTCAGGAGGAAGTAGTTAAACATGTGAAATATACATTTAATGGATCTTTGATTGGCCATAGTAAAAAATGAAATTACATCATTTGCAGAAAAATGTATAGAACTAGAGATCATCATGTTAAGCAAAATAAACCAGGCTCATAGGAACAAGAATTGCATCTGAAATCGTGTGTGTGTGTGTGTGTGTGTGTGTGTGTGTGTGTGTGTGTGTGTGTGTTTATTCTTAAAGAAGAAAGGGTACGCTCTGAAATAATGAAAAGTTGGGAATAAGAAAGAATAATGTGGGGAAAATAATGGTGTTTTGAAAATTTTGTGGGAAGTGGAAATAGCCTTAAACAATACAATATAGCAGGCAATGGTGGCACATGCCTTCAATACCAGGCAGAGGCAGTCAAATCTCCATGAGTTCAAGGCCAGCCTGGTCTACAGAGCTAGTTCCAGGACAGCCAGGGCTATACAAAGAAACCCTGTATTGAAAAAGAGTACATTATGGTCAAATCAAACAATAAAAGGAACAAAGTAACAATGATTGTAACTTAGTAAAGACCAAGGATAGAATCTCCAAGAGTCCATAAAGTATAAATTAATGCTTAAATAAACACATCAATCAGGAAGAACCCATGAATCTTTGCTGAATTCCAGGCACTGTGCAGATATCCTCAATTCCCTTAGGTTTGGGGTAAAGCAGGAGATTTATTTTCAATGAACAGACAATGAAAAGGGAGGAATCACATCACGGTGGAGTGGGGTGGGAATTGGCTGGACATTCTATGAACTATGTGATTGGCGTTAGCAGCAGCATCATAGCCATAAATTATTATGTAGGAGTGTCCCCTGCTCCCTGAGTTTGACAATAAAAGCATTATGCCTCTATGTGTTCTTTATCAAAAATTGCACACTTCCCATATAATCATAGAAAATCTGTAGAAAAAGCCAAAAAGTTTATTACAGGACATCTGCTCTTCATGGTCAAGATCATAAAAAGTGAACAAAGTGTGCAAGTTTGCACTGTTGGGAGCACAAAGGTCCTTGTGCCCAAGAATTTCCAAGAAAACCAGGAATGTTATTTACTCAGGATTGTCCTTCCAAAAGGAGGAACAATCCTGTTTTTTCAAAAAGCTGGGAGTTGGATGTTAATAATAGCCCATAGAACCAGACCACATATAAGCTCTCACAACCAGGGATAGAGGCCGCTAATCACCCAAGTGACCTCTATACTCTCTATATGATGGAGACCAGGCAAGGTCTCTCCCTAGGCCCTTAAGCTAGCACAGGTAGGCTATCTTCAGATTCCATCTTTTTGGAAGAAATGACATGTTCTCTAAGTTGATTTTCAATAAAAATCATGCTTCCTTGTGTACCAGGGGTGTATTACATCAGGAAACCATTTTCCAAATTATGTTGTGTTCAGACATACTCACAATAAACTGCCTGCCATCAGATTCCCCAAAGTCTGATAGAGGTTAACAAAGAAGTCCACCTGAACTGAGATTCCACGCTCACCTCTTTGCTTCATTAATCGCTGCCTGTCTTGACACAGAGACCCCCATAGGGGATAACATTAGCCAACTGTAAATCTCAAATCATTTCATAATTTAACTATGAAAAGGTTACAAATTCAAGTCCTATAAATAAAAATAGACTTGAAAATATTCTAGTCATTGTGAAGAAAGTGCATTATGTACAAATATGACATATATTGGTAAAAATAATTATTTTTGTAATTTAATTACATCTATATTTCAAATAAAAATATTTGAGCTGAAATATATATGAACTGAACTAATATTCACTACATAATATGATACATTTTGATTTAAAGTCTCAAGTAGTCATTTTTCTTTGTCTATAACTATCAATTCTTATTTCATTTTGTTTTGTTTTTTGAGACAGGATCTCTGTATGTAGTTTTGGCTACCCTGGAACTACCCATGTATAACAGGCTAGCCTCAAACTCACAGAGATTGGCCTG
Source organism: Cricetiscus sungorus (assembly GCA_030556225.1). NCBI lineage: Eukaryota > Metazoa > Chordata > Mammalia > Rodentia > Cricetidae > Cricetiscus > Cricetiscus sungorus. The sequence goes on from JANBXA010000366.1 coordinate 566,461, forward strand.
TTTTTGCCTCCTGAGTGCTGAGATTAGAAGCATCAACACCACAACTAGTTAAACTACCAACTCTTAAAGTTGGTACAGATAGTAAGCACTGGCAGCATAGCAAAACCAGGTGAAAGTCAGAAATTCTCAAAACAGTCAGCCTGCTATTTTGATGAATGAGAATTTGTATTAAATCATGATAGCTTGGTTCAATGATAATCTCTTCCTTGGAATTCACTTGACTCAACCAACAGAAGCCAGACTAGGAATGTCAGAGTGCTGACATGTCAAGGGAGCACAGGGCCAGTGAGATGCCTGACATATGGGACTGATTTTATTGTTTTGTATTATGTGTTGATTATGCCACACAATAGGGTCCTGAAGAGCATTTTATTATATTGAGTCCTAAAACCAATTTTATCCATCTTATTTTGACAACCAGACATTAACCCTTTACAGCATTTTTAAAACTGTTTTTAGACTCCTAATGATAATACCCCATACATTTAGAAAGAATATTCAGTTGTTTCCATCCATCTCTAAAAGACACCCGGAGTTTGAATTTGAGGTACAGCTTTCCAACCCTCTTCCTGAACAAAGAGCATGAACTAATATAGGGTTTCCAGGCAATGTACCCTTGAATGTGTGGGCATATGGGAAAAGCTAAAAAGAGATGGTAGAAGATGGCATCTATCGGCCAAGGACTGATCAAGAAAATTTGTCAAGTATGTAACATGAGTCCAGTCAGCTTTCTGCAAGGTGACTAGCAGTTCCAATGAAATATATTATTAAACAAAGTCTTCAGATAGAACTAGCTCCATCAATTTCAGACAGTCACTAGAGATTTCAGACCATTTCATCTATGGTTCAGTTAGAATCAAGTCTAATTTTAATTATGTCAGGTTGAGCTTAGAAGAATAATTACCCTGGTTCATGAAGGCTCATTAGTTCTGTATATTTCATCATCAGCTTCATAACCATTAAATGTAAGGGGCAGAACACAACAAAATAATAAGCGCTAAAATGATGACAATGGCAATGAGGAGGAGGAGGACTACTGACTCACAGTGCCGTGGGTAGCACTTGAACACCTCCCAAGTTCACCTCTAGCCTAGGCCACAGACTTTTCTCACTTGGAGTTAGAACAGCCCTAGTGCTGTAGCCAGGGCGGTTTTTAAAAGCAGAAGCTGGCCATACTCCCATCCAAGTTCGGAACTCTTCAGAGGACCTCAGAGTGGGGAATGATATTGTTTTAAGAATTCAAGCTAGGGACGCTAAGCAGGACCATGTTAGTACTGAATAACATGAGCCAGACCAAGGAAGCCAGATGCTTTCTTTCATGTGTGACACATAGATTACACATATGCATGTGTATATACTTATACACATATACACAGGACACAGGAAACTAGAAAGGAAGTTATTTGGGAATGGGAAGGGAGCTAGCAGAAGGAGAAGGGGAAAGGTGGGCAATGGGCAATGAAGATGGTCATTTGCATGAGACACTTAAATAAAAACTGTCATTAAATCCACTTAGCACAGTGAATATACATTTACATCATTTTTCAGATATATGTTTATGTTGTCTGTAAGAGGTCTGTTGTGAACATTGGAGGCTTGCTGTTCACAAAGGGCAAGAAACGGAAGGAACTCCATCAACTGAAGCACAGATAAGGAAAATGTGGCATATATAAACAAGGGAATGCTATTCAGCCATACACGGAACAAAACTTGTCATTTGCAGGAGATAGACGAACTGGGGATCAGTATGTTAAGGGGAGAATAAAGCAGGTGCGTAAAGGCAAGCATGGTGGGTGAGTGTTCATTAGGAGAGTCTTAAAATGTTGGTCTCCTAGAACTTGACAAAGGCATCACATGTGGTCAGAGGCTGTGAAGTGATAGAAGACCCTGCGCACTGTTGCATGGCAAGTGACCATGTGGCAAGAAGTGTTTCAAAAGTGACAATATGGGATTTAAATGTTACCAGCATGAAGAAATGATCAGTGTTCGAGGAGATACTATGATTTCAACTCACACTATGTACACACAAAGATGAACACCATACTGGGGCCCATAAATGCATATAGTCTTTATCAGTCAAAAAATTTAATTTTTAAAAATGTAAAATATTAATAAATTAAAACCTACCATAACACATTTATAATATATTCTCTTACGTGGTATTTTATGAATGTATATTTTATAAAGTAATGAAAATCAACATCTTTATTTCCAAGTGACAGTGACAATATTTAGGAAAAGATATTTTCTTTATTATATTCCATAATATTATCACATTTTAACGTTCTAGAAAATTCGATGTCCTTCATTTTTGTTGATGCTTTGTTTTGTTGGTGTTGTTACACAGTTCAAGCAAGCTAGTCTCAAACTTGCTATATCCCACGCTGGTCATCAGCTTCCTGCTCAGTGTCACACTCACTATACCCTCAACATTTTTTAAAGGGAATTTTTAATCTATTCTTTGGGAATTTCACAGCTTGTACCCCAATCCCCCTCATTTCTGTCTTTTCATATCTGTCCTTCACCCTTGCAGCATTTCCCTAAAATTGTTTTAAAGAAATAATAAGAAAAATAAAGATAGAAACAAACATTAATTAACAAACAAACAAAACAAAAAACTAGCCAAACAAACACACAAACAAACAAACAAAAAACCCAAACACTCCTCCATCTCTCCATCTTTCCCACCTCTCCATCGCTTCCTCATTTATCTTAGTGGCATTGGGAGTTGCTGTGTGTCATGTAGTATACCCTTTTGTCCAAACAGTTTTATTTGCAAATGTTAACTGTGCAATGTGATCAGAATCAAGGCCACTGGTCTTCTGGCTATACCCTAAACTTAGAAAAATAGATTATTATTTTTTTGTTTTTAATTATGTGCGTTCATGTATGTTTAGGGGGTATATGCATGTGACATTAGGTGTCTGTACCTAACAGCCAGAGAGCTGCCTCATCTCCCTGGACCTGGAGTTTTAGGTGGATGTGAGCCACCAGAAGTGAGTGTTAGGAATTGAACTCAGACCCTCTGCAAGAGCTAAAAATACTGGAATTACTGAGCCGTCTCTCCAGCTCTGTCCTTAAATTGTTAAACAGTGATTTTAACATGTTAATCATCATTTTGCAAGCAATATAAAGACAAGCATTACAGTTAGCTTGTTCTTTATTTTTTACTCATATCTAAGGCAAATTCCAACACTCCATCAAGCAGGCCTGCTGTGATACAGACAAGTCATGATGAGTGGAGCTCTGCAAGACCTCGGGTGTCTTGGGCTTCTATTGCCTTGCCTGGAGATGGCTACTGAGACTTCCCTGGTCGATCCAATCACGAGCATCTCTGATTCTAATTATGGGACTTCTAGACAATTTCCCTGTGCAAAATTCTGGTGAGAATTTTTAAAAATCTCTCATCAAAGGGACAATCTTGGAGCTACTAGCTGAGCCTGACTGTGGTGGAAATATCTGGAACAGACTGAGAATACCCTTTCTTAACTTCAAGTGTTCTGTTCTGAAGAGGGCTCTTCTGGTGGGTTATTAGGAACTTTGTGCTATAAGGAAAATTCTCAGTGGGTCAATCCAGGGGGATAGAGGATAGAGTAAGAACTGTGTGTGATCAGATGTAGGACATGCGGATAATTATAACAGTCTTCTGGTTTTCATGTCTTATCACCAATGGCTTTGAGAAGGATGATAAAATAGTTATGTAGACATGAAGCTAGCAGGCCATTTTGTTTCTTTGTTGATAGATCTGCAAGGGAACCCTCACACCTGTACTCACTGCTCAGCAGGAATCCTATTCAGAAGACAAGTAAGTTCATTTAAAAAAAAAAAAAAAAAAAAAAAAAGATGCTCCTGAAAGCTAAGACCAACACAGACTCACCCAGGTGTTAAGGACCTGAAGGGGTTAATTACATTTTCTATCACTTTCCTTGATTGTCCCAGTGACACCTTCCAAATGCTTGTTGGCTAGTGTTCACATACACCGTTTGCTGGGTCTGCCTGTCTGTGTGAGTGCAACCTGTCTGTGAGGCAAAGGGGGAACCTTCTTATTACAGATTTCACAACCTATTCCATAAGAGAACAGAGTCCATGCTTTTACATCAGCAAATTTCTGCCAAACACAATGTTGATCAACAAAACAACAAAAACAACAAAGCCTGTATATCACTGTGTGCCCTGTGGAATGTTCCTACCCTGACTGGTTGCAGTCTACTGGAGTGGGCCTGCAGAAGATGGGAGGCTAATCCAACCTCTGCAGATACCATCTCAGAAGATGTGGGTGCAAAATAGATAACTGGATGCTCTCAGAGTAGTCTCAGTATAACTGACTGTCACATGGGATTTGAAGAAATGCTATCTGGTAAACTATTCAGACAATTTAGTTTGGCCTCCTCCAATATTTAGACACCAAGTTAGTGACTTGTAAGCAGAATTTGTTTGGAGGTGCAGAATCTACCAAGGAAGGCATGGGGAAGGGAGGGAAAAAGGAAGTGAGCGCTTCCCCAGACCTCTCCCCTCAATGGCCTGCAGAGATCTTTTCTATCAGGGAAACTGAACTCAGACTAGAATCCATGATGCAGATACTTTATTATATACACCAAGTTCTCAGTTATTATCTGGGGAATTCTTATTAGAGACTAAGTGTATCCTGGCATCCCTAGCTGGTTCTGTGAGAGACACAGTGTGCTTTCATTGCCAGAGACAGAGAAAACACTCAGGCAACTGCATGCAGGAGGTGCCATTGTCATTTGCCTACCACACATGGAAATGTCCTCAGCTAGGACAAGCACAGAATTGAGGCTACCTTTGTTGATGTCCTAGGAGCAACCTGAAATTCAGGGTCATCATTTTCATGGTCAAAACCCAAAAGTATCTTTTCTTAACTTTCACTAATTTTATTATTAATTAAAATGTGATAATTAATAGTTTTATCAATTATTATTTGTTTTAATAATTAACATTATTCCATTAATAATTGCTATTTAATAATTAATAAATGTAATTAATTATTCCTAATTAGATGCTCCTAAGTAGGTGACATAACATTGACAAAATAAAGTTATTTGCACACAGCTGGCCAGACTCCAACATTTCATTTTTCTTGCTGATCTTGGTGGGATGTTTTCTAGGTCTAATTTTACTCATCTATTATACACAAAGGGTTGGGTTAATTATTACTAATATGCTCTTCATAAATTGTACTGTGCTTAAATATGCCTAAAATAAACTGCCCAGTGTAAGACTATGACCTTTGAACCAAAACTGGCTGTTGAGTTGGGTTGAACTGGATTTCTTGCTTGCCTCACAAGGATCACTGCTCTGCTAGCTGTGATGTTTGCAGAGACCCCACAATACACTTGGTGGTAAATGTAGGAACGAAGGACAAGAGAAATAAAACTCTGTATTAGGCAAAGTAAATGTCGTTTAGAAAATGTTTGCATCTTTTGTCTTTATTTGTGACTTACCCACGGATTTCTCTGTCTATGATAAGCTTGGAGACACCAGTCTTGCTGATGATAAAGTGATGGGAATGTCAGTCTGATTTGTCTCTCTAGGACCTTCTGCAGGCAGTACTTTCCTAGAGATTCTTTCTTTTAATTTTATATTCTCTCTAGTGATAGGGGTTGACTACTCAGAGAGTCTGGTAATTGGCAAGGTTGTTGTGGGTTGAAAGGCTATGAGAGATAGTTAGATTTTTTTCCTGTTTGTTTTCCCCCCACAGAGGAAATGCAGATGATCCCAAGGAATCTGTGTGAGTGAACCCATCCAATTCCCATGAGCCACTCTATTTCCAACAATCAATGGCATTAGCTCAATAGACAGCTTAATAATATCTGGTCAACAATCAGATTTCAGATTGCCCTCTATTTTATAGACTCTTCAAGAAAAAGCAAAATAGATATACCTGTAAGAAAGCATAAGGGTTTGATCTGAACCCCAGAGAGAGCTGCAGTGTTCTGTTCAAGGCAGCTTCTTAGATAAGACTGTCTGCCATTCAGATGCCTGTGTATGTACAAGAAAACAAACAAACAAACAAACAAAAAAAACCGACTTTCTTATTCTAATAGTAAGTTGCAGAACACTTGCCAAACTTGGAAGAAATATAGTTCACAAAGTTGATTAACTCACTGTTTGCAGTGAACTTGGGGGCGCTTTAAAAATACTTTTACAAATTTCCCCAGAAATCCCGATCTTAAGTAACTCAGACCTTCTCTTGGCAGAGTTACTGTTAGAGGTGAGTCTTCTCCAGCATCTTACCCATTCTTTCCTTGACTTTTGAAACTCATCAGTATCACAGAAATATGGATAGAAAATAAGAGAGGAAGGGAGGGAGGGAGAGAGGGAGAGAGAAAAGAGAAGAAAGAAGAAGAGAGAAGAGATAGAGGAATTGATGGATGGATAGATTGATGGATGGATAGATGCTAGATAGATGGACAGATGATGGGTGTGCTGTTGAATGGACAAACAGACAGACAAATGGATGGATAGATAGACAGAGAAATGGATGGATGGATGGATAAATGATAGATGGATAGATGATAGATGGATTGATAGATAGGTGAACAGATAGACATAGATGACATATAGATAGATTGATGGATGAATAGATAGATGAATAGATAGATAGATAGATGTATAGATAGTTCCACGAATGCATGTTAATTATGTTTCTTTTTACTGTCACCACTCAGGAAACCATGGGACTCTCTGTCCACTTTGTAGACTCAAAAGACTCGAATTAATCATTTTCTTGAGATGAGTGAAAATTTTCTTGGGCCCTGACTTGGTTTTGGGTATATTCTAAACCATCACATGAAAGGGCAAATGCAGTATGCAGAATGCAGGCAGGTCTTCCTTTTGTGCTGTTTTGTAACATAGATATCCACATGTGTGGAAATTGAGCTTGCCTACTCTATTAGTTTGCTTTCTATTGCCAAAACAATATGAGCAGAAGGAACTTGAGGAAGAAAGGGTTTAATGGCTGCTGCATCCCAGATCACATTGCATCACTGAGGTAAGTCAGGGCAGGAGTTTACACAGGGACCTGGAGGCAGTAACAGAAGAAAACAGGAGTGCTGCTTACCGACCTGGTCCTCAGAGCTTGGCCAGCCTGATTTTTTTTTTATTATTTATTTATTTATTTTTCTTATTTTACATATTGATCCCAGTTTCCTCTCCCTCCCTCATATCCAACCACCCTCCCATCTCACCCCCCCTCCACAGGGAGGATGATGTCTTCCAGCAGCCTGATTTCTTATACAACCCAGGGTCACCTGCCCAGAGATGGCCCTTCCCACAGCAGTGGGCATCAATAATTCATCCAGAGATTGCTCTAAAGACTCGCTCACGGACCAATCGAATGGAGGCATGTTCTCAGTTGAAGTTCCCTCCTCTCAGATGAGCCTAGTTTGTGTTAAGTTGACAAACCCAAAAAGCAAAGCCAAATCTGACCAGCATATGTCTTGTTTCTATTTTCTGGGTCAGAACTAGGCAACTGAAAGAATCAGTGACACCACTGATTCAGGGAATCCAGCCAGACAAGAGGCCTGAAATGGAGGAGGGCATTGAGGAAAGGCAGCCTTGTCATGACAGCTTGGCTGAACTTGATCACTTGTGATTTGCTCAAGGAAATAAATGTGATCCCTTTCTCTCTTTCAGGGCCATTGTGCTAGCATCATTTCCCCATTTGGGAGGCCAGGTCATACACATTTTTAAACATGTTATTCTGGGGTACTTGTAAAGGCAAGCAGATCCTGACATCTGATCTTGAAGGAACAATTAAAACTGCAGAATCATGGGTAGTTTTCGGCTCACAGTAAAGTAGGAGCCCTCAAAGACATTTGCTAGTATGCAGAGACATTTTTCCTGGGCATGTTGTTATGGTGTTCACGACCTGTCTTTGATGATCATGACAGAACTCACTAGGAAGGCAGTTAGTGTTCTACGGGAAACACAGAGACAGAGGCATATCCCCAAAGCTCCAAGCATTTCAGTGTCTGCACCTGTGAAGTGGGTAGATGAAACTATTCCAAGGACTCTGACACTGTAGGAATGTGTTGGCCTTCAGGAACTGAGCAGTGATAAGCAGAATTTTCCATTCCATGTCTCTGCCAGCAAACTGAGAGAACTAACTGTGTGAAAGACTTGAGTCAATACAGGAACCTCATGACACCCCAGACTACCGTGTACTTGGTGATATCAGAGCAAGAATTACTGCGGGGAATTGGGGACAGACAAGTAAAAGGACAGTGCTCAAACTTCTCACTGTACAGCAGCGATTACAATTTGTCCAAGTGTTATTGGAAATTCAATCTTCCATTATGTAAGTTTTATCCCTTTTAAATGTGTTCTAGATGAGTTGGCATGTTTTATGGTTTGCTCTGCTTCAGAGATAAGCACATTGTCAAAGATTAGATTAAAATTCCTGGGAGGATTCTTTTTAATCTGAAAGGTGGAGGTTGAGAGCAAACATGGTCTGAGAAAAGGTACTGACACTTAAAGTTCGGGGACTCAGGCTGCAATGTGCCAAGGATACTAGGTGGTGCTTAATTCCAAGTCTTCCCGTGGTTCACCATGAACAGAAACTCCCACAGGGGACTGGGAAATGAGGCATCAATCTACAATCAAGACTGCAGGCTCTTGGTTAGCAGATTCCTCTGCTCATCAGCTCGGTACACTGTTGGCCTCGTGGGTAGACATTCCCACATGCTGGCAATAAGATCATTTCCCTTCTGTTCAGGTCACAAATAGACATGCTAATCTGCTACTTTAATTATTTTTATTTGCTTTTTATTATCTAATAAACTTCCATTCAATTCATGGTGACCTAAATTAATGTTTGCCTTTTTGAAGCACTGAAGATGCTGTAACCTGATAATTTGTAGACGGAATGAGAGACTTTTAACCTGCAGCACATCTCTCAGCTCTACGTAGAGAACTGCAGCCAGGTGTGTGGGTATTTAACTGTTTTCCATCAGATCAAGGCTGTGACTCTTCTCACCAAATCCTCAGAGGCCTTCCATCTATGAAAACATTCATTGGATTAATGGATTAGCCAGGAGGAAAATACGCTTTTATTACTAAGGAAGGAGTCATCACCTGGAATGGATTATCTAATACATTTGTGGAAGATTTTCCGAAATGAGTGTGACTCATACATCCAAATAAACACTCTTTGCTTAATTTTCAAAAGACTCATAAAGCTAAACTTTTATCCACGGCAGTTTTCCTATGTAGTACTTGCAGTGTATTATGGCACTGCCCTCCAGGGGGCGCTATCCCTTTGGCACAATTCTGACTCTTCTGGCTAGTTCTCCCACCCAGCGGAGAGGCAGGCCATCAGACTTTAGTCTCCTGTGTGCAGAAGTTCTAGGCACTAACACAGATTTCACATCTGAGAGTTATTTCTGATTTCGGGGTAGACTAGTACATCTCAGAATGGTTGAAGTGGCTGTGAGTACACAATGGCCAACACTCTGTGTATCTTCCTGATTTCTTCAGCAATCCTTTCAGCAAACTATGGTTATAGTTAGACCTCCAGGGCTTTTTGAGGGTAGAATTGTGAGTTTTGGCACCCTGAAGACAATCTCATGTGGGCTGGACAAAACCATCTGTCTCACAAGAACACGGTAACCCTCTTTCCTACACGGGCCTTATACAGAGCAATTTCCTTCTGCTTTTACATGAAATTGTCATGCAGGTGTTTAAAAACCATGTGGCTGAGGAACTGGCCATTTTGTGTAGCAAGCCAAGCCTATGACAGAATGGCAGGGCAGGAGTGGTCCAGAAACCATGGGGTGTCACTATATGTGTCCTGAGCAGGGGCATACAATTTCAAAACTCTTTAAATTTAATGTTGGTGCATAAGCCATGCTTCTTGCAAGTGCTGAGGTCCTGAATCTATTATATAACTAAACCATCTCATAGGGTCTTGCTAGCATTAATTAAGATGACTTAGAAAATGATTTGGAGCAAGTAAATGTTCCTTTCATAAATGGTGTGTGATAGACTATGGCTATTCTCCAGTTTTAAGTCACTAGAGGGTTTGTACTTATATCTCGCTCTCCACATAGATTCCTTCACTGGGAATGGCTCCCCACCTTCGTTCCTGTGGGCCCCTAGGTTTGGTTCTTCATGCTTACTTGGCCACATCCATCCTAAAACAAACAAGCAAACCATCAGGCTCACCATTCCTCACTCCAGGAGCCAAATGTGCTTCCAGTACTCCTGACCATAGTTGGGACATGACATCTCCTTTGTGAGGCAGACTGTATGCAATAACAAAACTCATGAAACTTCATGCTAGTGCTTTTTTTACCATGTGAATTCCATTTGTAAACCAATGTAGAAGGACTATCGACCAGAAGACTTCTATTCGGAAAAGTCCTGGTTCAAATTCGAGCTCTAATACTCTCTACCTGGCAGGGCGCTGGACCGCTGCTTTATATGTACAGGTCAATGGTCACTTTCTCCTCTCTTGGTGAGAGGACACATTAGTGGTGTCGCCATCCCCACACAATGCTCCCACGGGATGTGTGCTCTCTTCCTTTCCTAGCATAGCTATTTCTGTACTCACTACATTCCTGCCCACCATAAGGCAATCCTGAGGATAAGATACATGCCATTTTTTACTTTCCTATTGCATCCAGCACAGAGTATTTGCTTTTTATTGCTAAGTATTTGTTTTTTTATTGCTGAACCTACTCATTTTGAAAATTAGATGCTAGTCAGTGGGTTTCCTCACATAGCCAGTGTGGAGGAAGTATATTTGTATAATCATCTTGGCTAGCTGAAGTCTGGCAGACACTGGACTGGTCAGTAATTCAGCTCTGCGTCTCCAGGGTGCCAGGGGGTTTGTAATGATATACCTTTCATTATAAGAGTCCTTTAGAGTAGCAGGATTTCCCTTTTCTCTTAACCAATAAGTCACACTCTTTTCCATGGTTCAAAGTTAAGCTTTTATTCAGTTTTAAATTAAAAAAATAAATTTCATTATTAAATAGTGAGATGGGTCTAACTAATGTTCAGAGAGTTTGTTACTCAGGAACCAGGGGCACAATTAATGGGGGGAGATCACCTAAACTAAAATTATTAGTGTGGTAGTGTTTGTGAAAAGTTCAACAGTGCCATGATCCCAAAGAAACTAAAATACAAAGTTTTAAACGTGTACAATGGAGGGAGAAGTGAACCACTTACTCTACTACAACCAGATGCTACATTCCCAGTGCCAGTCAGCATGGACATTATACCACAGTGCTAACATCATCAGGCTCATCTGCCTTCTTTTGCCTGCTTGGCAGGGATTTCAAGTATTCGAGGTGTCTCCGGGCATCTTCCTGATTCTGCCTCACATAATATACTACATAAGAGATCACCATGGTGAACCAGCCAAACATAGTGACGAGCATGGCATAATCAGTGGTCTTTTTCGGGAGGTTACAAAGGTCCGCATCATTGGCAGCATTGAGGAATGGTCTTCCAGCATGTTCATCCAACACTGAAGTCTTGCAAATTACATTGTGTGCTGTCTCGTGATTGGATGCCATGCTCCTCAGTACTTGCTGGAGAGTGCAGTCACAATGCCAGGGGTTGTTGGCGATTCTGGCCCTAGCCTTCAGATTGTTGAAGGCATTTTTGTGCACACTTTGAATCCTGTTGTCAGACAGGTCCAGGGTCTGCAAGGTTTCTGCTACCCCTTTGAATGCATGCTCATCAATAAACTCAATGCCATTTTTGGACAGGTTGAGAACTTTCAGCTGATGGAGGTCCTTAAAAATCTCATTGGGGATGGATGTGATCTGATTGGAGTCCAGATAGAGCAAAACTGTTTCAGGAGGGAGATCTCTGGGTATTTCCTTGAGGTTTGCATTGCTACAGGTGACATTTAAACCCCCAGAGGAAGAACAAAGGCAGCCTTTGGGACACATACTGGCAGAATGAAAGCACAGGATCATCAGGACAAAGCTTTGGAGGAGGAGACACATGGAGAGGGAACGGGATAGCCACAGGTCGACCAGATTCATTCTGGAATCTCAGCATAATCCCGAGTCCATTCCTCATTTACTCCGAGTGCTGCAACAGTTCTGACTACACTCTGGATTTCCTTCCCGGGTGCTTCAAAAGGATGCAGCTAGCACACAGTCTTCATTATTCCTGTCCTCGCTTGGAAACCTAAAGGAAAGGGAAGCAGAGGCAATTAGCTCACTTGCAAAGAGAGGAACATGGCAATTAAAATGTGCCCTCAGGTGTCTGGCCTTCCATGGAGGCAGGAAGGTGAGTGAGGCAGGTAATTTCCGTCAAGGCCACTGGAGGTTTCCTGTGTAATGGGAATCTGCTGAAATCCCCAGTGTTGGGGAGAGATTCAACAGAGGTCAAAATTTCCACATCCCATCATCTTGTTTTCAGTCAGGGCAGAATTAGAACAAACATCTCCCATCTCTTCTACTCCACTCCTGGATCTTTCTATGTCAATAAAATTGAATCTTGTCTTTTACCATTCCTACAGTAACACAGACATTATGCAATTGAATCCTACATTGGACAGCAACAAAAACCACTACCTACAATTCAAGGTTAATGATCATAGACAAACATGTCTGTCATGGGCTTTGAGAAGATACTCAATGGAGAATATTGCCTCTAAAGAAACATTTGACTTAAGTTAAGTGGACAGACGCCTCTGAGCTTCATGATGGTTCTGGGGACAAACCAACAAGGGCCTCCACAGGAACTGCTTTCTTTCTGAGCTCCTGAGACTACACAGTACCTGGGAGGATGCTCACAACTGCATCCCAAAGGATTCTCTGTCTGTTTCCTAAACAACGTATCCTCTGCCCAGCTCAAACGAGGCACATTGCTGTCTGGCTTTTTATATAAGAAAGGTAGTTAAGAAATACTGGCTTCTAGGACAACCACAATAGGCTATTTGTTCTTTCACTGATGCTTGCCCATACATGCACAGATATATACACACCACATATATTATTTATACACATACTGTTGATATATACTGTTATACATGTGTGTATACTGTGTGTGCAAAAACACAAGATACATACACACTTGTTAGTGTTAGAAGTAGCCATGGAAATTCCCCAATAGTCGCTTTTTTCTTTCTTATATGTATTATATGATATATGCACACATAGACAATGCTAGTTTGGAAAGTGTAGGAATCACAAAATTGAGTAGCATTAACAATATTGCAGTGTTCTCAAACAGCAGAGAGCAGAGGAGAGAATGCAAAGCCAACATTCAGAATGACTCTCTGATAGTGGCTCATAGGAGCAGTGAATGGATCTTAGTGAGGCATGTGTCTTCTCTAAGGTCAAATAGTTTGTGGGTGTAAAGACAGGAGTCCTGCCAGGATTTTGGCTCTGACTCATCCATCTCTCCTCTCTTTCCGATGCCCCCACAGTTCCCTTTACTCCCATCTGCTCCAGAGGTGCAGGCAGGCTCTACAGAGCACTGCGTTTAGGGACTTTCATTACTATTATGTTGTAGCCTAAACCTCTCTTGGGAACCACACAGAGCTCAGCTGAATGGACGGTTAATGGTGAAGGAACCACAGTTGACTTCAGAAGTATCCTCTCAGGATTCAGGGCACAATAAGTACCACTCTCAGCAGTGAGCAGCAAACAGCTTTGTGCAAACGTATCTTTTATAGAGATCCCAGATGGATAAATTCATAGGGAAATGATTCCAAATGTTACCAAACTCGCAGAAAAGATGATTAATGTGAGCTGGAAACATAATGAACCAAGTTGTTAATCATGGAAAAATTAGATTAACAACAACAGAGTGGTGTGGATGTGCTTTTGGAATTCTGCATGCCTGGAGTGCCAGGAAGCAGGAAGGAAGGAAGGAGCCCAGTACATTGGGAAATCAGTGGGTTCCTGGTTTTCTTAAGTCCATTAAACACCAGAAAGCACAAAGAAAGAATCTCCAGATGAGCCAAGCCCTGTATCAATATCTCGTTTCATTTGTGTCAGATGTCCTTTCCTCCCATGTTCTCCTCTGAAGCTACACTGTGACATTTGAGAATCTAATAATTATCTAGGCAGGAGAGAGACCAAGGGAACAGGGAAGGGAGGGAGCATACAGACAAAACAGAGAGGGGCAGAGTATACACTGGGGATGCCAGGAGGACATGGGGGACAAGGCATAATGGCTTGTTGGAAATAAAGGAAGTCCACATCCAGCATGAGATTTGCAGATACTGTGTTGCCCTAGCCATAGATTAACTGAAAGGTGGCAAACTCTTTGGGGCCTTCACACTCCTGTGAATTTTTAAGTGACTGGTTTCAGGGTAGATGTGCTCCTTACTTCAGAGAACGAATTCCTTGAGGTTATAGACTTGTGTCTGTCTCATGTCTGTCTCATGGTCCATAAGCATTATGTGATCCAGCTTTCATCCTTGTTAATATTATTCCGTCTCTCTAAATACTGTTCCTTTATCTTTGATTCAATATTACAAAGTTGAGCTGAGGATTGTGTGAGATAATATATAGACAGTAAGAGCTCAATACTTATCAGCTACAGTTACTATCACCCTCCTTGGATGCTCACCATATAATAGTAACCGGCACATTGTGAGAGATAAATACTATTAGTGAGTGAAGTGAAAACTATCTATGCTTTGTATTACTCATAATGTCAACCGTTACTATCTTGAACTTAAATCCAGCTCATTAAATGTACTTGTTCCACATGCTAACGTGGTCAAGCCTGGAAAAACTGTGAAAATAGGCACTTGGGGAGATGGAAGGATGGGTCTTTTTGTCATTAGACTCCCCTGGACTTGGTGGTGGTTCCTTTAGAATTACCATTCCAGCAGCCATGGTCACACATAAGAAATGGTTCTGACTCACACTGAGGTCTCAGTGTAAGAGTGCATGAAGCTCATCTTTAGACAGGATCCCTTGTCCTCAATTGGCTATCCATGCATGGAATGCTTGTTAAGAAAACTAATACAGAACATCTCTTTCTTCCAGAGATGAGGCTCCAAACAAGTGTTTCACTTTTCAGTGATAGTTAAAAAATGAAGAAAGACAAAGTCTTTTGATATTAACTAGATGGCTCAGCTACTATGACTTGGTTTTTACCCCAATCTTGGATGTAGTGACAAGAGTTACAGAGTGTTGAGATGGCCAGAATATTTATGGACTCTGATGGCTCATGTGTTGAAATCTAATACCAATACAAGGAAACACAAACATATTTATGGAACAGCAGGTTCTTCACAGGCAGTATTAGTATCCATGCAAGCATTTCCATAGAAATTCTTGTCTCTGCACTACATAAGGACACACGGAGGAGAGTACTATGTGTGAAGTAGGAAATGAGCCTCCACTACATACACAAACTTTTGAAACCTTGATTGATCTTGGGTATCCTATTATCCTGAATCATGAAAAGTGAACTTCTGCTATATCACAAGAACAAGTAGATTGACATAGTGTTCAGGAGACACACAGCACAGTCAAACATCAATTAAGTTGGGTCATTTTCACAAGGGAGGAAGGAAGGGCTTTTGGTGCTGATTAACTAGTTCAAAGTGATTGGCAGCATGGCCTGGCCTTAATTTACTGTATAAATGGACAATAGCTGCTATGCAAATGAGGTTCCAAAAAAGAGATAGAAACATGGACCTCCCCTCCCTTGCCCCTCCCCCCAAGCCCGGTCTATTTTGACTCAACTTTGCACCACACAAACTCAAAGAGAAAATAAGCTGTGGTTCTGGGAGAGCGTTAGCTGATTGCCATCAAAATGAGAAGGTCACAGAGGGATGCCAGAGACAGACAGCTACAGTTGTCATTGGCTGTTCCCTTTGATACAGGACTGGTCTCACTAGTCACTGGGCGTCCCTCTGATACAGGATTAGATTAGACAAATCAAGTTCAAAAGCATGTTTCCTAGCTCAAAATACCTCCATTATCTCTGTCCACTCATCCCCTTGCCCATGACAACAGAAAGCTGTGATATTTCCAAATGCGGTGTCTAGCTGAGACCTGTGCCAAAAAGCGGGCCATTTTATTCCAAGATTCATGCCTTGCTTACATCTTCTAACTGCATAAGCTTTTGAGTTACAAAATTAATGCTGGGGTTGGTGACAGCCATCAAACTCCCTTTCCAGAATGAAGAAAAGAAAGTGTACTTAGCAGAGAGAGGACAGTTCCCCCAGCAGCTGACTGATTGTCCTTGTCCAGTTTTCTATTTTTTTCTTGTGATTAAGAGATAGTCGGGACTATTGAGAGACACCAGCTCAAGCATTACCAACCCTTCTGAGTAACAGCACAAACCACTGCAGAAGAAACAGATTACTAACTGCATTCTGAACAAAACTGCTTCTAGCCAGGAGGATTCAGTTAGAAGGCAAAAGTCACAGAACAGGAAAGACTCTAAACACACAATATAGAAGTCAAATAAATGGCAGAAATATCACATAATTACATACATTTGTAATTTCTCTGTGTCAGAAAGTAAGACCATACACAAGTCAAAAGGAAGATGGTAAGACAAAGGGCTTGTGTTTATCTATTTTTCAACTCACAGAAAAGTGTTCAAAGAAATAAGAAACTGATCCAAGAGGAGAATGGGCAGAAATCAGAAATACATACATACAGACATGCATACATACCTATATATAATATACTCTTGCATACATATAGCACACACATACATTACATGCCATGTAAACCATAGAATATCATTACAAATAAAACAAATTTAGTTGAGACAGCTATGGTCTTCTTTTTTTAAATAGGAAGAACACCTAATGTCAACAAATGTGGAAAGAACAAAACATTCCCAGCCCCTTGTGAGTGCAGAGCAGTGAACTCTTTTCTCAAGTAGTACCATTCTAAATTTAGAGACAGCTTCACAGATGCAATGATAGCAAAGGGTGACCCCAAAGATGGCTTGGAGAAGGATTCTCACAGATGACTCCCATGCATGTACAATGTTTTTAAAGAGATACATATTTTAAAGAGGTAAACATGCAATGAAAGCATACATTCACTCTGCTCAGGCAGTTTCCAAAAGGAAAAGTTAGTAATGGCTAACTAGAAGCATGACTGGGCCGGTCAGAAGAAAGACTGTTACCTACTTCTGTATTATTTGGAACATTTATGACACACAACTATTATAAACATCGAAATGCACCATGGAGTAGCTAGAAAACTAATCCAATGTGGTTATTTAGCAAGTAATTTTTCTCCCCATGCAAGGGCTGGACAGTGGCATCCCAGGGAACAAAGGCAGATCACATTTCAGGATGAGAGACTGAAACATCAATGAATAAAAGGCAAACCCAAAAGTTGAGCCACACCCTGCAGCAACCAGCCAGGAGACCCTCAATAATGCCAGGTGGAATTGATCATACCATAGGGTGTGGTTGCTCCCTGAGACCCCAACCTCTGCTTCTGTAGCATCCCAACTGTCACTTATTATGATTTTCTTTCCTAATAACTACATCCCTGTTACATATTACTAGACTATGTGATCACAGAGAGGATTCAGTGTCCTACCATTTTCACATCAGTTACCTTAGTAAAAATTTATTGAAATGAATTTGGATATGTTCTCAATTAATGATGTACAGATACTATTTGACATTTATTACATGCCAATCATTTGTGTAGAGATGCACCCATCTAATAAGGTGGTAATTGAAATTCTGACCAGGGCCTTGGTAAAATGGATGTAGATTTCCCAGGTGACACATTAAATCACCATATGATGATTGTCTGGTACATGCCATGGTAGTCTAACATCTTCTAACCTACTTGAAGGATGAAAAATGCAACTAACTCATTATATTTTCCAAGGGTAGTTTATTACATGACCCTTGGGGTTGGTGGAGGAGAGTGATCTAGAATCAGAGCCAGGGCAATGTGTTGTTTGGAGATGGTCTTGGTAATATTTGGAGGCTGAGAGGGCTTGCTACTTAATGTGTGCTCCTTACTCTGTTTAGAGATGTTAAGCTGGTTCCTATGGGCCAGAAGGTCAACAAAGACAAAGATTTCCTCTAAACCAGAATATGTACTTTATAGTTTCCAGGGCAAAAGTGCCACAGCAACAAGAAAATAAGGGAGAATCATGAATCCTAATCAAGAAATGCCATGTTTAGGTTTAGATTTATGGACATCTGGGATTCATATGGTTCCAGAATCACAGAAATGACTCAGGAAAGAATCACCAGGTTAAGTGACCATGAATCTTCCCATCCACTTGTATGTTCAAGGGCAGCTGATAGATACCTCACCTGACATGGGAGTGGAGTGGATAGAACAGAGAGGAGACAAAAATTCCCCCTTTCTCTTTTAGCCCGAAACAAAAGATTGTAGGGGAAAGTTTAATATGAGATTCAATGTTATGATTAATCTTCTAGAATAAATTTGTACTTTGGTTTAAAGTAAGTTTGTTACTTAAAATGATGGTAAGGTTATCTACTACCTTATGCTAATCATGAAACTATGGGGCTGAATTGTGCTCTCATTCGGAGGCTGAGGTCAATCAAAGGAATGGCGAGAAAGAAAATGCTGGAGGAGAAAGTGGAACTGCATCTTCTCAGGGATGCACAAAGACCCAACTGTCTAGGAGCAGTTGTGCCCCTGGTGTGATGAACAAACGAAGGATTACATGGGTTCCAGCCTACTTGTGGGCCACCTGCTCAGTATCAGAAGCAGAACCTTGAGTCTAGCCTTGGTGGAATGTGACACCACGGCATGATGTACTAATGCTTAATCATGGTCCTCTGTTTCCTGTTTGTTTAATGCTACTTAAATGCCAGTTTGTTGCTACACAAACTGCTATGTGTTGTGAAAATGATGTGGTAGAAGAGGAGGGAAGAAGGTACTGTCAGAACAGAACCCGGGACAGCTGTGCCCTGGGACAGAGCTTGGAATACAAACATCAGAGCCCTGGATTCCAGAAGTCATGAAGAAAAGAATGAGAACCTACATTCCCAAGACAGAACCTGGATCTTAGGTGTCCCCCAGGACAGAAGATAGACCCCTGATGTCCCCCAGATAAAACCTGGAATCCCAGGTTTTCCCAGGTAAGAAGTTGGTCTCCATATGTCTTCAGGACAGAATCTGGACCTTGGGACAGAACTACAACCTCAGATATCTTCAGGACAGATTGTAGACTCTAATGTTCTCCAAGACAGTTCTCATCCACTGTGCCCTTGATTGGTGCCTCTCTTTTCTTTCTTGTTTCCAGTACTGAGAGTCTGTAAATGAAAGTGCCTAGTTTTAATGTCAAACCAGCTCTCTGTGAATCCTTTGAGTCTGGTAAAATCGAGACTACACACCCCCAACTTCTCTTTTGAGGCCCTCATAGTTCATCCTGACATCACAATGTCTTGAGAACCAGCTGCTCATGTCCAGGTTAGCTGTAGTGCAGCTCATCCCTGCTTAAAACCTACATCACAGAATATATATTGTGCTGGCTGATTGTATGTCAACTTGACACAGCTAGAATCATCAGAGAGGAAGTGTCCTCAAATGGGGTAATGTCTCCATAAGATCCAGCTGTAGGACATTTTCTTAATTAGTGATTGATGAAGGAGGGACCAGCCCATTGTAGTCCTGGTTCTATAAAAAAGCAGACTGAGCAAGCCAACGAGAATCACCCCTCCATGGCCTCTGCATCAGCTACTGCCTCCAGGTTCCTGCCCTGTTTGAGTCCCCAACCTGACTTCTTTCAATGATGGACTAAGATGTAGAAGTATAGCCCAAATAAACCCGTTCTTCTCCACTTTCTTTTTGGTCATGGTTTCATCACATAGATGAAACCCTAACTAGGACACATCTTTAAGTGAAACCTAGACATAGCAGGCAAAAACTGAGCCTTCTGAACATCTTACCTCCTCCCTACAGGATATAATGGTCACAGTGCCTAGAAGGGTTAAAAAGCTCTTCTTGTCCATGAATTCACTGGAAAAACAAGAAGTCTTAGACTCCTTTTTTTCCAACCAAGAATTTTTCCTGCTGTGAGTTCAGAGCTCAAGGTAAAGATATTCCCACATCTTGACTAATATCCATAAGTATTATACAGCATGCTGTAAGTTTATGAGATTAAATGGGAACCCATCCACCTTGGCTTCTCTCTGCTTCTCTATTATTATTTCTCAGCATGTGCTTATATATCTATAGTAGTGAGCTTTGGAAACTTTAAAAATATAATCTCCATAAAATAAGCTCTCAAGGTCTCACCAGAGTGCAGGTTGCTTGAAGGTCACTTTTACAAAGACCTAACTGATGCTGAATCCACGTATTGCTCTGTGTTGGTGAGTGACTGTTACTTTTTTAGAAACAGCTTATCCCTTTCAACCCCGCCCCTATCTATTTTATATTAAATTGATGATAGGCACTGGTTTGGGAGGGAAAGTGTGGGATTGAGATCCCAAACCAATGTGTACAGTTGTATTCAACATCAGTTCCTCTAGGAGCAGTGTCCAGGAATCTAGCAAGTCACATACTTCCACACTTTAGATACTTTAGTACCAATCCAAGGGCAACCCAAAACATCCACCTCAGGGCTGTCAGAGATACCAGGACATTGGGAAGCTTTAGTCACTAAAGAGGATTCTGTCTTAGATTTCAGTAGCTGTGACAAAAAAATTGCACACAACACAATTTTGTTGTAGAATTTCAGTTATTGTCTTATACATAAAGGAAATGGTTTGTACCTCAGACATGCCAGCTCAAACTCACCACCTGAATCCAGCTGAGATGGAAGAGTTAAACCAACACTGAACTGCAGGGCTCCAGAGTGAGCTGTTACAGAAGGGAAACAAACAGAACAACACAAAAGGAAACCACAGCAACAACAGGAAGACAGGAAATACAACTTCCAGATGAAAGGGGAAGCTCCTTCAAAAGACATCAGAAAAAATGGGCTTCCAACTTAAAAAAAAAAAAGTACTGAAAAATAGATGTTATTTGAAGAGCTGGAGAAGCCTGAATGCAGAGTGAGTTTTAGATGATATTGCACCAACTTAGCATTTCCTAGGCTTCCTGAAGATTTGAGTAAGACAGAGATGGTCCTTTCTCTCAGGATCCATGCGGAAGTACTGGGAATGAATCCTCAGAACAACTAACTGTTCAGCAAACGGAACTGCCTTTGTCTGTGAGTAGAAAGACACAGGGAGCAAGGTTGTTACAATAGATAAGGGAATGCCAGGATATACAAAGGCCATTGTAACATTTTTTTAACTTCTCTAAAAGATTTGTTATTAATTTTCAGATGGAGATCTGGTGAAGGGGAGCTACTGAGACATATAAAACAGAACACCAAGAAAAAAGGTCCTCCCAGTGCAGTGGGCGTGTCTTAGCAACCCTAGAGTTAGACATCAGTTCTTTTTAGTTTCCAAGTGGAAACTGAGGGAGGAGTAAGCAGGGATCTTTGTGACTCCTGTGTAACCCAGATCTCATGCACATTTTTCTGTGAGTCTTACAAGGGATAGATATGGTTTTAATGGGTGATTGCAGATATTATGGGCTGGTCACTTTCTAATCTTTTCTCTCCATCTGTTTTTTTTCTTTTTTTTTTTGTTTTTATCTTGGAATAATAGTGGTTCTCATGCTAGGATTGAAATGGCAGGAGCCAAACACAGAGCAGTTTCAGTCATGTGCAGAGCTGTCCATAAGTGACTGTCACCTGCTAACAAAGGTTAGTCTTGGAACTAGTTAGAGTGGGAACCTGGCAGGCCTGAGCAGGAAAGCACATGGTAGCTACATCCTGACCAAGGAGGCAGGGAGACGATTTGAGAGGAGCAAGAAAAGGGAGGCTGCACCTCAGTGGCTGTGTCTCATGTTGGATAGAATTTCCTTTGGCCACATAACCTTAAAGCTGCAGTTAGATTCTTCCAGCCATACCAGAAATTACATATGAAGCCAGGCCACTTCCCGGCAGCTGCACAGCATGGCCACCAGCTATCTTCTTAGCAAGATGGTA
This sequence comes from Cricetiscus sungorus, assembly GCA_030556225.1. Lineage (NCBI taxonomy): Eukaryota > Metazoa > Chordata > Mammalia > Rodentia > Cricetidae > Cricetiscus > Cricetiscus sungorus. The sequence continues at coordinate 588,421 of JANBXA010000366.1, forward strand.
TGGGGATGGGTCACAGTGACATTTTGACCTTTGCACATATGCAGAAGAATAAAATGAAAGGAAGGAAGGTAGTGCCTGGGGGTGGGTAGAAACTTGTCAATGGCATCATAAGTAGGTTAAAAACACACACACACACACACACACACACACACACACACACACACACACACTCTTAAAAGTCCACAACATAGGATCCAGGAGGCTAGGAAGAAGATTCTAGTGGCCCATAGTGAAAAATTAATCTGCAGCAGAAAAATGAAATGGCACAGTAAACGCAGAATGCAATGAGTGAAGGGGGAGGGGGAGGGGGGATGCCCTTCAAGCTACAGTATGTGGGCACCAACTGTGTGCAAGGCACTGTTCCAGATGCTTGACTTTAAAGATGGAAGCCAGAATCTCACAACTGCTCTTTCTCAGAGCTGTCTCATGTCTGACCTGAGACAGTTTATGATGAGGCTTGGGACTTTCTGAGCTGGTGATATTTAGATGTGCTATTGAACCTTGAACTGATTGTATAAGTGTGTAGAAATGTTCTGAGGTTGCTGAGATATAATGTGTATGTTTTACATGGAGGATTACAGTGAACTGTTTGTATAGCCTTACAGGAAGGAACAAAAGGGAGATTCAACAGAGAAAAATAAGATCCTGTAACTACTGATGAGCTAGAGATTAAAGAGTTGAGGTTAGAAATCCAGCCACCACTAGAAGCTGGAAATCTCAAAGATGGAGTCTCCCTTATAGTCTCTGGCAGAGGTGTGACTGTCTAGGACATTGATGTTCTTTTTTTTTTTTTTTTAACAATCTTGAAGTTTATGAAGAAAATGTTTTATATAGAATTAAGCATAAACATTAAGAGATTGGCAGCAAGAAATACATAAGACATGGACAGTAGCATGATAGTACCCACTCTGGGCTGAGTGTGGACTTCCCAAGAAAGAAAATCTTTTCTCAACATGCTCTTGGTGGCCTTTCAAACCATATTGATCAAAGAATTCAAACTAACAAAGATATTTTCGCATGCTTATTTTGAGTAAATGAGTTTTCAAAACGCTTGATGGTGTTATATAAAGGCTTATAGCCTGACAAGATAAAAGAGATCACAAAGCAGCAAGGTTACATGCTCAGGTTACATAGAGGTCAGGACAGCATGTTGACTGTATATATAGTTCTTATGTTGTTTTCTTATTCTTGTACTGGACACTGAGTTTCACTATATACCCAGGCTGCCCTCAAGCTTGCTATCCTCTAGCCTCAGCTTCCTGAAAGCTGGGATTACAAACACACATCACACCAGAGAAGCAAATTTACTTTTCCTCAGTGAAGAGGAAAAGTCTTCTGCCTCTGGAACCAGCCATAAGAGGAGAGCTGTCTGTTAGTTTAGGGGTCAAATCTGTGACAACTTGTTGAATAAGCCATGAGGACCGAATGCAACAATGGAGGAGAATGGAAAGTAGAGTTACTTCTATTGAATGTCTTCCTACATGGGTGAAGAACTTTTGCTACAATTGAGTACATTGTGGTGACATATTGTTTATGATCCAATAAAGCCACTGGGGATCAAAATGCAAAGCTTGTCACAGCCACAGATGCCAGGAGCTGGTTGTATACACCTTTCATCCCAGGACTCGGCAGACAGAGGCAGACAAATCTCTGTTAGCTCAAGGCCACACTGAGTTACAAGAAAGGTATCTAATCTAAAAAAGAAACAGCCCACACAAAGCTGATCCTCTAATAATGAAAATGAAAGGGCTATTGCTGCTTGAATTGCATACTTTGCTATTTCCTCACCTTTGGTCACCACTTTCATTGAGCATTTACAATACTAACATTTGGGTAGGAGAGGAGTTAAAGGTCACCCTTGCCAACATTCTGAGTTTGAAGCTACCTGAGCTACATAAGACCCCGTCTAAAGAAAATAAAACAATGACCACAAAGCTTTGCTTGGGTCTGATGTATATATGAATTCAGGCCTGTAATCTCAGTTATTCAGGGATGCTGAGGCAGGAAGATCACAAGTTTAAGGTCACCCCAGGCTACAAAATGAGTACAAAGCCAGCCTGGATAACTTCGAGAGACTGTCTCAAATTAAAAAGTAAAAATAGAGCTGTGGATAGAGTTCAGTGCTTGCTTAGCACTCAGCATCATTCATTATTCAACCAACTAATCAGATGACCAAAAAATTTTAAGGCAAAAAAAGAGCCTTGGAGTTAGACATGGCTTAGCATCTAACTTTGTTATCCAACAACTACTTGATAATTATTAGTGAGTCAGAGTACTTTGCTAGTCAATAGTTTTGTAATTTTTATTTAAGGGTGTCCTATTTAACATTTCACGTCAGCATTTCCAAATGTAAAATGAGTTTAGAAATATTTATTTCTAATGCTCACACTATAGCATCCATGCCCCCTTTTCAATGTGACCTTAGGTCTCTTCCCTTCTAGGGATAGAGTCTTGGATTTACCTGACTAAAGACTTGCTTTAGCCACAGTAGCAGGCAGAAGTGACAGGGTTGCAGGTATGAGACTGAGAGATTGCCACCTAAGGATCCTGCCAGGCTCATTCCATGGAGCCTACTGGATTATGGGAAGCCACATCAAATGAAAGCCAACTGTTTTGAAACTTGAGCTATCTCTGTTTCATATGTATGAGAAAGTCCAGCTCAAGTGATAAGATACAGCTATCTAATCTTTAGTTGATGCATTTGAGTGAGCCAATGAGATCAGAACCAAGATAGCCACACCTGTGAATGATGACAAATGCCTTTCGGATATTTTTAAAAATGTAGACAATAGATACACATGATATACAAGATAGCATCTTCCAATTAAATACCTTAATATATTTGTTCCTAATCAATACATGACTGGTACTTGTTTACCTTCAATAACTAATAAATGTATGTTCTTTAACAAAGTGTAACAGAGACCTCATTCACAAGTGCTGTCATTGCTCAGTGCTGAAGGACACTGCAATTCATCCCACTGTCATTAGAAAACAAATTACTTAATTCTATTTGCTGACCATCACAGTCAATAATATTCTGGGTTGTTATGGTAACCTCTGAGCAGTCCAGAAAACCTGACACATAGATGAAAGATATTCATGCAATCTGAAGGTCAAACTGGAATAACAAATTGAAATACTGTTTGCTTATGTATCCCTGACATCTAGAACAATGGGTGAAGTGGAAACATGTACCTTGTGCAGGCTCAGAACTAAGAGCTTTAGAGCCAGACTGTCAAAACCCCAGGTCCTTCATTGTACTTGCCTTGATCCCCCTGTGTGTGAGCGGAGAGCCACAGAAATCCTTACTGCTTCTGCATTTTATGGGGATAAAATGAGATTTAGATAAGACACCTGGACAGAACCTGGATCTAGTCTGAGGACAATGAATCTGAATTATGTGCCTTTGTTGAACTGTGTTTTGTTTCCAATGTGATCATGGGAAACTGAGCCCATATTTCTCTCTGGCTCTCAGACTCGCCCTGCAAACAGACAAATGTCAAAGGAAGCAATGGTTATAGAAATCCAATGGGAATTGAACATCATGTCTTGGTGATCCTATGATACACAGGTGCAATAAATAACTGTCAATTTAGGACTCACTGCCAAAGAGTGTCTGGCATGAAGTCCCCTCTCCCTCTAAACAGAGTCCTTGCTACCCTGGAAATGCATGGAGTGCTCTCCCATTTGTACCTTGGTCATTTCCTCTCCACAAGCCATATCCAGACCTGTGACCTCACATAAATCTCTCTGAAGCACCCAAATGATACAGACTGAAGCCTGTTCCTGACCTCATCCCTCAGCTTATCAGCCACTACCTGTTCTTCCTAATTAGGGCAGAAGCAGGGACGAGAGTAAAGATGGCATGGAGGCAAGCTACAGGAAAGATACATACATAGGAACGCCACCTCATACTCAGGACCATCTCATACTCAGGGTGTCCTCTTGGCAGGACAATTGTCCTTTCCAGGGTCACCACTCAGCATATTGAACCGAAAACCTCCAATCTGCCTGCAAAAGCAACTGGTATAAAACCATCATCAGCATCCATGAAATGTCCCTTTGGTTTTAGATTCCCAGTTTCATTTTGCTAACCACCTGCATGTGCATTTTAAAACCTCACTTTCTCCATGATCGCATGGAGGATCATGGGAGGTCAAGGTTAATCTCAAAGGTTCCATCTTGTGATGTATATTTTCAAAAAGCTGACACCCTTAAAGGTCACATGGAGTGTAAACCCTCTGAATAATAACCCTGGGCAGGGCATTCACACAGCATGGATGCTGTCAGTGGGCCTTTGGTTCTGACAGAAGGGTGACAGACAGATCACTTCTGATTACCTAAAATTTCAGTGGGCCCCTGAAGCAGTCTTTTTAAGGCCATTATAGGGTCCTCTCATGCTGCATCTTCATTTTCTCAGGTAAATATAGATACTATTTTTCAACCAAAAGCAATCATTCTCTAGAAAGAAATGACCCAAATGAAAGGACATGTGACCTGGGATTATCATCTTCTGTGTCCTGTGCAGCAAAGGTGTCCTGGGAAACATGGCCCTGAGTTGGCATGGTTCTCCTCTGGGAAATACCCGGAAAAATTAACAGCCATCCAGGGACTTGGCTTTGTCAACAACACACCAAATAAAACTTTCCAAGTCCCTTTAATTGTCTTCCTGAAGCAGCGAGACTTCCCTGTCTTCTTGCTCTGACGACAGAACAGAACAGCTTTTCTGCATTTTCCTAGGGACACTACTGTAAACCAGCCAGCAGGTGACAGAGAAGGGAGGCAGGAACCTATTCAGGGGAAGCCAAGAGACCAGGAGAAGGGAGCAAGTCACAGCAGAATGATTGCATGAGCTGTAATTCAGACCATCAGTACTGACACCCTGTTCTAAATTTCACCGCTTGTGGTATAGTTGCACAAAAATGATGTTGGAAGGAGAGAGAGCTACTAATTGAGAGCCATTCCTAATGCAATTATGTTCAAAATCGAAACAGAGAGCCTAGTCCACCAGGAAATGAAGGTGGCAGGGTCCACAAGAAGGCTGCTATCTGAGCAGATGGGATTTACGGTGTCTTGTTTAGGAAGGGGCATCTCCCTTCTGCTGGCCTCTCCACTTTTCCTGCACAGAGTCCTTTGTTTTTCCTTTGTTTTTCCTGTTGGATGGCTCACAGATGTCAAGTCAACATAAGGATGCAGAATGCCAATGCTACCTTACAGAACCAATCTTTATACACAGTCAGCTCACACATGGGTTTAGCCAGGTGCAACTGTTTTATTTTTACTCTGAGTCACAGCTTGTGAGGACCGGAAGAATGCATCCGGCATGGTCTCCCACAGACTCCCTCACTTATGAACATCCGGCTGAGGAGCACAGCTGAGGAGCACAACCCACTGAGTATTTCTTTCCCTGCTTTGAGTTCAACAGTTGCTAAGATCACAGAGGCTAAGTTTGGACTGAGTAAAGCAAGACATCCATGCATGGTCCAGACAGCACAGCATCTGAATATCAGAGCATCCCCAGGACTGCTGTGCAGGACAAGCTGCTCAATGAAGGCCTGAGTGGATGAAAACAGGACAGAACATCACATGAGCCTAAAACGCTCATGGGAAGAGCTGGGCTTTGACTACACAGGGCTGACTTGGCCTCCTCCAAGCTGTGTGCAGCCTATAGGGAAATGAGGGAGGAAAGGAAGACCTGAGAGCCACTTAATGAGAGCTGTTCCTCACAAACTTAGATTCAAAATAGAAACAGAGAGGCTAACTCTGTAATCAGTCAGGGCTGATTCTGGTGTCCAAATGCACCGTCCCTAATCCCGTGACACAGGTCTTTCCCACCATTTTCAGAAACACACACTTAAATATGAAGGCAAAATACTCACAAGGAGTGAAAGGCAAGGAGAGATGGGCCTGGAAAGGGACTTCTTCCTCTTTCTGTGTATTCAGAGAGAAAGACATCATCATGGGCCCTGGGCAGATGTGAGTGACTACATCTTCAGGGTTCCCAGGCTTGGCTTTGGAGCCCTGGGGTCAGCATCTCCATGCAAACTGAAATAACCTGGCACTTGTCTGTGACAGGAAGAGCAAGGCTCTGCTTACATGAGAGCTGATACTTGACAAATAGAAAAGTAAATTCACAACAGATCAGCACTAAGCGGGAGCACAGCCACAGAGGGGCTGGGCAGTGGACTCCAGGTGCTGATTATGAGGGTGAGCTAGGAACAGCCACTGCCCCTTGCTGGTGCTGACAAGTCATTCTTCCTCAGGATAAACTTCCGCCAGCACAAAGGAGTGACAGGATGTTTTCTGTAGTCTTCTATTTAAAGTGTGTGCAGGGTTCCTTCTCTGGGGATCCTTCTTTGCTGGTCAGAAAAGGGTTAAATGTTATGGTGGTTAGAAGATGCCGGCATACTTTTGAACATTCATTGTCCCAGTTTCATTATTGTTGTGGCAAACATCATGACCAAAACACTTTAGAGGAGGAAAGGGCTTGTTTGGCCTACACTGCCAAGTCACACTCTGTCACTGAGAGAAGCCGGGGCAGGAACTCAAGGCAGGAATCAGGAAGCAAGAACCATGGAGTAATTTTGTTTTCTGGCCCACCCTCTGGCTTGTTCTCAAGCTCATGCTCAGCTAGCTTTCTTATATAAGGTCCAGAAACACCTGCTAGGAATAGCAATGCCTGCATTGGTCTGGGCCCGCCTATAGCAACCATCAAGACAAATACTAAGAGAAACAGACACAAGCCAATCTGATCTAGGCACTTTCCCCACTGAGGCTCCCCCAGATGACTCTAGGCTACGTTGAGTATACAGCTGAAGCTAACTGGGACATTCATCCCACTAGTATTAATTTGCAGTATTTTAAATGCTTCATTAACCTATATTAATTGTACACAATAGTGAGTTTCATGCAAACAAATAAGGTATGTTGATCATACTCACCCCCTTTCCCCTATCTTGTCTCCCAGTCTTAGAATATTCCTGTCATCCTTACAAGGTGTCAGCAACACCCGAGTCCCACTTGAGATGGCCACAGTGAAAGCTTCCATGAGATATCGTTACAAAAACAACACAAGAAAGAATTAGCAGAGGTTCTTTCTGGAGGCTGCAGGGAAACCGCCTGCCTGTGTTGCTGCTCTGCTCAGTAACCAGGGATGGATGAGATAAGGTTGTATGAGGTGATAGAGGCGAGGCCAGGTTTTGACTATTTCAACTGTGGATTACCTCACCCTTTCCAATCTGACTCCTTGGTGGTCCCTGGTCAGTTTTGCCACTCATTATCTCCAGTACCAGAGGGAAGGCAGAGGAAACGAAGAGTGATGAAATTCAAATGAGTCAATTCAGCCACTTGTAAGCCACTCAGCTCCCAGTACACACAGGGAGGAGGCTGCAGTCAGTGTCGCTTCTCTGTGGTTCAATTCTCTGTGTTATTCCCATCCGTCCCCTGTGCTGCCAGGCAATCTTGAGTGGGCTGTATGGAAATGATCTGTGGGATGAAAGAAGAAAGGGGGAGCTCTTCCCCTGTGAAGCTTCTTTAAAGAGGGAGACTGGTGTTATGCTCTGAGCAGCATGTCACCAAAAACAGCCAAACTCTTATTAAACAAACCTGTGTTTGGATGCACACGATCTCATCATCACCAGAGAGAGAGAGAGAGAGAGAGAGAGAGAGAGAGAGAGAGAGGGAGGGAGGGAGGGAGGGAGGAAGGGAGGGAGGGAGAGAGAGAGCTGATTGTCACAGCCACAAGATGATAATGAATGTCCCTAATGACCAAACCAAGGACCACAAAAGCAAGACCACGTTGAATCATAACAGAGTTGGAAAATGGGAGAAAATACAGCAAGACTTTAAACAACTGCACTGTCACTGATACCTGTGGAGTTCCAGGAGCACAAAGTAGAGAAGACAAACTACTTTCTTTACTCCAGGTTTGCTGCATAGAGCAGAGGCAGACTTCCTCTGGCACGATGGCCAATGGGGTACCATGGGGGTATGTGGGTACCCTCTAATGAGGGCCTGAGAACACTGGAAGGGCTCGAAGCAGACAGTTCTGTGGTGTCGGCTTCTTTGAGGCTTGTCTCTGTGACGGACACCCACAGAGCCTCCAGGAACAGACACAGCCAGTGAGTGACAAAAGGAACCAGGCCTGGTGTCTTGCCCCAGCTAAGGTACCTTGTAGAGGTCAGTTCCCAGCACCTGTTTGTGTGATACTCTAAAGCTTGAAATGCTGTGAGGTGGGCTATGTCTTTCACGTGGCTGCATCAAAGCCACATTTTTCCAGTCTCCAGTCCCATCCACCCCAAGTATTAGTTGTCCGTGTACTCTTCAGTAAACTTCCTGAATGGCAAACCCTGCCCTCAGGCTTTCTAGAATTCAAACAGGCAGCTGTTCATTTGTTTACCATACTGCTCATCACTTCCCTCTTAGTTTAAGATTTACTTTATTATGTTATATACAATTGGCATTTGCCACAAAAGAGAGATTATGCTACTCATTAAAAACAAACAAATGAAAACCGACAAGCATGGTAGAAAGGGGACGGCCTCTGGAGAGAAGTCTCTGGTGATGCAGGAGGAGGTAAAGTAAGCATTTTGGGCTTCAGTACTAAAAGAAAGCTGATGTTAGTGTAAGAAATGAGATTGCTAAGGACCAACAGCAATATCCTTCATTTAAAACAGAATCCAATCATAACTGGGGGAAAGGAGAGCTAAGGGGATGGGTATGACCTGGGGTGACCCCATTCTGTGGATGAGCTGGCTGCTGTTCATTTTGGCTGAAAACATGGTATTTTCTATCTAGGGGAGCTACTGGCAATGAACATTTAGCAAATGGTTGCCACGAGAGAAAGACATTGCAGCTGAGAAGCTGAGTGACCCATTCGACATGGGACATCTTGGCATACTACAGCACTGTACTGCTGAATGGCATCAGATTTGGACTCCAGATCTGAAGGGAATAAGGATTTTGGAACATGACACCTTTCTGAATTACTTTATAGAAAATTTTCATCAACTGATGTGCCTAAGTAGAGCAAGGGATGGATGTTAAACAGTATTGACAGCACAGGTTGCTTTTAAATACAATGAAGATGGGTATATTTGACTCTATGCACCCTGACATTATTCCAGCTCTTGATACTATCTTCTATGTGGTGGTGTCATAGCATCATCACACTCCCTTAAGAAAGTCAAAGTGTTGATTATACTAGGACATTGGAGAATCACCCTCCTCTACTTTTTTGGTTATGGAAACCCATGGACTAATGAATTCTAAGCATAAATGTGTGAGCTGTTGTCCTCCCTCAAGTTAACACGTACTTTTACCAATCTCCATAAGTCAGGGTCTAACTGGAAAGTGCAGGTGTCCAGGTTGGGCAATTATGTGACTGAGAAAGAAACTCCCCTCTTTTGAGGAACTGTGATTTGGAGCACATTATTGCCCCTGTACTGTGAAGTCTACCTCCTGCAAATAAAGAGATGCAGACTCAGAGCCATACCATCTCTGTCCTTGTCATATGCTAGTGAGATGGCCAGCACTTTGGAAAGCAATGTGGGTGGAGAAATCACTGTAGGTAACAAGACACTCAAGGCCAAGAAAGGTGAATATGAGCTGTTAAAGCATCCCACATGTGTGAGGACAGAGTAAGGAAGCTAGGGAAACTCAAGTCTGGAATGCAGCAAAAGCAAGGAGTTCATGTTCCCAGAGTGAGAGCTGTGGCTTGAATGTTTGTCATCTGGAAAATTATCATTAAAGCACAATAGTCACTGTAGCATCATGATGATTAGGGACCTTTGAGAAAAGAAGATTCATGCCATTGTAAGGGAGCAAGTGAGACTCCTTCTGCTCTTTGTCCCTGTTTCTTGCCATTTAATGGTGCAGCAAGAAAGGCCCTTAGCAGACACTAGACTCTTGGACTGCTCAGTCTTTAGGATTTCAAGAAGTAAATTTCTGTTCACAATAAGCCATTTGGGTATTCTGTACAGCAGTGTAAAACAGACTGCCAAGAGAGGGACTTGTCACTATGCCTGCCATACACAGAAGCAGTAGAGCAGACACAGCCAACAAGAGGCAGAAGAGAGGTGGTAACATGTACCACATGAAAAGTCATAGCCATGATACTGTCCACCAACCTGCCAGATGCCCAATGCTGCATGGGCCTTTGATGCCCCATAGATTGAAGTTGACTAGATTTCAAGAGAACCAGTTGGGCTGGTTCAGTATAATCTGCTCAGTCACTCTTCATAACTAAGCAGTCTTTGCAGACAGACCAAAAATGCTATCAACTTTGTTTTTCAAGACAGGAGGCTCTTCCAAGAAATTGTTCAGCCAGCCATGGGCCTGAGTGAATAACTTGAGCAAATCATCTGAACTGGCTGATTCACCAGCAGAAATGGGATGGATCCACACAGGACCAGCCAGCTAGAAGAAGGCAGGAAAATACTGAAAGGAGCAATCTGTGGAATAAGGGTCAGACTGCCTCACACCCAGATTCACCAGGCAAAAGGCACTGAAGTGAGAACAGAGGTCTCTTCCTGAAAGAATCTGATGATGTGCCACAGCCCAGCTCTGCCCAGACAGCAAGAGAGCAACTCAGAATGGAAATGTGACTAGGCTGAATGTTGGGTCTGATAAAACAGATGCCCAGTGGGCTGGATAGGGTAGTGGATGGCCTTGTTTTTAGTAGGAATGATTTTAAGCTTGTAGTCTTGAATTAGTTTCACTTCTTGGTAGGGATGTAGTTCCTAAGCACTGTGGGTTTATTCACCCATGCCCCTTCTACTACATGTTGGACTAAATCACTGAAAACCCCCTTATGTATCCAGAAATCTTAGTGACACTCTACTATATGTCTAGCATGTGCATTTCCTAAGATGTCATGTGCATTTCCTAAGACCATGAAGGGGCTTAGGCCTGACTGATGGGTCTGAAACCACCATAGTGCACTTGTCCCATACAAGCTTTGTCAGCATTTGGAAGTCACCACCACAATGTACTCAACAGATGAGAAGCCATGCAGTGGAGATACCATCTTGAAGAACGACAGTGTTTACCATGTATTCATTTCCTTTCACTTGACTTTTTGAAGTTAATGTGCAGGCTACGCTCTAAAGAGAGACAGGTAACTCAAAGCAAAGAACAAAGAAGGCCATATATAGTTTCTAGCTTTGTCTTTCTGCTATGACCTCTCAGGACGCTTCCTAATTTGTACCCTGGAAGACCTAGCATGTCCTAAATGTGACTAAAAAAACAAAAGTTCTCAAAGTCTGATGAAGTGGTACCTGCAGATTCATAAGTTCTAGAATATCTTGAGCTATATAATGAAACACTGCCTGGAAAAGAAAAAGAAAAAGAGAAAAGAAAAGAAAAATCTTCAAATTATGCTGACAGAGCTAAAGACCTAAATAAAAAAAAGCTGTGATTGTATGGAGGTTTGAATAGGAATGATCCCCATAGACTCATGTGTTGGAATGCTTGGTCCATAGGGTGTGGCACAATTTTTGTAGTTGTGGCTGTTTTGGAGGAAGTGTGTCACCATGGAGGTGGGCTTTGTGATTTTATATGCTCAAGCTATGCACAGAGTGGCACATAGTCTCCTTCTGTTTCCTGTGGATAAAGATAAAGAACTCTTAGCTCCTTCTCTATCACCATGTCTGCTTGCATGCTGCTATGCTTCTCATCATGACAATAATGGACTAAACCTCAGAAACTGTAAGCTAGCCTCAATTAAATGTTTTTATTTAAAGGAGCTGCTGTGGTCTTGGTGTCTCTTCATAGCAACAGAAACCCTAACTAAGACAGATTGCTTCTGCCTGCCACAGGTGTTTGTATAGAGAGACCTGGGAACCAATCAGGAAATATCAGTTTTTGCACTGTCTTCTGTAAGCACACTGGAAGAGTAAAACAGGAAACACAAAGCTAACCAAGGTAAAGGGGAGCCAGTAAACTGACACCCTAGTGCCGAAGCATGTTCAATGGCAATGAAGAAGCCATCCCCTGGAGCACTGCCACCCCCTGTGAGGCACTGGGAGGATGCTTAGGGGGCCAGTAGAGTGTCATGGCATAGCCTTCTTCAAATATTTATTCCAGTTTGTCCAGGTCGGGGACTATCCTTCCAACAGCATTGAGCATGAAACCAATGCCCTACACCACAACAGGACTTTCTGGGGGAAAATAAATAGCTCTTCCCACCAAAAGCAAAGCAAATAGAAGGGTGGTTTCTCAAGTAACCAGGAGACTTGATAGAAAGAGCCAGAGACCTTTTCATAGGGGACACTGTGGTGTGCCTGGGGTGGGACAAAGAGGAAACCAGGGAGGACTTGAATGAACTTGAACATTCTCTAGGACAGGATAGTAGTCACGGGTGCAGATTATGTGCAGAGAGACTTGCATCATAGGCAAGGTATCAGAAAAAAAAGAGAACATGAAATAAACAAATTGGGCATGATAAAGGGCTGGCATAAAGCCATTGACTGAGTCTGCATGATTTCACTTGGCTACAGTACAGAATGGACCTAGTTAACCACTATGATAAACACAATTCATATACTGATTATTAAATGAATCACTTGGTTTAAACATTCAAGAACCTTCACTCATTTCAGAAACACTTTTATTTATATCAAGTTCATCAGTCGTCTGGCGGCTCTTCTACCAGACAGTAGTTGGCACCAAAGCTAATGCAGCATAAGAATAACTATTATAACTGTTGTGGCTGATGTTGAAGGAGTCTTATTCAGGACTTTGTGCTCTGTGCTTACACATGCACCTGCTGTGCCTCCAGAGCCACCATAAAGAGCTTAAACCATTAACTGTTGCCCTTTTAATAGCTGAGGAAATCAAGGCTCAGAGAAACCTGTTGACATCGGTTGCGAAGCCTGGTCTTGATCTTCCAACTCAAGAGCTTGGATTCCTACATCTTATGCACTGTTGCCTCTTGCAAAGGAGAGACAATATGTTTGTGTCTATTCTGTCCCAGGAGGCTAAAAGGAAGAGTGATTTCATACGCCACTGTTATGATGCCATTAAAAGAAATGTAATTTAGCTTTCAAATCAATTGTCCTGTTACAACTACATAGTCAATACAACATTTTCCTCACAAAATCTATACCTATATTTGTTTGTAAATGAAATTTAGTGTGTTCACACAGAATTGGCATCATGATAACTTAAAAAGCCTTTCATAACAAAAAGATTAATAAAACTATTTAAGCACACATCAATGGGAAAAAGGATGGACTCACCTTCCCCCTTTCTCTCTTCTGCAAGAACACTGTCATCAAATTATTGTTCTGGTTAGGGTTTCTATTGCTGTAATGAAACACTGTGACCAAAAGCAAGTTGGGGAGGAAAGGGTTTATTTGACTTACACTTCCACATTGTAGTACATGACTGAAGGAAGTCAGGGCAGGAACTCAAACAGGGAAGGAACCGGAGGCAGGAGCTGATGCAGAGGCCATGGGGGTTGCTGCTTACTGGCTTGCTCACTGTGCCTTCTTATAGTACCTAAGACCAACAGCCCATGGATGGCATAACCACAATGGGCTGTGTCCTCCCCCATCAATCAGTAATTAAGAAAATGCCCTTCAGTCTGATCTCATGGAGGCATTTTCTAAATTGAGGTTCACTCTTTTCAGATGAATCCAGAGAGTGCTAGTTTGACATAAGACTAGATAGCACAATGTCTTTCTTAGTATATAAATGGCAAAATGAACATTTGAGAAAACAAAAGATCATGTTTCTTCCTCTCTGTCCAACATTCCCTTAGTCTTTAGCTTCAGAGACAAAATCCAGTGGCTAACAACAAAATAGGAAAGCAAACCACACCTAGGTAAGGATAATTGTTTTAAAATACATGTAAATCTGTGTAAGGATATGTCAAAACAGATTCCCCGCCGTGCAGTAGACCATGTCACGCTTTGATTTTGATTTAAAAAAAAAAGCCATTGATGATCCAGAGGGATGAGACATGTAGTTTTTCCTATGAATGCTATAAGCCAACCAGTTTGCCCACATTACACATGGCTCTGCATTGTGTGGGAAGGTGTGGAGGCCATCTGTGCATTAGCTGTTTGTTCTAGAGGGAAAGCTGCATGCTTGGTATGCGTGATACAGAGGCTTACTGGATTACTGAGAAATCTTACATGTGGCTTTTCATGGTGGGAAAATGGGTGAGCTGTAAAGTCACATTTCCAGTGGTCATAGAGAGAGTTCCAGTTCCTGACTCAGCACAGACTGCATACAAGAGAAACCACAGCAGAATTCTCATTCCCTGGACTTGTGAGGCCAAGATACAGGCTACTCCCTATGTAGGAAGACACATGCAGCTCAAAAGTGCAACTTAGCAGCACAAAGCACAAAGACCAAAGTAAACTGTGTATTTGATTTCTTTCCTCCTCAATAAACATTTTTAGTGGGGAAATGAATGCCAAGGGCTTTGAGGAAATAAGCAAAAGTTATTGATATCTTTGGGTTCATAAAAATAGTAAAATGTTGGCTGGGGCAGGATCCAGGAGACTCATATCCCTGTGAAATTTTCTGAGCATTAATTTCAGTTAATAGTAAAGGTTTGTGCTTCCCTGTTTCAATTTTAAAAACCAATAAAATATGCTTAATTATCAATCATATTTGACATTTCTTCTATAAAGAAAAACTCGACCTTGTGGGCCTGAATCTGATGGTTATCACCAGCATAATTTCCAGCAAGTCATTTTCTCTGTGTTACTCAGCCTTTCCACCTGTAAGACAGGGTCAACAGCCATTTCTTCCTTGAGGTTCACAATCATCACACTTTCTGCTTTGTCTAGATGGAATGAGTACAGGGGATTCAAGTCTGAAAGTGGGCCAGAAAAGGGCCCCAAATGCTACCTGGAAATTCTGATAGTCTTGCAAAGGAGGCCATCCTCTCAGAAGACAGAAAACAGCCAGGATCCATGGATCCTCAGGGCAGCTCTTCATTCCTCACAACTGCCAGATACAATGATGCAAAAATGCCCACTGTAAGCTGTAACTACTGCAGAGGAAAATGATAAAGTACTGGCTTGCATGGTGTGTGCTGTGACAGGAGGGTGCTAACCTGCCACCTAGATCCTGAATCCTAAGGCTGCTGGGCTGGGCCTTGCTTCTCTTTCAGGTGCCTGGCAGAGCAGATACACTGGCAGACTTTTTTTTTTTTAATAAGGGATTTTAGATAATGATTCCAAGAATAACTCTGATGACTCTGTCCATTAGAGTAGGGGTTGGGTAGAGACAGAACATATAAATGGACACCTAGAGGACAGAAAGATATACATGACTAAGGTAAGCCTGAGACCTGAGACAGTGACAGTGCATATCACCATGACTTAGCCACAGACATACATTGCCACAGATGAGAGAAAGCCTCCATGAGACAAAACGTTCACAGTAGCAACTGTTAGCAGCTCCATTCATTCAACCATGTATTTGGGGCCAACTATGTCCCAGATACTAAGAAGCTAAAGGTGTATAACAAACAGGACACAGAGTCCAGTCTTCATAACAGTGACTAGACATTTCACAAGGGAGCCATTGCCTATCATTTGACAATTAACTCCCGTATCTACATACTGGAGACAACAGGGGTCATGGGGAGAAAGAGTGAGCCCTGAGCTCACTGCTACACAGTGTTGGTTGGGTGCAGTGGTTCTGGGCAGATGGCCTAAAGGATCTAATATTATGTGAGTTTTCTATAAAATGAAAGCAAGCCTGCATGGTCTTTCATGCCTTTTTCAGTCTGCTGCTACTTGAAAATGAAACCCAGAAAAGATACTTTCTTGTTCTGACAAAGATATTGGTAAGGGCTATGGGAACCAAGTGCTTGAAGCTGCTTAAAAAGGGAGTGTCTCTTTCCCTGGAGCCTTGAAATGTTGAGGACATTCCTAATCACGTGAGCTAAAAAGCTCTCTTGTTCCTTTGGCTTTTTTTAAAGACTGTTGTTACTAGTTTAGTGTGTGTGTGTGTGTGTGTGTGTGTGTGTGTGTGTGTGTGTGTGTGTGTGCACATGTAGGTATGTACCTGCTGTGCCACACATGTGGGGGTCAGAGGATATTTTTTGAGAATCATTGCTCTTCATGTGAGTCCCTAGGAACAGACTCAAGTCATTAAGCTTGTTGGCAAGTGGCTATAGCCACCGAGCTATGCCAGCAACACTTATTTGGCAGTGTGGTTAAAGACAGCCACATGGAAAGTGGAATTGGGTGGTTATACAAGGGCCTGTCCTAGGCCCTTTCCCCCCCTTTGAAATGTAAATACTGGGTTCAAGATTTATTTTCTAAAATAAGTTTAGTCAAAATATGTACATTTCAGATTTCCTGGCTACCTGAAGTTGACTGCTATTTTACAGTTTCCTCCACCATTGCTTTTAACAACTTAGTTTCAAATTAAGTTTAGCACAGAATGAGAAGCCTTCCTGGGTGAGTTTGCCCCAGGGTAGACTGACTCATCCTGAAGCTAATCAGGCACTTTCCTTATTGTCCCTTCACTGATGAGGCCAAAAGGTGCAGGAAACAGCTAGTAGGGGGAGAGCCAGAGGCTGGGACCTGTTTCTCCTGGTGGGTGTGCTTATTAACTCCTCCCATTCCTGGCCCAGTAGGCAGCAAGCAAGCACCTGGCACCTCAGAAGTTCTTCAAAATGCAGATCAACAGGCTCCACCATCATAGGCCTCTTCCGGGGGCTGAAGGGGTTAATAAAATGTGTGAGCTGCAGAGGCTGTGGTGATGGAGAATTGAGGCTTAGCCATTCCAGCTCATATCTTGCATCCTACCCTCTCATTCACCCATTTGCTCCTACAAGTATTTTCTTTTGAGCTCTTCATTTGCCAGGCACTGTTTCCAATAGAGCTGGTAGTGTGGCAGACCAGATATCTACCCTTGGGAAGCTTTGCACATACATCCCTTAATGTGAGGGAATAACATTTGGTGGAGTGATGGCATCACTACAGACAGGAACTTTAACACCAGTGCCTCCATGGTCGTAATTGAGTGCAGAAGACTTTAATGATATGGCAGTCTCTGAAGGCAAAAGTCACCACTGGCATCAAAGCTCAGAGTCACCTCCACATCTTAGAGGAAAGAAGGAAAAGTCTGTGGTCAGCCGCAGAATAAGGGGTAGCAGCAGAAGAGCTTGCCTCAAAGGCCCCACAGCAGGTGTGGCTTTGTGATTGGAAGGGATGTTTTTGTTTTTATTTCATCAGGTTGACAAAGCAACCTTGACAACCTTCCTTGACAGGGTTGCCCTGGAGTACTCTGCTCCACCCTGCTCCAACTTCTGGAAGACCTAGTAAAGGAGAGGTTCAGTACTCTCCACCATGGCTACCCAAAGCAAAACAGCCTGTGCTGCATGTGATGAGCTATTTCATCACCGATATGCTTGAGTTCCATATAGGACAGCAGCCTTTGTATGAAGAGTCCACTCAAATGTTGCTAATCTGACCTTAAAGATACCAGTCTCCACCCCCCCCCAACTTTCATTTTTTTTTTCCCCCTGGGAAGAATCCCTAATGCTTCCTTCCAGAAAGCCTTTGTTTCCGCTTTGATCTCCCAGGCTTTTGTTCCAACCTTCAACAGAATATAAATTGGGAACTGCTCAACCTTCAAAGGCTATTTGAAGTCTGGTCTCCTGCACCTCTGATTCTGCAGCCCATGTTGGCATGTTTGGAACCATCTCCAGAAGCCGCTGTTCCTGTGGCTCTGGGAGCCCTGTTCTCTGGTGTTAATCTTGAGTGGAGATGGTCCTCAGGAAACAGATTCTGATTCCTCAGGCACCAGGAAGGATGGAGAATGCCCTTTCTGCAGACATTTGCAAATTTTACCAGGAGGGAGGTTTGGGCTTTCCTGTGAATCTGGGATTACAGATTCCAGCTTATAAAAATCCATGCTTGGCCACTGATTCTATCAACAGTTTAGAATGAGAAGATGGCTCATAAAGTGTCTCTCTGGAACTTGGGGAGCGTTATCTCTCATCTCATTGCTGTAGCGTTGGAAAAGAGCTGTTCCTGACAGCCCCCAACAACTGGCCCACTGCCAGTCTGTTGTGACTCATACAGCTGCTCTCTTTCTCGCACTCACCCTCTCAACTGGGCTAACAGAGAGGTGGAAGAGCTGTGCCCTGACAGCCATGCCAGTTACAAGACAGGCAAATGCTTGCCTAGAACAGTGGCACTGGCTGGGCTTCCCTCCAGGTCAATAGTGCCATCTGCATAGCTCTCAGACCTAAGGGTTCAATATTTTCCACATCACCCATTTCCCACTGCCTAGAGACAAGTATGACCTCCATATTCTCTTGTGTATTGTTGTGTAGTAGTGCAGTTTTCACATATTTGGTACATGTTATTTTTCCTGACAGTTCAGCATTCCCCTGAGGAAAACAGTGGCTTTATTTCCACATGGTTCTGGAGGGCACTGGTGACTCATCTCTGTGACTCTCCTGAAGGAACTAGCTTGCTCTCTGACCCTGAGGCTTCTGTATGACCCTTGGTCTCGTGCCATTTCTTCTCAGCAGACCTCTGTATTAGAGTGTGGCTCTGAAGCCTGACAAACTTCTGTGTTCCACCACCATTCAGTGAGCACTTTCAGTGAACCTTTATCTCGCATCTTCCAAAGCGTATTGTTGGATTCTTTGTCCTGGTCACCAAATGTTTAAAACAAAATAAACCAAGAACAGAGGGCCAGCCACATTACTTACTGTCAAAGGGTACTGTTAATGTGAAATCAGGGACATGTTTCACCATCCAGACTATGAAGGAAGCCATTTAGAATAACAGCTAGTTTCCCACGAAGAGCAAGCATCAAAGTGTGTTATAGCACCTTACTTTTGAAAAGCAAAAGGCTAAAGTGATACTGTTATTATGATTTTGTATGCAATTATTTAATTTATAAAAGGTTCACATCCAAGCAAGTATGCATATATGCATATTCAATTGTATGTGTTCTAACAATGCAAAAAAAAAGCAGTTATTTCAGTTAATCTCTTTTTTTAATCAATACCATTGTCAAACCTCCAGTTTCACACCATTTGGCAAAAATGAAAATATCATTTGCTAAGGCTTCTTCACACAGCTTGGAATATTCTGAGCAAACTGAATAAGTTGAGAATTAATTGTTTCCATGCCACCAGCGGATTTCCCACCCTCTTTCTGGAGCTCCAGGGAGACCGTGGGTAGCTGGCAGACTGTGTGTCTAGCTGAAGGGAACAAGTGCACTGGGCAGGGTAATGTGGCACTGAAAACCACTGCTGGGACCAGGGCTGATGCCACAATCCCAACCTACCCACCAGCTGGAGGCATCAGATAAAGACATTCCAGGCACTGACATGCAGACCCTGTTATGGAACCACGGGGCTAGGAGTAGGGTTAGGGTAGATCACATGTGTGAGGATATACAAGAGCCACATTCAATCCCCAGCATGTATGTATGTATGTATGTATGTATGTATGTATGTATATGTATATATGTGTGTGTGTGTGTGTGTGTGTGTGTGTGTGTTAAAATTATTCAGGAGGTAACAGTGCTGCAGCCCAAGCCTGACAACCACACTTTGAACTCTAGAACCCATGCAAAGGTACAAGGAAAGAACAAACTCTGAGTTGTTATCCTTTGACATCCACACTTGGGCTGTACACACACACACACACACAACTCCAGACTGATAGCTGGGAATCTAGCATAGGACCTACACAGATCCCCTGAACCTGGGTGTCAGTTAGGAGACCTGGGCAATCTTTGGGACCTCTGGTAGTAGATCAATATTTACCCCTAGTATACGAATGGATTTTGGGAACTCATTCCACATAGAGGGATACTTTCTCAGACTAGACACATGGGGGGAGGGCCTAGGCCATGCTCCGAATTATATGATAGACTTTGAAGATTCCTTCATGGAAGGCCTCACCCTCCCTGGGGATCTTAAAGGGGATGGGATAAAGGGTTGGTGGGGGGCAAGAGAGGAGGGAAAGGGAAGGGAATTGGGATTGGGATTGATATGCAAAACATGTCATGTCTCAATGCTTCTCAGTGTTTTGATTTTATTGCTTTAGGAGAAAGACTGGCCGTCCCCAGTTCTGAATTATCAGCACAGACATCCAGTCTTACTGTACAAATCAGGTGAGAATGAGCAAGTGAGGAAACTACTACAGATAAAGGTCCAAAACTAGTTAGTAACCACGTGGAGATTCATTGTCTTTTCTGGCTGTGTGAGTTCAGGGTGAGTTTGATGGTTCAGGACCCAACGTAGGACGAGCACAGTGAAAAATATCTCTCAGTTTTTCATTTAAGCACCTTCCATTTGAAAAACATTTAAGAAGAGGGGACTTGAACAGAACAGTGTCAGGGAAGTTGCTGGCTGAGAAGGGAGACTCTGGAGGGTAGCTTATGAGTTAGGTGAGACAAGAAGGGGACAAGAATAGATCCATTCTTGAGAAACTCCAAAAGAGTTGAGGAAATTGTGGGACTTTTAAGCTATGATGTATTGTAGGTGTTTCTACATCCACACAAACCATCTAAATTATTC
This sequence comes from Cricetiscus sungorus, assembly GCA_030556225.1. NCBI lineage: Eukaryota > Metazoa > Chordata > Mammalia > Rodentia > Cricetidae > Cricetiscus > Cricetiscus sungorus. Next base: position 608,945 of record JANBXA010000366.1, read on the forward strand.
ATCATTGATATTCACTGTGCTAGGTGTGACTAGTGAGGAAGAAAGTGGCTGATTTGCTCAGATTTTGGATAGAACCTAGGATGCCTCTATTCCCTGGCTGCCATGCCAGTGGGGTTTGTCAGGGAGGTGACAATTGGACCTTACAATCCAGTGGCATGCTAAAAAGAACAGCCAGGGAGACCTAAGCCAGAAGTAAGACTAAGGTGAAAGCTGTCTCTCCAATAGGCACTTCGGTTGGAGCCCCTGGAATATTCTTTTCTGCTCTACAGGTGAGGATGGGCCTGGGTCAGGGATCCCACTGTTAGGTACTAGGTCACACCACCTTACTGGGCTGCCTCAGATTCTAGCATCGCTCTTCAAATCCTCCCTAACAGCAACCTAAGAAAGAATGTTTTTCTTGCTCTGTGGCTCAGCACTGAGCTAGCGATTCTTCATGCCTATGGGCCTCTGGGACCTGTCTTCTTCAGTGTCACTGGGTTTATATCACACACACACACACACACACACACACACACACACACACACAACACACACACACACACACACACACACACACACACACACACACACACACAGCATCACCAAGGATACTACCATCCATTCATGTGGCTTAATGTGAAAAGTCAAGGACAAAACAAAAATTAAAATTCTTAAGTTCAGTCTTAGATGTTCTATAAAGAATACAATTTATATCTTCCTATTCCAATGGGAGGAGGAAAATAGGGGTAAAGGAAGTAATAGAAGGAAGGACAGATAAAACTAAGAGCCATTTGAGGGTGTCATATGGGTACCTGATACAGTAGAAGTTTTTTAAAATGTATCATATATGGAAGGAATATAAATTGGAATCACCAAATGCCAGGAGAGACACAGCCCTAAATAGACATCTTTCTCCACTGAATAAAACCTTCAGTGCCAGTGCCGTGAGTGGGTTACATCTACTTGAGTTGCTGGCCAAAGGGGCCCCATGAAAACTCCCAAACAACACAGGCCATTGCCTAGGATATTGACTGCTCTGTGCAAACTAATGGTAAGGTTATATTGCTGAAGACAATACCTACATAACTCACTGAACAAGGAGAAGTTGGGTTGGTTTCTATCTAGACACTTAACTCCTAATGACTAGTGTTCATGGTACTGGAAGGTTCTCTGTACATTACCAGAGGAGAACGGTAAACACCAACCCAGCTACAAAACCTTCATGACAGGCCTGCAAGGTATGCTAGTGTAATAGTGGCACAACATTTGTGGGAGTAACCAACCACTATCTGATTGGAATTAAAGAACAGTCTATGAGATGGAACAGATGCCTGACACTGCCCAGGTGGCCAAGAACCTGAGACTAGATGAGTGAGGGATGATCTAGGGGGCAAAAAAAAAATTCTACTGCTCTGCTAAAGGAACATGTCAAACACAACAAATCCCAATGACCTTTTGCTGGACAATGTTCAGAGAGTGAAAGACACTGAAACACTCAGTCCTAAGTAGAATGTCTCCATCAAATCTCTCCCTTCAGGGCTCAGAGAACTCTGCATAAGTGAGAGAAGAAAGAGTATAAGGACTGGTAGGGAAGGAAGACACCAAGTAAACAGTGTTTTCCAGACATAGAAGGACTGATGCATTTGTGAACTCACGAAGACGGCAGCATGCACAGGGCCTGTGCGGGTCTCAGCCAGATGGGACCCCAGTACTGTGAGGGGAGAAGTAGACACAAGCCCCCATCCCTAACCCTCTCCAATGGATAACTATCTACAAAGAAAAAATAGGTTTTCCAATATAGTTTCACTAGCAATACAAACATTTAAAGAACAGAAAATAAACTTAATGGTATTTTTGGAGGTTTTAACTTTTGTCTGAATATTTTCTTTTCCTTACATACCTTTTGCTTACATATTATGGTTCTTGATTTTGTGTTTATGGGTTTTCTGTCTCAGAGTCTGTATGTATTTCTTATGCCATTTCTTGACTCTTCTTTTCCTCTTTGTTTTGTCCTATTTGAGTTTGTTTATTATTATTATTATTAATTACTAGCTTATTTGTATTCTAATGAGAGAGAAAAAGAAAGGGTGTGGGTTTGGGTGAGTGGGGGAAGTGGGACAGATCTGGGTGAAATTTGTGGAGGAGCAACCATAATCAGAATATATTATATGAAAAAATGATTTTCAATTAAGAAAAGGAATATGATGTAAGAAAAAAGTAAGAGGAGACTGAACACTCTGATATTTTTTATTTGACATTTGTACAAAGCATGATCTGCAGCAGAGCTCTGTCCGGATTATGTGAGAGTAATCCCTGAGAGTCGCCCCAGTGAGCAGCATTGACATTTGCCAAGGGTGGGTTTTGAGTCACAGATGCTGAGGGCATGGACTAAGAAGAGACGAGGGACACTTTCAAGCAGCAAGTACGCATAGCTTTACCTGGCATTCACAGCCCATCATGTACAGCTGCTCTATTGCCCCCTCAAAAATGCCCCCTCTGCCCCAAAGGGCATGCTCTAGAGTTATGTCTGAATGAAAATGTTCCAGAGTTAGATACAATCTACTAGAAATTCTTTCAAAGACTGGGAGAAAAGTCAAATATAGTACCCCCCCAAAAAAACTCTTAAGTAATATCTACTCTGATTTTAGCAATAGATTTAGAGATCTGATTACAATTACTAATACAATTTTGTTATTTTTTTGTGTTTCATAACAAAAATGATAACACCATTGGTAGCAAGCAGGGAACAGGGTATGGATACAATCTGCCAGGAGCAGGTGATAGAGAAATTTTCTTTTTCAAGTCTGGTGACTTACATAGTGCTGTCACCAACTGAAGGATATGCGTTTGATAACTTACAATTAATCATCTTGACATTATGAGAAGAAACACTCATATCTCTCAGCTTCATAACAAGTTCTTTCCAATAGTTACAAACTGAGATGAAGGTTAAGTAGAATTTAGGCAGACTGGTCACAAATTGTCACCCAAGTAGAATTTAGGCAGACTGGTCACAAATTGTCACCCTTACAACGGAAGAAGACACTGACTATGGTTCCTAGAGAGTTACATCTTATATTATAAAATGAGTTATCCCCTTCTCTCCCTGTTCCTCTTTGACAAATTATGCTTTACCTTTTGAAATAATTATTCTTGATGTGGGAAGGTCACACAGTGGGCAAAGTAATTTCTGTGGAAACGTGTGTGTGTGTGTGTGTGTGTGTGTGTGTGTGTGTGTGTGTGTCTGTGTCTGTGTCAGAAGTTGATAGCCAGACACCTTATCAAATGGCAAGCTCCAGGCTCTGCCTAAACACTGTGAGACAGAACATTTGAGAAGGACACTGGAGATCAGCCTCTGGCCTCCACATGAATGGTACACATGCAACACAAATACTCTCTTCAGAATAATTTTGGCTGCCAAAATTTTTACTCAGTTTTAATTTTTGATTGTTTATTTTTGACACTATGTAGTATAGACTGGCTTAAAGTTTATGATCCTCTAGGCTCAGCCTCCTCAGTGCAAAGAATATGTTTAACCTTAAAGGATTGTATTTTAAAAGATTAACATTGCCTTAGGATATATGTGTATTTGTCATATATATGTATAAGTAAGTACATAATCAATATTTATTCACAGTATAACATGTATCTTATACACTATATATATATATATATATGTACATTTGATATGTATGGGTTGCTTTTCCTGTGTGTTCAAAGATAAAGAATGACTTCACAAGAATAAACAGGTATTTGCTTAGATCAATGGTGGACAACAGTGTGCTTCATCTAATTGCAGTTAGTTAGAATCACTGTTCATGAAGGTATTTAAAATATTTTTAAAATGAGATTGGCAAAAAGTCCTTGTTAACTTTCCTGGGTTTTTAATCTCTACAGACTAAATAGACATTACATTTAAAATAGGTGTTTTTTTAGCCTCAGCCTGTATAGCGGCTTGCTGCTGAGGAAGGAGGTCAATGCTGAGTTCAGAGGTAGGAAGGGTAAACTTCAGAACAGGTCTGAGAATACAGAGTGAGATTCTCTCTAAGATCACCCACTGCACACTCTTGAGTATGTGTTCCCTGTGAACTTCAGCATCTTCATCTGAGAAATGAGTCTAGACTTGTCCACTCCATCTGTAAAACATTTATGTGTAAGACATATGAGAAGGCGAGCTATGTCCATGTCTCCTAGTGCTAAATATAGCATTACACAAGTGGCATACAGGTGAGAGCATACAGTGACTCACATACCTAGGTACCAAGATGCTCACGGGAAGTTCTATGCAGGTAACAATGAAACCATTACTGGTTACTGAGCTCTCACTGCATGCTACTGTCATACAGAACTTGCCATGAACATTGCTGTTTTCCATTCTCCCAGCCTACAGATGCAATGCTAATGTGACCTCTATACCCTGTTAGGAGAGAGACACAGAAGTCATACAACAATACTAAGATGCACTCCTGACTTACTTCTTCTCTATTCAGTAAAAGAATATATGGCTTTGGTCTTTTGATGGTCAATTAAACCCTTAACATGGCAATGATTCCTGACATTTCACCTGCCGCATTGCTTGAGTTTACCAAACAGCCTGGGAGCATTGTTTGCTCCATTCCGTTAAATCCCAAAACTCGGGAGCAAAAGTATTTTCCTCAAGATGTAAGTAACAGGATGAAAAAGAGTTAAGTGATTGGAGCCACAACACACTTTTTTTTTTTTTATCGCAAGGCCCATCTTCTTTGCACACAATGGATACACTAAAGCTACAGATATGAGAAGCCTGGGATACCGTTAAGGCCCTTTTGTATTCTCCTTGTGGTTGACAGGCAATGGGATGGAATGAGGTATTTTGGGGGTGTGGTTTGTATCTAGGCATCCAGTGGGAAGTGTATACCTTTTCCTAAGCGACCCTGTGTCTTCTGTGATAAAAGTCCAAATTCATTAGCAGAGCACACAGGATATAGCATCAAAGAAGAGAAATGGTAACTACAAGGAACTAAACTCAGTCCTACCCAGAAAACATAGGAACAGTAATTGAAATAACTTCAGAAGACCTGGGCTGGATCCCCAGCACCCACATGGTGCCTCACAAGTCCCCCACCAGAGCATCAGATGGCCTCTTCTGACCTCTGCACCCTCTGTATGCACATGTACACAGGCAAAGCATCCAAATGCAAAAAAAAAAAAAAAATACAAATAAGGCTTAAAAATTCCTAAGGAGGACAGAGAGGGGAAGAATATTTTATCAGGCTCAAGGTAATGTAAAATTAGAAAGCAATGAAATGTCTAAGGATAGTCTTATTCCATGGATTAAAATTGAACTTAACCTAGCTAAACTAGATCAAATCAAAATAACCTGAAATAGTCAATATAGAAGAGCCTTCCTTTACACACCTGATTATGGGAAACAGAAGAAATCATACTTTACTATATGACCATGAAGAAAGATTCGACTTTGGGGAAGAAGTAATGAAGTGTGAAATAGTTTTATCTTTAATGGCAAATAGGAAACTTTTATTTTCCATGTCACTGGTTGGTCTCTCGATACAACAGATTTTTCCCCAAGAAACTCAATCTCAAAGAATAAGAATGAAGCAATTAGTGAATACAGGATTCAGCTGCATGGTTTTCAGTGCCATTCTGGACTTAAATAGAAATATTCATTTTAGACATTTAGAACACTTTAGAAATGTTCATACATTCAGGGAATCCTTTTATTGCCTGATGTGGTGATTCAAGTTCCGGTGTGTTCATCCAACTCTGGAAGAAAGACCACCCCGTAACATGAGCAATTACTCTGCCTTAGCCAAGGCGCTGAAGGGGGAAGCCAAAGAAACAAGGTCTTCTGCAAGGAGCTGCACATCTCAAACAGGGCTTGGGGGGGTGGTTTGTATGAGAAGATTCTGATAGGCTCACATATTTGAATGTTTGGCCCCCAGTAGGTCAAACTTTTTGGGAAAGATCAGGAGGTGTGACCTTGTTGGAGGTGATGCTGTGTTATTAGGGGCAAACTTGGCCCAGTTTCACGTTGTTTTCCCCCAGCCTCCTGCATGTGGATCAGGATGTACATTCTCAGCTATTGCCCCAGCACCATGGCTGCCTGTCTGCAGCTGTACTTTGCACCATGATGGTCATGGACTAGCCCCCTGAAACTTTAAGGAACCCCCCAATTAAATGCTTTCTTTTTAAAGCTGCCTTGCTTGTGATGTCATAGCACAGTAACAAAGACATGTGGCGACAGCAAATACTCAACCAGTTACTTATTCTCCTATCACATTTAGAGTTTTCATCTTTAATAACATGAGGAATCTTTGGTACCTCAGTGGATCTTTACGTCTGTCATAACAGAGATGATCCGAACTCATTCAGTGTTCATTGATTGAAAAAAAATAAAAATAAAAACGTACAAGCCACACTACACTCAGCAAAACTTTTTAAAAATGAATTTATTTACTAATATCAACAAAAACATCATTGTATGTTTACCTAATGGTTGACTATTTGTGGAACACACTGGTACAACCACAGGGTAGATACAGTCTAGTGAGCATGTGGATTTTTGGACTTCTGTAGAGGTACATAACTTTTCAGGATAATTCAACTGCTGGAAAGAAATCATTCAACCCTCTCTCTTAGTAGACCACCTGCTGCCAAGTAGACTTTTAGAGGGAACTTAAGTATGTCATCCTGCAAATATTTACAGACCTTATGTGTTAGAAAAGAGTAAAAGAATCACACATTGAAATAGCAACTGCTTACCACTACCTGTAACATTTTGGGGTGGTACATTTGTTTTCTGTGTTACCCAAATTTTATATGATAATAATTTCCCCCTTTGAAAAAGAAGACCATCACAAAAGACTTATGACATAGTCCCAACACCACTAGATCAGGAAATCCTAGTTTTCTGTAACTTAAAATTCTAGGTTCTTGTCAAATGTCCCCAGCTGCTATTCTCAACTTGTTTCTAGAGACCTGTTCCTACAGCATGACAGTGGAATGATGGCACCTGACATGTGCATTCTTATACATGACATCACATAAAAGATATGGTTTTTGATGTTGATACAGAACACAGTTCTCACCTCTAAAAGAATAAGAGATTAATCAAGAGCCAAATATGAGTGACCGTTCCTGAGAAATCAAATTTAAGTTAACCCAAACCCCATAATTCAATGTGGTAACTGTTCGATGAAGTTTTCATAGTAACAGGATACAAAAAGTCATAAATTAAGATGTTTTTCAAATACAATGGTGGAAACATCATGTATGTAGGCTAGAGCAAAGCAGAGGAACCTTTGTTATAGTGGTCTTATATTACATTTTGAAGTTCCATATGTTAGTCACAAGGAAGTTAGGTGAGACAAGGAGGTAGGCAAGGAAAACTTTAGTAGGCTAAGTATGTGACAAATCAAGAACATTGTCATTAGACTCTGGACCTACAACATTCCAACCACTCCAAATCACTGAAATTCTAGTCAGTCTTGAAGAAGGTTCAATATTAGATGTGGCTTCTTTCCAGAAACTTTCCTTCACATTGACCAGGGCAATGGTTTTTCCAATGCAGAAGTCCTAACACATCCCCTAATGCCTTCCCTGACCAAGACAATAGTATTTCTAACACAAAAGTCCCTAACACATTCCCTCATGCTTTCCCTGATCAGGGGGCAATGGTATTTCCAACACAGAAGTCCCTAACACATTTCCTGATGCCTTTCCTGCCTCTCCTGTTGAGCCATCTGGTGACTTCCTGACCCCAGAGCTCTCTATTCCTGTCCACAAGCCTCTCTGGTCTCATGGAACCCACTCCTTTATTAGCTAGCTCTGCTCTTCTGGGACCTTTGTAGATACTGTCTTTGTGACTGCTTGGATTCTGTGTTGAAAAAGGCTTCTAATTATCCTCATACACTTCATTTATTTCAAGAAAAACAAACAATACTGTATGCACTCCTAACATAGTTTATACAGAGAGCAGAACTATTACCTAAGACATTTAATTTTAATGTAGGTTTGTTCTCATTACTCTTTGTAGAACATAGTTTATATAAAAATTGAGGATAGTTCCAAATAAGTAAAAAAAAAATCAGAATTAATGATGTTCTGAAATGTTTCTATAATCTAGTTGTTTCTGCCTGTGTGTTTATGAGGTGTTGGTCAACATTGCCAAAAGTGGCAGTGACCATTCTTCATCCTGCAGTGTCTACCATCTCCATCTGTCTCATAAGAGGAACTCCACTGCTGCCAGAAACCTCATCATCAACAATACCCATCATGTTCCTCAGTGTCCAGTGATCTTAGAAGTGCCCTAAAACAAAGGTTTCACCTATAAAAGAGAAAATATCAGGCAGCACTTGCAGAAAATGTTCTCAGAAAAGAAAAAATACATTCTCCTTTTTTTTCCATCTGATTCATGGAATACAGATATAATGGGTGGAGTTTCCTCAGCTTCTCTAAGTCATAAGATGATGTGGGTAATATATTAGGCATGTAGAAGAGTGAGATAGAAGAGGCACAGGCCTGCCAATCATTTCTCTAGCTCCCAAGGTCACTCTATGAAGTCCCAATAGTTCCTCCCATATCTGCATATATGGATAGCATGCAAGATTTTTTACAGCCTTCTACTTACCGACAAACAATATTAAGGAATTTGTAGAGCTGTGGGAATTGTCAGATGTTTTAGCAGGATACTTCATTAGAACCCTCAATAAACCCCACGTACCAGTCTAATACATGTCTACCAAATGTTAATGATCTTTGGGAATCTACTTAGAAGGTTCTACTTGCATCAGATCTCTCAAGGGATGAAAGGTCATAGCTTGGGTAGACCAGTCTAAGCAGGGATGGTTTTCTTGACAGAGAACCTTTATTTATAGTAGAAAAAGGTCATTGAGAGACAATGAGACATTATTTCCAGAATTCAGAGAGATCAGGCTTTACTACATAACAACAACTTCTTATATTAATTATGTTAGCAGAGTGGCTAGTATATGATCTCTCTCTTTTCAACCCCAATCTTTGATGCAAATGATATAGTTGGTATATTATTTTTGAAACAACAATTTCTTTCTACAGCATATCTAACCAGGATTGCTAAAAAACTGTCAACATGAAGATAGCAATATAAAAAAGGGAACTTTGAGAAATTGTTGCAGACCAGAAGATATGGAGAGGGGGTTGGGAAAGGGTGATCAAATATATGACAGAATCCTGGAAAAGAAAGCCGCATCAGTGGGGGACATGGCCTAGCTGAATATTCTCTGGAGTTCAGCTGATGGTAATCTGCTTGCAGTGGTCTAAACTGTGGCAAGCAACCATGAGCTATAAGGCATGAAGCAGGAGACAAAGGAGCTCTAGACTCCATCTTCAATGTCACTAAGTGACACAACTAAGTAAATTGTAAATAAAAGGGGAGGACATATACCTCTTGCCAGGTTGTTGGGGGGATTGTTACACATTAAGTGACAAAGCTCTGATCTGATAGTGGGAATCAAGTAAATGAAACTATCCTTCTTTCAAACAGAATACTCCACATCCCACCAACTTTTTTATCCTATAAAAGAAGTGCTTTTATGCATGTGTACTATGTCTTAGCAAGGAAGAATCCATTTTTCTGTAAAAAAATGTTCATAAATTAGAATTCCTATTTCTATACCCTTTTTGCCTCCACAATAAACTACCTATTTGTTGAAGTTCAGCTATTCTTCAGTTGCTCAACTTTCTTTCTAGAAGCACTTAAACAGTTTTCTCCTAAATTTAACACATACCAGACCCAAATGGTGCTTCTGTGCTCCCAGAATCAGTCATGGCTAAGGACAGAGGTTCTGGGTTCTCCATGGTTCTCCTTCCCGTGCTGAACACAGATTCACTTCTCAGGAGCTTTCTGTGTGCTGAGTTTGAACTAAGAAACAAAGAATAAGTAAAAGGCTTTGTTCGTGTATTTTGGATGATTTATGGCTTTTGGAAATGTTCCAGTGTGATGTCAGACTTAATTATGACAGTAAGTGTTGGCTGGCCCATATTTATGTCAAAGCACTAAGTCGGAAAGATTTCTAGTACATGAGCTACTTTGGTGACTATTGCCTGACCTTTGGGGACCCAGGGGTGTATTCATATAACCAGTAACACAGAAAGAAACTCCTTCAGTAAAACAAAAGCATGCCTTAGAACTGACTATGTCCCCATGATTGTGAGGGTCTTCTCTTTTCTTTGCAAATAATGTTTTGTAAATCAGCAAAACTATTTTTTTTTTATTTCAGATCCTTTTCTATTTAGTCAGCCAATTTTAGTTTCTGGTTATTTGTTTTTTACTGTGCATTTATATGCTTCATCCTTTCTCTCTATTCTTGTCAATACTAAATTCTACTCCTTTCTGAGATAATAGCATTTTGAAGTTTGTTTTAGTAGACTACAATAAAAGAGAACATAGGAGTTGTCAGTTGGCAAGAAAAACATACCCACAAGAAAAAGCAAGAGAGTCACCCAGAGCTATTCTTAGCAGAACTTAATGAGGAAGGTTGGAAAAAAGCAAGAATGATAAGAAGAAATGCTTTGGTGTGTGTGATTTCAATCTCAACAAAATGATGTTTGATTTAGAAGTCGTATCTAAAGATAAGTCAGTCCTTCAACTGAGATCTAGCCCTGTAATTTAAAAAAAATGGGACTGATAGATGGTGTTAAACTCTTCTCACCACCTTGATGATATCTAAATATAGGACATTCTGGTGTGATTTCACACCTACCTAGCCATGACCATGTCTTTATCAGAGTGGTCTTCAGTAGCCATAACTTTCCTCCTTAAGCCAGAGCTCCAAAAAGAATAAACCACAGATAGCAACATTAACATCACTAGCAAATTGACCACACAAACTCTTGGATTCTACTCTAGACTCTTAGACTCTCTGGGGATAAGGCCTGTCTTAGTTAGCTTTAACTGGTCATAATCTAGAGCCATCCAAGAAATAAATCTCAACTGAAAGATAGCCCAGAATAGGTAGCCTGATCATGTGGGTTTTTCTTGATGGCTATTTTGGGTAAGAGGGCCCACCCCATTAAGGAGTGTTCCTCCATGGGTTTTGCTTTTAAGTTCCTGTCCTAGTTTCCCTCAGAGATTGACTTGTAACTTATAAGCCAAAATAAATGCATTCTTTTCCAAAGTTGCTTTTCATCATAGTGTTTGTCACAGAATGAAATTAGAAGCATACCCATTAATCTGAAGTCATTTGGGTCTTTTATGCCACTCGAATACATGCTGGATTTTGAGATTCACATACACAGGAAAGACACCACACTGAAGGGTGAGGCAGCCTCTAGCCAGTGCTGATGGATCTTACACTATAAACAGCTCAGCTACCTCCCAAGGGAGCCAAAATTCTCTGGAAAGATGAGCCAAAATGATCTTCTATGAGACACTCTAAGTGGCACTCAGTTTATGATTTCCTTGTTTTTGTCCCACCCTTCTATGCCCTTTCCAGTAAACTCATTCCATGCACATCTTCAGCTCAGGGCTATCTTCTAGATGATTGTGCTAAAAATATCTCCTTTGGTGGGAACTTGTTGGTGAACTGTCACTGTGTTAGTAATGGCTGCTAAACAGCAGCACTACAAGAGGAGCTAAGGACAACAAGGAAAGAGGAAGCCCCTCTGTCCTAGGAGAAAACACAGCCACTAACACTCACAGAGATGTAAAGATACATGAATGGGTTTGCATTTCCCAACAGTGGTAAAAAAAACATTGGCCCTGGTTTATAGAAAGAGACAAAGGTCAAACTAAGTGTCAAATATGGATGGAGGTTAGTCAGCAGATGAAAAGCAAACAAAATATGCCAACAAAAAACCATGACCTAAAATACAGGAGTAAGAAACAGAGGAAACCCAGGAGAAATTTGATTTCAATACAATGTAATATTTAGGTGTTGTCAACGGCACAAATATAGACACAAACCGAGATTTCCAAGAAGAGGAAATCAGTTAAGGAATTGTTTCCATCAGACTTGCCTGTGAGCATGTCTGTGGAGCATTTTTGTGACCACTAATTAATATAAGAGGGCCCAGCCCACTGTGGGTGTTATACCACCCCTAAGCAAGTGGTCCTGGGGCCATATAAGAAAGCAAACTGAGCAAGTCAGTGGGAAACAAACCAGTAAATAGCATTCCTACATGGTCTCTGCTTCTAGGTTTCTTCCTTGAGTTCCTACATCAGGTTCCTTTGGTGTTGGATTGTGACCTATAACTTATAAACTCTTTCCTTACTCAAGTTGCTTTTGGATCATTGTTTTATCACAGAAACAAGATATCAAACTACAACATTTTCTATGCCAATATATGACAGTAAGGAACAGGGGACCCAGGATGGGTTTGCTTTGCGATGGTATCAGGTTGCAATGGAAGAAGACCTGTGAAGACACTGAAAAACTAACGATGTTACAAAGTGTATGAAGAGCTCTGGACTTCTAGTAGAGTCAGCCTTCTCCCTTAGGCAGTGGGTATGCGATGACACATTTTAAACACAGAAGTTTTAAAATGTGTATCTGATTGTGCTCTTAGGAAAATGCACTGTGCCGAACCTGATAGGGCATGTTGTAATCTTAGCACCTAAGAAATAACAGGGGCAGAAGGATCCTGAGATTGAGGCAAGCCTGAATTGCATAGAGACAAACCCAGTATTCTAAAACAAAACAAAACAAAACAAAACAAAATAAAACAAAAGATCCAGGGTTAAGGATCCAGCTGAGTGAGCAGACACTGATGTGTGAAGACCCCAGTTCATCTGCAACATCACAGAGAGAAGACTGACAGGAAGAGAGAGAAGGAAGGAAGTAGGCCTCTTAGTTTGATTAAAGGGGAGGGGAGACAACTCTATCAGCAGAGAGATCAGGTTGAAGGTATGGTAATGGAACAAACAAGACACACTAGTATTTGAGGAACACAAACCCCAGGAAGTAGTAAAAATTGGAAAGAATCAAGAGAATCCTCAGCACAAGTATCCACTTTCATCCCAAGGAACTTGGCTATCCACTGAAATCACAGAATAAAGGAGGCAAGCATGCCATTAAGATGTTGACTAAATATTGAGCTGAATGACAGGGAGGAAGGAGGCAAAGCTGAATTCATGCTCTAGATTGAACAATGCAATTATCACAGAGTCATTAGTGTTTCCATTTTGCCATTTCAGGACAAGGACTAAAACAGTCATGTTGAGGATCAGTGTTCCACCTTGGAAAGCTAGACACTGACATCCTAAATTTAAAATGTTCACAGAAAACTTCATCCATGCTGCTAGACACACAACTCCAATTACCACTAATGTAGAATGTGCAATCAACAAAATCACCAGGCACAATTAATACTCAAGTCCTTTCAGTTAATTACAACTTGTGTATGATTATTTTAATTAAAACATTTATGAGTTTTTCAGTACTGTTTAAGCAATTAATAAAATTCTAAGTTTTAAGAGAACTAGATATAGAGACATGCACATGTTTACTAGAATAGCAAAGATTAAAATTAAGATGTATTTTTGTTGAGATGAGGTGGTGAAAACATAATTTGGTGAGGAAAACTGTAGGATCTCACTATACAGTCACAGCAAACATGATACCTAAGTTCAGCTCAGAAACATTGCTCTCAAGTGTGTACACTACTCAAAGGCACAGCTCAATCAAGCCAAAAGCTGCGGGGAAATGAGCCCAGGAGAACAGCTTGCAAAATGTTTTCTCTGCTGCCATTGCTCATAGAATGGTTGACAGTATGACCCCCCTAAATTCTTTCTGAATTCCGTACATTGGGAGAAGTGGCAGCAAGGCCCAACCAGCGTAAGCATCCAGTAGCCTGTCTGCCTGACTGTCTGTCAGGTATTCTACCAATAAAACCCAGAAGTGACCCCAACATAACAGATGTCCACCCTTTAGGCTATCTTCCTCCTGCTCCATTTAACTTTGCAGTTTTGGAGCCTGAGATGAGAGAAGTGACAACCAGGCAATTGTCGGGAAGTGCTAGGCTTTCATAAAAGTAATGGAGGTGAGCATGGGGCTTTCTACTTCCCCATCACCCTGAGACACCTTCTTTGTTCAACTTAGAAGCAGCTGGGTCAGCGAGAACAAGAGACTGTGACTGGAATCAAGAGAATCTCAGAATATCCACTTTCCTCTCAAGAAACTTAGCTCTTAGCTCAAATAGGAAAAAAAGAGGAATGTAGAGTTAAAACAGATACATACACACAGACTCAACATGTCATCCCCAGACTGTCTATCTTCTCTTTCTATGTGTCTCTATCATCTGGCCATATATCTTTTAGTTGTGTTTATCTAGTATCTACTTGTTATCTGTTATTTATCTATCCATCCATTATATATATATCATCCTCACACATACATAAATTATCTATCAACTATGTATACATAGTTGATCTGTTATCTACCTGTTATCTATCATCATGGTTATTTGTCTATCAACAAAATAGCATCAACAAATTTTGTGAACTAGGAAGGGTTAAGATCTAGTTGACAGAGATTTCAGAGGATGGGCTGGAACTATTATATCAGGAATGAGAAGCAGCTAAAGAATGAGTGAATGTCCTTTAATAAGACAAAGTAGTCAAAATAACTAATCGCTATTAATTCCAACAACTGTTTATGTTCATGCATAACAGACAAAAATGAGGTTAACAAACAAGAATGTTATCTTGTACTAAAGGATTCAAATTTCTGAATTTGGAGTACAAGTGGGCATGAGCAAGTCTAAGGACAATAAATGAGTGTAATTGTCTATAATGGTCTAGAGGAAAAGATGACAGAGCAGGGTAACATTAATAGCTAGAAAAAGTGACCCAATTGTGTAACTCAAGAGAAAGGTAAAGACAACTTTCAGTGAAAGGACTAAAATTCATACTTCTTTAATGTTGAGGCTAATATGAATGAATTTTGGAACAGATAAGTGAGTGCTAAGGACAACTGCATTCTTGGAGAATTTTAGGATCCCCATATCTTCAGATTACTAGAAGTTTCTAAGGGATTCTGAGAATACAGCCATTTTCCAAGTACCTGCTGTCCATTTGAGCCATTATGGGTTTCCTGAAATTCCAAACTTTAAAAGCCTGTAAGAGAAACCAGCCTGGCCATTGAACTTGAGCTGAAACAATCGAACAAGATCAGGAAATATGCACCAGAGATCAAGGTCAGCTGCAATAAGGCACTGTAGCTTAAGTAACATTACAGATTTGCTGTGTTTCTCGGTGAGTGTGCCTATCTCCATAAGTGCCAGACAAGGTGTTCACAAAGACACTCAGGGCTGCATAACTCACCACAAAGAAGAACTGGGAGATGCCTTGCATGGAGGCTGGTTAGACTGCCTGTCATGATCCACTGAATGTGAGATCACGCGGCCACTTAAAAGGATGCAACAATGATAAAAATTTACCTTTGCAGGTGATTGGGGCTGATGACAGAACAGCCAAAGGCATACATTTCACAGGTGTGAAGAATGAGAGGTTGGCATGGTACACTTGCATCTTACTTATTAGCATTTTCTCAATTTACTATAAATAAGCATGCTGTAACCACAGGATGCTGCTGCAAACAACAGTAAGTTTGGGAGAAGGTATGGGTACTTAAGCTACCTGCTGATTTCCACAGATAATAAAGTAATATTTATTTACTTATTATTTTTGAGACAGGATCTCATTACAGAGCCCAGGCTCCTCCGTCAGTCTCCTGAGTGTTATGGTTACAGGGCTGAGGTACCAAGCTTGGTGTAAACATGGTCTTAAGAGAGGAACCACTTGGGCCCCACAGCGAGAAATACATTTCCTGTGCATAGACCCCTTGGTGTATGTGTATATGGACACACTGAGGAGATTTTAGTCAATGACACACACCTCTTGGGTTATTTCTATTCAGTTGCCTGAAAGGTACTAATAATCTATTTGGAATGTTTTCCAAATTGTTTCATTTTTTAAAGAAAATTACTGGAGTGCTTATAATGGCTTGTAGATTCATAGTAGATCAAAGACAAATTTGTTTTTCTAGAAGTTGATTCTTACACTGACAATTTCTATTATAGTGAGGGATATTTTCTATATGCTATTCTCTGACTGTCATCTCCACCCAATGCTCCTGGGATAAGTACTGTTTTCATCTCCATGGTAAAGACAAAAAGTAAAAGGCTGGGAAAGAAAGGGCTCTGCCCATTTTCACACAGCTGGGCACAGGCACAGGCAGCTTTGACAGGTTGGTTTCCCAGTTGGTGCCCTCACCTCTGCTTGCTGTCCAAATGTTTTAGTGAAAGTATCTTATGACCCAGACCTCACAAACCTCCCTACTTTATTTAACTTTTCTCTATAACAATTCCAGAGAAGTAGCACAATGCTTTGGAAGACACCTCTGTCTGGCAGAGGCCACTTCAAAGCCTAAATGAGTAACACTGCTATGGAAACCAAGCAAAGAAAATGGTGACACTATGGACCAGCACTCTGCTCTCACTGAATCATTTTAAAAATGCTACTGAGTTACACACACAACTCATTCTATTCCTGTTCTGTTTTGACTTTGATAATTTTACCTACGAGATAGAATCATATCTTACAGTAGCATTTACTAAAGATTGATGATAGCCTGTGGTCCAAAGGAAACAAATTGTGATCTGCTTAAATAAAACAAAAACAAAAACAAAAAAACAAAAAAACAAAACAAAACAAATAAACAAACAAAAACAACAAAACAAAACAAAACAAAACAAAACAAAAAAGGAAGGCCTTGTTTAAAGGTCTCTTGCTGTGGTCAGGAGGCCCTACTACCTCAAGCAGCATCCTTCCTTGTACTAAAACCACACACTCAGATTCCTCAACTCTTTGGCTTAGTTTGTATTTTGACTGTATTAAGGTTTTCTTTATTCACAAGAACTTCATACATGTTTACAATAAAACAATTGTATTTACCCTCTGTTCCTACTTCACTCCTATCAACTTCCTCCCAATAGTCCCTCCCCTAACTCCATACAGTTCTTTATTTATTTTATAACTCAGGTCCAGTTAGAGATGCCCATATGTGTATGGTGTGGGCCCATCCCCAGGACCATGTGAACCTTACCAGCATAGAGGAAAGAGGCATTCCTAGGCCCCAACCCACCCTTTACAGTGGAAGTCTTGGTGATTGATAGCTGTTGGGAAAAGGGGAATCTTGGTGAGTTTAAGGATTGAGTGTGTGTGTGTGTGTGTGTGTGTGTGTGTGTGTGTTGGGACTAAACAGTGTCTTATGTAGTCTTATGTAGCTCAAACCAATTTGAAATTCTCAAACTATTTATTTAGCTGAGGATGACCTTGAATCCTTGATAACTCCCACCTTCCAAATGCTGGAATCACAGGTGGGTCCCACCACACTCAGCCACAGGCTCCTAAATTCTTCCATAACAGAGTGTTCAGTGGTTAGGGGATCTGTATCTCATCTCCTCTGATTTTCAGAGGGCTTAGAGGGAGTGTGTGAAGCCACAAGCCTGACACTCCCACAAATGTGAGAGCTTTTGCAGAATGAATACTTTTGGGACGAGGCAAACAGCAAGAGTCATGATCTAAATTTGAGTGTGAAAATGCTAGGGTGAAATCACTTTCATCACGAAACACCTAAGATCTAAATACCGGCAGTGTGGAGAATCATTTCAATCCAGATGTGATGACACTTCCCAGAACAAACTATAGGAAATACTCCTTCACAATACATGAATGAATAAAAGAAGCCTATGAATCATTTATCGGTGTTCAGCCTCCACTGAACACCAACTCTGCACACCTAAACCAAGAAAATTCAAACAGGCTTGGTTTTCATTTCACTAAAAGTCCAGGCTCAAAGAATTCTTCCCAAAGAACTCACCAAATATGGGGAGAGAGACTAACATACATACATTAGATATTTAGAATTTGCTATTCAAATTATCTCAGTACTAATCCAGTGTTCTATCCATGGATTTCTCTATTAGTCCTGGACTTCCTCTGTACTTCTGTCTGTTATTTATAGAATTCCTCTTGGATTATCTATTTCAGTTTCCCAGAAATCCTGGGAGGTTTTCAGAGCACTACAAGGCCAGTTTCTCGGTTAGTAGATGAAGACCAAAGAATTTATTAAAAGGCAAAAGCTAGTGGAAGGATGCTCTTAAGACATATGCAGGTGAGTATGAGAGCCCAGAGAAGAGTCATAGCATAAGAGAGGGAGCCAGCCTGCTCTGACTTGAACTCTGAGCTCTGTTGATCTGGGGAACATACTTAGCCTTTGTGCAACTCTGTGCTTCATCTGCAGGAGACCGCATTTGTATCCACTTTGTACGATTGCTGTGAGAATTTAAAGGAATTAACATGGGCACAGCACTTGGCAACCAGCAAATGCAATTTGTGTGCTATTAGTAGCAGTGTTTGTACAATGTGGCCTCGGCGTGCAATCCCAACTGCTTGGGAAGCTACAACAGGACGACCAGAAGTGTAAACCCAGACTGGCATACAGAGTGAGTTCAAGGCCAGACTGAACAACTTTTGGAGACCCTGCCTCAAGATAAACATAATAAATCAACAAGGCATTAGGGATGCAGCCCTGTTGTGGAGCACTTGCCTAATGGACAGAGAGACTCAGGCTTGCTGCCTGTCACTGCAGAGGAAAAAGAGCAGAAGAAAGGAAATGAAAGGA
Organism: Cricetiscus sungorus; assembly: GCA_030556225.1. Lineage (NCBI taxonomy): Eukaryota > Metazoa > Chordata > Mammalia > Rodentia > Cricetidae > Cricetiscus > Cricetiscus sungorus. The sequence goes on from JANBXA010000366.1 coordinate 627,589, forward strand.
GTCTATTTGAAATTGTTTCTAATATTTCTATCAAATACCACAAAACTGTAGTCAAGCAAGCTAGCACCCACCGCCAGCTCCGACCATCAGTCTCCTGTGGATTCCTTGCACGCCTACCTTCATGGTTGACAATCGATCCTCCATCAATTTGCTTTCCCCATGGCCCGATCACCACCACTACCAGGAGAGGGCAAAGCTTCTGATCCTGTCTTCATCATGGTCAGGGCAGATGCAGCAGTGAATGTGGGACCTGCTTAGATGATGCATATTCAGAAGGACCTAGAGGAGGCCTTTTGTGCAAGCGCTGTGGATTGGAAAACAAAAGGTCTGCTCTCCTCGGATTGCAATTTCTTCTTATTATTGTAAGAGCAGCCTGGTCATTTCTCTTACACATAATGCATCTGAAAGTAGTTTCTATAAGAGGAAGGATTGATCAAATTGGGACCTGCCTCATTAGCTCCCAGAAACCCAGCGTATGGGGGTTGGGCCACCAGCATCCCCAGAACCTGGGTGGAGATACCAAATCCCTGCATTTTAAGAACCCAGGTGAGTCCTGCACACGTGAAAATCACACAGCTACCTTTATGCAGGCACTATGGTTGTGTATTGTGTTTTACTGAGTTGGTCTTAGAAAGGTTGGCACTCTGTTAGCTGGCTGATGTGGGGAGTGGGGAGTCAAGATTATGTTGATGTGATAAACTTCAGGTACAACACATTTTATAATCCAAGTAGCAAGTCTTCTCCTGATTTTCTCTCTTATTATTTCCCTATTACAGCTTTAAAAGATGGATGCAGCCTCACCTGCACCAGCCAGGATATGAGTGAGTCATTCTGTTCCATCATTAGAACAGGCTATGCCTGTCAATTCATGCTGTATTAGTTCAGCAAGTACAGAAAGCAAGGATGGGCTATCACCCTCTGTCCAGCAGCTTAGGAAGCAACATCAAAGGCAATGTGCATCCTGACCAGACCCAAGATGTTCCAAAAGACTCCAGCAAGGGGGAAAGGAACAAAAACAAAGTAGAATAATGAATGGCTCTAATTCTGAAGCTCTTCAAGGCAGGAACAAGTCCATCTGGATGACTAATGCCACAACCCTGATGGAGGTAGAATGGGATGACTGAGGAGAGACACACAGCAGGGGCCAGGGATTGCATTCCATGCCAGGGAGTGGGTGAGTCCTTACCTCTATGCAGCCACCAGACCCTGCCACTACCCAGAAAGCAGTTTCAAAGTTGAAGTTAGTTGAGTTACAGATGGAGCAAATAGGATCCCGACACCTATTTGACACCTCAGAGTTTTTGTACATCTTCTCAGAGACTTTTTTTGCCCCACACATAAGGAAGACACCACCAGCACTGTTTTTCTTGAATTAAAAGCTGTTCAGGTCACATGGCTGGGATGAATGAGCTAGTTTACAGGGCTACATAAAGGCAGGAGATGCCATGTGAGCCTGGCTTCTCAAGCCCGGTCTGGGACTGTATGTCTCGAATGCTAAGCCCTTGCTTGTTTTAGCAAGCCCTGCATATTTCACTTCCATTTTGATCTTCCGTTACTCTGTGGAGTAGAGAGCAACAGGGCCACTTGATTGTAACTTCAGATATGCAGACTTGCTAAGTGGCTCTCCTAATTGGAGGCTTTTATTCCATCTTCAGATTTCTATACATGGCACATTTCTTTTGTTTCTCTTGTAGGGATGCCTCCTAGAATCCATTTTTCTTTGCTTGGCTTCCTTTCTTTTTCTTTTCCTTTTTTTTTTAGCCATGGGACTGAATTCTGGCCATTCTGGCCAAAGAAGTATGAGTTCAAGGAACATATGCCTCTTCCAAGACTTGGTCCCTGAGGTCCCTCAGCCTGGTCCTCATCAATGGATGGCTAGGATGGGAACAATAGCAATTCTAGAGGCCATTTACTGATGACAGCTAAACCACAGCCAGTTGAGTTCTTGAAAGACGATGTGATGAGTAATCTTGATTGTTACTTTGAGGTGATTTTGAATTATTAGAGAAACAAACCTCTGGGCATGCCTAAGAAGGCATATCTAGATTAGGTTGGGTGTGGACAGTGTCATTCCACATCTGGGGCCCCAGACTGGATTAAAAAGGGGAAATCAAGCTTATCAAAGACATTTCCTTTGCTGTGAATGCAATGTGGCCACCTACTGCTCCTCCCTCATCCCTTATCTGCCATGACCATATCTCCTGGCCCAATTAGCCAAATAAATCCTTCCTTTCTGAGCAGAGCAAAGTTATCTTCAAGCCCACACCATCACCAGCCTCAAACATCCTCAGACAACCATGTCTCCAAGACTTATGAGCTGAGCCACTCTGGGTCTGAACTAATTTGCCTTTAACTTTTAGTTACAATGCATGCCCAGCCCTGCATGCCAGCTCTTTGGGACAGCAGCAGCAGCAGCAGCAGCAGCAGCAACAGCAGCAGCAGCATGCCTCTTCTTTTGCTTTACAGAGACTATCAATTCCATCCCTGCAGAGATTCTTTAGGGCACTCATAAATCGCTGAGCAAAAGTCATCGGGGGGAAATGAGCAGTCAGGCACAGTGCTATGGAAGCGGGTACTGAAGTGGATGAGGGCAGGCTTTGTAGTCAAACAGAGCTCAATGTAAGATTTGGCCTTATTGTGAATTAGTTATGCAAACCCTGGCTACTCCCCCAGCCTCCTTAAGCCATGCTGTCTTCATTTGGGGTGTAGCTAGGTTCATTTATATTCAGAACAAATGCATTGTTGGGAGGATTATTGTGACAAGAGGGTCTACACTTTTTTGAAGACAGAATAAGAAGAGATGGCTCAATCTGCTAAAACTTTGAAGATGGTCTGTTGTGATTTTTGTCAGGTTCCTCAACCACACCCCAGCATTTATGTGAGCATTGCAGTTGACACAAGGCCAACTCTGCTCACCTTCTCAGGGTAACTTCAACAAAATGCCCATCATCCCCATGCAGGGATCTGACAGGTCCTGGGCCCTAGCTACTTATTGGGCTATTATTGCCATCCCCTACTCTTCATCCTTGGTGCCTACCCTGATTGGTGATGTTTTGTTTCAACACTATTTACTGATTTCCTTTTTCTGTACAAGGACAGCACCTCAGACACAGGGTGAGTAGCCAGTATCTAAGGAATCACCTCCATTTATTTTTGTGGCTGGTTTCAAAAGTTGACCGTCTATTTATGAAAAAGGCTATAGCTTTCTATCTAGGGAGCTGTTTAGTAGATAGAGAAGTGGACATATAGACAGATAGCTTTCATAGATATATTTAAGTAAAATTCAGCAAGTCTATTTAAAGAAATATACCAGGAAATACCACACAAACCCCTGGAGATGGCAACATAATGGCTTGGGTTAGGAAATGTCCATTTAAAAAAAAATATACCTGTGAATGCTACACACACCTCTGGAGATGCCATGTAATGGCTGGAGATAGGAATGCCATTCTAAAGCACCACCAGCTTCCTCGTGTGACTCAAGTTTACACTTCCTGCTTTCTCTCTGACTTTGTTTACTCTGGACATTGAGCAAACAATTGCTCTTTTCTTGCTCAGATACTCTATGAAAATGCCCAGGACAGCTCAGCGTTTGGGTATTTCTGGACTCAGGAAGCACCCTGCTGTTTTCATGCCTCTGGGCCAGTTATAAGGAATTTTGCACATCTCCTTTCCATGTTTTTCTCATCTCTGTGCATCTACTGTTTTCTCTGCCTTTAGAGTCTGCTTGTCTTTGCTATTTTTCTTCTCTATGAATCGTTTCTGTGGTGTACTGGCATTTCTCATCAGGGCATGCTGTCCCACACCTTATTTATAGCCGAGCATCTGAACCACCTGGAAAAATTAAAATCATTGGTCCCTTAGTCCCAGCTTGGAAATTCTGACTTAATTTGTATGGATTGTAGCTTGGAACTTAGATTTGTTAAATCTTTCAGGAAAAGTCTAGGGGTAGAGAGAAATGTGAGTGTCATTGCACTACATAGCCAGACTTTCCCCAACCCTGGCAATTGCAGTTGGCGTCTGCTTGCTTGACTTGCTTAGACGACAGGGCAGCAGGGAAATACTTGAGTATCCACTTCAGGATTTTTCTAAGTGCACCCCAGCATTGTTCAAGAACACCCAATATCTGAGTGATTTTAAATCATGATTCCATTCCATTATTGCAGGTTATTAGAAACAGACCAGGAATGGAAGAACATCACAGCAATTCTGCCAGGCTCTGGACTGCTTCCCCCCATCTAGGAAATGTATCATGCAGGCTATTTTAGGTTGTTAATTAGTCATGGAAAAAATAGAGCCATCTGGTGCCACCAGGTATGGACACTATAAGAATTCTCTCCACTACCCATAAAACACAACTCATTTCTGTAGAAACTAAATGTGGTGCTTTCAGTGCGAAGTATCTCCATAGTCTCATTGAGCTCAGCATACCAAGGAGACACTTGGCTCTTGGCAATAAACAGATCTTAGAGGGCATAATAATCTCAAATCTGGCTTTGGGCTGGTGTCAGAGAAATCATTTAGGACCCCGAATCACATGTCACAGCCAATGGTTCTCAGAACCTCAGGTTATCTTACTGAATCATTGAAGACAGCATTGGCTTTCTGTTCTGTGCATTCTTCTCTCTCTCTCTCTCTCTCTCTCTCTCTCTCTCTCTCTCTCTCTCTCTCTCTCTCTCTCTGTGTGTGTGTGTGTGTGTGTGTGATAGTCCTCTGCCTTCCCAAGGCTCAGGTAAGTGAGAATTGACATGTCAGCTACTTCTAAACCATTATTAATGATAGGTCAGTGTCTGCACCATCTGAACTCACGTGTATATTCACTCTTTCTTTGTCTGCATACTTCAAGCTGGGGGAAAATGACAAGCATTCTAGATTGTGAGAGAACCTACTCAGAATTGGCTCTTGCTGCCACAGGCAGCTAGGCTAATGTGCAGGGAGAGGCAAGCCATGCTTTTCATTAATTGCTCACACCTTCCCCTCTTCTCTTTTCCTAGTTCCCTGGTTCCACAGCTGTGCACACTTGGTGTTTCCTCATCTTTTAGGCATTGTTATCCTCTCACCAGCCCCCTTTTTCCTGGCTGCTCATTCATTGTCTTTTCACTCCACCCATTTCATCTTGAGTTTGGAGGCCACCTCTACCTATGTGTGGATTTACCAGGTATGCTGTCATCCCAACCCTCATCCTTGCCCCAGGTGATGCTGTGTACTGGCACGTTTCCTCCAGAAAGAGATTCCAGCACATCAGAACTCTGGGCTTCTGCCTTGGTAAAATGTGCATGGATGTAATCAAGAACAGCACCGAGAAAGAGCCCCGAAGAAAAAAATCAATGTGTTTTTAGCAGGGTGCTACTTGGGGAAACGCGCCTTACTTTGCTTAAACTATCATGATTTAGTTAGTAGAATTTTAAATTAAAAGTAGATTTAGGTCCAGCCCTGTCTCCACCCCCAATGGACGTGGTCTATGCCACAGGTGCAGACAAGGTGAATATCTCACTACATTCATCCTTGAAATATCTGTTGTTTTGTTTTTGTTTTTAAAGCCAAAGTAGGTTTTGGGTGTGTGTGTGTGTGATCTCAAGCAAGATTCTAACACTGGGCATGTTTGCCAGGGCTGACTTACACCTGAACGTGGAAGGATGGCCATCCATCTTGTCCCAGAGAGCTGGCTGTGTGGACTGAGGGGTTCCAGTGCATGCTCGTTGCAGGGATAACCTCCCAGATACTGCCACTTCCTTTGCCCTCCCTCCTTTCCTCAGCCAGCATTTTATTTCCCAGCTCTAGGGTGCCATTCCTTGGCTTCTGTCTTCCACCCAACTTCACAGCTATGAGGTGTCATCTAACGTTTTCCAGCAGCATATGCTACCAGGAACAGGTGCCAAAGCAGAGACTGTAAGGAGAGGATCCCACAGAGGCGTGTGGGTGGGGTGGCTCTCCTGCCGGCCTCTGGGACAGAGTCTCAGCTGGTTGCACTGCTGGGGTTCCACAGGTATGCACAGCTTTCTCTGGGCTTCGCAGGAGCCAAAGGCCACGTCAGCTAGCTGTTTCCTTTTCATAGTCCAGGAGGTGTTGTGGGATCACATACTGTCTCCGAAGCCCTGGCTTCCCTTGCTACCAGGAAGTACAGCGTGGCAGAAGACCAGACATTAAAAGCCTGTGATAGTGAAAGTGGTTCTGCAGGCAGTCCTGGGTTCAATCCCAGGCTCTCCTACTTGTTGGTCATAGGACCCGAGAACCTTCTAGTGTGGTCACTTGGCAGGGATGTAATACAAATCAAACATCCCAATTGTACTTAATTCTTAGTGCAGTTTACAGGCTTAGCTGACAAGCAGAGACACAGAAGCAGTTTCCAATCAAGGGAACCCCAACTTTAAAAGCCCCTCTAAGTTAGTATACAAACTAACAGGTTTCATCAAGGAATCTATGTTTGTCTCTCCTTCCCCACTGCCTTCTGCCTTCCCTGCAGCCCCTCCCTCTCTCCCTCCAAAGTGTGTACCCTTGGGGCTTTCTAGACACATGAGCTTCATTACCCATGATTCCTCCTCCCCACTGCTCAGGTGTTTGCATCCCTCTTAAGATGCCTGTTAGAGTTAGTGTTTGTCATAAGTCAGAGTTGCTGGAGAAGAGGAAATCTTAATTAAGGATTTGCCTTCATCAGACTGGCCTGTAGACAAGCATGCTGGGTCATTTTCTTAACTAATGATTGATGGGTGAGGGCTAAGTCTACTATGGGTGGGTTGTGCCTCTCCTGGGAACAACCTAGGTTTGTTTTTTTTTAAAAAAAAAAAGGCTGAAGAAGGCACTGAGAATAAGCCATCCAGCAGTGTGTGCTTTCATGGTTTCTGTTTCATTTCCTACTTCCAGGTCCCCACCATGAACTTTGTGGTTTTAACTCAGCTACAAAATCCTAACTAAGACAGTTTTTTATTTTCTGTTTTCATAGCCTTCACACACACACCACACATGGATATACACCCTATATGAGAGAAAATACACAATTTGTCTGGCTATGGCAGATTTTACTTACTATAATGACCATAATTTCATTTTTCTTTGTACCTGAATAAAATTCCTGATCTATCAACAGACAAAGGGATCCCATTCTTTAGGAACGAGAACATTCTGTGGCCCACAGGAAACTCATTTCTGGTTGACAGTTCAGGTTAACCCCCGAGATAAGAATCTGAACACAGGTGTCTTAGGGCATAGTGGCCCTTCTGGAAATCTTCAGTTGCTTCACTAATGTCATACCTATTGAGCACTGACTTCACGCCAGACACTTTTGTAGATGTTGAAGAGCAACACAGACACAGTACATCACATGACCCTGCAGAGCTCAGAGTTCAGCGATCATCAGGATGATGAGGGAGTACTCAGAGTGTGGGACATCATCTTAGATCTGTGGTTAATTTTAAATCAAGATTGAAATGTAAAACACAAATATATGGCCTACTTAATGAGGCAGAAAATACAAATGAAGTAAATGTAAAAGGTATTAGTTTATCAAATAGGAGTTACTATCCCCAGAGCTGGTTAATGGAAACTTCTATTCTAGTTTCTGTCCTAGGTCACAAGGATATAATAATACTGACTACATGAGGACAAAGAAAGAGTGATGTTCCAAGTGGAGGCCACACCAAAGATGGCGGGAAACAGAAAGTAAAGCAACAGTCTCGGTGATTGGCTTCATGGACTCAGAAGTACAAGTTGGCCTTGTGTACCAGCCTCAGGCTTGTGGCATCAGAGAGTTGAGTTACCAAATGGTTTAAACAAGAAGGTAATCAATTAAAGTGGCATCATAGGTAAATGGATCGGGTGGTATTGTGCAGGGTGTGCCAAGAGAAAGAGCAGAGAAGGGGCAGTTTTGAACTCAGGTATGCATGATGAAGAACCCAACTGAGGAAGGCCATATTCCCATGTAATGGAAACGTGTGTCCACCAAGAGGTCTCCTGTCATGAAACTGAAACACAGAACATGTGTCTATTTTTATTCTGAGGAATATAACAAGAAGGATATGGTAAAAATAGATACTCAGTTGGCATCTAGGAATATGCTCTTTGGTTCATTCACTTGGGTTTGCTTGTTAAGGACTCCGAGTTAAAGCCTCTCCAGGAAATGGAACACAGAAGAAAGGAGAAGGGGCCAGGTGCTGCTGTCAGCATCAGAACGCAAATGTCAGTTTCTCCGTAAGAGCAACAGCTTCCCAGACTTACACACCAGAGAAAGGATGGCTCACACCATTCTAAGCAAATTCAGTGAGATGATTCTGCCTTCTTAGACAGCCCAACATTAAGTCAGGTGATACAGAGATGGGAAACTGTGCCAACCGGAACCCCAGCCTCTACTTGTAATTATTTTTCTTGATTATGTAAGTGGCTCCCATTTGAAACATTTCTAAAAGCTATGTGTTAGTCCATTCTTTGGGAGGAAGTCATTTTCTAACTGTACTATCTGTGACTCCAATATTGCTGGGCTCTAGGAACCTGTTGCTGCCCCCACAAAGCATACCCATTGTTGTTCATAAGATGTCCTAACAGAGCAATGCATGCTGTTGGAATTTAAGGTAGCCTGGTTATTTATTATCTCTGTCCTGAGTTGGTTGCTCTATCCAAAGCACAGTTCACAGGACAAATTTGGTGTGGTAACTGCTGTTTGTTTAAAACAGGCAAATTAGAAGTGAAAATGCTTCAGGGAGAATATTATGGTCAAGAACATCTGTGCTATACACATTTCACAGAGACTGGAGAGGTCTCCCGGGAGGACTCCTCTCTTGAGATTAACAGAGACCCCACATCGGAGGCCATGCAGGCAGGATGCTGATTCTCTCACAAGCAGACAGCAAGAGAGGCTGTCTTTGAGCTTCAGGAAATGGAAAGAAAATAGTTTTAGAGCTCAAAGTAAAGTAATTTCCCCGACTCAAGACTTGGTCTCATTCTCTTAGGCTGGGTTTGTTCATTTCCTCTGAAATGAAGGAACCTTTCTCAGTTCTTATGAAAATGAGGGCAGAGGGGGTGGGGTAGCACCTTCAACACCTTATCTGCAAGTACCAGGGAATGAAGGAGGGGTTCCTACCATTTGACATCAGCACTCTGCCTAATTCGGTTTCCACCAGGATAGTTTTCACACTTCTAAAAAATCCGTGTCTTTCTAAACATCATGAATAATGGATTGAGATTTCTGAAACCCCCTTCCTCTTCCTCCACAATTTAAATCAAGCCTCTTTCAGAGCCAACATACTCTACATACTGATTGAAGTCTGAAAGGGTTATAAATAGCAAAGGTTGAAAACTTTCCACAAAGGTAAGTAGATGAAGAAAATCACATATGCCATCCACAGCCAGGATGTATTCACCATCAAGTGCTGTTCATTATGGCACTATTGTCTCGCAGAGGTACAATAAGCCAAAGCTTCAGTGTTGTCACTGTGCTGGCCTCTATGTTCCACTCCTTGCTCCTCAATTCTGGGACATGATGTCATTTTCCTGAGTCCAGTCTTGGGGCAGTTAAGTTGCATGAGGCTTAAATTAAACAAAGTCACTTCATGGCAATGGACAGTGTTTAAATGTCATGTACTCTGTGGGACTGGAGCTGTTATCTATGAGCTATTGGTTGGGTAGCAAGTTTTAAGATTCTCCTGCATCAGAGTTCCCTCCAAAATTCCTATGGATTGCATCACAATTGTCTTAAACATAACATCTCTACAGTGATGATATATATATATATATATATATATATATATATATATATGAATATATATATATATATTCACCAGCAACATGGCAGAGATTAATAAAGTGCAGTTTGCATGGTGTTTATAATTCAAAAAGCTGTTCCTGAAACCTTGTGTTATTTGATCCCAAGAATGTGCATGTGGGGCTGTTCTATTTCTTACAGAGTCCAAGTAAGTCTTGTCCAACAAATATCTTCAGAGTGTTTTGTATGTGCAGGAGCTGATATGCCCAGGGCTTTTGCTCTAATGGGACTCAGGGTTGAGGAGAAATAGTCAATAAAAACAAAACACAATCATGGAGGTGATGAGAGAGGCTATGAAGAAAACCCATTGAGGTAAAATGCTAAAGGATAAAGAACTATGGGGTGGCACTGTTCTTGTAGTGACTTTTGAGCTAAAAACCCAGAAAGTTGAACAGCAAGGGTGGGTGATTCATCAGAAACCAGGGCATGCCTAGCAGTAGGAATCATGAGTTCAGGAGCTCTGCAGAGAGATGGTGGGGTTCTCTGCACACAGACTGCTGAAGTGGAGGGGAGGCTGGTGGGAAAGGACCACCACTGAGGACAAGGAATCTTGATGGAATGGGGCATTGTCAACTTGTACGAGGGCCCCATGATGACCAAGTCCTACTCATCTTAGGATACTTCGTGCTGCTTCTTCCAAGCCCAATCATCTGGAGACAGCATGGTTCATGCAGGGTAGAAACAAGTACATGGAAGCAGAGTGACACTGAACCCTGCACAGCCTGTCTTCTCAAATCCCACACAAGAGGCAACCTCTTTTCCTGGCTTTTAAATCTCAAATTCTCCTCAACACAAAGAGATACTGCTTTTGTTCTTTGTCCTTGGTGGCCTCCTGGCTGAAGTCCCAGCACGGGCTCCACAATCTGGGGGAAACTCGAGCAGTGCAGATCGAATATAATTACTGGAGCAAACTGGAAAGGTGACTGAAGAAAAGATAAAACATATTTAATGCCTCCAGGAAACGAGTCCAAATGGATTTGATGAGCATCACAAGGTGAATGGAGTGTCTATTCTCCCCCACCCTGCTTGGACACAAACTGAAATTGCTTTAGAAACCTGTCACATCAAATTAGCAAAAGCAGAGTAATTCAGAGGTTTGCCAGGGTGGCAATGCTGAGGACTGCTGTGGGAAATCTTCTTGAAGCATCTTCGGGGGTGGGGGAGATCTAGTTCTTTCTTCTCTCTTTCAGTATGAGGAGGGATGGGATTTCTGGTGGGTTGTAGACATTTGGGGCTTTGCTGCAGTACTAAGGGACAAGGACAACATGCGTATCTGTCAGAGGGAGAGAACTAGTGTGTCACCTTCAGTTGGTTCCAACCTGTGGTCATGTGATGAGGGCCCAGAACACAGACCTGTGTTGGTCCAGCAGAGTCAGGAGCTATAGAAGACTCTTGGCTTTTGACCTTAGGGTTCAGTCAGTTGGGAAAAAGGCATGAAAACAAGAGTCAAGTGTTCTCCCCCCTTGACCATGGTTGCTGATGGTCTCTTCAGAGGACAGATTGCTCTGATCCTTGCTCATTTGTGCTTCCTTTAAAATATGTCAGTGTTTGAGGTCTCTTATCCACTTGCTGATCTGTTCAGCTACTTTCTCTCCCTCAAACTCCAAAATGCAAGTGGAATATGAGCTGCCTTATCCCCAACTCTCAGAACAAGGCCTGTGCACAGTGACCATGCTAAATACACACTGAAGGAACAGCAAATTCACAAAGCCATGCAGACAGCAGCAGAGTCTGAGCTGTGGGTATAGGCATTCATTGATTAATGGTAATAGGCAATGTCTGAACCCATTGGAAGGTAGGCAGTCAAAACTGTCCTCAACTACAGGAACCAGAGCCCACCTTGGGGTTAATCTCTCCTTTGTAATGAGAGCTTGCTTGTGGAATAATTAGTTAAAATGTCTTGTTTGGTCTCAGGAAGATAAAGACACATTCCTTTGGCTTAAGGAAAATTTTATGCATCACCTCAAAACTGATTCCTTGCTCTACACAATAGCAATTTTAGATTTTTGGATTTGTGTCTAAGACATGCCAAACTCAAAATGATTTAATAGTTTTTTTTTCATTTATTTTTGAAATATCTCAAGTGTAAGTCTGCAGAAAGATTGCAATAATGGGAAAAAATGACCCAAATTGACTGTTTATATTCTATCATATTTGCTCTGTCTTAAGTGTATAAGCAAGGATGTAGAAGTCTAGATATATGCTTAAATATGTATGTCTGTGCATACATTTTTGCATGGATCTATATGTGCATATGTGTTATCATGTATATACATTGTCTATGACTAAATCTATGCTTACATACCTATGTGCCTATGGACCTATGTTTGTATATATGTATATGCATATGCCCATGTGTGCATTATTTACACATATACCTATACACATATAACTATAGATGGGAACAATCTGTGTGAGAATTAGTGTGGGTATGCATACGTTGACTGAGCTTTTGGGATATTGGTTGGTGACATGGATGCATTACAGACTTCAGTATTTCAGGTTAAAGCTCTGAAGCTGAGAATAGGGTCTGTAATAACATTATCACATTTAGGAAGTCAAAAGTTTATAACTACCCCGTTTTCTAGTAAGCAATTCATCTCTCAAATCTCAAGAATTCCAACATGTGCTCATGGCACCTTATTTTTGTCTAGGTCCCATGAAGAGCTGATTCTGTGGCCATATCTCTTCGATCTCCTTTAACTTGAGTGCCTGAAGCCCAGGTTTTTCTTGTGTATTACTGACATTTGTGTAGAACCTAGGACCAGTTATATTACATAATTTCTTTTCATTTTAATTTGTTTGCTTGTTTTCTCTAATATATACAGGTTAATGTCTAACATTCTAAGTACCCAAAACAAAATAGCTCGTTCCAAAAGGACATTTTAGGATAAGTTATCAAACCAATAAAGATTACACACACTCCTGGCAAGTGCCATATGTCGCCTGGTCACGTGATCACCTGCTACAGTGGTCCTCAGAACAAAAGCCTCATCACATGATCATGTTAGCGCTTCCCACCTGCCAGTTGCTCGAGACAAGCATGGGGCCTCTACTGCATTGCATTCTTTTTGTACTACTGCCAATGAGCTCTCTTTCTCAAACACCATTTTCTTAAATTATCAGCAAAGATTAAGATTGATATAAATGGTTTTGCAATGCTTGCTGTATTTTTTTCTCATAACTATGGAAGTACTTATAAAAATGCACAAAAGTTTACCCATTTGAAATCCCTTCAAACAGCATGGTGCTATGCTAGGGCACACTGAGCAGAAGATGGCCACATTTCTTAGGCAATGTATGAGAACAGGTACGACTCTGTAGCTATGCATTCTTAGTTGGCAAAACGTTTGTTCAAGAAGTATGGATACTGGAGCCAGTGAGATGATTGTGTGTATGAATGAAAGGCACCTGCGGCAGTCCCTATGATTTGAGTTCATCCTCAGAACCCACATGGTGGAAAGAGAGAGCTGATTCTCACAGGCTTCCCCTCTGCCCTCTACACGCTACCATGCTACACATGCTCCCCTCACCCCCTCCCTTCTAAAACAAGTGTAAAAAACTAACATAGGAAGTGTGAAAAAGAAGGTGCCAGGTTTTAGGCCTAAGGGGACTGCACTAAGCCAACAAGACCACACCTTTTGAGTCACACAGCTGCTTTCTCCATTCCTCTGAAATCTGACTGTTGGGTTTCTTATTCATTTCCAAGCCTAGCTATGATCGAAAGGCCTCAAGAAAATGCTTCCACAGCAAAAAGTGACAAAAATGAATCCCTGTGTCTACCAGATCACTCTTCAGACCTGTCACAGAATTCTTGTCCTTTTCCACTCTTCCTTACCAATCCAGGATCCTGAGCCCAGAGACCATGGGTGTGTTGTCCAAGATTACATAGCTACAGGGTGACATGAGTGTTCCTAGTAACTGCTCACTCTGACTCCAGTCCTTGAGAGACCAGATTATAAAGTGCTCACTGCTCTGAAACTAGACCTCTCCCCTATCTCACCTCAGGCCAGCCTCATGGAGCAGGACAGCTGTTTGGTGTGGGAATGGTGGAGAAGCATCCCCACATCCATACCCATAGTCTTCAGATAGCCTTCTTGTCACTGGCTGGGGCATTTCAGCGATATTTCTGTGTCCTCCATTCTGCATCCCTTTCTCCTTCCATGTGGGAAACCTGTGGTACACGCCTTCATTTTCTCTGTGCCTGTTCTCTTACAAGTATACATGGAAGGTTCTGAAAGCTTCCTCACATGTACGTGGCAACACAGTGAACACAGGGGGCTGGAAAGATGGCTCAGTGGCTGCATAGAAGCCCAGTTAAATTACCACCACCCATGTTCAGGGGGCTTGTAAATCCTGCTCTGTGAAATCCTATGCCTCTGGCCTCTGCTGGTACCTGCACATCTAGCACATAACCATACACAATATAAATACATCTTTAAAAAAATACACAGTGAACACAGAAGCATATGTGTGTCCAGCTGTCCTTTTGTTACACCAGGCAGCAGAAAAATATAGCACAGCTATGCCCAGCTTCTATTCATATTTATTTTTTTGGAAAATATAATTTCTTTTACATGAATTTAATAATCATTTCATTATTGTTATCGTAGTAAGTTAATAAACATCTATATGTGTTAATTCCTATCATGGTTACCATGGTTAGCCATATAACCCAAAACTCTTTGGGGTTCTCTAAAAAGGTTGATTCTATAAGTTTATGTTGTAAAAAAAAAACACACATGTAATAGTAATTTTTAAAGAGAACACTTATTTAATCAATTTATTCCACTTTTCTAGTCCATTAATATGCTGAGGGCAGTGGACAGAGTATTTGGCAGGGCCCTGAGCCCCATCATTACTGGGACCAACACCCGGTTTACCATCTCATTACTCTCCCCAACATTTTTCATGCTCCATTCTGCCACATGTAGTCTGGGGCTTGCACTAAAATGGATGCATGGATGGGTGACTCCATATTGCATGGACCAATGGCACTATTTTTTGCTTATCTGAGTATGTGATGAGTGGTTCTGGCAGGTGGCTCTTCATCCACCTGGGTATATGGAATGGTGACTCTGTTCTGTTGACCTTGGTGGTGGACCCCATGTTCGTATTGGGCCATGGGGTTCCCAGTACAATAAGTCTGCCCGAGTCTTGGAAGTGGTAGAACTGAGAAGGCAGTCTCTGCACCATAAGCATTGTCAATACTTCACACATTGTCATTTTGGTGCTCCTGCAGCTTTCCCTGCTCCTCCTATTTCCGCAGCCTCAGTGTCTGTCAGTGTGTGCAACTCCAAGGCTAAGGTCTCCGGTTTCTTCTTACTACCTGAGCTGCTAAAACAAAGGTCATTGTTCTCAATCTCAGGTTTCAGGCAGCCATGGCATCTTCCTCTGTGTGCCCTGACTTGTGTCTGAGCCCAAGTGGTCTAGAATCACTTTAGGCCCATCACCTGTCTCAGGGTATGTTGTCCGTGGGCCTCCTGCTGTTCTCTCATGGTCCCTGGTCGTTTGATCCTCAAACTAAGCCCTTGTACTCTGTGTATCTCCCACAGTTGTGAAGTATCTGACTCAGCAATTAATATATTATCCCTATCATTCACAAGTTCTGCTTCCCTGCTAAGTTCTTAATTTATCTTAAGCCTCCAGTGTTCTTTCTCAGATCCATGTTTGGCAGAAAACCAAATGCATTTATTCTGAACCAACCCAGAACCCTTTCGGTCATTTGTGTCTCTTCTCCCAACTTCCAACCAAAGGGGATATGACTTTCATCTTTATATCCCCATGGCACACAGAACGCCCATGTAAGCCCTTTACCTACAACTATTTTATAGACTTAGTTTGCCACAGGCTTCTCTGCCTTCTGTATAGGAGACTATCTCACAAATCATATGTTGGTACCCAAGTATCATAGTTATATGACCTAAACAGTATAGTATATACCATAGTGTGGGCCCCAGTACCATAGTGAGATGATCTGGACAATATAGTAAACACCATATTATGAGTCCTTCAGGAGGACTCACATTCCAGGAATGGAGAAAGAAGATGGAAAAGAAACCAGGGCTGATGAATCCAGACCAGATATGGTGGTACATATGCCATCCTAGCTCTTTCAGCTCTCAGGAAGCTGAGACTGGAGGATTTGTAACTGGAGGCTAGCTTGTATGAAATAATGGAGCTCTTCCTCAGAACAACAATGCCAACACAAAACCTACATTTCTAAGTGGTGAGTCTACATTTAGCAATCGATTTTGAGGTTTTTAGGTGAAAGAATTACAAAGGGAGTTTGCTCAAAACAAGGTACTTTACATGTTCTGCTCTAGTTGGCTTGGGGCAGGGTCCTCATGAGCAAAGTCTTTGGAACACATCTTGAAAGCCACTTCCAAAAGAACTGCAAGGAGGGGTGCCTAATGGCAAAGTTCTAAAATGAGGATCTTTTAGATCATTTAAGGAAGAGTTTGGGGGCTGGAAGGAGAATAGAAAAAACTTGGCTTTCTATCTCCAGCACGTATCTTCAGAATCTAAGATATCTATAATACTATTCCTTCTGCCCAACTCACGGAAGAAAAACAAGACTTTTCTTCACGACAGAAGTAGAAGGATCAATTTTCATCCTTGATTTCTCCACCCAAACTCATCCCTGAACTTTCTGCCTATGCAGTAGAAACCACTGGGTACCCAGTATACAAATAATGATACTCATGAGGAAACCTTTGGGGGCAATATAAACGAGAGATGATAAAAGGTTTAGGGAAAACACTTGGTTCACAAAAAGACTAAAAAAGAAATTCTAAGTGCAGGCCAATGTTAACAATGTGCCTACAAACCCTGCCGAATTGTTTCCACATATGTCTGTTAGCCATGTTTGGCTACTGAGCACTTAGAACATGTCTAATGTGAATGAAGAAAGAATTGCTTAATTATATTTAACTGTGATTAAGTTAAACTTAAAAATAGTTTTTCTAGCAGGGTGTGGTGGTGCATGCCTTTAATCACAATACTTGGAGGGCAGAGGCAGGTGGATATCTGTGAGTTCAAGGCCAGCCTGGTCTACAAAATGAGTTCCAGGACAGCCAGGCCTATGAGTTTTGAGTATAAAACCAAACATAGAAACACCTTTTTAAAATCACAGGATAATGTTTAAACATATAGGGCTAACCCTGGCTATATGCCACATATATAAACCATACATTTTATGAAATATAAAAAGAAGCCAAACATTTCTGATGGAAATTCAGAAATTACCATGTTTAGTTGTGTAAGTCAAAATGTAGGCTAACTCTTGGAAACTTATCATGAATAAAACTCAGTAATGTTTAATTTGATTACTTGTTGAAATATTTTAATGTATTGAGAGGTGCATATTGTTGAAATTAATTTTTTATTTTTCTTCTTACATGCTTATTGTGGTGTTATTGGTTTCTTTTTATTTTTTGTTTTTTTGTTTGTTTGTTTTGTCAACTTTATACAAGACAGAGTCATTTCAGAAAAGGGACTTTCAATTCTGAGCCTTCATCAAATTGGTCAGTAGGTGAGTTTGTCGAGCATTTTCTTAACAAGTGATTGGTGTAGGAGGGTCTAGCACATTCATGCTAGTGCCAACTCTGGGCAGGTTGTGCTGAGTTATGTAAGAGCAGGCAGAGCTGGTAAGCAGCAGTACTCCATGACCATGCTTCAGCTCCTGTCCCCAGGTTTCTGCCTTTCCTTCATGTCTGACTTTCCTTCATAACAGACTATGTCCAGGCCACAGAAGTCAGATAAACTCTTCCTTCTCCAAGTTGTTTTGATTATAGTATTTATCAGAGCAATAAAACCCTAACTAAGTAAAATTTTAATTATCTAAATAGCTAGTGACAATGAATTTCTGTTGAACAATACAACACTATCCAAGACCAAATGGAATGTGAATATTAAAACCTGGGCATGACAACAAACATTTGTAAACCTACACTTAAGAGGCTGAGAAAAGATGATCGTGGGTTCAAGGCAAGCTTGGGCTACATAGAGAGAACTTGTCTCTTAAAAATATACAAATTTATGATTATTGAATGTTGTTACTAAGCATTAAAAAAAAAACTAGTAGAACACTATGATGTTGGGTAATGAACATCTGTATCTAATGTAGCCCCTCCAGGTGTTGACTCTAAGGATATCATCATCTGAAAATGCAAGGCTAGCTGAGCCTTGTCCAGCTGGCCCTGCCTATGTCAGAGTAGCTCGAACAGTGTATGAGTCATTTGGAAAAGAAGCAGAGGGCTTCGGGTCTTATTCTAGTATCCTGGTCACATCCATATTCAGCATCCTTTTTCCAGATAATATTGTACGTTCCAAACACCACTCACACTCCAAAGAAGCTGAGGAATAAACATTGGTGGCTGGGTGCTTTCCAGCACAGTAATGGCCTGACATGTGCAAAGCCATGAACTTCAGTCTCCAGTACTAGATAAAAAATAGCAAAAAACAGTGGTGAGGATATCTAAAACATTTTCCACTGTTGTTAAAGATAACCTAACCTTGTTCTAAATAAATGAAAAAGTATTCCTCCCCTTCAGGACCAATTATGAGCTAACCACATTTTAGGTTGAAATATGGTACCTACATTTTTAAAAATAAACGCAGACACTACTTTAGAATCTGTGTACAGGTTTCATCTGTATGGGAACAATGCCAGTTTGTAATTATCTGGGATATTTTCTGATTTGTTTCCCATTGACCTCTACCTAGCATTGGGTGTTCTCTTTTATGCTAAAGGCACTCCACCAATTACATCACCATTATCTGTTCCCTTGAAGTCATCAATAAAAATCACAGTTTCTCTTTACATAGGACAATACTGCTCCTGAAACTGTAAAATTAAATAGTATAGCTTTAAAACCATGTGGTTGGTCACCTCCTGATCTCAAAACTCATACTTCCTAGAGGAGTTAAATGGAAGCCATTGAGACTCAGGGGCAGGTGTCTGTGATGCTACGAGCCTTTCCTGTGTGTACTTGATCTGCATTCATAGACCAGAAGGATAAAACAAAATTAGAAAATTCAAATCAAAAATTTTAATTCTTCATTAATTGTCTTTTCAAATATGATAGGCATGTGGGCAACTAGGCAAGCCCAGGCAAGTCAAACACATCTGTCTAATGCCTAAGAGAACTTACTGAAGTGTGAAACTTAAGATAATTTTTTAATTAGTGATAACACAGTAGGCAATAGCACAGTATTGCATAATGCTCTGGGTGCTATGTACTGGTAGTCCTGGCACTTAGGAATCCGAGGTGGGAGGACTATGAGTCAGAGGTCAGTTTGGGCTCTCTGTCTTGTCTGTCTTTCTGTCTGTCTCTCTCTCCATGTTTACATGGCGAAGTTACATGCAGGTTCAAGCAGACTGCCAAAGGGATCCTCTGCAAGAACAATGGCTTAGATCTCTGCTCTAGAGGAACAGGGTGCAACTCGGTGTAAAATGAGGAGAAGTTCATCATTACCGTCTGCACAGGGGAAAGAGAAGGAAGCAACTGGACATTTAAAAGAAAGGCTCACAGAAGGAAGTCCCAGAGCTGATGGTGACGGAGAGCTTTTAGATGCTGGGCAGCTAACAGCAATCTAGTAGCTCAATAAAGCTACAGTTTTTCCAGCAAGCAGGTGACTCTTCCAACTTCGGCAAGAAAAGTGAATTCGTCTTCCCTGGTATAACTAAAATGACTTCCCTCAGTTACGCCACATAACACTGTAGGGCCCTCCAGACCGATTGCTATGTGAGGCTCACACAGCAGTCACAGCTTCAAGAGAAAGGAGCTCATGCCATGGACCTGCATAGCATGACTATCGCCCAACAGACAGAAAGAGCCCTGACTAAATCAGCACTATTGACCATAGAAATATTTTCCCCTGTTTTAACATGCATGAGAGAGAGAGAGAGAGAGAGAGAGAGAGAGAGAGAGAGAGAGAGAGAGAGAGAGAGATTCAGCCCACTGTTTAATACTGTCGATATGTTTTCTCCATTACACAACTGGAATGCTGTTACCTAAGCACATCAGACTCTGCAAACCCCACACCCACACGTTCTGAACTCAGCTGCACCCAGTGTGGTAAGGAGGAAGAGTACCTTGAGGAAAAGAGGCCTCTGCTGAAAAGCAGCAAGCCCTGTGAAGTGAATTCCCTGGAGTATCTGAGTCACTTCTTATAGCAAAACAGAATTTTACAGCCACCATTTGGCAGAAAACCCTACTTGTTGTGGAGGCCCGACCACTAGACCTGGACAGACCACTGGACCTGGAGAAACCACTAGACCTGGAGAGACCACTAGACCTGGACAGACCACTCACTAGACCCGGACAGACCACTAGACCTGGACAGACCACTGGACCTGGACAGACCACTCACTAGACCCGGACAGACCACTAGACCTGGACAGACCACTGGACCTGGACAGACCACTCACTAGACTCGGACAGACCACTAGACCTGGACAGACCACTGGACCTGGACAGACCACTCACTAGACCCGGACAGACCACTAGACCTGGACAGACCACTCACTAGACCCGGACAGACCACTAGACCTGGACAGACCACTGGACCTGGAACAGATCACTGGATCTGGATAGACCACTGGGTCAAGACAGGCCCTGTCTATACCAGGGTTCTAAGCCTTTGGGAAAGGAAGGATCAGAGGTTTTTCTTTCTTTAAGCTCCAGGACAGCAGGATTTGGCAAGTTAGCATCCAGACTTGAAAGCTCTCTACTGAGAAGAGTTAGTTCTAGGAGACCTGGATGAAATCGCTAATGTGTAGATACAGTTACTTGCTTCATGCTGGGGAAATAGGAAAGCATGCTGACTGCATTTATTTTACTATCATTATGTCTCCATGGGGTGAGCCAGCAAGAAAAGCAGAGCTCATTAACATCTTGGGGTGTGGTATGTGTGTATGTGTGAGAGTGTGGGTGTGTCTATATATCACTAAGATAATTAAACTTATCATAATTTCTGTTTACCATTGCAGGAATTCTCCAACATCAGATGAAGTGTTTCCAAACTATTAGGTGGGTATATAATATTCGCTTTGCTAGAGTTTCAGTCAGTACATGGTTATTGAAAGCCTACTGAAGGTCAGACTGTAGTTTATCAATAGGTGGGTGAGTACCCAAGTTAGTCTTTAGTAACTTCCTCTCAGAGTGGTATTAGGCAGGGTGACTTCAACAACAGGAATTTTTCTCTTTCCTTTCTGGGAATGGTGCAGCAGGGCTGAGTCTGGCATGGGCTTTGTTTGGATGGCAGTGAATGTGTTCTCACTGTGCCTTTGCATGGTTCTCTTTGCATGTAAAGGAGAAAGAAAGGGTTGGTGTCTCTTCTTATGGGGAAGCAACTCTATTTCAAGGACAACCTTTATGGCCTCCTCTGCTCCTAACCATGTTTTAAAAGATCCATCTCAAAACATCACACCAGCATCTTGAAATATGATGCATACTTAATACAAATCTAGCTATTCCATCTCTATGCCCAGAACATTCAATATTACCAATACCTAGCAGGCCATGTGTCATGTGTGATGTGTATCTACCCAGAAGAGGGATGCATGGGCTTCTCTGGGAACCAGCACTTACAGGGGTCAGAAAGACAGCTGAGGAAGATCTACCTGGGACCCAGTATCTGGGACCCAGATGGCTTAGGCTTTGAGTGTGTAGCACTAAGTAGAACTCCAAAGTTCAAGTGAGCTCCTGAAACACTGGGGTCAAAGTTCAACAACAACGGAGCTTTTGTGAGTCAGTTACCTCCATTTCAGGACTTGCCTGCTTCTTTGAAACTGCCTGTGCCCAAATTGAATTGAGCAACACAAAACCAAATAAGGATGACACAAATTAGACAACAGTATGGTTGATGGTACAGTAAGCCTGAAGTTTTCACAAAGCTACAATCGCAGATTTCTTTCAATCCAGTAATGTGATTGATGTGGGTGGAGTGATGTGGGTGGGGTGTGTGTCTGTTTCCTGACAATGTCAAAGCCAGTAACCCCTGAGCCCAGTCCCTTAATCAAAAAAATTTAGACTCTTGTAGGGTTTGATCACCTCCTTGAAATTCTGCATGGTCAAAGCTAGGATTAAGGGAGAGCAATGACAATGCCAAGTTCAGGATGAGCTCTCCCTGACTGACACTTTGATGTAGATGAGTCCTGAACAGAAGGTCTCCTAGAAGGAGCTCGCTGCATATACTCAGAGAAGCTCAATGTCACCCATTGTCTTGAGTCCCTGCCACACAATCGGTGACTCCAGGCTGGCTCTCTGACTTCCAGTATGCAGACACAGACTCTCAGAGTGTTATGCACAGAAGGAAGCAGGGAACACACCTATCGATCTCTCCCCATCCACTGTTGGAATTTAAGAGGCATGTGTGGGCATTTGGGAATCCTCAAATGACTGTGCTATTTTGGGTCTGCTCTGGGTGTGCGGCTGTCACAGCACCCAGGGACCTGTGGATTATACCAACACTTGTCTGATTTGCATGGGCTTGATATCCATCATCCAAAGATCTTCCACAATAAGGAATACAGTAAGCATTTGGCAGAAAGGTGATGTTCAGAGCTTGTGGGACTTGCCTGTGCTCACATACACTGGCAGGCAGAATCACATTCAAAATGAGGAATTTCAGTTGCATATCTTAGCACCTTTAAACAGGCTTGGGAACTCAGGCTCCCCTTTGTGGTGGGAAACTGAACATAGCCTGAACATGTGTCCTCTCTTGCTTTCTTATTGTTCGCACTAATAAAAGGCCTTACTACATAGCCCAAGCTAGTCTCAAGCTCAAGATCCTCCTGCCTCAGCTTCTGAGGGTTGAGATTATAGTCACATAGTGCCATGCAGGATCTCATGGCTACTTTAGCTGACTGAATCCAGCTGACCTCTCAGAAGCAGCCTGGCTTTGGACTTGTGCTGAAGCTCTGCCCTGGCCCTGTCAATAGACCAGAGGAGGCAGCAGCTTACTCCCTGGAGCCTCAAGCAGATTAAATCCTCCTCCTCTAGAAGCACAGGCTCTAGAACCAAATCCTAATAGGCTTTTCATCTGGTCCCCTCTTGGGTCCTGCTGATGTGTTGCCTCATCTGTCTTTGCTACTGGATGGGTACCTATGATCACGTTTTGGAGTCAGCCTAACTGCCTTAGGCTCTAGGAAGTCAATTTTGATAACCTTGGAATAGACAACAAGCTTTTCTCGGGGCTCTGAAACTTCCTCTTATGCTTGTTTTATTTGTTTGTTTGTTTTAATTTTGATTTTATGTGTACAGGTGTTTTGTCTGCATGTAGGTCTCTGTATTATACAAATGTGGTGCCATGGGGGCCTGAAGAGGGTATTGGATCCCATAGAACTGGAGTTATGGATAGTTCTGAGCTGCCATGTGAGTGCTAAGAACTGAACCCAGGTCCTGAGCAAGAGCAACAGGTTCTCTGAATCATGGCACTGACTTTCTAGCCCCTTTAATCTCTTTCACTGGTACATGTTCAATGCTGAGCTGTCAATACTGCTCTGCCTAGAGTCAATGGCAAAGCCTTAAGTGTTATTTGTTGCGTTCCAGACACTGTACAAAGCACTTTGCACACATAATACTCTCATGTCTCTCAACTGTTTACTAAAGACAGGAGGATGACCCAGTCACCCAGTTGGCTGTTAAATGACAGGAGAGGTGCTGGTATTTGGTCTAGTTGGGTTATTTGTAGGTGTAGGGACCTATGGGTTGGTAGATGAAAGCTCCACATTGAGACAAGGGGAGGGGAGGGATAGATGGAGAGAGCAGCACACCTTTGAGAATAAGATGGTAAGAGTGGAGCAGGGCTGTGGTGAGTGCAAGGTAATTCCACCATTAGATTTGTGGGCAAGTGTCTAAACACTGGTCCCACTAGCTAAATATCAACACAGAGCTGTTGATCACAGGTAGAGAAGAATGGGACAATTGTCTGTATGGATAAGCCCAGAGGTGCTTATGGCATGCCAAAGAATAAAGAAACATTGAACAGCCAATAAAGGACTGTGAGGCCATCCTAGAGAGGCAACCCTTCTATGTACAACCAGATTCATACCCTTCCCCATCCCACACTTGCCACTCAGATCTTAAATTTCTGCAGCCTCTGCTCCCACCTGCTAATTTTAGGGTTGCAAAAATATGTTCCAGGTATCATTGACCCTCAAGATCCTAGGATGTCTACCCAATCTAATATGGGGAATCTAGTACACGGAGTATAAACACAAAGACACACCCTTAACCATTACAGCCCATGCTATCGGAGGCTTTGAGGGGTCTGCGTACCAATTAGTCCTCTCACTGAGCATTCATGTACAAGCCCAAAGGTGGCACATAATCAGGAAGTTGAATGTACATACACATGAAAACTATTTTGTTTTTTGAGCTGTTGCCTCTACTCTCCAAGCCAAAGGTTTTTTTTGAAGAACTTGTTTTTTTTGCTAAGGAGGTTCTGTTTTACCAGTCAGAGCAAACAAAACTGTTCATCTCAAGAGCTGGACATTCACTCATTGTCCCCAATGCTGGATGATGACATCTGTTTAGGAAACACGGCATGACTGCAGTCCACTGGCCATCCCTCATCTTAAGAGTTTTTCAGATACTGGACTTTTTCCATAGTTTTCTAACCACCTGCCTGAATTCTGGAAATTTCCTGATAGCTTAAAAGTAAGTGCTCCAGGAAATGAAGTAAGCTTTTCAAAACCACTGACAGTACTGCTGAAACATGCTGGAGGTCACTTCAGGTCATGTTGGCCAAGCCATGGGGCTCATATCCCAAGGGGCTGTTTCTGGAAGCTAAAATGCAGTCAGTGCTCACCGGACCAAGATCACAGGTGCTCTTGGGGCAGCTGCTCTCAGATGCTCTCCCCCCCCACCCCCCACTCCAGTCCTTATTGCAGCCTCCCATAGCCTGGCAGGGTCCTGATAGCAGATATTTTTTCAGCCTACAGTCTTCTCCATTTTCCATCTTTGATGCCCATGAATAAGGAAGAAATAGCAATTCCTTGGTGCAGAGGAGTGAAAAATGTTCTAAAGAGAAAGGCTCTGTAGCTAAAGCAGCAATGAGACCTTTGTGTTACATAGAACTCTTCAAGGTCCACCTCAAGCTACAGCCAAAAGTTTGGAGAAACAACCACAATCCTTTTCATTTTTCAAAGATGCTTGGCAAACTCAGGGGTCACCCTGGTCCAGTGGCCTTATATGATCAAGACTTGCAAGACATCCACCAACAGAACCCAAGTGACCAGTCTATGAACTCGAATGGACACCTTTTATTCACTAACCTTCCATCACAATGTAGCCTTCCATTCTAATGCCAATGCAGACCCCATGGGAACTGGCAGAGCCAGGATTCTGTCACTGATGTGGGGAAGGCATGATTAGACCACAGTGCAGCTCTCTCACGACAGCACTTACACTCACTGCTACTTTGAAGTGGCAGCACCTGCTCCAACCACGAGGTTAAATTAATGCATGCATTCCATGGGAACAACGGATGGCAGCCATGATGGGGCTGGAAATGAATCTCATTATATATATATATGCAATACACTTGAACAACTTATTCTAGGGCCCCATGGCTTCATCTGATCTGCCAAGGGCACTGTGGTACAAATAGCCATGAGAGTCCAAGTCTGGGGGGAGGGGAGTGACAGTAATGAGTTTTTCTGGCATGTGAGAAAGAAACTTGGCCCTCTGAGCAGATTTAGACAATAAGCTTACTTTTTTCTAATGACCATCACCAGTCCAGGTGACATACCTCACACTCTGTTTGTCTCCTTTTTGGATTCTTCCTTGTCCTTGGGTTTGGGGGTGACATAGGTGTCACTCTCCTGTGCTGAGGCTTCCATCCTTTGCCTGGTTCAGTTCTCTGTGGTCTCTCTACTTCTCTTGGGCCTGCCTTCTTCTCTGCTACTTTTGCCTGTCACCTGTCCCTCCAGGACCTGCTGGCCACTTTTTAGTCTCTGCAGCAGAACTGTTGGTCATAGATAGACCCCATCATACTCAGGAATAAAATACATGTTACTAAGGGGAGATATTCCTGAGACATAGTTGGAAGAATAAATTGGCCATCTTAATAAATGCCTGTACACTGCTACTAACAGGGATATGAAAGCTTAACCTGTGAGGTGGGTAGAAATCATCCTGCTGGGTAATTCCAATGGTAGGGAACCCCAGAGGCCAGACCAGAACCTTTCTCCTGTCCAAACTCCCAGCCAAGGACTTTTGCTTAGTCACTGCAAGCAGGGGGCCCCTAGGGCAGGCCTGGAGAAAGCTTGTTCCTCTAAGTCAGAGGTGAGGTTCGAAGACTGGGGGAAAACCAGGGAAAAGCCTCACAACTCATGCTGTAGATAAACACAGGAAGGGCTCTGTTCCTGAAGCCCTTCCCTTGTCCAGAAACATGCCCTGTAAATGTTTCTCCCTGTAAGGTAACAGAGAGAATGCCTATCCTATCACTAACCCAAGGAAGAAAGACAGGGCAGGAAAGAGGGAGGGAGGCCTGGAGAAAGTGAAAAGGAAAGAAAACCAAGAAGCCAGCCTATACTTGGGAACACAGTGCATTATCAAGTTTGCTCCATGATATCGGAAATAATTTGAAATACATATTTGTCTCCATTGTGTTTTCTTAACAAAAGGCACTAAAAACACACACACACACACACACACACACACACACACACACACACACACACACACACACACACACACACACACGCGCACACAGGCACACAGGCACACACACACACAAATACAAAAACAAAACCAGCCTAAGAGTGTAGTGACGTTTTTACTAGGCAAGTATTAACATAAAATGTGCTTAGGAGCTTAATATGGAATGGAACATAAACACTGTAACCTTCCCTAATCTGTTCATTTATCCCTCAAAGATGAAAATCCATTCTTATGGGACTAGTTCTCTATCCAAGACTTGAGTCATTCATTTACGAAGAATTGTATGGGCCTTTCTATCAATTTACTTTTCCGGGAAAGACCACTGGCTCAAGAGAAGACTCCAGACTTCACTGTCACAGGAGATGACCATGTCACATGCTAGGCTGAGATGTATAAATCTTCTAACATTTTGTAAAGAGTACACAAAAGCAGATAGCCATCTTCTGATCTAAGAGCCTGATCCACCCTGCATTGTCAAAATATATTCAGAGTCACAATCTCCAGATAAAATGAATACAGTGCTAAATTTTTAGTCACATAGAGATGGTTTAAAATACTGTATAATGGTTTAAGATAGAATTCATGAGGATAAAAACCTCTCTGGTTCTTTTTTGTTCTTTTGTTTTGTTTGTTTGTTTTATTTATGGAATTGTCTTCAAACCCTTCCTTAGAATATGTTTCGTCTTCTCTTGCTATTATCAAAAATCTAATTATTAATTTTTAAAAATCAAATTGAAATGAAAATAATGTATAATCACAGCATTTGTCCACAAACTCACATGTTAGGATTTAGAATGAATACAAGCTTGAGACTGTGATATCCTCCTATGAGCCCCTTGATAAGATATCACGGTGACACCCACGACATAAGAAGAGGGGACATGGGTCACAGGAGGCAGAGACTGCAGCTAACTCCCACCTCCTCTGAAAAGCCTGAAATGGCTGTCCAGGGAATCCACCCAGCTTCTCAAGATTCCCCTTTCTGTGGCTCAGAACAGAGAGCATCTCTTGGCATGCTGTCACAATGGATTTCAAGGATACATCATACCTATTAGCTGCTGTGCCTTAACAAAACTGGGGTTCCAACCTTGAGACAGTCACATTTTGGGCACAAACTGCTCACTTTCCTCCTGGAAGAGTGAGGCAGGTATATAAAGTTTCCTACCCACATAAAATTATGATTTGTTTTAAAGGAACTCTCTAGAAAATGAATGCAGCCCCTGGAGATCTGGGACCCTGAGATTTTCGGAGGCAAATGTATGGAAAAGACGAGATGAATAGTCTTGCTGACATACCCCTTGCTTCTGCAGGTCATATGACCCAGAGTCTCAAGCAGGCCTCATGTTCTTCTCCCCCATAAGTCACTTCCTAGGATCTCTGTGCTGGTATGTCACCAAACTCAGTGTCCATGCTCACTTGTAACCACTGCCATCTTGGTGGAGCTGAAAATATGTTTTTCTCACTCTCCAGCTGGATTTTCTTAGTTTGTCTTCAAGAGGAGGTCATCCTGGAACTATGACCTCAGAGAAAAAGACGTGACCTAGCCATAGCAGCCAGAAATCTACCCCACATAGCTGCTTAGAGGACGACAGAGTGCCTAGGTATCTGGGAAGTGCTCACTATAGGGAAGTATTCCAGTCCTAAGTACAGGGTAACACTTAGAATTATGCCAGCCAGGAAGTCTAATGCAATGGCAAGATAAAGGGCAGAAATCTACCAATGTGTTTGGTCTCATCTAAAGGAGCCCTCCCTGCCATGGTCTAAAGTTTCTCTACTTCTATAAATGGTAGTGAGTCAGGTAGGATAAAACTCTCAAAGTTGATAAGATCTTTCAAAAGTGGCTGGGGATTATCTCAATCTTATTTGGAAACATTAAGGTTTACATGTTTCGTTATTTTTTGTTGATTTGAAGGATTATAAAAGTGTACTGCACCCCCGCCCACAAAGATCTGGGTTTGTGGTAGCTTAGGAAAAATAAGTAGAACTCTCATTTTTAAAGTAAGAAAGACTTTTCCCACCAAGCATTTTAAAGATGCTAAAAACTTCAGAAATAAACATCTATTTGTACATAAAGCAAAGCTCAATGACCCCAAGGGTTGAAAGGCCATAGTTCCCACACTACTTATGCTCCAAGCTCACTGAAGGGTGGTGCCCAGCACCAACTGGCCTCTGCAGGAGGAACCATGGTCTCTGAGCTCTCAGACAGTGCTTCTGTTCTCATTCAGCTCCCAGAACGGCATTCATTCTCCTGCGGAGTACCCTTGCTACCCCAAATGCCTTCGATTTTTTAGCACAGAGCAGATCACACATAGACATCCATCTCTGAGTTTTAAAAAGAAACATCTGCTAACAGGTTGAAAGAAGAAGCTCAACAACAAGCAGTTCCTTAGACTCTAGACATACAATGTCAGTCCCACACTCAGAGTCTAGAGGAGAGGCTAGCATGCACAATACACTTCCAGGCTTAGACAGAAGCACTCATTCATTCTCCCCTCTGGGGCAGCCTTTCTTGTGAAATCTGCCTGTGAGTTTGGTACCCACAGCTTACCCTCCAGGGGGACCAGCTCTACCATCTTCTGGCTGGATGACAAAGAGCAAACTGGTTCTCTGTGACTTGATTTTCCCACTATAGGTAATTTAAAATCACTTCACCTAGCTTTCATGGCTATTGTGTAAATAACAGTGATACAAGCATGTATAATATCCAGGGTAGTGACTGGCCTTGCATGCAGAACCAACCCAATGAATGCTAAGAGGCACTATTATCACTCCAATCTCCCTCACGCAATTCAACCACTGGCCCAAAGCCACCACAGCCCAGTTCCCAAGACAGGAGACACCCAGGTGTATTTCTGTGAAAAGGGAAGAGCTCTAATACAGGTGAGAAACATCCAGAGACCCCTCAGAACGGTTGAGGTCTAGGATCCTACCTCCATATCCAGGCAGTTCAGAAGAAGCTGCATGCTGTCACCAGCCAGGTCTGGCTGGTGAGGGTGTGGCCTTTGTGCCCCAGAAATGCATCAGAAGCTCATGTGGAGGGAATCCCCATTCTTGCTCCTCTGGCTCCTCTTTTGAAGCAGGGAGCCAGCAGCTCTGGGTAGGCCTGGGTATGGATGGGAGTGACTACCATAACATTTCTCCTAGAGCCCTGATAGTCCACATCTCTTCTGGGAGGTTCTGACCAAAAAGGCAAGCGAAGTGACTCCAATCCTGCTTTCTTCCGGCTAGTGCAGGATAGGAGAAGCTATCACTGGGCAACCTAGGACAGGCTGTTCTCCTAGAAACTAGAATATGAGAAGTTCAGGCAGGGAGAATCTGGGAGCTGTCCACAGCCCCTCATTAACACAACCTCCAAATGCTTCCCCATCGGAGACAGACAGGATTCTCAATGGAAAGTGTCCTGGGACATAAGGTGAGGAGGGCTGTGCACCTCCTCTCCTAGGCATGGTGGTGTGTTCCCTAGCCAGGAAGAGAGGGGGAGTTTGGAGATAAATGGAGGGAGGATGCTCTTTCTTTGAAATGGGCACAATATGCCCCTTCCCACAAGTGGTATTGAAGGCCATATGGCTGGGGTGAAAAGGATTCCTGTATCCACCAAGCCATCAGGAACAACCAGGACGATTATCTAGGGATTGCAAAGTGGACAGACCCACATCTGATGCAGAGGCCAGGTCAAGAAGATGGGTCTTCCTTCATAAGAGGTCCTGGGCACACCCCCTTCCGCTGAGACTCTCCACACACCCGCCAGTTCTAAGCTAAAGATCTTCCCCAGCCCAGCTCAATGCTCCCCCACTCCCTTCTTTGCTCCGCCTAGGTGCAAACCTTGAAGCTTCTGGGGGAAGGTGGCTCTGGGTGCAGCCTCCGCCCTGTACTCTCCTCTGGAGGGTTGGGACCCCAGCCCATATGCTGAACGCTGGGAACTCCCCTTTGCTTTCCACACATACACCCCTAGGGATCAGGCAGTCTCCTTTCCCATTACTAGACTTGGAGACATCCTTGAAGCCTCAATGCTGTTAGAGACTGCGGGTATAGATCTACCGACCCGGTTGCGAAGATGAAGGGGAGTAGAAGCGAGCCGGTGCCGGGTGCCGGGTGCCAGAGAGGAGAGGGGCTGTGGTCCTCTTGGAGCCAGGAACAGCGTCCTCGGTCCATGATCTGAACATTCAGTCACCGCCCAAGATGCCAACGCATTCAGAATGTAGCCCGAGAGGTTTGTTTGTTCCTGGGGAGGGAGCTCTTTCTACCCTAGGCAGAAGCAGCCAGCCTTCCTAAATACCCAGAGGCAGGAATTCCAGGAGCTGCTTCCCACCTCCTGCTTCCCACCTCGGGACCTCCCAGGTACCTAGCCC
The DNA here is from genome assembly GCA_030556225.1 of Cricetiscus sungorus. NCBI lineage: Eukaryota > Metazoa > Chordata > Mammalia > Rodentia > Cricetidae > Cricetiscus > Cricetiscus sungorus. The sequence continues at coordinate 658,365 of JANBXA010000366.1, forward strand.
CTCCCCCTGTATTTACACATCAGGCCGGCGCCCGCCACCCCTGCCGGACTTTCAATCTTTTTTCTAAATCATATTCAGTGACCGCGCTGGGCTGCCCCTTTGCCCACGTAATAAGCAAAACCTTTCTGTCCCCTCATCCTTGAGCATACCTCACGCTCTGGCTGCCTCCAGCATCCTCAAGAGAGACCTTTTCCTCCCAGAATCACTTACTTCACCCACCCATATCCGCACTTGGGTTTCCCATGGCACAAAACCATAACCGAAAGCCACTCCGAGGATTTTATTATCGAGTTGGGGGTAGCATGCTCAAGTGGTCTGACCCCCACCGCTCTGGATGCTGACCCCGGGTGGCTGCAGCCTTCCCTTAAGTCCCACCTCTCCTGGTTCTTCTCTGCCCCTACCCAGCTGCGACAGGCAGAAGAAGCATTGCTAGATCCCAAGCCCTCCCTCACCCTGGTACTGGAGCTGCAGGGAGCGAAAAGTCGAACTGCAAGAACACAGTGAGAGAAATGGGCAAATGCGTTAAGGAAAGGGGAGCTGGGGGAAGGGCGTGTGCAAGAAATGAACAGGCACCGCACCAGGTGAGAACCTTATGGAAGGTCACAAAAGTTTGCAGACTGCTGCATGGCACCTGGTTGCACAAGAGCGAAAAGGGTCGACTTCTCTTCTCCAGGCAGAGTCTCTCCAAAGATCTGTGTCAAACGGACCCAAGAATTTGGACTGATATGACTCAGAGCTGCGATGACAGTTCCCTGCTTCCCAGAGAGATGGCCTAGGCTACCTGACTAGGATCTGATCCCGCGCTCTGCGTAAAGCAACAGGCGTCTGCACCTTACCTTGCGCCAGTCCTGGGTTGGGATGGCTGCTCCATCCTCGTGGCGCAGGGAGAAGGCGTTTGGTGCGTATGTCTAGGGGTGTGCGCGCTGCCAGGGCTGCAGCGGCCGCCACCTCCAGCTGGCTGCAAACTGGGCTGCCCACCGTGACCCGGCCCGCCGGCCGGGCTCCGCTCCGGAGCGACCGCCGCGGCGGCGTGGATGCGCTGTGGCCGGGGCGCCGGACGCAGGCTGTGCGTGGCGCGGCTGGCGTCTTTGCGCGCCGCCACCAAGCGAGGGTGCGGCCCCGGGCTGCCGTGTGGGGCACGATTTGGTTTTCGCTGCTGCGGCGGCCGCTGCAGACCCTGTGCGGGGAGCAAGAGCCTCGCTGGAGGAGGAGACAAAGATGCGAGGGAGGCAGAAAGCCACTCGCCAACATGCAGGCGGCTCAGTCACTAGAGGGGACTCGCCTCCAAACCTGGGCTGGGGATGGAGGAGGGGCGAGGCTTCTGGGGACTAGAAGAGCTAGGAGTGAATGAGTGGACATGACAGGCAGAGTTGGCTATCTCTTTGCTAGCACTGGTTTCTGCCTTCTAGCTGGAGGGTCCTAAATGGGGAGGGGAAAGACTTCAGCATTTGCTGAAGAAGCCAGAGCTGAGGTAGGAGCCTTAGCTGCCTCCACTCTCTAGCATCCCCTTGCTCAGTTCCAGGACAGGTTGCTATGGGCCCGTTTGTTTATTTATTTACCCCCCTCCCTCCGGTTTCCTGATTACTAAACAGGGCAACTGTTTAACCAAGGCTCATTGCTGTCAACAGGGAAAAAGCAAATATTTAAAATTAACTCTACAAATGACTTCTTAGTGGGTGTCAAGTACTGTGCTAGCCTGTTGTGAAGGAAGATGAGTGAGAGGAGAGGGCTCCATATCTCCAACCCACGGTTCCGTTGTCGGATATCCAGATGAGTGTACCCTGAATTCATGGTGCCCAACATTTAGTCCCTGTCCCTCCCAGGGATGGCTTTAAACGTGCAACAGAAATAGTCTCTTGAGGTGTGTGTGTGTGTGTGTGTGTGTGTGTGTGTGTGTGTGCTGAAAGTAGACAGAGACTGAGACAGATAAAGGATTACTGGTTTCTGTAGTATTCTTGTTTCTTGACTTTAATTATAAGATTAGCAACAGAAGCCAATTTAGGATTGAGTAACTAGCTTTTCCAGCCTCAACAATCACCACGGTTTATCTAAGTCTCCTTCCTCCTCACCTCCACCCCAGCCTAAATCAAACTTTCTCTTCTCTATGCTGTCACAGACTTTCATCTCCCATCACTTATAGGAATGACACACTGATAGATTTTATCATTTCACTCACCAGTGAGACCACTTCCAGGCGCAGCATTCAACAGTGATGGTTTTCCAAAGATCCTCTCCAAGAGCAGTGAGCCCAGAGTCCCTGGAATAAAGGACTGTTGTTGTGATGGAACCTCTAGGAGTTTATGAAGGAGTAGGACAACAGGGCAGACAGTGATCTCCATTGCCCTCTTTGCTGACAGCACACAGCTATTTCCTTCCTCCTTGTCCCTAGTTCATGTACTGCCAGTGATCATCTCACTCCTCTTTGAGTTCATCCCCCCCAGACCAGAAAGCTATGTGGTTGAGCTCAAGCACAGGGCAAGTCAGGCATACTGAAGCTAGCACCCAGAGCAAACTCATTCCAGATGGGATTCACCATAAATGTCTAGCATTTGGTGACCTGTATCAAGCATGTTGAAAGTCTGGTGACATTCCCCCTATTTTCAATGATGCTTTCTTATTGCAGATACATTTAGAAGCTGAGCAGGGATTCACTGCTGAACTCTGAAGAGGTAGGTATACTGGTTCTAGACATGCTACAAATGTGAAAACCACTGAAATACCTACCAAAAAGCCCTGCATTAGATACCCTTATACTCCATGGCTTGTATTTCTAATATTTCATGATGTTATTTGATTAGTCTGGATTTGAATTATCATTAACAGTTTTTTTACAGTTTTAAACGGAGACTCTTATGACCTAGAAATAAATACATATGGACAGCACACAAGTAATGTAGAGTTAAGTATTCTGAGGGAAATTTGGCATCCTTATTTAAAGTATAAAATTTGTTTGTGATACTATGCCGATGACTCTACTTCTCACAACTCAGGAGATAACTGGGAACATATAACCAGACTCATCTGTAGAGGTGCTTGATGGACTGGGAGAGAATGAGAGATGAATAGTGACATATTTCACATGTTGAGTTGTTATAGATGAGTGTTATCATGGATGAAGTTTAGTTGAAGGGTTCCAGAGGCACAAGAAGACACAGAACATAGTGAGGTTTAGAATCTGGGCTCTACAGATCTGGCTTATATCCAGGCTTCCCAATTCTTGACTATACAATCTTTCATCTAAAACTTTAGTTTCTCTGCTGTGTGATTATCCCGATGCTGTGTTTTAAGTGAAATAGTACTAATGTCCATCATGCATAAATTTAGTTAAACTTAAAAAATATATTCTGACTGTGTCTCTCTAGATAACCTTTATGGTTTGGTTGCCTCACCAAGTTGTCAACATGACTTGTTGACTATTGGTGTCACCCATGCTATAAAAAGGATAAATGACAGGGCATGGAGTTTGTCACCTCTGCTATAAACTTAGATTTGTTTTGTAGCAACCAGGAATCAAGTCCAGCTCAGCAAAATATGGTATTTAATATGAGACTCGATTGGTTGTTTCCTCTGCTTGTGCTGACATCCAATTTAAAAAATGAAACAGGAGAAAGGACGCTTCTTGGAAGCTCTACCTAAAACTTAATTAGTGAACCAGGGAAGGAACTTAGTGTGAAAGGGTCACAAAACTGACTGACCTTCAGATTCACCTTCAAGGCTCTTCTGCTTCAGAGCTAGGCCATTTGTAAACGGTGTCTGCACACTCAAGGAATGTTACAAAGATATCCAGAGGAATGGGATTTAGGGATTCTTTCTGTTTAACTTCCTTTAGGGATGGAATGCTTTGTTTCAGTCAATACATTCTAATCACCTTCAATTCCTTCAATTCGTTATAATGCCTTCAATTCTGCACCACATTCCCAATTGAAACATTTCTACAAAAGTATGAATGCCTGATTCTTGGGAAGGTGGGGCTGAAATTTTCAAATTCAGACAGTTGGGGTGCCGGAAGCTCACTCTGTTGTCTATGGAATGAAAAAGTCAAGGCATGAATTTATTGCTTCATCAAAGCTAAAGATATTCCAGTTAATGGGAAGCCATTGCAAAGCAATCTGAGGCTGGAATTTGGGCAAGGAGTTTCCTTAAGAACATGCTTGCTGTAGAGCTCACCCTCAAGCAAAAGAAGGCTGGGCTGTGCTGAGCTCCATGGGAGCTGAGGGCCTGGTGGTGATCTCCATACACACACCTCTCAGGGAGCTCTAGGTTTTTATCATTGGGCGTGGCTTGATTCACATGGACAGGGAGGCTCAAGTGTAATCAAACTTCCCCTTAATAATGAATATCTGATAATTCATGAATGAAAATGACACAGACTTATCCATTCTTTACATAATGTCATAAAATTTAATCCAGAAAGTATCAGCACACAAACTAGAGAATCATCAAATCATTTGAATAATTTTGACAGTGAATCAATTCTTTCCAAGTATGGGGCTAATTTTATAAAGAATTGGAGAACTAGACAGTTAATTACATTAATAATATTACATATTGTTTGATTTTAACAATGGTTCCATATAGTAAAGACTAAAGCTCTGTGGTCTCATAAACACCTCTCGCTTTCCATCAATCAGTTCATGCCCCCTTGACTTGAAAGCCAGATTCATGCACAGAACATAAGCTTGCTACAGACTTACTGAAAAGCTGAATAATCTGGATCTCCAAAACAGCAATGTCACTTCTGAGCTACTCCACAGGGAAGCTAATTAATTCTCTGAAACTGGAAAATAGTTCCAAGTTTCACAGTACTTTAAAGGCACTCAAGAACACTAATATGTGCAATAAAAATATTACTACTACTTCCCTGACATATAAATGGCGAATAATCCCCTTTTAATGTCTTTGTTGTGAATATACTCAACACATTCAACACATTTGCAGAAGTAACATATTGTTGGCTCGTTTCTCTTAGAGATACCTCTGTGGCCTGGATATATTATGGCCTCTTCTAGCTCTATTGTTTACTCACTTTTTAGTGTGGAAAGCTTCTATTAATGCACATTGTTTACAAAGAAGGTGACATGACATCAGCCTTCCCCACTTCTGTTTTATTAGGTGGGATGGGTACCCATGGGCAGCAGAAGTGCTATGACCATATCCTATCATCTTCCTACTGACCTAACAGTCTAATAGAGATCCTTGTCTGAATTTTCTGGAAATTTTCTAAGAGTTACCTGTGAGAATCAGGTTAGACCATGGCAGCTGAATCTACCATATGTGAAGCCTACATGGAATATACATGTTTGTCCACCATCTACAGAATGAGTCTTAAGCTGTCACTTTGGGATAATGTAAGAGGTAGTGGCTCCCTAGATGGCCTTCCACCCTGGAGGAAGCTATTGGGGCCACTTTCTGCTTTCCCTCCCAGGGAACATCTGACCAAAGGCTTCCACAGGAAGTCAAAAGCTCCGTACACGATAGAGGTCAGCTTCTAGAGATACAAATTTTACCTCAAACGTAGAACCCAGCCACAAAACAAGCACTTGGCTAAATGAAGGAGTCCTGAGGGCAGAGGACTGGGTTATTTGCCCCTGTATCCTGACAACTCCAAGAGAATTTTGCACGTTTGTGCATTTCCACTTAGTGAGTTCACACATTTATACCTGCTCCTCCTCACTCCCATTGGAAATAATGAAAAATTACATTTTGCTAACTCATTCTATCTATAAACCAGCCACTGTACTGAAGCACTCTCAGAACCTCACTCAGCTTCTTTCAGCCCCGAGGGTGTGGGCCCAGCCGGCTATGGATCAAGAGGACTTGTTCTCATAGATTAAATAGTTTGCTCTAGGGCACCCATGTTCTTTTTGCTGTGATCATGATCTAAACCTAATGTCTCTGAAATGTTTTTTTTTTTCTCTATTGTACCACAATCTTCTTAATGTAGCTCACCAAAGAGCCGAAACCTGTTCTGGGTGGTAAGCCCCCATTATCCATAAAACTAACCAGCTTTTCTCCTTTCCATGTCTTTCTGCTCTCTCAGAAACAGACCAAACTGTTCAAATCCACACCAGTGTGCAGCAGTCTACCTCCGGGCTAACCTGAGCATGCCTCTGGCCTTTTCACTCTTGGTCCCCAAAGGAGAGGGTCAGATCGTGATGTATCTTTATGAATTAGATTCCCCCCTTTAGCAAATATAGGGCACACGATTCAGAGTGCCCTCTGTGATGGCCTGAACATCCATCCCTCCCAGGAATGACTTAGTGACCAAATAGACAAGCCAGCTTACTTCAGAGAGCCCAGATCATATTTTTGAATAAGGCTCAAAAGCATCAGGATGGATATTTTCATCTCTATCAAAATTAGGTCCACATTACTCACAGCGGTGAAAAAGCCACCCAAACATTGACCAGTTGAGAGGAAGATGAAATATATCTATGCAATTATCATTTGGAATATTGCTTGGTTATAGGAAGGACTGGAGTTAATTTACTATTTCAAACTATCTGGATGAAATGACTTTTGAAGTAGGTGGCACTGTTTTATTCATTATAAAAATTATTCCCCTGGCATCTAATTAGAATCTGATAGTTTGGTGGCTTTCCCATTTTGACCTGTAAGTCTCCGGGTTGTCCAGGCTCTTTTGTTCTAGCATCCTCTGCCGTCATTGCCTGTCTTTTCTCTGATTTAAAGCTTTTCCCTGCTTCTACGCCTTTGAGTCTTCCTCCTTTGTTCCCAGCATTTTTATGATTGGGACATTTAAATTTTATTTTAATTAATTCAGTATTGAACAATTTCATACATGTATATGAGATGTTCCGGTTATACTCTCTCACATTACTCTCATCTCACACCTACCCACCCTCCCTAACAAGTCTCTATTTTAACATTGATTTATTTATGTTTTGTTTGTTTATTTGTTTGTTTGAGACAGATTTTCTCTATTGCTTTGGAGCCTGTCCTGGAACCAGCTCTGTAAACCAGGCTTGCCTCGAACTCACAGAGATCCATCTGTCTCTCCCTCCCGAGGAGTGATATTTATTTGCTTTTTTACCCACTAGATTTTGCTAGGGAGACTGTCATGGACATGGGTGTGAATTTATCTGCTGTAGCATACGCAGCTCCTCAGTGGTTACAGATGGCTTCCTACACACTCACAGCACTCCTTGACTGCTGTTAACTGTGCTGAGTGAGGTGAGGCCAGATGAGTCCCTCCCATCTATGACTGAATGTTCACACAAGCCTTGTGAGTTTGAGAGTCATGTTGTGTCACTCCCATAAGATAGTGTTTCACCATGCTTTTCCCTATCACCCAGCTCTTAGGTTCTTTCTGTCCATTCTGCTGTGATGTCCTATTAACTTTCAGCATATGATATGGGTGTCCTACTTAAGCCTGAGTGCTCAGTAGTGACTTGTACTAAGTATCTCGACTAGCCTCAAGTCTCCATAGTAACTGCATCCACTACAAAGATAAGCATCTTTGACTAAGGCTGAGGATAAGACTAAACTATGGTTATAAACATTGATAGTTAAAAGGCAGTTTGGTACCAAATTCATTCAGTAATACAGATAAAGTAGGGTTGTCCCTAGTGCTTTTGCTCTTCCCAGGCATGGAATTTTGACCAGAGCAATGACATTCCTCCTTTAGAGCAGGTCTCAGATCCAATTAGGAATCAGTTGATTGGCCCCACCCCTAGCCAGCTGCAACACTCAGAAAAGTGGGCCCTACACCTTGTCAGGACAGCACACTAGATCTGGCCGTGTGAAGTGGGTGAGTGGGCACCAAGGGCATGAGCCAAGCCTGGAAGAGCTGGGCCTGCCCCTCACCTGATCAAAGCTGGAGAGATGGTGCTGGTGGCACAGGCAGAGGAGAGCAGGCAGACTGACCAATTCAGCTATCGTGCAGGTCCAGATCCAGAGTATTGAGTTGACCCAACCCAACATCCACCTCACCTGTGACTGGCTGGAGCATTCGAAAGCCCTGCAGAACCGAAGCTGCAGCTTCTCCATGACACGGGGCAACAATAGGGAATTGGAGTGGAGTCCTTGTGTGGTTCCAGTGGTAGCAGAAGGTGGAGGCCTTGACCTAGAACAACAATTGACTTATTGCAGTGAACATTTATGAGCAAAGCTGTTTGGGTAGAGGGTAGAGTGGGTGACACACAATTACACACCACAGCTCTCACTGCAAGATTTTTGTTGTTGATATTTGTTTGTCTTTTGTCTCTAATTTGATTTTTATTTTTAAATTTTTTATTATTTTTAATTTTTTTGTCTTCTTTTGGGGGGCAGTTGTAAGGGCAGAGGACAAACAGAGGGATAGAGAGATAAAGGAGATTGCAGTGCATGATATGAAGTTCACGAAGAATCAATTGAAAAGAAATCGGTTGATGACCTATAACAGCTGTGTCACTATTCCATGAGGAGGCACAATTTGCCTGGCAAGCTATTACCATAGCACTCAGAGTCCAAAGCTGGAAAAGATAATCACCGACCTTTCCTTTCCCTACTATCTGCAGAACAGCTCTAGAGGAAGCTTTCAGTGAAGCGCATCTAACATGGCTTATTTACATTCTGCCACTAAGGTGTGTAGCATCTTCAGCAATAGGATTTTACCATTAATTTCATGAGGGCCGCCAAGAGCAGTGGTCACATTTCCCACTCCAAGAAATAGCACATGACTAGGGTGACAGGTGTGCTGGCTACCTTGATTGCATCATTCCATTTTATGTAAATGTGTTGGATTATCACAATGTGGTAACAAGTGTCTATTAAAAATATGAAATATTTTTTTAAGTGAAGTCCACGGGTAGGCCTTGAAAGCATTACTGTCTACCAAAGAAACTGCTTTGCTAAGACTACATGCAGTATGACTCCGTCACATAAAACAACTCTAACAGGGGGATCTACAAACTTAAGGTAGATTTGTGGTTGCTTGGGGCTGGGCTTGAAGAGATGCTTGGTTTTTTAAGGTCTCCCAGTGCATATATGATCTGTGCATATACTAACAGTTGTAGAAACATGTCCACATGACTTCCATCTAAGCAAAACTATTGTGGTTCCATACATGTGATGGCAAAGTTTACATTAAGATACATGATGACTCTACGTAGTCTCTCTCTACTGGTCTTCCCTCTCTCCAACTAGGTAACAGCTTAGGAGCAAACGCTAGAAGCACCTCAATGTCCTGATCATCTCATTTCTTCTTTGGATTGCCTTTATCTACTATGTCTTCTTCACATTCTTCAGGTGGATACTTGGACCTATGAGGTCTTTTTTGGAGTCTTATTCTTACCATTTAGTAGAACTGGCCATCTCAGTCTGAATGTCAAAGGTTTTAAAGGAAAGGAAGAAAGAAAGCTGAGTGACATTAACAAATGATACTGCAGAGGTCCTCATCAGCAGCTACTCATTGCAGTAGCTGTTTGCATCTCCAGTCAGGCATTGCAGACATGTCACTGGTGCTCTATGCCTGTTTATGAGCTGTGACTGGCTGAGGCAGCCTCACCTCCCTCCCTCTATCATGCTTAGGGAAGCCAGCACAATACTCTTGCTAGTTGGTCTGGAGTCAGTTCAGTATCTAATTATGGGGTTGATTTTCTTCTTTTGTGCTAATGTTTTCTCCACCCCCCGGGGGTGTTTGAAGGATCTGACAAGGAAGCTTTCTGGCTGTCCACATTTCATTGTAAGAAGCCAAGGGCATGAGGAAAAGCCTTCCCTACATTACAGGCTGGGGTTACAGTCCCTCCTCTAAACTTGAGGAACACAGGAAGCCCCAGGGAGGCCATGGGACTTCCCAGCCATTGGTTTACTCTGATGGAAAATGAGAGAATTGCTCCACTGTCTCCAAAGCTCTTTTTAGGACAGGTATTCCCCAAACAGGCCCCGTAATCTCCAAACACAAGCATCTCTAAAGGTTTGCAAACAAACGTTGACAAACACAATGGAGTGCAGATGCTTTGTTGGCTAATGAAGTCTCATTTGCGTAGCTTTTTGCTGGGATACCAGCAATTGAAGCAGATTTGTGTTCTGAGGTCAGCTCCCTCCAAGAGAGTTAGCAAGCATTTAAATAGTGGGTTAAAGTCAAGGACCCCTAAAACATGTACCTGAGTGGTGTGCTTACAGGATTCCACATGGATATCTCCTCTAGTCATGCCTGGGTGGTATGATCTACCAGGTTACTACCACACAAACATTCAGTCCAGTGTGGGCTGAGTAGTGTGTATTCTGTCAGATTATCCACAAAGATAACCCCTTCAGCATGGGCCTGGGCTATGTACTGTGTCTGGGTCTTTCCACACAAACACTTTCTCCAGGTGGGCCTATGTGGTGTGCTCTGTAAGGATACCCACACAAATGCCTCCTTCAGCCCTGTCTGGGTGGTATGTTCTGTCAGGATACTCCCACACAGACGTTCCCTCCCAGCATGGACCTGGGTGGTGAATTTTGACTGGATATCCACACAGACACTCACACCTCAATGTGGGCCCGGGTAGTATGCTGTGCTAGAAGACTCCTACACAGACAAGCTCTCCAGCATGGGCTTGGGAGGTATGCTGTGTCAGGATAGCCACACAGGTGCTCTCTGTAGAATATTAACCATGTGTGATACTATGTCAGAACAGCCACATGGATACCTCTCCAGTATGTCCCTGGTGGTATGCTGTATTAGAAGACTCCAACACAGGCATCCCTTTCAGTGTAGGCCTGTGTGTTGTTCAGATGCCCACACAGACACCCTTTCCAGGAGGAGTCTGTGATATCACACCATGTGATATCTACACAGCTATGGAGAGACCTCCACAAGTACCTGGAGGGTGAGTATTACATAAGTTCAGTCTTACTCTCTGCCTTAATCTTTCCTGAGGCAATTGCCTTCATTCTATTTTCAGTGTGTTTGCTGGCAATGTGGCATGGCCTACTGGCAGTAGTTCAAGAAAATTTGAGATCATATTCCAAGAGGAAAAAGTACAACAGTTACATGTGGCCAGTGTGTTGCTTCTATGAGTCACTGTCCTCACTTCCACACTAGTTTAAAGGGGGAACAGCTGGCTTGCTTGGTGAGAACGAGATGGAATTCTGTGAAGCAGGTTCTTGAGTATGTCTGGCCCATACTCTGCATATGAGGGGCGAAGGAAGCACTTCAGCAAAGGAGGACCTTCTCAAGACAAGGACACCAGAAGAACCATTTCCTTTCTCTCTACACAGGTGCTTTTCTCTCCCATCCACACCCTCAACTAGAACCAAGCATCCCTCCTTCTTGGACCACATCATATCATTTTTTTCCATCTCCTACACTGCTGTGTTGATTGAGAATATTATCATTCCTCACTTGAGCATTATTTCATTTCCTTAAGAGGTCTCCCTACCCCATTCCTGCCTCTTCTCTTGCCTACTACACCCTCATACTGTGCACAGAAGCTTCAAATCTGAAAAGTGACTGTGACATGTCATGTTCAGAATTATTCAGTGGTTGGTGATAAAATTTTAACTTCATCTAACAAATTGAATTACACATTGTACCTAGCTGTTTTGTTAGCTACATTGCCTACTAGTCTCCCTTCTGCTGTGGTCCAGGCAATTTTACATGTTCACAGCTGTGTTTCTTTATGGAATGCTTTCTGATTTGAGCTCTTCACTCAGGCACTTTCTCCTTACTCTTCAGGCATCTCCTACCAGTACCCTGTGGAGGTAGTTTTCTGATCTCTCCTTGAGTTAGGTTTTACATTTCTATAGATAACATTGTTTGTATAATCAATGTTCCATCTACATACTTACAACATAGTGATCATGAGACTAGATAGAGTTTTCATGGTGACCTTGAACATAATTACCTGAAACTATGACAATGTATTGGATTTCCCAATGACCAAACCAGATAATGGGTGCTCAAAAAATGCCTAAAGAAGAGTAGGAAAGGACATTCATTAAGCAGCTGAAGTATATTAGTATCCTCACTCATAATTTTCATGAAAGCTTTCACATTAGGGTTTTGCATACAAGAAAAAGAATAGTAGACTGGATGGATCTAGTGGAATAATAAGAGTAATGAGAGAATGAGCAGGTAATTTTAACAAAATTACATATATTGAACGGTCAATAAGACAGGAAGTACTCTTGTCTGTGTAGGAACTAAAGATGACATTGCTGAGGCATCTATCAGTAAAACTGAACTAGAAATGTAGATGTTACATATGAGTTAGGGGAATCCTGGAAGCACGAGCTGGGAAGATGCAGAGAGGATTTCTCAAATATATAAATCATATGCACTGATTGTAGAAAAGTATCAGTTCTCTTAAATATTCAAGAATGCGACTGTCACTTTCAATGGGGAAGGATAGAAAATAAGATTGGGAAAGCCACGCAAAGGGAATTGTGAGGAGTTGTAAGAATGCATGGTGCAGCTAAGACCTCATCAGGGATATTATAGGATATTGTAGGAGAATCTTACTGTAGATTTTGAACAAGATGCATCTCTCCATGTTTACAGGATAGACATCTCTGGCTGTGAACTTGTGGTGGATGGAAGGTTTCTATTACGGGATGGAGATGATGAGGTCATTGAAAACTCATCTGCAATTGCAATATATATTTTTAAAAATATTATTATATTGTGTGGGTATGTGTGTGTATCAGGGCCAGAGGACAGCCTTGTAGAGCCAATTCTCTTCTATTTTGACCTGGGTTCTAGGGATCAAACTCAGGCTGCCTGGCTTATGTGGCAAGTAGCTTTTCCAGAGCAGTCTAGCCAGTCTAATGTGGTTCATCTTGACAGGATCTAGAATTGCCTAATTTCCAAATTAGAATAACTGAAATAAAATGGGATAGCATCATCTCATGGACTGGGGCACTGGTTTGAATAAAAGACAAGTGAGTTGAACACAAACTTTCATGTCTCTCTACTTCTTGAATGTGGACACAATGTGTTGAGCTGCTCCCAACTCCTGCCTCTATGCTCTTCCACACCAAGGTAAACTGTAACCATTAACTGTAATACAACATAAATCTTTCCTTCTTCAAGGTCCCTTTCTCAGGTATTTTGTCTGAGCATCAAGAAAAGTGACTAATACACCCTCACAGTATTCAAGGTGAGAAGCTGGTGTTCCAAGAGTAGTCTGGGGGTTGGTGAGGCATGGGCAAATGAAGGGAGGAAGCTTTGTGGCAAGAAAAGTATTCTGATCTTAGCAACATGGCCATGCATTAAGTTAGGGGGTCATCCTCATCCTTCAAGATCCCCATGTCATCACGGTTCCCCCATGGCAGACATAAGTTGGTTGGAAATACAATAACCAAGATTTTTTTCCACATAGCTTGTAAAAGTCTGCTTTCGTCCTTGCCCATGCATTGGAAGAACAAACATCAGGTAGGCTTATAGTCAGGTGCACCTAGACATTTACAAAGATATTTCTAGACAAAGCTGTTCCCCCTGTAAAAGAATCCTAGAGGAGCAAGACACCATTTGGTCATTTTCCTGCCATGAGTATTTCTTGTGCCTGGAAGCAGTCCAACCATCTGGGGACCATGAGGTAAAATACAGAAGGCAAAACTCAGTAGGTCAAGGACAGAGGATTGAAAGAAAAGAAGTGGCCGAGGTCCTTCAGGGTGTTGTTTGAACTATTCTAACACTGTGATAATGACCTACAGTCAGGCATTGGCTGTATAAAATACTACAGAAACATATTTTAAAGTTCTTTGTTGCTTGTTTTTTCTTTCCAGTCTGGTCCCACTGCCCTTCTGTCCCAAATAAACACACAGAGATGCTGTATTAGTTATAAAACTGTTTGCAAGTGGCTAGGGCTTATTACAGGCTGGGTCTGTCTTAATTATCAACCCATTTCTATTAATCTAAGTATTTCCACGTGGTCTTATCTTACCCGAGAAGGGTCTGGACCTGTTACTCCTTCCTCTGCTACATGGCATCTGTTCTGGCACATCTCTGCCTGCCTTTCCCAGAATTCTCCTTGTCTCCTAGTCCCGCCTATCTTCCTATCTCTATTGGCCAAACAGTGTTTTATTCATTAACTAATAAGAGAAGCATATATACAGAAGGACATACCCCATCTGTTCTTGCTATTCCAAAAGTTGTCAGTGGACAACTGTGTTAATGCCTAGAACTCCTTAAAACTAAAGAGTCTTGATTATTATCTCACAGCACTGAATAGTGTGTGCATTTTAACCAGATAACTAGCTCAAGCTGAAGCCACTTAGAGTTGGGAGTCCTGTTTCTCTCATTACAATGTACTGCTCTGTGTGTAATAGAATTATTGTAATTTATATTGTTATTCTACAGTATCTGACCACCCTCTCTAAAGCAAGACACTTAATGTTGTCACTTACAGTACAGTATACTCGTAGTACTTTGGGAGCTAGCCATGGCACTTAGCCCTTGCAGCTCCATGAATGTCTGAAGGGTAGGCACCATCACCTGTCTACATCTGCATTTCTCTCTTTACCCATCATTTAGCTTCACAGAAACTAAACATTTAAATATCTGTTGACTAAAACAATAAATATGAAAAAATAATTAGCCTTTAAACTTTTAGTAACCAGGCACAAAAGATTCTAAAGCTTGCTTTAGGCTACAGATGTATCCTATTTTCCTGTGAAACCATATTTGCAGGAGTGCTCTTCCTCAACAAATATGCTTGATGGATTTTGAATTTTTTTTTTACAGGGGTCCACATCTCTGTGCTCTTCCTAAGACAACATTGCTTATTTGACACTGGAATAATGAAAGACATTTCAAGGTTGCTTCTTTCAAAGGCACCAGATCCAGCCCTCAAGGGACTGCTCTGGATATATAAGTGCTTAATTGAAAGCAATCGATGCCCTAGATCAATTCAGGATTTAGCACCAAACACTGTTTGCTGAATAAGACCAGGAAGGAAATCCCTGGTCTCACAGAACTCAGGAAAGTCCCCAAATGGAAGGCCCCTTCTAGCAGACTACCTTCCTTAAAAGGGGCCAAGTCTACAGGAGTGAGAATGTGAGGATAAATATAGAAAATTGATTTAACTTTTTCATTTAACAAAAAGCATTGAAAGATTTAATGAAGTAGAAACTGTATTTAATATAGGTCATTCAAATAGAGGGAACACACACACACACATACACACACAGAAGGAGGGAGGGAGGGAGGGAGGGAGGGAGAGACAGAGAGACAGAGAGAGACAGAATCTAGTCATAATATGTATACCAAAATATGAAACTTTATTTGGCCTGCTATTTTTTTATGATTTTCTAAATATACCATAATATTTGCTTATAACTGTGTATTGGCCTGCATCATGAATACCTTCTGTACAGACTCTGTGATGATAAAGATCAACTTGAGAGAAGAGAATGAGGCTTCAGTTCAGACTCCATTCTATGGGAGGTGTGAAGGCACATTATGTCAGCCACAGAGCACATGACTCTGAAGAGCATCACCCTCATGCTAGGGATGAGGAAGAAGACCATGCAAGGATCTAGAAGAAGTGGCTTCAAAAACTTCTTGGAAATTATGTGAGCTCTTTTAGAGAAGCTGACTACCAGATCTGCCTACCGTGACAATGGGGTTCTGCATGTGTGGAGAGCTCTAGTTGTGAAAAGGAACAGACTAGGCACAGCAACACCATTTCCAGAAGTGGCAACAACTCCATGCTGTCAACTGAAAGTCTAACTCCATGGCATCAAATTGCCCAACAGAAAAAGGCCCCAGAGGAACTACGAAAGGTAGTGGAAGCTATGCATCTCCAACTGCATTTTGATAGTATGAAAGCCCTAAAGCTCATCTGGCACCTATTTAAACTATTGTCAAAGATTGGGAGAAATCAGTCCTATCTATAGCTTCAGAGTTATCATGTTTCATTCCTATAAGTAAACTAACTTTATATTAATATTCATAGGGTGCTTTGAGGTGTGTGTGTGTGTGTGTGTGTGTGTGTGTGTGTGTGTTTAAGCATTGCCATTTGAAGTTTAGTAGAAATGAATTATCCATGAAAATAGTCTCAGATAATTGATTAATTGTTTCCACCTCAGGCTAACAGAAGCTTAAATTCACAACCATCACTCGAGAAGCCATGGAATTCTGAACTGTTTGATGGTTTGCCCAAGCTCACACACAGTTTCTGCTTTTGTTAGTTTTCTTTGGCTGTGATAAAACAACATGACCAAAGGAAAGGGGTTATTTCATCTTACAACTCACAATTGACAATCCAACACAGTGAAGTCAAGGCAGGAACCCAAGGCAGTTTAGCAGTGTCACTTTTAAGGCTTACACACATGAACACGCCATCTTCTTCCCAACACACCCCTTTCTCAAGACCCACAAGGGAAGGATAAAGTAGCTCCTATATTAGTCCAACCTACTCTTATAAACACAATCAAGAGTAGTAAAAAACAGTAGATCTCAACAATTCATGTCCAGCGTCAGTATGCTAAAAGCTTCACTTTCAATCCGAGTCCTCACACCAGCCAGATCCCACCTCACTGAGTTCTTACCATTCTTATCATGAATGGTCTCATTAATATCTACACATCTTACCCTTCTCTTGGGATCTAGGGCTTCTGATTCTTCTGTTTATGAGCTTGGCCATGTGTATCTTTTGTTACCATGTCTGGTTTAAGAAATTCTTGGGGTCAAACTCAGGGCATCATGCATAGCAGAAAGACATATCACCAACTAAGCTACATTCTGGGTTTCTCTATTTCATCTTTCCACCCATTCAGTCTACTTTCTACTCAGCAGCCACAATTGCCATATGTCCTTCCTTAGTTGTCCAGTGGGACTAACATAGTATTTCAGTGCATGAAGGACAAGTGTGGGGCAGACTTGCAGTAAGCTTCAAGGAAATTTTTTTTGCATCTCAGAGATTGTGAAGATGATTAGCCTAAGCTATTTTTGAACTCCTGAATCAGGGTGTAGAAAATACTTTATACCCCTATTGATGTCTGTGCTCCACTCACTGACCTGAGTGTCTAGGACTTGCCAATCAATTATGTTTCAAACTTCAGGACAGGGAGCTGGTTGATTCCAACTTGAAAGCTTTTCTGAACATCTGAGTCTTGTACCTTCACTTCCTGTCAGTCTCACTTGAATATTCACATCATCCAAAACACATTAGTTCACTATCTTACCTAAACTGTCTCTCCTCTGAGGGGAGGAATATTCTGGTTGTGTCTTCTCCTCTCATGTCTGCATACTTGCTATCATGGTACAATACGTTTATTAGAAAGAAAGTGTTGAGGGGACAGGGGTTGTCCCTTTGTGTTTAGCTCCTAGAACAGCTGTCATCATGGGGAAGAGATTGTTTAACTTTACTTTCAAAACACTTATGTCTACCAAAAGTATGGAATATGCTCAGAGCACAGAGAAAACCCAAATTCCCCTTTAACTTGGTGACTGTGCACTTAAAAATCCTAGTTTTCCAAAAACATGCTAAATTCACTGGAGACTAAAATTATATTTTAACAGGACTCACATCTATCTTTGTGGACTGAGCATGACCAATAAGTCAAGATATTTCCCAGGTACTTGATGAGTCATAGACAAAAGGAGACATCTCCGACTATTTTTATTCATGTAAGACACAATGGTCTTTTAATAAGGCAAACTTTTAATAGGGCAAATTTAAGAAGACAGAAATCTCATGGACTGTTTTGGACTGATGATACTAAGTGTGTAAACTGAACAGGAATGGTGAGGTAGGGAAAATTCCTTTCCATTAACTGTGATATAAGCTTGGAGGATGACAGAACTGTACTTGCCTGGAGCTCTGGCTTTAGGCCAATGAGACAAATTTCTCTCTGGGAGAAGTCTGTACAGCTCAGGGTTCATCACACTCCCTTTGATCATCGAAAAGAACATGATGTCACCTCTTTCTACAGTCCACTGAGCTCCAATTGTTCCTGTTCCTCCTCTTGCTCACTGGATCTACCACAGAGATGGAGTTGAGATACAAGGACCCTTGTATGGGCACACAAGCATATACCTAGCCACTGGTATCTGGACCCCCTGCATTTTTTAATCAGCTTCCATAGACTCAGAGAAAAAAAAAACATAGGAAACAGAATCAGGAAAGGGAGGGAAGGGATCTAAGTAGAGATACAATCTTAACTGGTGTCCTCCATCCTGGAGCATGAGATATGGCACAGAATTGGTTCATTTAATGGGAAAGTAGGGAGCCTTGGCCATTGCCTGCTTAGTAGAGTAGGCTGTAGTACAACATCATCTCACTGGGAGAAGTTCTTACACCCCATACTATTCTTCACTAGCTAGAGATTGCAGCAACCATGCTCACAGCACAGGTATGATGGTGTGCTCCTGTCATGTGAGAGGGACATGGGGTTGCACCAGGAGTATTTTCTCATGTTTATCAATCTCAAAGATGCACAGATCACAATTGTAGCTATTTTAATAAACCCAAGTACTCTCTCAAAGTCCTGCTACTTGGCACAGGGTTATTCACAGTGGACTTGAACATCATAAGGCTGATGTCTTGGGGAAATTCTTCTAATGCAAGGCAACATGTCTACAGTATTTGCAATCTTAGATAGCACCTTCTCCTTGAAATGCTCTGAGTGATTTACAATGAGACATTTTAACAAGTCTCAGGGAACAGTGGAGGGGCCCAAGCAAATTGGTAGAAGATCTGATTTAAAGACGAGAAGACATCATTTTATTATCAACTTTGAATAATAATTAAATGAAACCATTCAGCCATCCCTCAGAAATCCTATTTTCATTCTATACTTTATTCATTTATTTTTTATTTATGTCTTTGGAGAAACATGAGCTTACACAGGGTTTTCCAACCTCATCATATTCATAGTTGATTGAGAAGCTAAAGGAATAAAAAACAACCTCTCTGGTAGTAGTAGAGGCCTTCACTAGTTGTATCTTGATGACATCTGATCATTCTAAGCCTTGACCTCATTTTCTTGCACACTAATGCACCAATGTTTTGTTGGATAACACTCCTACTGCCTAGGACTGGGCAATGATCATTTCACTGTCTTGTCTTTGTTTCTGCTAATTAGTAAGAACTATTTTGGAGATATAAGAACATGTTGTACAGCTTAACTTTAAGTTTCTGATATTGAGAGAGAAAGAGAGAGAGAGAGAGAGAGAGAGAGAGAGAGAGAGAGAGAGAGAGAAAGAGAGAGAGAAGAGAGAGGGTGAGAGAGAGAAGTTCAATGTATGCTAAGTAGAAAACATATCACGCTTAGTTTTATGCCTTTGTTTAGATTCTATAAGGGAACTGTATTAGGCACCCAAGACTTTGCTAGATATTAGATGATATTGTTGACAAGTAGGTAAAGTTTCATTTTGGCACTGTGATCCAAATGGCTTGGCTTACACAGAAATGGGTATCCCACTAAGTATGCCAAGCAATCATTTGTAAAAATGGCAAAGCAGTAAATTCTCTGGCTAGATGTAGAAATCACACAGTTCATAAATTATAGTGCAAAGATGCATTTCTAGAGAACAGTGTCTAGATATTCTTAATATCATGAAGCTTCTTAGTATGGGAACTGAGAGTGACAACCCTGTGGTCCCATTGCAGTGGGGTCCTCTCCCCTCACCTTTCCTCCAATTCCAGTTTTCCTGGAGTTTAAATAAAATATTTTCATAAGTTATGTATGTCTGAGTTTGATGTGGAATGGCTCTGATATCTGCTTTTTAGGGTACTTAAAGGGTATTCTCATCTGGTGGTACTTTTAACAGGAAGATCAATAATCAAATAAAGACTCCCATGGCTATTTCTTAATCTCATTCTCTTTTTACCAACAGATTATATATGATCTGTTGAGGAATATTTATTTACACTGTAAAGATGTGTCTCTGCCTAATGTGATTTCTGATTGGTTAAACAAAGAATTAAATGGCCAGTAGCTAGGCAGGAGAGAATTGGTGGGACTTCTGGACAGAGGAAGAGAGAGAAACTGGGGGGAAGAATCTAGGCATGCAATTTCACCAGCAGACTCATAGCAAGCCAGATATGCCATACTAAGAAGAGGTGACTGAGCCACTTGGCAGAATGTACATTAATTAAACAGGTTAATGTGAGTTGTCAGAGCTAATTGGGGGAAAAAGCCCAAGCTAAAGTCAAACTTTCATAATTAATAGTAAGTCTCCATGTCATTATACTGGTCTGGTAGTCCAAGAATGTTCGATGAAAAAGATTGCTATGCTGACCTTTACAATTTATAACCATACTTCCCTTCTAGAAATGTCCTTCCTCTGTGGATTCTAAATCCTTCCTCTCACTTGGCTCACTGGTTCATCTCTGTGGCTCTTTATCTGTGTAGGTGCCATGTACTGAGGCCCATGCTCAGTGCTCTCCTTTCCCGAAAAGATCATTCCAAGAACTCTTAGCTATTTCTGACTTTGACACTACCAACCCACTCATGACTAAAAAGTCTATGACCCACACTCCCCAACCAACCAATTAACCACTGTGTATTCTGCTATAAAAAGACAGATGTATTCTGGCAGTGTGAAAAAATCATGAAAGAAAAGTCAGTCCCAAGCCACATCAACAACCATGATAGACCGAGTTTGTATGCTCCATATTCAAGAGCTACAACCTTAGTCCCCAAGGAGGAGGCATTGGGAGGTGAGGGCCTCAGGAGGTAGTTAGGTCATAAGGATAGGACACTGTGATGTTACAAGGAGGTGATGGCTCTTTATGAGCAAGGGGATCCTCACTGAATGCTGAACCTTCAGGTGGCTTGATTTTTCCAGAGCTAAAAGAAATAAATCATTCTTCTTTATAAAATACCATGTCTTTGCTACTTTGTTATAGTAAATAGACCAAGTCAACACTGTAGTTTTGTTGTTGTTATTGTTGTTATTTGTTTGTTTGTTTTACTTTCTGGGGGCACCTGCCATGCAGCTTCCTAATAAATACACAGAGACTTTATTCTTATTCATGAATCTTGATATTAGCTTGATTCTTATTTATGAATCATGGTATTAGCTTGAATTGTTTCTACCTGGCTTTTCTAATTTAAATTATCCCATTTTTCTTTATGTTTTGCCCTGGATGTTTTACTTTTTTTCATTCTGTAAATCTTTCTCTCCTTCTTACTCTTTGGCTGGATACTGTGTGTCTGTGTGTCTGTGTATCTGTGTGACAGTGTGTCTGTGTGTCTGTGTGGCTGGGTGGCTAGATGAGAGTGTGGCTGGGTGGCTTGGTGACTGGGAGGCTGTGTAGCTGGCATCCTCCTCTCCTTAACTTCTCACTTCTCATCCTTGTTTTGAGCCTAGATTTCTCCTATTTCTTCTCTCTGCATGCCAGGCCTGCCTATCCCTCTCCTGCCTAGCTATTAGCTGTTCAGCTCTTTATTAGACCAATCAGGTGTTATAAACAGGCAAAAGTAGCACTGCTTTATAGAGTTAAACAAATGTAGCATAAAAGGATACAACACAGCATTGCATCATTAAACAAATATTCCACAGTATAAACTAATGTAACACATCTTAAACTAGTATTTCATAACACAATACCCAACAGAAAAAGGAGAAACCCGAGTAAAGAAGTATCACAATTGTACACATGTTGAATGGCCAAGAAACTAACAACTGTGGGTGGGTGTGCCTCACATCAAAGTAGTGTTACAGTTCTTTGAATATGCATGCATATGAGTTCTCTCACTTTCTTGTGGCCAAGCACAGGTAGGTCTTCCTCCTGCATTTTAGTACTTCTACTAAAGGCTGCGGATGTAGCCTTATTCCTGTGCTCAAATGACTCCTTAATGTGTTGGTATCATGTTGACAACATCAGGGTTTTACAGACCTTGGACCTCCCAGCCTCTTGGAGTCAATACATCAAACCATAATATCTATAGACATTTTCCTCTGCAGCCTTCACTTTCTCCACAATGTCAATCGAGGTAATCCACAGCTACTCACCTGACTTCAGCAACTCATTACATCTAGTTAGCCACCAGTTATTACAAATGTTGCCTGATAATCATGTTTCAGATCTATCCCTCAGAACCACAGACTCCAACTTACCAGTTATTAAATGAGTTCTCACACAGTGTCCTACTTAGTTTTCTTATCTCCACTCCTGTCTCCTTATGCCTGGTCTTCCACATAATCAAAAGGGTAATCTTTTCACAGGAGCAAGCTTTCTAAGAGTAAAGGCTAACATATAAGTTCTCCCACATATCCACCCTCTGGATGATGCTAAGAGTCATGAGTAAGGTAGTGTACTTTAAACCTCCATGACTCCCAGCTTCTACATGACAATGAATAATGATTAAATGGGAAGGATGGGCAAGCTTTCTGCCTAGTTGTACTGTGAGGCTGGACTACGTAAGATACTCAGCAGCAGTCAACCTACATGTTTTGTAAGTGGAAGCTGGGATCAATATCCCTGTGATCCTAATCAGGCTATGAGAGCTTCTCCAAGCTCAACAGCTGGAACTCTTCTCTTTATCTCAGTTACTTTAATTCAGTGGAAGTGATTGGTACTCAGTGTCTTCTGCATCTAAAATAATAGCAAGAGACACTCAGCTGCGTCCAGCTCTAGTCTGAGAGACAGTGTATATTAATAACTCCACTTAAAAGCCAATTGTCACAATGACTAGAAGTGTAGTACAGACAGGGATGGCAGGAATAGAGACAAATTTGAATGGATGCTGTGGAAGGCCTTTGGAAACTCCAGATCTGATGAGTCTCCAGAAGTAGGGATGTGGAGCAGGTATAATGAGTGATCTAGGGTGAGGTCAGGATGTTCTTGTTCATTCTGAATCTATCTATTATCCCCATTGGCACTAATAAGGCATGGCCTGGGACTGTCCACTTCTGGATGCAAGGGTTCCCTAGATATAATTTCTACTCCCACTTTTTCTTCTATTCCCAGTTCAAAAATATTTTCAAGAATTGGCTGAAATAAGAATCAAGCTGTGCTATGAGCTCAAAGGCTCTTCCTCAACTACAAGTTAGGTATGTAGGGTGTGGCACCATCTTAGATTCCCTGGGATGCATTCACCATCCCCCTCACTTCAGCCACAATGTCTGACTTGCATTCCTCAATAAGGACAAAATTCACCTTAGCTTATTGTCTCCCAGGGTTCTCCCCTTCCTTGCCATGAATGTCTTCTCATCACCAATTCAGAACACAATGTGTCCTCAGAGAAAATCCACAAGTCCCCTCTTCACAGTAGCCTGCCCTAGTTACTCTTTACAGCTTCACTCCCCCCCCCCATGGGGGACACAGACTCTTTAAAGTTTGGATCACTGCTGTATCTACAACACGCAAGATGAAGTCTGTGATAGAGAATTTCTGCCTCTGGAGATGTGTACTTGGAAGGCACAGGCTGCACAGTTAAGAAAAGAAGACCCCAAACAAGGAATGAGTTCAGGCTTTGCTCTGTGATGTTGAATCTTTTAGAAGTTGATGCATTTCCCTTTTCTGAGTCTCTTTGGTGAGAGTTTCTATTGCTGTGATGAAACACCAGGACGAAAGCATCTTGGAGGAGAAAGAGTTTATTTGACTTACATCCTGAGCCACAGTCCAATGAGGGAAGCCAAAACAGGACTCTAACTGGGCAGGAGCCTGGAGGCAGGAGCTGATGCAGAGGGATGCTACTTACTGGCTTGTTCCTCAAGGCTTGCTCAGCCTGCTTTCTTATGGCACTACGACCACCAATCCTGGTGTGACACTGTACACAATGGCCTGGCCCTCGCACATCAATCACTCATTAAGAAAATGCCTTAAAACCTGCCTATAAGTTGATTTTATTGAAGCATTTCCTTAACTGATATTCTCTCCTCTCAGATGGTTTTAGCTTGTATCAAATTGATATAAACGTACCAGCACAGAGTTCTTCTCTAGAAACTTCATCACTACTCATTCCTAAAGTTTTACCCCAATCCAGTCCCTACTTATGATGTTGGTCTTGCCTGCCCATCAAGTGAAGCTATTTCTGTTCTCTCTGCTTCCTGTTATTCATTATTTATATCATTTGGGGGCACTAATCCATGATACTGGTCATTTTCTGTCTGTTTACAGTTGTATTCTAAAGGTAGATTTCAAATTCTTCGAAGAATTTTATGGACTTCTGCCTTCTTTCCTATGGTTTTGGTGAGTCTCTTGTGGGTTTGAATTCTCCTCTCTCTCTCTCTCTCTCTCTCTCTCTCTCTCTCTCTCTCTCTCTCTCTCTCTCTCTCTGTTGTTGTAATAGGCTATTTTAAAACAATACACGTTTTTCAGTTCAGTTATGCTTAGAGTGTCCTATTTAGCTTGTATTTCCTGTGTGTCTAGGAAGTAGCATGCTCTGTGTTGCTTGCAGATGACAATGTACAGATTATCTACCTTTAAGTATCACATGATCCACATGGGAGAAGCAGTACAGGCATTAGAGGTGGCAACTAACACAGTAATACTTACTTATGTGACAACTTCAGTGAGACCAGGAAAGAGACAGCAACATCACAAACAGTAGAGACAAGAAGAGACAGACACAGCCACACCAGTAAAAGAAACAGCAAAATGCAAGGATAGCCTTAGAGATGTGAGAAAAGACTCACAGTCAGTTCATCTGATACAATTAAAATCTAAATCATGTAAGTAACTTATACAAATCAATAGAAAAAATAAAAACCTGAATAAAAGAGAGCCAAATGACTCAAACATGTTCAAAATTAAAAAGTGCAACATGCATGAAAAGATGTTTAGCATCCTCAGTTGCTAATCCTCAGTGCAGATCAGAGCCACGTAGTACCAACCCACACCGTAGGACAGTTAAAATAAAAAAGCCAAAGCATAAGGAGCACTGGAGAGCATGCAGCGCAAAGGGTGGCAGTGCACACTGTTGGGAGGATTTAAACTAGTGATGCCATTATGGAAAGCCATTTTAATACTTCCAGAAGGCTAAAAATAGACATGCCATGTAATCCAACTGGTGAATATACACCCAGAGGAAAGGAGAAGTTAGTGTGTCTAAAAGACATCTACACTGCCATATTCATTGTAGATCTATCATCTACCACAGAGCAAACAAGGAAGTGTCTATACATGTGTGTCTATACACCCATGTGCATGTGCACATGTGAACATCATGCATATACAAGCACATGCATGCCATGAACTACTCAATCCTGTTAAGAAAGGCTATTTTTACATTTGTAGCATGGGTGAACTGAGAGGAAATGATGCTAAAGGAAATAGGCCAGGGATAGAAAAGCAAATAGTGCATACTCTTCTCTGCAGAGATTGAACCATGAGAAAGAACGTGTAGAGCAGTTGTGTGAGGAATGGAAGGGCTGGGAAACTGACAGCTGTGTGCTGATGGCACACACACTCAGCTATGAGGTAACAAATTCCTCACGATCTGTGGCACAGCACAATGTTAACAAAATGAACTCTTTGCTTTACATGTATCCAGTAAGTAGGTCTTTAAGTGTTCTCATGCTGAAAGCTAATGACAGGAACTGATGGGCAGGGCAGTTAGCTTGACTGGGGAAATCATTTCACAAGGATATCATGTATCTGAACATTATGATAAATACTTGCGATGCTTATCAAAAATCTCTCCACAGAGCTGAGAAAATATTTGAGGAGGCAAAGGAGAATATCATGTGAGAAAACCGGGAAGTGAACACACTCCAGGGAACACCTCTTTGGGTCTAGCTTCTTTGTGAGCCTCTGTGGATCCAATGGCTGAGGCCTTTTAAAACAAGCAGTGTGTTCCTCAGCCCAGTTGCAGACTGGCATGAACCTAATTCCATGAGAATTGAAACAAACCACCCCAAATTTAGCAAATTCCCCTGTCTGGAGTCCCAGTTTGAGAGGCAGAATAACCCAAAATATTTGCATGAAATTGGTAGCTTGATAGAATTGGTCTGCAAGTCCAGCAGCCTTCTCAGACTCTCAAGTTATGATTAGGGATATGATCATTAAGAAATCTTCATATCCAAGACCAAAACAGAGGTGACACCGCTACCATTGCTCTCTGTATAGGGAATCTTCACTACTCAGAGCATCCTGCCTCCTGGAACCGCCACTTACTCTCAACTTTGGTGAATCCAAATGACAAGATTTCATTCATTCCTCTTTGCAGTCAAACAGCCTCTCTCTCTCTCTCTCTCTCTCTCTCTCTCTCTCTCTCTCTCTCTCTCTCTCTCTCTCTCTGTGTGTGTGTGTGTGTGTATGGGGGAGAGAGAGAGAGAGTGTGTGCACTAGGGTGTGCTTTTTCAGTCAGTTGATGGAAACATAATTTGTTTCCCTTAGTTTTTGTGAATGATACTTCAGTGAAGATTGGGGTGCAGAAATCTTAACATGTTGATATCATTTTGTGCATGTGCACAGTTATGGGATACACACACACAAATATATATATATATATATGTATATATATATATATATATGTAATTTTGTGGACTCTATATTGTTTTCCATAATGTCTTAGTTATGCTCACTAGAATCCTAATTAGAACTGTCTCTACACTAGATGTAGATAGAAGGTGGTTTGTTAATATTTTGATTAATCTTGGGCATTCTGTGGATTATTTTTGAATGAACAAGCTTGGAAATATGAGAGCAACTCCAGTGCTGAGTCTGTTGGACCACATTTCTCTCAATTTAATCATCCCTTTCTATGGTGGGTATTATGAGATGAAGTTTGTATTTTTGGAGGAACGTAAGGCTCAGAAAGGTCAGGAATGTGTCCCGTGTACTGTGGTCATAGCTAACAAATGATTGTTTTCCTGATTGGCTTGCTTCTGCCTTGTGCTAAGTACCAAACTGTGTTAGTTAACTGCTATTGCATAACAAGTTGCTTTCACTCTTAGCAGATTAAAATGGCACACTGATGACCTCTCCCAGACACTTCAAGCCTCAGGAATCCTCTAGAATGGTTCTGATGGATGGTCCTAGCAGAGGGTCTCTTGAAGCTGTGCTAGCACCTTGCTCAGGATTAGAGACAACATGGAGCACCACTGACGATCACTGTTCACTCACATTAGGAAGCTTCACCTCATGCCACCTATATGTGTTTACCCAAAGAACAGGGAGAGTAGGGAGAGGGAAAGGGGGCAGGAGAGAGAAAGGTAGGGGTGGGAAAGGGGGAGAGGCAGGCAGGCAGGCAGGCAGGCAGGCAGGCAGGCAGGCAGGCAGGGGCAGAGAAATACAGAGTCAGAGGTCAAAACAAAGCTACAGACTAGAGCCCAAAGGAATCTGACAGCTGCCATGGTAGAGGTTTCCACACTCCCTCGACACACACCTGCTTACAGATTGAGTGCTATTTTCTTCTGTTCATGGCAGCACATTATCTAGCTTGGGAGAAGAAAACCCAATGAGGAGAGAAAGGGAAGAAATGAACCATAATGTTGGAATCACTCCACAGTACAACAAACAATGAAGTCCTCACATAGATCCATACCCACAATTGCACTTGACCCTTTTAAAAATAGCAGCAGGAGACTAGAGTGTTTCTAAGACAGGGTGTCATCTTCATTTTTTAAACATGAGTAAGCTACCCAGATGAAGCCCTGGGGGCTGATGCACCAGACATGGAGACTCAGAGCAGGGACGGACCAGGGCTTTGCATGGCTTCCAGAAGAGGGTTATTTATTCATTCATTCTTCCAAGTAGCATGCACGGAGCCTTTATTATTAGCATGTTGGAGGGGCTGTAAAAGTACAGGCCTTGCTTGCAGAAGTGTGATGGTGTATTCTGCTTCCCACGGATTTAGCAGACCATCATGCTCTCCGGGTTTATTCACTTGTGTGCCAAATGTCCATGTGTGAACCGCTGTGAAAGATGCTGCTGCAGTAACAGCTCATAGAAGCAGTGTGTGTCTTCCAAGGCCCATAGTCTGTGAGTGCTGAGTCTGAAGAGGATCCAGATAAATGGGCAGAAATGGCAAGGAAAGGCCCGCACTGGCTTCAGTCTTTGCATTTTCCTTCCTCTTCTCATTCTTCAGTCAGCCCCTTTGGGATGTACAAAGTCAGAACCGCCTGGGAAATGGAGGCTTCAGTAAATACATGGCAGGCATCCAGGGGACTTCTTCTTGACATTTACAGGGCTAAATCTTACTTATAGCAAAATACGGAGAATAAACTGTCTCCATTGTGGCACTATGTCATTCAGATCCCACCTCATCAGAGATGTTCAGAGAAGTGAAAAGTTCTCCAGGTTGTCATCCAAACTGGAGGAGTAGGAGACTGAAACTTGACCAGCTGATTCTAAGGCAATGTTCTGCCTTTCAGTCTGGGGTTTCTTCATGAGGTGGTGTGGTGCTCTAGGGGCTAAGGGGATGGAAAGCTATTGAGAGCAGCAGGAGTGATGAATGTTAAAGATATATAGAGATTTTAGGCAAAGGTAAGAGGAACACTGGAGACCAAGATATTCCAACAATGCTGAGTGTAAGAACGTGTGGAAGGGCCAAACATATAGATGTCAAAAGTGAGGAGAAATTCAAGGACGTTCAGTGACACTCATCTGAACCCTCTATAGCTAGAAATGCAAGCCCATTTTGGGGTGTGGGTTTGTCCCACAGTGCACCACAGAAAGAGAGCATTGAATCCTGTCCACATTGTGCCTCTGGTAGACAGGTTTTTGCATTGGTGTCTGGAGACAATGGCGTGGAACTAAGCTTCTGGGACACTGGGGATTGCTAGCATGCAGCTCCTTGGACTAGATCTTCTGATGGAAAGAAACAAAAGGCAGATGATAGGAAGGGCAATGTTACAGCATGTTGTTCCTGCCGGCCTCCTGGTCCTGCCGCCATTGTCCTGCAACCACATGTGCCCCAAATAACACTCAGAGACTCTGTATTTGATACAATCCTGTTGGACAGTTACCATTATTGTTAATGGGCTAGCTCTGCCTTAATCATGAACCCATTTCTACTTATCTAAGTATTTCCACGTGGTTGTCTTATCGGGGAGCCGCGCGGCAGGCTTCCTGCTTCTTCCCGGGCTACATCTCGACTCCTACTACTCACTTCCTCTTCCTCCTTCTAGTCTCCTAGCCCCGCCTATCTTGCTATCTCATTGGCCACAGTGCTTTATTAACCAGTATGAGAAACATATATACAGAATAACATCTCCCATCATCTCCTCTTTTCTGTCTAAAGTAAAAGAAGGGGTTTAACCTTAACATAGCAAAATGTACCATACAACAGTTATCAAATAAGAATCACAGTAAACAATATTTAGTCCATTAACATTTTGTAAGACTTAAAGAAAATATCATCTATCCTATCTTTGTGAGTCTAAAGTCCTATATGTAACTTATCTTTAATCCTAACTAAGGAAAACTATAACCAACTATCTGTCTTTAACTCCTTTAAGACCATAGAAGGATAATATATAAATTCTAGAAATGACAGAGACAATGCACTGCCTGGTCAGTCACCCAAAGTTCTTCGGTAATGTTCCATCTTCAGCCCATAGGCCATAGTGTGTGTCCAGACTCCTCAACAAGGCAGGAAACTTTTCTCTGTGTCCTGTAGACTGTCTGGCTGTCTGGCAGCTTCTTTCATGAAGCAGGAATCCTGTAGCAATGTCCATCTCGAATCAGCAGTCACCTTTTTGTGGGTCCTGCATGTCCAGTTTCTACAACATAAAGTCAAACAGTCTAGACAAGAGAAGTACCTTGCTCAAATGGCTAGTCTTGCCATATTAGAAGCAAACTCCACAATGTGTTTTTTCGATGTCCATCTTTCTTTCTGATATAGGTGGTGTTACCAGGAGCAATTGTGCCTCACTGTCAAGAAAATCCCTAAACCATTTTAAATGCCATATTCTGTAGGTCTTTGAAAGGTTTGAAGAATGCCTATCCATTTCAAATACATCTCTGTATATCTAGAAATCCTAACTAACTTAACTATAAGTTTTAACTATCATAGGTAACTCTCTATAATCTGTACTAAATTATACATTACATTTTCCAATGAGCTATATAAACACAATACCTAAACAAGAGGAGAAATATACATATCACAAAATTGACCTTAAATTGTATCAATAAAAGAAAATCCATTTCAAAGCAAAGTATTCATATCTATACCATAATTCCCTTTTTACCTTTAAAAAGATTGTTTGTGGTTATAGCCATTTATAACCAAGTCCATTTAAATGAAAACAAACATTTATAAACAATATTTGGGAATTTGGATGTTGGATCATCTGGGGCATTGTTTTAGGGGGTCTGGCTTGATCAAACCATATAAGTCTGGAAAGAATCCATAGCTTTTAATTTTATGTGGAAACAAAAATAAAAATCCTTTTTCCTAGTAGCTTGTCCTTAGGCTTAAATTTTGGAGTTAAAGCATTTTTAAAATATATAAATTGAATTAATCTAGTAGTATTTCTTTTATCAGTAGTTATTTTCTCAGCAATCAAATAATTTAAAGACAACAGAAGCACGTATAGTATCCAAAATTTCTCTGTGTTTTTCATCTTTACGTGGCTTTTTTATTATTCTATTTCTTTTACTTCTATTTTTACATATTTTGAGACAGGGTTTCTCTGTGTAACTTTTATCTGTCCTGGAATTCACTGCATACCAGGTTTACTTTGAAATCACAGAGATCTGCTTGCCTCTGTCTGCCAAGTGCTGGGATTAATGGCGTGTGCCATTACATCCATCCATTTAATTTCTTTTTTCTTTTTAAACCATTGTATCCCGTTTCTTTTTCTCTCCCAAGCCAGCGTATTTTTTAAAACACAGTGTAAACCTTCATTGCAGCTCTCGTACATACCAATGAATTGTTAGCAGAGCTCTTTAAAAGCAAGGCGGTTTTCTTGCCGCTTATGCTAATTTTGGAAACCTCTCTTAAAGGAGCCGCGCAAATCTCTGTCTACAACAAAACAAATCCAACGGAGAAAATGCTGCTACTAAGAAGTCTTGCTAGTCTCTGTTGCTTTGTTTCTAAAACATTTCTTAAGCTCTTATTAGTTTTAAGTGAAAGTTTTTATAGCCACGTTGGGCGCCATTTGTAGCATGTAAGTTTCCGCCAGCCCGCCCGCCGCTGGTCTGGCGTCCTGGCCCCCAATAACACGCAGGAGACTCTATATTTGATACAATCCTGTTGGCCAGTTACCATTATTGTTAATGGGCTAGCTCTGCCTTAATCATTAACCCATTTCTACTTATCTAAGTATTTCCACGTGGTCGTCTTATCGGGGAGCCGCGTGGCAGGCTTCCTGCTTCTTCCCGGGCTACATCTCGACTCCTACTACTCACTTCCTCTTCCTCCTTCTAGTCTCCTAGCCCTGCCTCTCTTGCTATCTCATTGGCCACAGAGCTTTATTAACCAGTATGAGAAACATATATACAGAATAACATCTCCCATCAGGGCAAGATCTTAGCTACCTGCCTGATGGCTAACTGGGCACAAAGAGTATCTGGTTAGGGGGAAAGGAATTAGTCCTGGCTCCTGTAGCAACACTGAAGATTTCCCCTTATGAGACAATCCAAACATGACCTTCCTGCAGACCAGAGTGTGACTGCATTGTGGTACACAAAGAAGCCCAGTTCAGGATTTGTTGTTAGGGATCTTAACATTTCCTCATGCCTTCCACGACTGGTATCATTTTTATAAGTGGTATGAACCACAAATAACAAACACTGGTGTCTTCTTATAGAGGCCACGGTATACCAAGCAATGCTAAAGCAATGCTAAAGGTGTACTGACTTGTGGAAAGAAGATTTGGGTCTGGAAATAACTGTTCATATTCAAGTCCCCACTCCAAACAGGAGGCAGCTATGTGACATTGGGCATTCTGAGCGCTGGCTTCCTTAATTATAAAATATGGCTAAGAAAGCATACCTTACTTTATAAGGAGAGGTCAGCCAACCCAGGGTGCATATACGCAGAAATGAGATAATGGAATGAAACTCAATGCTATTCCATTGCAGCGAATTGCATTTGGGCTGCAGAAGAGATAATGAAAGTCATTTTCTAATATGAAGGGAATGCAATTTGCTTTCCTCTAGCAGGCTGCCTGGGGCAATCACTACAGCACTTCCAGGCACTAGTCTATATCCTAAGTGGTAAAGTCCCCACCAGAACAACAGTGGCCTCACAGGACAGAAAGTCAGAGGTTCCCATACGGAAGCCACAGCCTGGCAGTGGAAAGAGTAACCCTTGGGTGCTGTGGGTCCTGCTTCAGGGAAGATCTCTGGCCATGACTCTTGCTCTCAGCATGTCGTCACATATTTTAGATGATGACACCCAGGTGCATTTCTATTTAAGTGTGTCTTGAACTAATCAATGTACAACTATAAGAACAGCCAACTTTGCTCTTTCCCTTTTCAACTGCTCATTGCTAGTTCATTGGCCTTGAGGCAGTTATAGAATCCCCATAACTTGGTAGTCTCAAAGATCTGATACTGATTGAATCCTTCCCAATAACTATCACTATTATGAAGATAACTTCTGCATCAGGTATAAGAAAGTGCATAATAGACATGGAGTAAACTTTATTTCTGGCATTGTGATTACTACACCATATTGTAATCATTCCCTTACATGGGTTCAACTCCACTAGACTGACTGGTCTATAGAGATAGGGAAGGAGATGACTTAAGAGTGGGTTCATCGTTGTGATTAGAGCTGTCTTGAGTCATAATCTCTAGGATTGTCCCAAAGAGACTCCTGCCAGTCTTTCCATGTAGTTTCCCAGCAAACTATAAATTGACAAAAATCAATACAGTGGTGGCTTCTGGGACATGTCTGACAATGATATCAGCTTAAGATGAGCTAGGTACATTCCAGGCAGGATGATGTCACTTTTCTTCTAATCCATAAGCATGCACCTCTTCCAGACCCAAATGCCAAGTGCCTCATGGGCCTTTCTTTATCTCTGTGAAATCCCAGGTGTCCTTGCCCCTCTTTCTTCAGTCTCATGGCTCCTTGGGGCTGGTCCTCACGCATTGACACTGTGCTTTTATAAGATACCTATAACTGTAGCAAATTAAAAATAATAAACCCCCAAAACCTATCCACTGGCCTCAGCCAATTGAAACAAAGAGCAGGCAGACCAGGAGAACTTTCTGGAGGAAGAAAAGTGAACTGAAATAGAAAGAATTCAGAATCATTTGCCAGACAAAGTGTTCCAGGGACCTGCATATCTGCAAAGACACAAGATGCAAAGAACACAGTATTCATTCATCAGTGTGGCCAGACAGGGAGTGAATAGCACACATGACGCTGAAAGTCCCAGGTCATATAATGAGAACCGCTGCTTCAGGGTGCAGCGTCTCTGCAGGATTCAGCTGCTTTGTGCTTGGCAACACTGATCATGTGATGCTGGGTAAGGATCTGATACTATTTGCATGCTTGACAAGTGTCTGCTTTAGAGACACATCCTTTCTTAACTATTTTTTTTTTTTAACACGGGGTTTCTCTGTAGCTTTTGAGGCTGTCTTGGAACTTGCTCAGTAGACCACACTGGCCTTGAACTCACAGAGATCCGTCTGTCTCTGCTTCCCAAGTACTGGGATTAAAGGCATGCGCCACCACTGCCCAGCCTTTTCTTATCTGATTTTGAGGTGGTGTCTTAGTCACCAAAGTTGGCCTCAAACCTGCTATCCTCCCACTCTAGTCTCTGGAGTAGCAGAGATTATTTACCAACATGGGTGGCCACACCCTCTGTACTGTCTTTATGTCTTCTTTGAATTGACTCAGCTTTTGTTTAATCAATAAACTTACTTTAAGAGGAAATTCTCCCTGTTGTAAAGAATACCTCTTACTATATGACATAAATGTAAGATAATGAAACAAAAGCACATTGTCCTAATCAACTCTTGCTTGATATTTTGGCTGCTGTAGATTCTGTTCCAAGATAACTGCCTTTAGCTGATGGTGGAAATCAGCAGGATTCAGGGATTTGATGCTTTACAAAAAGCCCACCTGCAGCTAGCTCTTTACCTAGAAAAATGGAGAGGGATCTGACAGCATGCAGCTGTGGGGCATGACAGGAAATGGCATGCATAGTCATTGTGAACCTCTCAGAGCATCTTTGAGTTTCCCGATGGGATGGCAAGGGTCCCACCACTTCAGAGATTCTCTTGGAGCTAAGCTGAGTCATGTGGGAGGCACCTCTCCCTGGGGCACTTGGCAATGTATTAATCACTTTTAAAATCACTCATTGTCAATGGCAAGGTTCTCTGGTGAACATTTCTTTCTGTGGTCCCTTTCCTATAAATAAGTAAAGGCACTGGGAAATAGGGCAATTGAACTTTCTAATTGGACTATTGAACACTGTCTTCCTGGTCTATCTGGCTGTCATGAGCAAAATAACTGTATGTTAAACAACCAGGCTGTTGTGTTAGCAACAGCCACCATGAACATGGCCTTGAGAAAACTACACAAGACTGCAGGAAGTCCAGCTTCTGAAAGGGCAGCCCAACCAGCACCAGTTCATTTGTCCTGGTCATTTTGCTATCACAAGTCATGAAATAGATGACCCAGCAACCATTCCATCTAGGACAAAATAGGAAGATGTGTCTGGTGGTCTAGCAGAGACGTTGCTATGAAGAGCATTAAGGAGTTAAGACTATTGACTAGAGCAATCACAAGCCTTTATTTACACATGAGATGTTCAAATGCTCCATTGTCTGTGTAAGTCAGCTAGTTGATGAATGGGCTGGCAGACATTTCTTGTGCTGCCTACCTGGGTTTCTCAGCATTAGGGCCAGTAAAGGTCTATGGTCTTTCTTCTTCTTCTTTTATTCCTTCTTTTTTTTATTATTAATAATATAATTTAAAAATTTTACATGTCGATCCCAGTTTCCACTCCCTTCCTCCGTCCCTCCCTCCTCCCTCGTTCTTACCCTCTTTCCCCTGTGACATGCACCCTGGTCACCCTCCCCTCCCACTCCCCCACCCCCATTCCACTTGTAGGGCTATGCTATCCAGGTGGGGTCATGTAAATCTGTCAAGTCATTGAAGTAGAGACTAGGACTTCTCTCCTGTATCTAGGTTAAGGGGGTATCCCTCCATGGGGGATGTGTCTGCAAGGTCCTTTTGTGCGCCAGGAATAGATCCTGTTTCTACTGTCTGAGGTCCCCCAGACTGCTCAGTTCTTTTAGCTGAGACCCATATTTAGGGGGTCAGGGGTCTGAGTCAGACCCATGCTGAATTTTCAGCTATCAGTCTTGGGGGGGTCATTAGCTCCTCCTTGTTCAGATAAGCTGTCTTTGTGAGTTTCTGCAACCTGGTCTTGACTGCTCTCTTCGCATCTGGTTTCTAGTTCGACTCAGTGTTTGGTTATGGGTGTTTCCTTCTGTTTCCAACAGTTACTAGATGAGGGCTCCTTGATGGTGGATAATTTAGTTGATGATCTCAGTATCAGGAAAGGACATTTATGGTAGCCTTTCCATGGTTGCTCAAATTATTAGTTGGAGTCGGTCTTATAGTTCTCTTTCTTTAGGTTCTCTTTCTTTAGGTTCAGTTTTCTCTTCAAACCAATAATGGCTCCCTCTTTTATATCCCCCCACCCTGACTGAATCTATCTAATCACATGTGATTTCCTCTCCCTCCCCTTCTCTTTCTCCTAGTTCTCTCTCCATTCACTGCCCCCTCATTTCCCATGTGATCTGGGGGACTTGTCCCTTCCCCTTTTTGTGAGGGACCATATATGAATCTCTTAGAATACACCTTGTATCCCAGTTTGTCTGGTGGTGTGTATAATAGGCTCGTGATCCTTTGCTCTACAGTCTAAAATCCATATATGAGCGAGTACATACCCTGTTCCTCTTTTTGTGATTGGGTTACCTCATTCAGGATAGTTTCTTCAAATTCCATTCACTTGCCTGTGAATTTCAAGATTCTGTTATTTTCTTTTTCTGCAGAGTAGTATTCCATTGTATAGATGTGCCACATCTTCTTTATCCATTCTTCAGTTGAGGGGCATCTAGGTTCCTTCCAGGTTCTTGCTATTACAAATAATGCTGCTATGAACATAGTTGAGCACATGTCTTTGTTGCATGGATGTGGGTCATTTGGGTATATACCTAAGAGTGGAATTGCTGGGTCCTGTGGTAAGCTAATTCTCATTTTCCTGAGGAACCACGATACTGATCTCCAAAATGGCTGTACGACTTTGCACTCCCACCAGCAGTGAAGGAGTGTTCCCCTTTCTCCACATCCTCTCCAGCATAAGTAGTCATTGGTGTTTCTAATTTTAACCATTCTGGCAGGAGTAAGATGGTATCTCAAAGTTGTTTTCATTTGCATTTCCCTGATAGCTAAGGATGTTGAACATTTTCTTAAGTGTCTTTCAGCCTCTTTGATTTCCTCTCTTGAGAATTCTTTCTTCAATTCTGTACCCCATTTTTAACAGGGCTATTTGGTGTTTTGTTGACTAGTTTCTTGAGTTCTTTGTATATTTTGGAGATCAGCCCTTTGTCAGATGTAGGATTAGTAAAAATTTTTTCTCAGTCTGTGGGCTGCCGTTTGGTCTTGTCAACTGTGTCCTTTGCCTGACAGAAGCTTCTAAGTTTGAGGAAGTCCCACTTATTAATTGTTGATCTCAGTGTCTGTGCTACTGGAGTTACGTTCATGAAGCGGTCTCCTATACCAATTTGTTCAAGGGTACCTCCTACTTCCTCTTCTAAGAGGTTCAGTGTGGCTGGATTTATGTTGAGGTCTTTGATCCATTTGGACTTGAGTTTTGTGCGTGGCGATAGACATGGGTCTATCTTCAGTCTTCTACACACCATCATCCGGTCTATGGTCTTTTCTTGACTGTTTCCAATAATTTGGTCTAAGCTGGTAACACAGAGCAGGAATCCCAAACAACTGGACACTATGATGACAGTGGAGCATCAGTGGTGGCTACAGCTGAGCTGTCAAAAGGGCAAATCGTGAAAGCACATGGTAACTGGCTGCTTAATAGCTGAGACATGCAGCCAGAAAGGTAAGCTATGCCAGCAAGAAGGACAGTAGATTAGAGTAGTAACAAGAGAGGGCTGAGCCTGAAGGACAATAGTGAGCCAGAGAGAAGGAAACGTGAAACCTGGTGGCCAGAAAGTTCCAGATAGTTACAACACCTGCAGAATGAAGGGCCTCAGAAGCCAGGGCAAGAGTTGTGACTCTGGCTACTATTAAGAATTGGGGGCTCTTTATATAAAGGCCACTTATAGAACTAAGCATGCCAATATCTGATGTCTTCATGATGATCCTAGTACTAGCGGCAGCCACCTGCAGCTTCTGTCAAACACTAAACTGAACACTTGAAGAGCTTCTCCTTGCATCCTTATGGCTTTTGTTTGGGTGAACAAAGGAATCCTGTTAGCTAATTGGCACCAGGATGAAGGGAAATCCTTGAAAAGTTTAAGGAAGCTTATCCCTTTGAAACATTGTTCTGCCTGTATTATAGATGAGAATTTGCAGAAGAAGACTGGGTTTCTAGGTTTCAGAAGAAAGGAAATTTGTAGCTTAGGTGACAAGGATTCAGGTCTGATTGAAGAAATGATTAGTGTTGGGAGGATAGACGACATTGGTGGCCTCTTAAGAAAGTGTGGCTTGTGCTTGATATGGAATGAACAAAGACTCTGAGGTAATGGTAGCAGAGTATGCCATATGTGGCACCTTCCTTAACACATCTGGATTTGGCTGATCACATTCTCTCAGGCTTCCAGGCTTCCAGACTCTTTCTGCTGCTGCCAGGTGATTCAAGCCTCGAGGGGATACAAGTCAGACCTAGGGAAGAGGTAGCATTTTGAACCCTTTGTCCTTTGCACAGCTAAAAGCTCTTTAAAGGAAACTCAAGTACAAGGAAAACAACACTTTCAAAATTCACCCTAAGAATTTCAGGAGCCCAGGAAGAGGTTTGTGGAGTTCAGGAACTATCGGATATTCTTGCTCTCAGTATTTAAGTGTGGTAAGACAATTATGGGCTAAGCAAACGTCAGGATCTTAGATCATTTTTCAGTGTTTCTAGGAACATAGTTTGCTTGGCTACAGGTGGCTCAACACCAGGACCAAGAATCCTTCTTTGAGCTGTTAGTCAAGGTTGCCCAAGAGACTCTGCACAAATTGCTATTATTTTTGCCCTTGGTTGACCCAGAGGTGAGTCACTGTTGCAGAAGATACCATACATTTTCAGAAGCACAGTGAACTACCATGAATGCTTCTTCCCTGAGGACTAGAGGGACTTAACCAACAGTACTGCCCAGCTATGACATTATTAACTACATCAATGACTAGCATGACATGATAACTAAGAATTCAAAAGTGGCACACATATGTTGGTGGCAAGCAAAAACTCTCTAATCAGATGTAATACTTGTCCAACAAAAGGGAAATCATAACTGGCACTAGAAATATATAGAAATATCCAACCACTCAGGGTCATTCAAGTCATGGATCTTGGAGGAGAGCTTTACTAAGTCAGCATAATCCCTAACTATGTTCCTTGTACTTATATCCACAGACAAATGTAATCCTCCCTTCTTAACAAGCAAACTTCTCTTTCCAAAAGATGGAGACCATTACAAAAATCCTAGAGGCAATCACACTGCAGCTTTGTGGTGCCCAGTCCCATCTGAAATATCTACGAAACACTTTCCCTTAGGCTCAGGGAACATTGTAGAAGATCCAGAGGATCAGGGAGTTTGCTGTAGGAATATGTCTCCTAGTAATGTCAGAAGCTGCACTCATAAAGTTTCATCAGTGTGATTGCATAAACATAAGCTGGACAAGGATGACAATAGATTGCCAAACTGAAAAATGAAAGGACAACTAGGCCTCAACCCTATGCAAAGAATAAGTGGTACCTAAGGAATACTGACAATGAGGGAAATAGTTTTCCCTAAGGAGAGCACACAAATTGGTTATCCAGTATCAGATGGTCATCTCCAAAAATACAGATACAAGTGACATTATAAGCAAGGAATTTAAAAGAAGACAGGGTGCTATATGGGCGAGAGTGGAGGGAAGAATAGGAAGGAAGAAAATGATGTAATTATAGCCTCAAAATTGAAAGAAATAATAATTTTAAATAATAGAAAAGAAAGAGAATGTACCCAAGTGACACTGCCAGTGTATTCAGTGTATTTTATGTTTAGATGTGAAACCAGTACAGTAAAACCAGGGCTTTCCTCTGTTTCTAAGATTGATGCCATGTGTTCGTTCTATGATGACTTTTATTGGACATACAATAAGGAGGTAGAGGAACACATGGGATTCTCCAAACTTGACAATGAGCCTCTGTTGCTGAGGGAACTAGTCATACAGCCCGACAGTTCCCGTGAAACTTCTTTGGGCAGGAGGGGTGGAGGGCACATACAGGAAAGTGAGAACCCTTTCAGAAATGAAAGGAGAACTAAGACATTTCCCCCTCAAAAATATTTTCAAAAGGTAGGTATTTCTCTTTTCTTCATTCGCAGTGTTTTGATTCCTTCTAAGTGGCTGTCAGTGAGTTTGTCCATGTTGAAAAGTCCCTACTTGAACTTTCGTACTTGTTGATTTAGTGTTGAACTTTATCCACTTGAAGTGATTGAGGAGAATGATTTTAATTAGACTTAAAAATACTACTTAGCTCTGAGATGAAAGGTCAATGGATATCACAAATTGTGACCACTCAGAACACTTAAGTCAATGAGAGCCAACAGGGCTTTCGGAAAGAATAACATAAATATATAATTGTCCTGACGTCTTCTGTGTGGGAGACTCAAAATCAGCCATAGGGGTTACAGAACATAATCTTCACCCACTCAATGAATAGCCCAGAAACTCTTCTTTGACATAAAACTTGGTGTCCCTATTTAAATCAGACTTCTAACATGTGAAAGGGACTTAGGCTTCCAACTTCCACAGACTTCTAGGTAAAAAGACTGCATTTAAAACAATGCTGATAGCACAGGGATTTATTAGAATTCCCGGAGCTCTTGAAACACTTGTGTCAGGATGCTCCCTGCAACCAGACTGCTCACATCAGTGAATGCAGCTGTTTAGTACCAATGGGTGTTTTTACATACAAGCCTTCCAGCTGTCATAACCCAGTGATCAATCTGCATTGGGAGACACCCATTGTGTCATTCCAACCCCCTCTACTATTGTGACCTTGTTTTCAAGTCAGATCTCAGACACATTTAATAAGCTTAATGTGAAAACAAAATTTAATTCAGCGTTTCTTTTTTTTCCAGGATTGAAGTGAGTGGTTCCTTTCTTTTCCATCTGGAGCTGACTTTAATTAAGCAAGGATGAGATGTCCATTAAGTGGGTTGATTTGGGAAGGATGATGGTGCTACCACAACTATTGTGGTTATAAATAGCAAAATTCCCTCCACACCAGAGTAAACACATAACAGCTGAATTCTGTGCCTTCAGTCAACACTGCTGGTTTGGGGAGCCACGTGCTTCTGCCTGAGGAGGGCTCCACAAAGCTGCCTTCAAGGCTGATGCCACATCTTAAGTAGGTTATTGATACTGTAGAACACTCCCTTCACTAGCTATTAATTTAGTAAATTAGTAGCTAGAGTGCCGAGTGCCTACTTGTATCTAACAATGTACAAGGCATGCTTAGCAAATAGTGAACTGGATCTAAAACTATTTGCATTCATGTCAAATAATAAAAAAAAAAGTGAGTTGAAACATTAGAGACTTCTAAGATCATGGACACTGGACACTGACCCAAATAAAAAATTAGCATATTAGAATAAAAAGAAGAGAGTCCCATTGCAATGTAGACATTCTCAGTGTATAAACTGATGGCATGACCACTTCCTAGTATGGTTAAGGGGAAGGTATTTTATTTTTGGCATGAGAGAGAGAATAGTCAGGGGCATCTGGAAGAGCAGAAAAGAGAGAGAGAGAGAGAGAGAGAGAGAGAGAGAGAGAGAGAGAGAGAGAGAGAGAGAGAGAGAGAGAGAGAGCTCATAAGGAGAACATGTTGAGGAGAATGAATAGTTCCAGGGAGGGAAGCCTGCAAGCTGGAGGGAGTTTAGGGTAAGAGATGAGGTGAAAAGGGCTAGGATGCTAGCAAGGACTTTACAATCTGTAGATTGTACTTGTGATACTGAAGGAGCCTGGCACCACAGGTAACCATATTTCTCTTATGCCAGAGGTAAGGGAATGACTGCTTTGGATAGAGGGTACCCAGTTTCACATACTCCCGAGAAATGCTGGCTTTTATCTAAAACCAGGAATCTTCCTATAGTCCAGAGTGAGCTCAGCGAGCTGTCTTAGTTTCCATTGGAACTAACACGCAGAAGGCTCTCAACAATCTAACACTTTCTTGAAGAACTCACTGGGTATGCTCCAGGGGAATGGTTAGGGTTACAAGAAGCAGCAAATAGACTAGGGGGTTGGATGGGCAGAGTGGACAGAGAGGCTGGTGGAGTGAAGAGGACAGCAGGAGCTGTGATTATGTTCCTGGCCTTATGGCAGTGAGAATCTACTTTGAATAGGACAGGGGTTTGACTGAGTCTTTGGGAATGAAGAGCAAGGAAGAAGTCAGATAAAATACAGTTTCTAGGTAAAGGATGTGTAGAGATAGGGACTGTTGTTAGGCAAGGACCCAAGAGCTTGCTTTAAGACACAATGAGTTTGAAGCTGTACGAAGACATCTAAATACCAATCCCCAGCTGGCAGCTGGAGATAAGGGCTGGAGTCTGAACAAAGGAAGCAATTCTGAGTTCTCAAATAAGAAAGATGCACCAGGGCCATGATGAGAAGTGAAAGAAATACTGAGTTCCCTGACATTCTCTGAAGGTAAATTAAGACAAGCATCTGGGGGAGTCTGGGGGCTGGCATGGGCTTCTGTGTGAGACAGTGATATTCTCCTGCAGTAATGTCAATGTAATTATAAGGGACTTAAGCACAAGCCCATCCCTGCCTGGACTTCCTTGAACTACCTTCCCATTTTGAATATAGCCACTCCCACTCTGTGATTCCATTCCAGTGAATAGCCCCTCTTTC
The DNA here is from genome assembly GCA_030556225.1 of Cricetiscus sungorus. Taxonomy (NCBI): domain Eukaryota; kingdom Metazoa; phylum Chordata; class Mammalia; order Rodentia; family Cricetidae; genus Cricetiscus; species Cricetiscus sungorus. Next base: position 700,239 of record JANBXA010000366.1, read on the forward strand.
AATTTCCCAAGTCAGTTTCCCAGAGTCAATACCAATAATTCATTACGGTGTGTTCTGCTTTAGTCATTAACACATCCTGGAAGAACTGGACCCCAGTCCCTTTGGACACCCTTTGAACAATCTCTTCCCCAGTTCTGATGAAACCCTCGTCTGTAAGAGTTCATCCTTTCTGATGAGAACTCTTCTGAGATTTATTTGGCAATAAGCCTGCCCCCACCATTCCCCCACTGACTTTGAGTTGTTTCCTTGCTTTTCTTCACCTTACTGGATGTGTACATAGCTCATACTTGATTTTAATGAGATTGAAATCTCAGCCTTTACCCATCTTCCACCTCAAAGGAAGTTCTTTATGTACATTTCCCTGTATTGTCCAATTAGCTCAAATGCAAAATTCTGCCAGGGGGAAACTGTGCAGAAAGGGGAGATACATTTACCCTTGAAAACAATGACCTTTCATTTTCATATTTTATTCATCTTTTCTTAGTAGACAAGCTTAAACTTTCTGCTATTTAAACTGTATTCCTGATTTATTGAAGTCACTATAAAAACAGTAAAACTTCTCATTCATCATGTAACCATCTTATTTGTTTTTATTTAATAAATTATAATTTATTTCTCCAATTACTAGGCAGTTCTAGCTCCTTTTTATGCCAGACTAGGAAAGATAGAGCAATTCAGGGGTATTGAGCAGAGACTCTGTGGTTAAGTTAATCTAAGAGGAAATTACAGAACACAGGCATTAATTGCTCAGGACCTAGAGAAATGGATTAACTTTATATCATTGATAAAATGGCCCTAATTAGAATCAGCTTTCTCATTTGATAGATTGTCTAGAAAGATAGGAACTAGTAACTGTAATAGTACATGAACAACTTTCCTAAGCCATCAACCCATAGCCATATTGCCCATGGTAGGAGTATGATGGTTACAACAGACCCATTAGTTAAAGGGACAAGTACCCAGAGGACTCCTGCTTCAAGGAATGCTGCATATAAATGTGTCTGGGGTTTTGTTAGTTTGAAGATCTGAAAGGAGGCCCCTTTGTTAAGAGTTTTGCTTACATTGTTCATTTGGGATGTACTATCAGAGGGAAGGGATGTGATGGGCGGGGTGGGGGGTGAGCAATAGGTATAAAAGTAGCAATGGCCCAGCTGCTGGGGTTCTCTGAAAGACTGTCCACTGTGGAAAGGGACCCAGACACCAGTTCCAATCCTGCTATAGAGTGTTATCCCTGAAGCCCGGTCATTATCCCAGTCTCTTCACCATAAGATACACTGTTAGTACACCACTGGTCTCTTCTAACTTTAGCTCCCCCAGCTGTAAATTGGGGACAATTGTTACTTAAAATACTTTTATTTTTGAGACACGGTTTTTCTGTGTAGCTTTGGCTGTCTTGAAACTCTCTCTTACTGACCTGGCCACAAACTCACAAGAGATCTGATTGTCTCTGCCTCTCTAGTGTTGGGATTAAAGGTATGTGCCACTAATTAAAATAATTTTTGATAATATCATATGCATCTTGTAAGTGGCATATATAATAGTTAGGTTTTAAAAATATAAGATCCATATGCTGGGGAAAGGCTCAGGATGTAAAGTTCAGCTCATAAGCAGGATCATGTTTGTTTGCAATGTACATAAGTTTGTGCATTATATGCAGAGTTGTATAATTAAAAGAAAACATACATACAGAATACATTTGAGAGTCACTAATTCTACTTGGTAAGATAATAGATGACTTTTTATTTTTATGTCTACTTTCTTTTTATGTCCAAATTTGTTACAAAGTATATGTATTACTCTATAATCAAGAAGAGACTTTTTTAACATTCATTTTTTTTTCAGGGCATTTGTGAGGAAAACAGATAATTATGCAAAATAACATAATAGTACACAGCAGAGGACATTTGCTTTGGGCATTAATATTAGGGAAAAGAATACTCTACTAATAACAATAATCAAATGAGTGGCTACTGGTAAAGACATTTGACCTTTATGTTCTACTAATTCTTGCATTAGTCTTACCTGGGAGATATAGTGGCCTTGGCAACACTATAGACATCAAAACAACTAAGAATTATTAGGAAAATGCAGACTCATTAATGAAAAATCCCAGAATAGCTTTGGTTCCTCTTAATAAATATTTCAGAATTAACTTCAATCTCTTAGAAAAGAAAAAGGAGGGAGGGAGAGAGAGAGAGAGAGAGAGAGAGAGAGAGAGAGAGAGAGAGAGAGAGAGAGAGAGGAAGGAAGGAAGGAAGGAAAGAAAGAAAGAAACATAAACTTTGGATGTAGTTTTCTAGCTGTGATTTCAGGGGAGCAATGGTTTAAATGAACTATATATAAGGGTCACTTGCCCTATCATGGTGGACATCACATGGGCCTTGGGGCTTTTAAGTGAAGCTTGCAAGGACAATTTCTCTGCATCTCTGAAATGCTGTTATCTTTTGTAACAATAAAGGAAGGCTGGAGGCAGGCATTTTAGCCTGCAAAGGCTTCATAGCCCAACAGGGAGAATGAAGGACAGCTGATTCTCAGACATCCTTGTCACAGGCCATGTGCAACAAAGAATAGCAGGCTTGCCCATTACAGCAAGCACAGTGTGAGAAATACAGAGAGCCTTGCTGCCGGCAGGACAGTGTCATCTCGTTTAATTTTGCTGTCAGTAAAGCCAAGACCCTTTTCTTGTGTGTTAGTGTTGTTGGATTGCCAATTTCTCTTAAAGCCTTAGAACTTTATTAGGTGAACTTTTACAGCTACAGTCTGTCAGCTTTACACTCGCTCTAAGAAAACTCCTCTGCTCTCTTTTTAGTGAATTTCATTATTAAAAAAAAAAAAAATCAAAGAGGAAAGCTCTAAGACTCACCATGAAAATTGGTGAGGGAGGGGAGGGCAGGGAGGGCAGCTGTATTTTGCAGCTTAATTGTTTTCAAATGACAAAGGGCTTCAGCATTTATTTGTTAAAGGTGAACGCTTTGAAGATAAATGTCTGTTTTCACAGTGCCTCTCTGGTTCTGTTTCTTGTAGGCAGGAGGGATTCTCAGAAGGAAAGTCAAACAGTTCCATTGTTGTTCTTTTCTTCTTCAATGCCAAGGAGCTGTGGTCCTTCTGTACGCAGTACCTCCAACTTAAAGGCATCTGGGTAGCTGAACAAAAGACCCTGCGTCCCAGTTAGAAAACAAACCTCAGAATCTGGGGCTGCTGACACATGCTCTCCCACTAGTGGCCTTATTTTTGCAGATGGCGTTCCTTGCAGTGGAAAGAAAACCCTGAGTTAACGTGGTGCACAATGTGGCTTCAGTACACCCACAGATCTGATTTGTGACACTTTCTTTGATGTGACTTGTACTTATTCTTTCCTAATTCCTATTCTCTTGTGATGTGTAGATTGTTGTGTGAGCCAATTCTGTGTGTTTGGAGGAAAGAGCAAGGTATTAAAACCTTAAAAACAATAATTTACCATAATAGTGAGAGGAAACAGGGGAAAGGAAGATAGACAGGAGACCGTCTCAAGAACTGTGATTATAGGCTGGGTGTTCTAAAAGAGAAGTAATGGCTAACTTAAGAGAACAGTTTAGGCCAGGCAGGATGGCAGATCCCTGAAATCTCAACACTGGGAAAGCTCAGGCAGGAGAATCACAAACTCAAGGCAAGCCTCAGCTACATAAAAAGATCTGTTTCAAAACAAACAAAGAAAAACTTAAAAGGAGGTTATTTGGCGAAGAATGTGGCCCCTCGATACCAGCTTGACAGAGGCCTTTCAAGCTCCGTTAGTCTAGGGTTGGGCAGAATTCCAGCCATAATCGGAATGGGGCTCCATACAGGGTGGGGAGTTCTACCAACCACCCTGTGCCCTGAGTCAAGAGCACCACCTAAGCCATTTTGTTTGGTTCTGGGTTGAGGACAACCTACGGCTTCTGCTTGTCTCTGGGCTTAGGGACAGAGACAGAAAGGGGACAGTTCTCATGGAATTTTTGATGTGTCATCAGTTACCAGCCTGGTTAGAAGTTTTATTAAGGAAACACTGCTGTGTCTGTGACCTAAACTAGTCTGTTGTTTTGTTCTAGGGCGAATGGGTAGGTCCATCCAGGAAATTGCCACCTGTGTGGCTCCCTGGTCACTGAGGCAGCCTACCCTTAGGACCAATGCCTGCAAACACTGAACTGAACTTCCAACATGGATGCTGTTCTAAAGTGTTTAGAGCTCCAAGGGAGGACGTTCTAGCATCAACAAATAGACTTGATTTCAGTATGAGACTCTGGAGGGTGGTTTGAATTGCCAGAGGCACCTATGTGCCAAATGGGGTAAACCCTGTCCTTTGCCAGCATGCACATTCTGGATAGAAGGCTGGCCTCAGCCAAGGATTATGAGTGCTCATAGAGAAAATCCTCAGTTCCCATGGGCACAGGGAGTGTGGATGATCTCAGAATGCTGTGATTGGTAATCCACTGTCAACAACAACAATGACACAGGAGGCTTTACCCCACATCCCTGGGCTGTTCACCTAGATAGTTCATTGAATATTTCTGAATTCTGTGGCAAACTTCATGAAAGCATCACCTGCAGTTAGGAGTCAGGTAGTGATGATGGCTATGCAGTTGGTTATGATGATGATGGTGTTTATACTGATGCTGGAGCTAGTTATGATGCTGATGGTGGGGGTAATGTTGGCTATGGTATTGGTTCTGATGGTAGTGATTAAGTTGATGTTGTTGGTGGTACTTTATACATGGAAACTGCGATCATAGGAAATATGTTTTTCAACCCCCTTTCCCAGTTTGGCAAGAATAGTTTTTATATTGAACGGTACTGGGAAAGATACGTTAACTTGAGCTCAGGGATTTGATGATGAAATTACACTGTATGAAGGCTGAAGATGGAATCATGGCCTAGTTTTCTCCCAGAAGTCATATAAGATCATAGCTCTTGGGAGAGCCATGCTCTCAACAGCTTTGCAGCCCTGACCAGGCCTGATATCAATAGCAGGCTTATTCTACTGTTGCTAGGTGTCCAGGAGGAGGCATGTGCCCATGTGACCTGATGACTGACCCTGCCATTGAAGTTGTGACAGTCAGGACTTCCTCTGAGAAATTTCAGTTTTGAAATGAAGAATCACAGCCAGAATGATGGGCTTGTGTAACTTTAAGGTTGTAGAACTTTGAAGGAAGTCCAAGAACCTTGCTGGAGATAGGGCTTTAAGTCCTTCCTTGGATGTCTAAAATAAGGTCGTTAATACTTGCCCAGACTGCAAGTCTGGTTGCTGCCGGATAGCACCTGTCCTTCAGCCAGGTTCTGTCCTGTACAAAAAGCTATTCCATCCTCAGGCAGAATTATGTGTGATATCAGCCCAGTCAACCGACCTATTTTCCTGTGGTTCAGGTTACCCAGATCAAGCCATTACCTTGGTGTCAGAGACTGGTTTAATGTTAGGAAAATGACCTACTTCAGTCCCAAATGACATAAGAAGTTTTTGATTTTATTGTTGTTGGTTTTGTATAATTGTTTGTTTCAGAGAAATTTGAAGGAGCTCATTCTTATTTTTGTGAAAAAAATTACTAGTGATATTTTCTGTTAGCCATATTGTTTTACAGAATGTTAGAGCAGCTGAAGCTTCTTTTCTCTGTGAAGCAGGAGGCCTGAAGTAGAAACATAAAGGAAGATGTTTGGTTTGCATTCTCTTGACTATATCAATCTAGTTTGTCTTTGGTCAGATTTCCCTGAATCAAACACAGAGACAGGGTTCATGTGTAATTTATTGTACAGTAGGGAACATAGAAGAAACTGGAATGTGTGAAGAATGTATATATGTGAAGAGGAGGAGGCAGCTATACATCAATGTGGTGTAGTGTAGAGTCAGTCTGTCAGATGTGGGAAGAGGAGGTCACACAGCACACAGTGGTGGGGTGTAGTGTAGAATCAGTCAGCACATAGTCACAGTGGTAAGGTATAGGATAGAGTCAGGATGACCCTGAAAGGAAATTTCAGTATGTTACAGATAAGTTTTCTTTAACTTGAAACAAAGGAAATGGGTATGTCAGGGCCCGACATCAGTCACTGGCTAAAAATGCTTCAAAGGAACATAAAATTTTAGACACAATTTTCTGTACATGAATGTCAGTATTTCAAAGGGTTTCAGATATGTGCTGTCAAAGTCAAGCCATCACCAGCATCTATCAACCTTCAGATAAAGTCATCTTAGTACTTTCATTGGTTCCTTATCAAAAGAATCATTAGTTAACTTAGACAGGTGAACTCAGGGCACAAAATTGTGGTGATGGGTTGGTGTTTGACAATGCTCAAGGAGTATTATATATTGCAACAACAACTAGCTAAATGCTCTCAACAACATCAAGTGTGGTATCCTAGACAGACCCTAGGTGGGCCTCTTGACTTTGTCTTCTGCTGCATAGCTTTGCCTGGCCCTTTCTGACACAGAACAGGTCAGGTTTTAGTATCAACTAAACAGCTACAGAAGTGATGGAATTCCCTTTATGAGGGTTAGCTGAAACTATTCCCATGTTCCACCTTGTTTTCTGGGACTACTGTCTCTTAACAAAGTCAGATGTAGTGCTATGAAGATGCATGCTGTCTATAGAGGTCCATGTAGAGAGAAACCAAGTCTTCTTACCAATACCATACTCTTGTGGTCTGCTTTTTCTATTCTTTGTAATTTGAAATCCACATCTTCCTGGGTTTCTGTTTTCTTTTATATACAGGCAATAGTTTGATTCTCATTCTGCTGAGAAGAGCTCTATCATTGGCTTATAAATCAATCTGTTGCCTTTCAGCTGCTGATGAACATTAGGCTGGCATGTCTGTGCCCATGTCTCTTTTTGAACATTTGTTGCTAGTTATCTTGGGGAATCCCTTGGAGAGGGATGGTTGGTCTATACCCACCATCTTAAGAAACTGTCAAATTTTCTGCAAACTGTTCTTTACTTTCCCACCAGGACAGTGAAAAAGTTTTGGTTATCACACATTTTTTTTTTTTACCAGCAGGTAGCATGGCCAGGTCTTTCTTTTTTGGTTTCCAATTAGTGTTTATAGTCTCTTGTAACCACACCTTTCTAATATTTAATATTGTGAGTAGCTTTCACATGTTTTTTCTCACCTGTATAGTGTCTTAAAATATTTGTTCATTCTGGGCTTGGGAGCTCTATTTTAATACCTCATTTTGAGAAACATTTATACAATGTGGCATAAATTCCTTTCAATGAAATGTGGTTCATGAAAGTAGGGATTGAATGAGTTGAGATCCAGAGTGGTGTGGTATGCCGGTGAGCTCTGAGAATGATGGGATCACTGCACTCTTGAATCCACACAGCTGTGGTTACCTGTGAGATATTTGTAGATGATTAGATCCATCAGCACACTGTCATAGAGTCTGAGCTCACAGTCCCCACTGACCCCTGAGGAATTACATGAGGTTAATGATTGCTAGGGATGAGATGTTTACCTCAGTACTGTAGCCATTGGTGAGGGGCTCCATACTCTGGAAACGATCTCTCATTCACATTTCTGTTAGTGGTCCTATTGTAGCTCACTGGGTACACACACACACACACACACACACACACACACACAGGCACACACACACCCCACAGGCATACACACACACACACACACACACACACACACGGTATGCAGGCACACAGCACTGCCCTGATTGCACGCCCTAAAACCTTATGATTTCTTTCCACTTTACTCTTATATTTAGTTGTTTTAGCTAATGTAAGTATTACCATTTCCATGTAAATATTAAAATCAATATGTCAGTTCCTATAAAACACACTTTATAGCTGTCTTGATAGCATATTATATCATTATATAAATTTTAGAGTTGTCAATATATGGGTGTTTGAACTCAGGAAAATTTTATATCTTACAAGTTATATGTCATGTTTATTATCCTTTGGGGATATCCTATTATTTTCTGAGTTTGAATGATATATCATTTAAAAAATTTTTCTTTAACTATTTTGCAGTTTTAACTATGCTGCTCCAAATGCATTTTACATTTCAACAGTATTATTACTGGTTTAGAAGAAATAATCGTGTATAGTGATCATTGATTTTGATTCTGAAACTTAAACATTTATTCTTTTTTAACACTTTGATGGATTTTATAGATATTCTTTGCAATCTGTCCTGTCAGCTATTAATAACTATGACTTTCAACGTTCATTGCAATCTGGATACTCAAAATAATCCCTTTCTTATTTTGAAATAATTTGAACAAGAGTTGCAAAGATATTTAATGTTCCTCCTTTCAGCCTTCACCATTTTACTTACCTTTAATTTTTATGTGTTTGGATGAGATAGCACCTCCCTATGTAAACAGGCTAGGCTCAAGTGCTAGAATTATGAGTGCATGATATCATGTTTGCTTAATGAGAATGCATTACAACCATGATACACTTTTCAAAAGTAAGGAAAGAACATTGATAAATGCTATTAGTTTAACTAGAGGCTTACTAGTGATTTATGCAAATTTTTTAAGTTAACTTTTTATCTTATGCATGATACCCTTTCTTCTCCTGGTATGTGACCAAGAATTCCATATGAATGGTGCCTGACTTCAGGTCTCCTTTCTTCCCTCCCGCTAGACTTCACTCTTGTTTCATTGTTGTCTTTTGTGACCACACAGGGGCACACCAGGAGAGCATTTTATATGGTTCATGTTTATCTGCTATTTTCATCACGAATATACTCATAACTATTTGGGGAACTATTATCTCTTATATCTTACATCCACTGTCAATAAGTGTTAAATTTTAAAAATTATTTTCTGGGCTTGATAATTTAGTAGCATGACATTCATTTTCTGTCTCAATCTAACAAATTGCAGTTTATATTTGAAATATAAACCAGTCTTTTATTTTTGGTTGCTCATGTGATCATGTCTTTTTCATTCATCTTTGACTCCATTCAACACTATTTTAGTGCATTTTTCTTGCCTGTATCCCCAGAAGCCATTGATCTAAAATTGAATCGCGGTCATACTTGCCTCTCATGTTTTAGCTCCATGCAGTGACCTTGAACACATTACCACTGCCTTTTGAACAATTTGTGTTGGGTTTCTATTACCTCTTCCTTAAGTCACCAGGGAAGACATTTTGTCTTAAAATTCATTCTGTGGAAAGAATGTAATCATAAGATCAATTAATTTAATAGATACAGAGTCATTTATATCTTTTATTTGTCACATTATTTTCAGTTTTTAGAAAGTTTTCCACTTTAACTAAGTTATCTTTAACACAGAGTTGTAAATATCCCTCTCTAGAAACAGTGTCCCTGTATACAATTTAAATTTACATAGGACTATTTTTTGCTTACGAGACTTTTATCTTGTAAATTCTCCTATAAAAAGAAAGCCTATCTTGGGGCCAGTGAGATAGCTCAAAGGTGAAGCTTGATGACCAGAGCTTGAACCCTGAGATCACATGATGGAAAAAAAAAACTGGCTCCCACAGGTGTCCCCGGACCTCCTCATGGGTACCACATCCATACAGGAATATTGTGGTGTCTTTGAAAGTGACAGAGTCTTTCTGGTCTCTTGGTCTTGGCTTAGGGAACTGAGCCCTGAGAAAATCTGATGCTCAGGAGAGCCACCCAGAGCCAATGGCTTTTGCATTCTTGCTTCTCAGTTTGGAAGAGTGAAATTCACTGACTACAGAAAATGAGTCTTAAAGAGAAGTTTATTATGGAATCATAGGAGGAAGGATGGAGGGAAGAGGGAAAAAAGAGGGAGGAAGAAAGGGAAAAAGGGAGGAAGTTCTTCAGGTGTCTATAATCCTACTAATTTTACATTTGCTCACTCCTGTACATTAGGAGAGAAGAGTGAAATCTTCAATGGACCATTGATTTGTTTATTCCCTTCTGATAGATTTTGTGTGACACGCTTTCAATTAGGAGCCATGCATCCAAAATCATTGCTACCTCTCAATGAGTTGGAAACACTTTGTTAAAAAATGCTTCCTTCTGGGTCATGTTTATAAGGCTTGTTAGGCGATGTCACTTCATTTAACTTGGGAGGCTCATGGCATCTCTGCCATGTACCCTGGGAACTCAGTGGGACCCTCTCTGGCAGCCCACACCTGGCTCTGGATGCCCGTACACTGGTCTCTGCTGCTCCTTATCTGGGCCACTTGAAGCTTGGCCATGGAAGACATTTGCCCTGGATATTCAGATTTCTGGGTTCATCAGTGACTACAGCAGCCCACTGGAGATGATCAAGACCTTCTCTACACAGTCCTCTTTCTTCCCTCCCTCGAGTCCATTTCCCATTCCCTGAACTTTGGTTTGTCTCTGAACTCGGGGAGAACACTGTGCACAGGCATGTTTTCACCTCTGCACTGCAGTTTCAAATACAACTCAGATGCAGACAGCCTGCTCAAAAAAGGGCTCAGCTCTTCTGCGTCCCCTCTCTCAGAGCCACTGTCTCCTACTTCTTGTGGTCCAGTGTTTGAGAATGGTCACCTGAGCTGTTTGTGTGGTGTTTTCAATTTGCTTTTTATCTACAACAGTCTATTAGTATGTAGGGCTTCCATAACAAAGGTAGCAATGGGATTTTATTTCCTCACATTTCTGCAGAGCAGAGCTGAAGCCAAGATCAGGGTGTGTGCAGAGCTGGTTCCGAGGCCTCAATGTCTTCTTGTGTGTACTCTCCTTTCAGTAAGGACAACAGTCACACCAGATTGTCTTCTCCCAGGCTTCAATTTAAGTCTACTACTTTCTCAGAGAGCTTGTCTCTAAACACAGTTGCATTTTCAGATAGGCGTGTGCAGGGACTGAGTATCAGTATGTGGGGTGGGGTGACAAAAGTAGCCTCATCCAATAGTCTGATGGTAGGCTCCTGTGTACTATGGTAGGAATAGCTTCGAATATGTGCTATTTGCCAGTCATTTCATGAGCATGCTGAGACTTTCATTCACTTGATTCTCCCCTGACCCACACCAGATATAATTTATAAATATTATACATGTCTAAAGACACCAAAGCAGGAAAAGGAAGCACTATCTCTTGGGTGCTGTATATGCCATATGCACTTGGGATTGCACCTCAGTGCTACCAGAGGCCCTGGTTCCTGGCACAAAGAGTTGTGTTCCTCTAAAGTACCCCAAAGGCAGGATTAACTCCTCTAGATAATATTCATTATCAAATAGAACTTTGAGGCCATATTGCTGAATCTGAACTACATGCGATTGAACTTGTTAGGGGACAGAGAAGTACCAGAACCGTCCATCACTTAGAGACTCAGAACATCTTTTATTTTTGTCCTTCTCATTCAGTCTCTTACTTTGTCTGTTTAGAAAATATTTCTTATCATAATTTAAAACAAACCTTTCAGATTTTCAAAGCAAGGAAATGCCAAATAGCACAGCCACCTGCGGTATGATGAGTGAGACTTGCTTTATGTATGACTGTGTCGAGAGTTTCATTGCCTTGAGAAAAAAAAAAATTATTTATTAGTCAGATAGAAGGGTTCCTTGGTATTAAGAGAAGTAGCTAGACTTTGCTTAATGTTTTCCTGAGTGGCCACTTGTCAAAGGCAACCAATGTCATTGAAAATATATTATGACATAAATGTTTTCTATCTTAAATAATAAATTAGGGTAACACTTAGCATCAAGTTAACACTTAGCATCAAAATTATGTCTGATGACAGGAGTCTTTTGGGTGGAATAAATGGTCAGTGTGTGATAAAGAAATGTAAGCATGAAGTTTCTGGCCCTAGTAGGTCACACAGTCCTTGAGTCCCAAATGAGCACACAGACACTATATTAATTATAAAGCCATTGGCTTGGGTTTCTTATTGGCTAGCTCTGTCTTAATTGCTAACCCATTTCTATTAATCTAAATATTTCCATGTGGTCTTATCTTACTGGAGAAAGGTCTGGGGACCTGTTACTCCTCTGGTGTCCTATATGGCAACTGCTCTCTGCCTATACCTCCCAGAATACTCCTCATCCCCTAGATCTGCCTAACTTGCTGCCCTATTGGCCACAGTGTTTTATTCATCAATCAATAAAGTAAACGTATACAGAAGATCATTCCCCATCATAGAAAAGAGCTCAAGATGATTCTGGCATCTTATGCCATCTCAGGGCTGTGCAGTGTGACTTCTGCACAATGTTTTCCTGTATCTGGACCAAGAACTGTTGTTGGATGGCAGTGGGCCTATAGGTCCCCATTTGATTGAAATTACTTTTGTAGGACTGACTCTGGTTTAAAATATGATTCTGTATTCATGTTGCTCAAGTAAGGTTTAAAAATTTATTACTGAAATGTTAAAATTACATTCACCACCTCACAAAGAAGTCAATGGAAAAATACTAAAAGTTCTTCTAGGACTCAAAGTACCAAAAGTCTATCCCACCCCACATCAAGGCTGTGTTCCCAGTCCTTCTAGACTAGTACTCATGTGCTTATTGCTTGAAAGAGAAGATTCCAAGGTGGCAACAAATAGAACCAAGAGTTTGATTCAAGGACTCAGTGCCAGTTTCTAACAGCCTTTTTTGGATCTCTAGCCCAAAAATCAGGATATCAAGACTTAATATTAGCTGAGAATGCTCAGTCTTATATGCTTGTCCCACTAGCTCTTATATCTTAATTTAATTGGCTTCTCTTCATCTGGGTTTTGCCTCTGGGCTTTTTACCTTTCTTTTATTCTGTATGTGGTACCCTCCATATATGGCTGGATGGCAGCTGCCTAGCTGACCCCAATCATCCCCATCTCTTTTTTTCCCTGCAAGCCCCACCTACCTCTCCTCTGCATAGTTATTGGCTATTTAGCATTTTATTAGACAGGCAAGGTGTAGCAGCAACATACCTTGACATAGTTAAAAACATGCAGCATAAACCAAAGAAGCACACCTTTAAATAATTAACCAATGCAGCATAAACAAATGTAGCATGTATTTACATAGTTAAATAATTATTCTGCAACACAAACAACTGTAACACATCTTCACTTAGTTAAGCAAATATTTCATTGTACAACACCAGTTAGTTTAGGGAAAGGACTCTGGAAGCAAACATGAGAACTTGGGAAGATGAGAGCAGTTGTTACTAAGGGCAACAAGAGTGTGTGCAGATGGTCTCTAATCACCACACAGTGTATCCTAGGACCCTCATGGGATGCCTCAGTGATATGACCATGCCTTATGCAGAGCACACATTCTTTTCTGTACATACACGTCTATGGTATTTAACTTATGTTTAGGCATAGTAAGAAGTTAACAGTAACTGGCAATAAAATAGTCCAGTTCGAACAACAGGTTGTATGAGTATGATCCCTCTCAGCATACCTTGTGCTGTAGTATCTTTGTTGTGAGGATGTAGAATAATACGGCCTATAATAATAAGAAGTGAGGTGACTAGCAAAGTCAGAGTGGTATTGTGTTAGGCTATAATATAAAGGTCACTTTGTCCACAGCAGAAAGGGACAGTGTATCTGATAATTATGTGACTATCCAAGTAACCAATGATCAGGTAGGAAATACAGTGTGGATACGCTGGTACAATGTAAGTCATGTTCCAGACAGGAGGGGTTGAGATATATTCTCACTGCTAAAAGCAGCAAAGTGAAACTTGTGGATTGCATATGCCTTGAAATGTCTATGTAACATTTGACAATCACTCTTGCCCAGTGAGTAGAGTAACTGACACCCTCACAAAGGAAGCAGTGTAATCTGTTCACCATTTCGATCCCGGAGCTCATCCTTCCAGAGAATCTGCTGCTGTCTGCATATGGCTTGCCTCCCTAAAGCTTCCTGCATAGGAGTTGGTTCCCTGCATCCTTAAACATGTGGGACTTTGGGGAGAGGATGAGACCATGAGGCTATAACCACATGAGTTGATTAAGTTTGCATAGTGGGAGCAGACCCAACAAATAAAGAGGGAGCCTAGCTGCTTCATACCCTCCTATCTCCATGATTGAACATGTGCTCTTTCTACATGTATTGTTTTTCCAGTATGCTAGCTACCACTATGTCCTTTCGCACAGGAAGTATGTGGCTACCCAGTCACAAGCAGCACCATGTGAACACACCTTAGAATTTTCTCCTAGAGGGCTTAGAAGAACACAGCCAGCATTTCCTGTCACCTGTCAGATATCTTTCACTGTACCTGGACATAGTTGAGGGGTTTTCCAGATTCTACAGAGAGACCAGATAGGAAAACACAGATGATCTTGGGGTTTGGGGTAAGGTCCTCATCAGTGACTAGCAATGCAGCTATCCACCCTGGCTAATTGGAGAGGAGACTGGGGCTACTCTGAGCTTGGAACAAAACAATTGCTACATATTTAGGCTGGCTAATTTATCCTGAAAGTGTAGGATTCCTTGAGCAGGTATGATGGGTCAGTGGGGAAAATGCTTGTTTTGAAACCCTGGAAAGCTGAGTTCAATTAGGAGAACCCACATAAGGATGGAAGGAGATTTCTTCTATTGAGAATAGATTGTTTTCACACAATATATTTTGATTATGGTTTTCCCTCCCCAACTCTTTCCAGTTCCCTCACATCTTTCCTGTCTCTTCTTAGAAACAGACAGGAATAAAAGTAGAATAACACAAAATACGATAATATAAAAACAAACAAATTAGAACAAGACAAAAACAAAAGAAAAAGAGCCAAAGAAAAAGTACAAGAAATATGTATTAATGCACACACACACACACACACACACACACACACACACACAAAAATGTGTTTTTCCCATAAAAAACACAAAGCTAGATGTCATGATATATAAGGTTAAAGAAAAAAATGCCTGACACAACATTTTAAGACAGACAGCCTCCATTGAGTTCAACACCCTTGAGATCATTTGTGTTGGCCATCTGGGCATGAAGCCTAACCTTAAAAGTAGTTTGTTTTCCCAGAGAAACTCATTGAAGAAAACTAATTTTATTTGCAAATGGCTATCAATTAGCCATACTTCTGGGACCTTGTGTCCATCTGCTCTCAGCTCTAGGACAAGGACCAACTTCCCAAAGTCATCCCCATCACCTCATGAACATAATGCATGTTTTAAAAGGGAAGGATTCCTTTTATAAATTGGGAGGTGTGAACTTACTCCTTGTGAATGTGTTTCCTTCTAGGAGGCACAACACACCTCTGAAGAAAAGCATTCCAATTCTGAAAAGAGATGAAGATAAAAATCGAGTCCCTCTAGACATAATGCCATGTAGACTTGGGATTAATGGCCTTATGGTGAGGCATTTAAAGCATTAATCCTAGTCCAGTGGCAGAGGTATAAATACAAATGATGTACTAGGCAGAGCTGCAGACTTCCTAATGAGTTGCCTCACAAGGCATTGAAGGTGGCACATCGTGTGCAGCCTTGGGAGCAAATAAATCAGGTGACCACTTACAAGCTACAGCCTGACACTCATCATTTTCCCATCTTTAAATCAGGTCAACCTCAATTTTAGTGGCTTAAATCGGCACATAATAAGCTGCATATAGTGAGATTGTTCAATTAACTAGATTTTTACACAACAGTGCAGCTGTACAGCCATTATCACAATCAATACTATGACGGTGTCCATCACTGCAAAGGTTTTCTCACGACAGCTCCTTCTGAGCCAACCCCTGATCTGTTCGCTGTCACTGGAGATTCTAGACGATTAGACATAATTAGACGTGTACAGTGAACACTCTTGTTTTGTCTGGCTTTTTATAGTCACTGCAATTATTTCGAGACTTATCCATGTTGTTATATGTATCAGTAGTTTGTGCTTGTTTTCCAGCTGAGCATTTTCTGTGGTATTGATACACTATAATTTGTCCATTCACCAGCTGGTCTTCTCACACATTTGCAGTTGCTGGAAATCACTAAGAAAAAGATTCTGCACACTTAGATAAAAATCTTTATGTGGCTGTGTGCTTTCATGAGAGCAAAGGCGGAAGATGTGATGTGCAGCCTGATCTATATGTTCAAATTTCCAGAAGCTGCTGGACCATTTCCAGTGCCACTACCTCAGTCTACATTCCTTCCAGTGGTGTGAGAGCACTGGGTCTCCATCGCTGCCCACCACTCAGTCAGAGCGTGGATTTCCCTCTTTGTAGAATTAGCTAGGGTCTTGTTGTCTTTTCCTTTGCATTTCCCTGAGGACTAAGTGTGGTTTCTCACATGTTGCTTTCCATTTGCATGTCTTATTTGGTAAAGTGTCCGGTCAAATCTTTTGACTGCTTTTATAGCTTCTTCCTTCCTTCCTCCCCTTTCCCCCTCCCTCCATCCCTCTCTCCTTTCCTCCTCCTTTCTTCTTTCCTTCCTCCCTCCCTCCTTCCCTCTCTCCCTTCCTCTCTCTGTCCTTCTCTTCCTCCCTTCCTTCTTTCTTCCCTTCCTCCCTCCCTCTCTCCCTCATTCTCTCTCTCTTTCTTTGAGAATATCATATGTGAACACGGCATATCCATTACTCTCACCTTTCCCTCCCTGTCTCCAACTTCTGTGTAGCACCTAACTTCTTTCAAATTTATGACCTCCTATTCTTGAATAATTATTACCCCCACACACACAAGACACACACACACACACACACACACACACACACACACACATGCACACATGCACACATGCACGCATGTTGATGCATGCTCTCATGCAGGTTAGAACCCTATGCCATAGTTCTATCTTGGAAGACTGATTTTCCTCTTAGTTGCCATCAGCTGCCAGTTTCTCTTCATCTATGGGTGAGGCCTTGTGAAACTTCCTCCATGTTGATTGATGGTATCATTTTGCAGGTCTTATTTAGGAAATTATATTCTTGAGATTTTATGGGTGCAGTATCCCTGTCATGTCTATAAGACATTGCTTAGCAGCAGGTGACCTAGTCTTCCAGCTCTTACAACCTTTCTGCCTTGCCTTCTGCCATTTTCCCAGAGCCTTAGTGTTGTGGTTACATTTCAGATGCATTGCTTGAGATTGGGAACCCCACAGTCATATATATCTTTCATTTTAAACAATTGTAAATGTATGTGACAGTCGCTGTCTTGGTTAGGGTTATCATAGTTGTGATGAAACAGCATGACCAAAGCAACTTGGTGAGAAAGGTTTATTTGGCTTACACTTCCACATCACTGTTCATCACTGAAGGAAATCAGGACAGGAACTCAAGCAGGGTAGGAACCTGGAGGCAGGAGCTGATGCAGAGGCCATGGAGGAGTGCTGCTTACTGACGTACTTCCTGTGGCTTGCTAGGCCAGCTTTCTTACAGAACCCAGCACCACTAATGCTGAAAAGTCTGTCTCTGTGTGTGTGTGTGTGTGTGTGTGTGTGTGTGTGTGTGTGTAAGTTTATTGCCTCTAGCAGGATAAAAACAACCATTGTCTCAGTCTGAGATCCCCTGATCTCAGACTCCACCTACAATGGGCTGAACCCTCCCCTATCAATTATAAATTAATAAAATGCTCTACAGGCTTGCAAATAGCCAGATCTTAGGGAGGCATTTTCTCAGTTGAGGCTCCTTGTACTCTGATGACTTTAGTTTGCATCAAGTTGATATAAAACTAGCCAGCACATCCACCATCTATTGCAAAAAGAACCTTCCTTGATGAGGGGTGGGAGCTACACTCATGAGGCTGGGCAGGTGAACCAATCTTTTGACCTTAGAGTGGTTTATATATATTCGTGGTTCAAGTCATTCGTGAGTATTTGATTAGGAAATGTTTTCTCTCCAGCTGTGGTTGACCCTTTTAGCCTCTTAATAGTTACTTTATAAAAGAAGAAGTTCTTGGATTTGATGGAGTTCGATGTATTTATTGCATTCCTTACTAAGCATGCTGTGGTGTAAGCCCAGTACATGAATGCATTCTTTTCTTTTCTCCTCTCTTCCTTCCTTTTCCAGAAATGTATAGAACAGAACTGAACCCGGTATTCCAGGCCTATAATCTCAACTACATGGGAGACTGAGACAGAAGAATCGCAGGTAACAGCATGCCTGGACTACAGAATGAGTTTTGAGCCATCCTTAATACTTCATCACTGTACTGTCTCAAGACAGAAAGTGGAAGAAGGGCAGGGAATACAGCTGAGTGATAGTATGCTTGCCTAGCCTGTGCTAAGGCCCAGGTCAGAGGATAAGAGGATATGAAGTTGGGGAGGGGGTAAGGCTGTAAGAAGTTGAGGTGGGAGAAGATATGATCATGATATATTGTATATGTGCATAAAATTCTTGGAGAATGGATAAATGGTTTTAAAACATCCAAATATATCTACTTTAAATGAATGAGTATGGTTTTTAGAAATACATTTTAACAAAATTTCAATACTGGAAAAGTCCTGTATCGTTTTGAATTTTATGCCCAATAATATAATAAGTTTTGGATTAATTTTGCTACAGCAAGACCTGGTGAACTCACAAGACCCTTTGTGTCTGATTTTCCAATGGCTCAGTGATCACAATGCAATAATAGAAGAGGAAACAGGTAATTGTGGTTGTGGAAAATCTGGCTTTGTTCTCTTTGAAAACCCGGGCCTGTGGTATTTACCCATGATTCTCAGGCACTCAGCCAGATGCTGTGGCTAATGTGTAATCACAGACTAATATGATGAAAAGCCACAGCAGATGTTTCTGGTGAGTGTCTGCAGATCCCAACCTATGTTCTTCCGATGCTGTGGTAGACATTCCACGTCAGCTCAAGTATAATTCCTTCCTGTATCTCTCCTCAGCACACTACATCATTAATGTTTTTCCTGATATAAGAGAGTTGGCATTCAGCTTTGTAAAATAGTCTAGAGATGACAGACAGCCATAGGTTCATATATGAACGAGACCCTTGCCTGTGGTGGAGCTTGAATTGGTATGTGATTGCTTCCTTCTGTGCCTGTGAGCATATCTGAACCCCATTGGAGAAATCAGGTCTCAATGGCATGGGCTCAGGCCCACACCCTCATTAGCCTTTCCTCTTTCCCTGTTTAATTTCCCTAGGTCCCTCGTGGCTGCCTTCTGTGATTATGACACAAGTCAAACACCTGCACCCAAGTTCTTGTCTTGGATTTAGCTCTCAGGGGATCTCAGACTGAGACAATGGTTGTTTTATCCTGCTAGAGGCAATAAACTTACACACACACACACACACACACACAGACTTTTCAGCATTAGCAAGCTTATAGTGTAGACACTGAAACTCGAGCACAGATCTGATTGCCCCCAGGTCTTCAGGATCATCCTGCTTACTCCTCAACACCCTGGCAAAGTCTAGGGGCTGGGAGTCAGAGGGCAAGGAACCAAGTTGCATGGCGTGTCACCTGCAGACTATGGAAAGTAACAAATCATTCACCGTGTCCTGTGTCCCAATTTTATCATATGAAAAAATAGGCATAGTATTTATTTTTATCTCAAAGGACTAAAGGAGTTGGTATTTATAAAACAGGGCTCAGTGTATGATGAGCTCAGAGTGTTGCTATTACTTGTGCTATCTTTGTTGTTTTTTTCCCACCCACACCATACTCAAACTCTCTCCCCCAGTGTCCAATGTACACGTGATAATAATCTAGTTATAATCCCAGGGGGTGGGGAGGGACGAAGCTGAGATGATCACTATCAGCACAACACACATCATTTAAAAATTACTGCATCTTCTAGTGAAATTATGCAATGTGAGTCCAAGGAATCAAATAATTTTGTAAAATCTGCATCTTTTTAGAATGCCAACAGACCGCATGTGCATCCCAGCTGCCTGGCAAAGTAAACTGTGAAGTTGGAAATCGCATCTTCCCCTTTGATGGTCATTCTCCACCACTCTTAGTTTTTTCTTTCCAGGCATTCATGCATTCCTATCTGAAACTCTTCTCTTCCTCTACTGCTTTGTCTGTGTCTTTTCTCTTCAGCGTGGTGGGAAGTTCTCTGAAAGTGAATCATTTTTCCTCAATCTAGACTAGAGGGTGGGACAGAGTAGTTATTCAACCTCTGGGGGCTATTAAGAAGCCTTTAAAATGTCTTTGTGGCTGTCATTGATAAAACAAGGTTCTAAGGATATTGAGGCCAATCAATTATCCTGATCATTTACAGATATTAGACAATAGAGTTAACTGTGCTAAAGTCTAGGAAGAGGCAAGGTGAAGGTGAGTAGAGAGTGGTTTGGCTGGGATTTGAGAGGCACACTCAAGTCATCTGCACTTTTCTGCACTAATCTGGAAGTGAGACCACATTCCCTATGCTCCTGTCATTTCTCCTTTTTACAGTCCTGCTGTGCTGAGTCCTGTGCATGGTGGGAAACAGGCATTGACAATCCTGATGCAAGAAAATGCAGGGCTAGCAAAGGGGTGATCATACATCTTCATTGGTTTCATCAAGAAGCAATTTGCCGGTCAAAAAATTGCTGAAGGGCAGACATCAATTTCAAAACCGTTCACAGGGAAGAAGGAACGCAATGGCATGTCCCTGTGTGCATGGATGCATTTGATTTTAGGCATAGATTGATCAAGGAGTCCAGATTAGGATTCTTCCTTAATTCTTCATGTCTGATTTCTGTTTTTCTTCATTTACTGTTTATTCTAGAGAACATTGTTCTTTAAGATGTCTAATAGGTTTTCTTCCCATTCATCATTCTTTGGAGTATTTTTCTTGCTAATAAATTCCAAGAAGAGTATTTGGACTACCATCTATCTGACATGGGTTAAAAGCCACTGTTAAACCTAATTTTATTACCAATGAGAAATAAGTGGCAAGACAAGAGCTCAGCTTGAAACTAAGGGTAGTGAAATTACATCAGGGCAACACTGATTAGAGAATGTCATGGGAGTTTACACTCAAAAAAAAAAAAAAACCAGATATCACTATCATGTCAATGGAAAATTAATACCTGGCAGGGGAAATCTGTGACTGTCTTTAGAGAACATCTGCATACTCTCCACCATGTCTTCAGAGTTATAGAAATCCCTTCAGAATAATCTACTTAATTCTTGATTGCTTGACTCAGGTAACGTTGATGTTATAGTTACCATGAAACCAAATCACCTCCTACAGTTTCTTCCTGATCACCATCATCACATGTATTCATTGTCTCTATTGTTACCCAGTTGAATAAATCTAGTAAACATGGTATCTACTCTGTAGACCAGGGTTTACTGTCTGGATCCCATTAAACACCACCGATGAATAATCTGCCTCCTTCTCTGTGCACAATGTAATGACTTTTAGTATAATTATTGGAAAGATCAAAGATACTCCCTACCCATCTGGAATCCACAGAGCTGAAAAAGCTGCAAATTGATTCCAGTGTACAAGCTCTTTGAATAAGGATGTTTGACCTGGAATTTAGAGAGTCCATAGATTTGGACAGAAAACGGTTGTTACATATTACATCATTATTTTCATTTTAAAAGAAATCTGGCATTTCCCTTCATTATGAGCACATATAACAGCTCACAGTTGTTTCAGAAACGCATGCAACTTGGCTATGATCAAAAACATTCATTTTCACATAAGACATATTATTTACACTTGCCAGCACTTTGAAATTATAGTCATTATCAGAAGCATTACCAGATCTTGTTGGCTAATTTGCTAACACAACTTTTAAAAGTGTTTTGTTGAACAAATTTTAATATAATTAGGTTACTTTGCAATTCTATGGACTTTGTTTTATGGATGCTGATCTACATCTTGCAGTCTGATCACTGCACACCCACTGCGTTGGGCACATGACCTGCAGTCTTGCTGCGGATCTGTCCATGGAGTTGCCTTGAGTTACCACTCACTGACCTCATCCTCAGCTACCCTGCACATTTTGCAACCCTTGGATGGTGGTGACTATTTTCTCTATAGGGATATTCCAGAGCTTACTAATGTTTCTCACTACCATAGCTGTCCCAGTAGCAGCTACGATTATTGACATGTCCTCTGTCTAATGTCCATTCAGCTCGATCTCCTGTGTTCCACCATTCACCTAATCCCATTCTTGTGATATCTTATGTACAAGATCTTAAAAGATATTCAACCTTTCTTGTGGACTTAAAATATATCTACTATTCTAATCCCTTCATGTATATTCATTCATCTAAAAACAAAATGAAGAAACAAACAACAAGTGTAACATCATTTTATTGCCTTCAACAAATTCCTATCCTGCCTCACCACACACTAAGGTCCCTATGATCTGTAATGGCTGTATTTTTTTTACAGCCTGTTGGAAGATGCATTGCATTCTAGGCACACTGAAGTTTTTGGTTTCACAAATGCCATTGTCTGTTTCTAGATTTTGAAATTGTCTCCTGCCAGATCCACCTGAAAATTTCCCCACCTCTTGTCACCAAAATTACCATTAACATCATGCTGTCCACAGAGCCTTCTTTTGTAAACTTGAGTGAGAATACAACGCCTCTCTTCTGTGTAGCCTGCACTTGCTACTTGAATGTCTGATTGCAGCAAGATGTGGAGGCCACAGAACACCTGTGATACAGGGACTTGCTTTACTGAGTGTATATTAACACCTATTGTTGTTAGCATACAAGGAAGAAGGCATGAGCCCTGGCACCAAGTGGCTTGGGGGAGATAACACATCTGCATAATCCAGCACCACCACATAAAATTTAGGCACACTAGGAGGATAGAGCTGCAGAAATAAAAGCCTGGTGAACCACAGTCAGAGCCCAGGACAGTGTGTGTGGGGCGGTGATGAAGGAGGGCAATGGAAGCTCTCAGACACAAATAGAAGGGTATGGAGAGAAGTCTCCCATCAAACAGAACTATTATTAAGATATGTGCAATACCCAAGAACCCTAGTGGTGAGGTTTCTGAGAAGACAGACTGTGAATCTACGTGCCCATATGGTAGACTAGAGAGGACTCCAGCTCTTAAAACTGGTACTGTCTACTTGGTGGGCATCATTAAATTGCTGTACTCTATATGATGGTGCACTCCTGTGTGTGTGTGTGCATGTGTGTGGTGTGTGTGTGTGTGTGTGTGTGTGTGTGTGTGTGTGTGGTGTGGTGTGTGTGTGTGTGTGTGTGTGGTGTGTGTGTGTGTGTGTGTGTGCGTGCGGTGTGTGTGTGTGTGTGTGTGTGTGTGTGTGTGTGTGTGTGTGTGTGTGTGTGTGTGTAAAACCTTTTTCAAATGCCTTCAGGAGGATCATGTCAGGATCTTCACAGAGTCACTCAGCTCCTTAAGGTCTTAACACTTGCAGAGCATCATTTGGGGTTTAACAGGAACATCAGTGGGATCCAGGCAGAAGACATGGTCCTTCTTTAACTCTTGTTTCAGCCTCGTCTTTTGTTCACTTCAATCAAGACAGCAAACATAGACCGAGAAGCAAAGAATTCTACACATAGGGTGACAGGCATCATGTAGGGAAGGCACTGTTGGGCATCCATAGCTGAGAGCAGCTTCTTTCTCCTGAGAGGGAAGCATTTGGTACTTCAGGGCAAGTCTATTATCCAGCTCTGGCCACACAAGCACCATCTGCTGCCTATGAAGTTCTGTGCTCCAATCTTCCTTCCAATGCTTACTTTCTTTAGAGTAGATCCCTTTTCTAAAGTGAGTCCTCTCCAAATGTCCTAGGTGGTGGACAGCTGGGAGACCAAGCTAACTAGGCCTGCTCACCATTCTCAAGCTGGTCTTTCTTCATGGACATCAATGACACAGGCCATAGCTCCCACTGGCAACTGCTCTTGCTGAAGGACCTTACCCATGGGAACTCCAGAGGCCAATGGGCAGACAATCAATCAGACTTTGCTCTCCAAGGAAGCCACAGGGACCTCAGACAAACACCAGCATAGCTTAAACTTGTAACTCAAGTACCTCTCACCAGCACAAGCCAAAGAAAGGATAATGAGCAGTTGGCATCTGCCATGTCACTTTCCCTAAGCACATAGCTGGTAAACAAGGAAATCCCAATGGCAAGCAATATTCAAGTAGCAGAAATAAAGTCTTCTGAAAGAGGGTTTCTTTAACTAGGAAAGGTATCTTAAGTTTAACTAGGTGGATTCACACACACACACACACACACACACACACACACACACACACACACACACCCCTACCTTTCAAGCAAAATGTTTTCAGAAAACCTTTTCAGACCCATGTTCTATATTTAACAAAACAACAGCTCTCTCTAATAGAATGGAATTTCTGTTATTTAAATAAACAATAATTATTTTTTTCAGTGACCAGGAAAATATATTTTAGCTAAAACAATGGTTTATTTTGGCCAAGTCTGGCTCTTTTTAAATAACCACATTCATAAATTTTATAAATACAGTGCCAAAATTAGACCGTATCCAGGATTATGAGGACAGTGAAATGGCCGTGCAGGGGGTGTGGAGGTAAGTTCACACCAACATGCATCTGCACCGACCCCACATGGGGGTGAGTTCATACCACCATGCATCCACACAGATCCATCCCACTTTAAGGTGATTTCTCAGCACTTTAGCCATCCATAAAGACCCTGAATTTTCCCCAAAGTAAACCCTGCTGTGAACACAATGTTAACTGACAGCTATACACCAGTGTAGTTCAGGAGTTGGTCCCAATGGATGGCTCTGCAGGGATATTTGCTGGTGAGAGAGGCTATGCAGTCGGGAAGAAGCAACTTGGGGAATTTATCACTTTTGCTTATGCCTGTAGTGACCCTAACGCTATGCTGAAAATCAGTTCTACTGAAAATAGGGACCTGTGAGCCTCATGTCTTTCCCAGGCCTAGGACCACAGAGGAAGTTTTGTGCCAGACCTTCCAGTTCCAAGTCACCCATGTAAGGGTTTCACAGATCATCATTAGTGTCAGGCTGGAATAGTAACACCACACACGGTTCTGCCTCTGTTATGTTACAGCAGTGGGAACAAGGAAGGCACGAGAAGCATGGATAATTCAATAGTGTCTATTTTTAAGGCTGTTTACAGCTTATCCGTCTTGTCAAGGTCGATGCCCTCTCCTTGAACTGTGGCTATTCAGAGACATTGCAAACCCTGGGCCATTTCTAGGAGAGAACCAGAGAATATGGAAGGATGTTGGAACGTACTTTGTAATCTTTTTAAACCAAGGTTTCCTGAGGAGTTAAGGACTGTAATTCTTGGTTCTTCAGACTTTAATGGAAATGTAGATTTAATGGAAAATACCTGATACATCCAAGCAGAGAGCTGGGCTTACTGGCTTGAAGAAAGAGATTGGTCTAAATATGTACCATGCCCAGGGAAAGGGCAGCATATCCATATTAACTTTGGTTCCTCTTTGATGAAAAATAATGGTCTGGTTCCCCTTCTGTGATGCTGTAGCTGTGTGGACTATAAAGACTGTGCCACTGTTTCAGAACCTTATGCCATCAATAATTGTCACCCTCAAGAGTTCATCCACATCACACACTCATGATCCAATCAGTGGCTGGGAAAGTACATTCTGCTGGCTGACCTGGCCTGCCACTTCCTGGAATAAATAACTGTTTATTGAAACTCATTTGTGTTCTTGTGTGTATGGTTGTATTTACATTCATGCTAAGACAGCAGAATTGAGTAGTTATGACCAAGAACAGAGGATCCACAAGTCTAAAATGTGTCTCTAAGGAAAAGTGGGAAATAGATCAGAGAAAACATCTCAACAGACTGAAAAATAGTAAATAATATTTTTTTTTTGTTCAAAGTATAAAATTAGACCAATTCCATGGGGTTTATCTGAGAAGAGATTGGTTCAGGAATGAGATGACACTGGGACCCAGTTGAAGTTCAGAGTACCCTGGGCTTCACTAAGGACTGAATGCTAAACTCAAATTCAGAAACAGCTTGTTTCTTAGACCACTTGCCTTATTGGTCATGGTCTGGCCATTCACTGCCAACCACTGGCTAGCACTTGGATGCACGTAATTGGCTGAGACACAGCTATTTCTTAAGGTCTTCGGGTAGATTTTCAGCTGGTTTGTAAACCTTGAGACTGTGGTGTGTGACATGGGAACTAATATTCAGACAGGACTTCAGGGCAGTAGTCTATTACTTTACAGGCTTAGAAATACAATGCCAAGGATAGCAAGTCGCAGCTAATGGATAGAAAGTGGCTGCATCCTTGCCTGTCAGGGAAGAGCAGCCTTTTAAATGTACCTAACCTACCTGCCCTTCTTCAATGAGATTTTTGCATATAAGGTTTCTGTGTAGAAATGAAGTGATGGTGCGGGAAACTATGACCTCTGCCTTCATCCAGTCAGGATTCTTCCTGATGGGAGATGTTATTCTGTAAATATGTTTCTCCTACTGGTTAATTAATAAAGCACTGTGGCCAATGAGAAAGCAAGATAGGCGGGACAAGGAGACAAGGAGGAAAGAGGAAGTAGTTAGGAGGAGTCAAGATGTAGACCAGGGAGGAAGGAAGACACCAGCCGCGGCTCCCCGATAAGATAACCACGTGGAAATACTTAGATAAGTAGAAATGGGTTAATAATTAAGACAGAGCTAGCCCATAGACAATAATGGTAACTGGCCAACAGGAATGTATCATATACAGAGTCTCAGAGTGCTATTTGGGACTAGTGGCGGGTGGGCTGGTAGAAAACATACAAGCTACACTTCCTCTTTCGCTTCTTTAGGAATTTCCGGAAATGCGTGTCCCCACTTCTCTGTGTGACTCCTCTCAGTCCTTCAAAGTTCCACCTAGAAGTTCACACAGCAGTTCTGTGAGTATGCTCTTTGTTGCTGAACAAAGTGAATGCCTTCTCTACTCCTGGCCTCTCTCTCATGGCCATCACAATGCACTTCTGCTCTGCCTGAAGCAAGTAGGTGCCCCCTCCTCTCTCTCATATCCCATCTCTTAACTGTCCTAAGTAGGTCTTCTTTGTTCCCAAACTGATGTCCCAAGATGAGTGTCAACTCATCTCAGTGTCCAGTGTGGACACACCTTCTAATCTTTCCCAAATAGTTCCACTCCCTATGACTAAGCATTCAAATACATGAGCCTCAGGGTTGTTCTCATTCAAACTGCCTCAGGTATAGGACCAGAGTACATATTTTTGCAAAGAAGACATAAAAATAGCCAACGAGAACCCACAATGTTGTCTCATCTTACAAATCAGGAGGGAAATGCATTAGCAGCTATGATTGAATCTCACCTCACACCTATTTGGTGGGCTAGTTGCAGAAGGACAAGCAATGTCATTCCTTTGTGGGAGCATTGCCTGAGTAGACAGTGTGAATTTGGTTGGTGGCCCATGATCTCTAGCATGAGTTTTTACACTTGTCCTCCCCCCTCTCCTTCCTTCCTTTCTTTTCTTTTCTTTCCTTTCCTTTTCTTTTCTTTTCTTTTTTCAAGACAGGGTTTCTCTGTATTGCTTTGGAGCCTGTCCTGGAACTAGCTATGTAAAACAGGCTGGCCTGGAATTTGCAGAGATCCACCTGCCTCTGCCTCCCGAGTGCTAGGACTAAAGGTGTGTGCCACCAATGCCCAGCAACCTTCTCGTTTTCTTAAACTTAATTTAAGGATAGCTTTTTGAGAATTTGATACACAAGTATCATATTCACTTCATTTCCATGCCTCAACATCCAACTCCTTCTCTGTGCCCTCCACTCCCTCTCACGTTCATAGACCTTTTTTCTATAATTATTATTGTTATATACACATGTGTACAAATGTATGTAAACAAACTGCCAAGCCTATTTATGTTGCTCTTCATGCATCTATTTAAGGCTGACCACTTGGATTGAATAACCCATTAGGGAACTCATCCCTGGAGATACGGATTCTCTCTCTCTTTAGAAGCCTCATTTTATCAGAAGATGAAGGCTTCTATCGAGATTTACAGCCAGGAATAATGAATAAAATAAGTTATTGTGTGGTGTCCAGTCCCAAAGTGCATGTGTGTGTGTGCATGCATGCACTTGTGAAACACACACACACACACACACACACACACACACACACACACACACACACAGGTCATACACAATTTTAAGAAAGCTTATAAAATAATGTTTTTGTGACTTTTTCAAATATTCTTCATGGTATTTTTTTCTCTTTCCTCCCTCTCCTAAATCCACAGGATGTTGGAAATAGTTAAAGGGATAGGAAGGGGCAGGAAGGTATTGAAGAAAGCCTATAGGGAGGCACACAGCACACTCAAGGCAAAGAAGCCTGCAATGTCAAAGCTGGAGAGGAAAGCACACAAACTGCCTGAATGAGCCAGCAAGACATCAAGCCCCGAAAAGGCAAAGAGAAGTTTCAAAGCTTTTCAGGAGTAATTGTCACATCTGTCATCTGGATCTCTGACATATCAGTAGTGCCATCAACACATTCTCCAAAAAGGAAGGATGCTGCCTGTGGGTAATGTGGGTGTCTAATGCATTGCTCAAAACATTAATAATACTCTCCTGGCATTATTAGAGAACAAACTATTATCTCTTGAATCAGACTGATGGAATAGGGCAAGTTACTTAATGTTGCTTGGAGAAAGAGAACTTTCTGAGGTTGACAGGATTTGCACATTGTGGGCATTTCTTAAATGGGCATAGATATTTTTCAACAAATAAAAAAAAAACCTCTTGAAACCAGCTACTGTCTCACTGGCCTGTCCCCAGTGTGTGCACATAGTGGGTGTTTAGGGTGAAGTGGATGGTTGAGATGTACAGGGTAAATTCTAGACTTACTTCAACCAACAGTTCTTCTTTTACTGGTTTTTTTTTGTGATGGATGAGTCAATGGCCTCCATGGTGTTGCTCTCTTGACACTTAGTTTGGCTTGTCTTTGCTCTGCTCCTTGTAAGGTAAACAAATCTAGTTAATTCCTGGTGCTCAGTTATCACACTGACAGTCAGGGGCCAAAGCTCTACTTATTTGAGGGTGATACTCTGTGAGTCCAAAAACCAATCACTTACTCCACACATCTCATTTTCAGTAGACTTAATTATGTTTAATCAATAGTAATCATTCCTGAAGGTCTGGCCTCCCCTTGAATATACCCTGTTTGTGTCCTTCATCAGCTCATGTTTCAGCTCAGTAATATGCTAAGCCATGTTGGAATTCTTTTCAATTGTGATTCAGGTGAGATGAACTGGGCTGTAATGACATCTTTAGCAAGCTTTGGGAGCTGCCAGTTAATGGGACACACCCTGAGCAATTCTCCTCAGCCTGCAGTGTGATCCAACTTCCCCTGACACATTTTATGTTGTTGCATCTTTGATTATTGGACCCTCTTCCTGGGCCTTTTGTTATCAGAAACCTCTAGTTGTCTTTGACCTCTAATTTAATGCCGTCTTCCCAATTCCCTCTTTGTTCTTTCCCCGAATCCAAAAACATCCGCCATCCAAGTTAGTTATATTCCTATCCTCTTCACCTAAACACAGCTGGGTTCCCTTTCTGATCTTATTGCAGCCTGTATGTTAGTGTGCTTCTCTGCCTAGACTTTTAGCTCACTTAAGCCTTGTTTTTTCTAGAGCCTTGTGCCTTTACTAGGAGAGTATTAGATGTAAAGACATTTTAAAATATATTTGTTCTCAATTAAATTACTACTCCCATTTCTTTCCTCCTTAGGTTAAACTGTAATTGCATTTGTAGATCCATTCTAAAGGTGTTCGTTTTCCATTAAAACTGATATACACCAGATGGCCTATGAAGGCTTTAGCTTAATTCAAAATACTGGTGTTGGTAGTTTTGGTAATGGCGATACACAACAAGGATTTCAAGGAGCATTATCACAGCTTAACAATTACAACTCTTTCAAACCATCATTGTCTTCAGGGACTCTCAGCAGGCCACAGACATTAGCAACAAAACCACATCCCCGCACTTTCCAAATAGGAAGGATTCTGCCTTTAGGTGATGACAGGAAACTGGTCCAGAGATACTGTGTATCTCAGCTTCATTTCAGGTCAGGGAAAATCAAAAATCTATGAATCAGCCTGAGAGTCACTAAAAGTTAAGACAAAAAAGAAATTCCAGAATGTCTCAGGGGGGTGCGAGTGTCTGATAGCTACTTCTGCTTCTTCAGCTGGTCCATGAAGGGGCTCAGTGCATTGCAGTAAAGAAGAAAGATGATTCTCTCAAACAGTTTCATTTGTTTGGTTGAAATTTCTCATTAAGAATTAGCATTTCCCAACAGACACTGGGAAGGGTTATTGGGAGCTGGGGGACAATCATGCATATTAGTTTTACAAAATCATTTATCCTTTCTTACAAGGATGAGCTACTATATATTGGAGGCCTGTGTTTGAATTTAGTGTTTGCCCAGCCTGATGACTGAACATTTGCCAGCAAGGATCTTTTGCACCTGGATATTTTAGTACAGTCAACTTTCACAGACAAGAATGCTACTCATTTGTTCTCCTCCCAAAAACTCTATCCCAAGAGACTGAGTATGGGGCTTGGGTCCTCTGATTACCCAAAAGCTAGAGTTATTGGCTAGTAAAGTACCAGTGTCTAAGTCGATGCATGTTCAAAGGGCACTGGCACTTTAAGAAGCTGTCATTCCACTCAACGAAGAGTGGAGATGAGTTCCAAACACAAGCAAGCCATTCATCAAAGTTAGCTCCTCTGGAAAACTTATGTGACTTCAGAAAGTTGATAGAAATGTTAAACTCAAGGTCTGCACACAAAGTTGTAGCATAAATTCTCATTGGTCTTAATAATAAAAACCCTGAGTCAGGTAAGTGGTTAATGCTGAAAGATCAGAGAAGCAGGTCAGCCACTAGTTCTTACCTCTACTGAACCCTAGACCAAAGGGACAATCCTGTCTCTACTAATCCTCAGATTAAATGCCATGAGCTCCTGTCTCCTCCTGACTTATATTCCTCTCTCTGTCCATTCATATTACTCTTCCTCTACCTTCCTAGTGCTGTAATTAAAGGCTTGTGACTCCCCAGTGCTGGGATTAAAGGTGTGTACCACCACCGCCTAACCTAAACACACTTGGTTTTTTTTTTTTTTTTATTGTTTTGTTTGTTTTTGTTTTACCTTCAGTTCTGCTCATTTCCAAACTTCAACTCAACAGTTACATAGGGGTGTGGCTGATTTTCTTCCAGACTGTTGATACTGTCATCCATTCCCATCAACAATTACTGAGGGCTTCCATTCTTAGTAATACCTTGTAGCCAATGGAGCTGTCATTTCCTTCCTTTTATCTTAGTCATTCTAACAGATGTCCAATTGCCAACATTGTATGTTGTTACAGGTAGATACATACCTTCTGATAAGTTTTCATATCATATATAAATAAGAGTTTCTTCAAGTAAGAGGTCTCCATACCAGGGGACTGAACTAGGCCCTCTGTATGTGGGAGACAGTTGTGAAACTTGGACTAGCTGAGTGGCCCTTGGCAGTAGGACCACCAATACAAACCTGGTACATGATCTAGCTTGTTGGAGCCATTTCCCTGTGTTGGGACACCATGCTCAGCCTTAATGCATGAGAGAGGGGGTTCTGTCCCTGTCCCAACCTAGTATGCTAGACTAAGTTGACTCCTCATAGGAGCCCTTACCAGGTGAGGAGGAGTAGATTTGGGGTGGGCTGGGGGGGGAGGTGAGGAGGAATGAGAGGAGGCAAGGTGGGACAGGAGGAGGCATGGGAGTGAGAACTGTGATTGGAATATTAAATGAAATTTTAAAAAGGCAAAAATGTAAGAGGTCTCCTGAGGGGTATTTCCCAGCTTAGAAAAAGAAACTTACTTTCTTGGTAGAAGAAGCAGAAGCAGAGTATTCTCAGGCAGTTGGGGTACATTTAGCAACAGTGTTAGCAGTGCCCAGGAGCTTAGTTAGAAATGAAGAATCCCAGCCCATAACTCAGATCTACTAAATGCTGATCTAAGATCCACGTTATAACAAGATGCCTGACTGCACCACCCACACTAAAGTAAAGTGAGTGTTGTTCTAGAATGGTAAGTAGACAGGTTCACAAAGGTGGAAGACCCTGCTACATGATAGGTGGGGGCTGTTTTCCAGATAGGTCTGAAGTACTGAATATAGCTGTCTGAGAGACACTGTTGCTAGTCCTTTCAGGTCCTTCATTCTATAGACAGTGCTCAGGGTTATACAATTAAATAACCAAATGAAGAAATAACCTAAAGCCCATTGTCCATTGCACATCAGTATAAAAATACAACATCTATCTGAAATAGGGAGGTAAACCACTGATAAATTATACTTCCATGTACAATTAAAGAAAGAGAACAACCAGCGGTATCCAATGACACAGAGAAGCTGAGTCTTGACTGAGGTGCTCATGAGCTGCTCGTATTCATGGAAATCACCTGTTCTCTTTCCTGCAAAGATAAAATAATAACCCAGAATCTTTGTTTATCAGTGCAACCACACACTAAGAACGTATAACCTCTTAATGACATTTAACAGACAAACAAGACAATGGCCAGGCTCTGATGTCAACACACTGGACCTTACACAGTTGAGATTGAAAAGGAAACTCTCTTTCTCAATGAATAGAAACCCCCAAAGATTTTGTCCACCTCATCCCCATACCTTGGAAGATGATTAAGTCAAGGCTGCTTCATCCTCACAAAACGGATTCATCCTATGAGAGAGGCAATGTCCCATGCACCAGTGGAAGGAGATGTCTGTGGGAGGAGAATGGGCGGGTATCTTAATTTTGGACTTGCCAGCCCAGAACTATAAACCCTATTTGCTCATGAATTCCTAGCCTAAGGCATTTAGCGGCCTGAACACACAAAGCAGAAGCAAACCCTTGCCCTTGCCACTCAATGTGTGACCAGCGATCTTACACTTGCGAACTCGTTAGGAGTACAGAATATTGGTCTTTACCCCAATCTGCCAAGTCAGAATCAGCATTTTAATAAAATAACCATGAATTTTGTGCACTTGATAATTTACACACTACAGGAGTAAACTCAATCAAGGGGCAAGCACCAGGCTGTTTCCACGGCAGATCTTTTCCAGTTCTACCCTCTGAGTGTTCCACTGAGGGCCACTGATGCAGCCACGGAATATTTAGTGCTGGAGGTACAAGACCTGGACACTGTTGAACTGCTAACTGGAGGCTTAGCTACTGAGCCAGAAGTTTCAGTTCTCCCCCTTGGAAGGGACACTGTCCATACCTTCTTAGAATACCCAAAAGTATACATGACATAAGGGAAAGTGCTGACTGCAAAATGTCTGTTGTGTGGTAAGTACCAGATAAACATATTCATGTTTTCTAATAATAAGACAATGGCTTTTTAGTTTCATAGTTTCTTTTTGGCAGTTATGAAATTTATTTATCTAAAGAAAAACTGTACTGAAAAACAAAGGTGGAAAGACTACCATGAGTTAAAGAGCGGCTACATAGTAGGTTCATGGTACCAAGTCTCATGAAATCAACAACAATAGTAAT
The DNA here is from genome assembly GCA_030556225.1 of Cricetiscus sungorus. Classification (NCBI taxonomy): domain Eukaryota; kingdom Metazoa; phylum Chordata; class Mammalia; order Rodentia; family Cricetidae; genus Cricetiscus; species Cricetiscus sungorus. Next base: position 733,488 of record JANBXA010000366.1, read on the forward strand.
AGTAATAACAACAACATATATACATGGATCAAAGCATCATGTTACACCTGATAAATACAATTTATATTTGCTAAAAAACTTTACTAAAAAAATGTATACAAATATTTTCTTTCATAGTTTATAAAATATGGGCATTTAAAATAACATTGAATTGTGGCTTAGACAAGAGGAAATTGGTTTTGCTGGGTCTTTAGAAATGGATGTATATTTGTTGCGCACACTGATGAGTTTCCTAAGCATATTTGCATCTAAATATTTTTCTTCTCTTGTGGTTTGGCCATATTGTCCTCCTCATCTTCCTTTCTTTTACTTCCCCTCCCCCTTGAGTTCCTTTCTTTTTTGAGTCTTGCTAGTGTGTGTGTGTGTGTGTGTGTGTGTGTGTGTGTGTGTGTGATTTCATGTATCTCTGTACAATCTAGGATCCTCATATGAAAGAAAGCACAAGACATTTGTTTCTGAGTCTGGCTTATCTGACCTTCAATATCCATTTTCAGAGAAAGACACCAGGCTCTTCATACTCTCAGAGGCTTTGCAAGAGGTGAGCTACTTCAAAACTAGGATTCTGATGACCTCAAGATGGCCCATCCTCCAGCTGCCCAAGTCCCCATTGGGTAGAGCTGCTGCACGAAATCTGCTGGCCAGTGTTGCTGAGCTCTCCCACCTTCTCCTGCAGAAGCTTCCAAGCTGACTGTTTTCTTGTCTGTGTGTAGTTCCTTCAACACTAGTTCAATGGCCTGCCTTGGTTTCTTATGGTGAGGACTTGGCGCCATTCTTTAAAGGAAGACAAAACTGGGTAGGGAATGAGAGAGAGAGTCTTAGTAGAGCAATTCTCACTGTTTGCTCCTGTGGGCAGGTTGCCTGAGGGTGAGCTGAAATCCCATGTATCGTGTCCATGAGAGTGCTGAACAGACATCTGCAGAGGCATTTCTGCAGACTTGATTCTGTTTTTGAGCTCATTGTATGACACTCTGATGTCCTGAGACACAGCACCAGCCCCAGCCTTGGGGCACCATCTCTGGAAGGAGTCAGTGAGGAGTGCACATAAAGGGCCCCTTAAAGAATAGTAAGGACTTGACTGACCTTCTGGACAAAATGGAAAGAAGAAATAATAAATGGCTGCAGTGAATAGAACAGATTTTAATGTAGTACCTTACATATTAAATATTAAAAGGCACCATTCATATTTGTAGACACACAGTAAATACAGGGATGCATTACTGATCAACACAATTAAATCAGTAATTAAGTGAACTAGAAATATTTTCCAAAGGAATTATAAATCAGTCAATAGTCCTGCCATTCATCTCAGGGAGCAATGAGAAGAACAGTTCATTTATTATGTGTGAACTCAACTCTAGCTTCTATTGGAGTGCTTTTAGAGCTGATGGGATCTCCCCTCCCCCGCCCCTGCTACAATGGATGGCAGGGGCTAGGACTATTGTTTGGGTACCTAAGATTGAAGCTTGCACTTGATCTTTTTTACCGGCATGATTGTGCAGGCACAGAAGTGATCCAGCTTGGTGTGAGTCTCCAATTCTCCCACTTATTTCAGTCACATCCATCCACAGGAGAAACAATAGGGTACCCTAGGTAAGAGCAAGGGACTGGGAACCGAAGGGAACAAAGGCAGTCCTGGTGTGGAATCATTGTTTAACCAGGCAAAGATGTGGTACATTTGTTCATGCTGTATTGATTAACTATGTAAAGATGTGTTGTGGTTGTGCTAATAAAAGAAAATTAATTTGGCCTCAGAGAGGCAGGGTTAGCAACCAACTGATAGGAAGTAGCAGAGAGGAGCTTAGCATGGCTCTTTTTTTTTTTCTTAGTTTGGGTGGTGTGGAAGGGAGTGGCTTCTGGGACACCAACAAAGAGAGAATGTTAGCCAGTTGCTATTCTAACTCTCTAAGTTCTAAGGTTTTTATCCTAGCCTTTGAATCTCGAGTTTTATTAAAACTACAGAGATTTAGTTAGAATTGCCTTTTACAGCAGCAATAGAACCATTGTCTAGGGGAACAGAATTTTCCCCAAGCTACAGCCTTAGCAGCTGGGCTGCTAGTACTTTAAATGGCAGCCATCATAACTAAGGTAGAACAACATTTTGATGCCCATGACCCTGGGATTAAGTGCCCCATGCTCTACCAATGACCATGATGATCATGCTGTACCAAAGGGAACAATGGCAGTCCCTCTGTCTTTCCACAACCTATGAAAGTAGGCCTGTTTTTAAAATCCTGTGGTCATGCTTGCTTTATCAGGACTTTGGAGGAGGAATGACAATCTAAAATTGAAGATGTTGAACTATTGTTACCATCACCCTGGTATGGGCATTGGTACTCTAAAGATTCCATGACTATGATCAAAATGGAGGTGACCGTAGTGACACAAGTAGATACCTGTGTCATTCTGATAACCAGTCAGCCGTCTATCAAATTCCCTATGCATGACCAATCAGCAACAGGCCAGCAGTCAGCATGACTTGTAAGGATCTTGAGGTACAAATTAAAAATCTTCTAGAATTGGCATGGATCATCTTATCTCACTTTGAACTTCCTAACTTTCAGCTAGGGACCCATTCCCTTATTCTATCATTCATTTTGCCTATGAGAATAAGTCATTTGTTTGGAATGAAATAGGAAGACTATAATGGGCACATGGCAAAACTAACATCCTGGGGGCACTCCCAATCACAGCCATTTTAAAGCATATTCCCCACCATGCTTAGAATATACAGCATTTATAAAGAAGAGCTCAGGAAACAGTATCCTGAATAGAGATTACTAGGGTACCACTGTTCATCTCTATGAGCTAAAATATGAATTATTTAAATGGAATCCTTCCCTTGAATGACATTGGCAGTGCTGGAATTTGTTCATGCTATGAACTGATAAGAATTCAGGCATCAATTGAATTTGATGTTTCAAAGCCTGCTGGTTGGCCTGTTGTGCACACTGGAGTGCTGGCTAGTTGACAATGCTATCTCCTCATCCCCCTTTCTAGCACCAACAACCAGTAAATATGGGGGTTGTTTCTTAAAGGTACAAGTACATCTGATCTACTGAGGGATGACCACTGACTCCCTTCCCTTCAACCATTTCTTCTCTATGGAGTGTTCTCTTCATCATCTCTTTGTCTCCTTGAGCTTAGATGTTAAGAGTGGGGACTTTATTCTAGTTTTCTCATCCATTAACACACAGACAGACTTATTTTGGCCTGTTTCCTCTTGTGTCAAATAAGCTTTGGCTGATTGTATGAGGGACCTCATAGGGAAGTGACTACATGTAGAGGAAGTAGTTGTGTGTAAAGGAGGGGACAGACATTTTTTTTTTTCTTAGCACTTGGGATCACATGTCTCTTTTTTTGGGTTTTGGGTTTTTTTTTTTTTTTTTTTTTTTTTTTTAGATATTGTTCCCAGTCCAATGGAATCAAATTGAAAATCTTGATATTAACCCACACACCTAAGAACACCTGATTTTTGGTAAAACAGCTAAAATTATACAATGGAAGGAGTAAAGCATCTTCAACAAATAGTGCTGGCATAACTGGATGCTAGTATATAGAAGCCTGCAGATAGATCCCTGTCTATCACCATGTACAAAACTTAAGTCCAAATGGATCCAGCCACACTGAACCTTTTAGAAGAGAAAGTGGGAGGTACCCTTGAATGAATTGATACAGGAGACTGCTTCCTGAACATAATACCAGTAACATAGACACTGAGATTCACTGAGATTAGCAATTAATAAATGGGACCTCCTGAGACTGAGAAGCTTCTCTAAGGCAAAGGACACGGTCAATAAGATAAAACAGCAGCCCACAGAATGGAAAAAGATGTACACCAACTCCATATCTATACAACTACACAAAGAACTCAAGAAGTTAGTCACCAAAACACCAAATAATCCAATTAAAAAGTAGGGTACAGAACTGAATAGAAAATTCTCAATAGAGGAATCCAAAATGGCTGAAAGACACTTAAAAAAAAGTGATCAACATCCTTAGCCATCATGGAAATGCAAATCAAGACAACTCTTAGATACCATCTTACTCCTGTCAGAATGGCTAAAATCAGAAACACCAATGACAGTTTATGTTGGAGAGGATGCGGAGAAAGGAGAACACTCCTCCATGGCTGGTGGGAGTGCAAACTTGTACAGCCATTGTGGAGATCAGTATGGCAGTTCCTCAGGAAAATGGGAATCAGTCTACTACAGGAAGAGGACAGATATCTCGCAGCCAAAGGAAAGCTCAACCATGTGAGTGAGGTCTTAGATTTGCCAATCAGTGATGTCCGGCCATTCTCTCTCCTGACATTTTCTGATATAAATTTTCCACTCTGAATTCAGTCCCAATTCCTGACACACATAATCTCAGTCAACGAAAGCTAATGTTATTGTCCTCAATTGTCAAGACTTTTGAAAGCTAGAGGAAACGTTAAGCACCACAAGCTCATCTAAACATGTCAGCAGCTAAATAGTAGTGACTGTGCAGTAGTGTAACTAGAGTTTTATGCTGATGTTACTTTAAGATGTCTGGGACTTTGTATGTGCAGTCTCTACATAGTACTGCAGGCAGGGAAGAAATGGAAAAGAAAGAGGTGAGAGGCATGTTCTAATAGAGATGATGACACCTAAACACTGCATTGTGAATGTCCATTTACAGTGCCTCTGGTAAGGGGTTGACTAGTGATCCCCTTTTGTTTGTTTGTTTGTTTTTGTTTTTTCAAGGCAGAGTTTCTCTGACTTTTATTTATTTATTTGTTTGTTTGTTTGTTTGTTTGTTTGTTTGTTTTGAACTAGCTCTTGTAGAGCAGGCTGGCCTCGAACTCACAGAAATTCATCTGCCTCTGTGTCCCGAGTGCTGGGATTAAAGGTGTGGGCCACCACTGCTTGGCTATCTGACTAGGGGCTCTATTATGTCACCACAAGAAAAGGCTGCACCAGGATTGTTTAGAAGCCAACACACTTTCCAATACAGAATTCCTACTCTTTTTCCAATGGTGCCTTTGCAGGAGAGAAACATTCAGAAGTAGCAGCTGCAGTGATGGAGTCGAGAGGCAGAGAGTGCATTTCAAGGCCGCTGCCTTTCCAGCCTCCATTAAGAAAGCCCATGCTACTCTTCAGCCCACCTGCACTTCAGGTACCCTCAACTGAATCAGGGCTGCACTGCACTGAGGGAAAAATCTGTAGCTGACCAGGCTCAGGCAGGTGTCTGGACGCCAGGTCCAGGTGCATTAGGTCCTCTTCCCTGGCAGGAGCTCACCAAGATCAGAGGAATAAGTGTGTACCAACAAGTCTCATCAACCACTGAGGCAGATCGGAAAATTAATGTGAAGAATCAAGCTATTCTTCAGCTTATGGGATCAATAAGAGCCACTTGAAAGGCGTTTGGGTGCCTCTCCCTGGAAAAGCTCCTGTCTGCCTGTGTTTGATAGATTCTCATGTCTTTTTCATTTCTCTACCCTTGTGACCACCCTGTTTGTTATATTTAAGAAACGTCATCAGTAACATTGTAGTGTGAAAATAATTACCACAATGTCAGCGATTTTTATAATCAAGGTTTCATGTGTTATTCAACACCAGAGGAGGTCATTCCTAAGACTTCATCTCCTTGGATTTGAATTTCATTATCTTGTAAAATCCACACCATTAACCCTCTATTTTTCTTTTCAGTTCTTTAGTAAAAGCAGTAATCCACTTTTACTCCCCCACCCCAAAATGTTCGGATTTCTTTTTAAACAGGGTGACATTTAATCCTGGGCCTTGAAAAATGTTCAGGCATTAAATGAAAGCAAGCTGTTTCCATTCTTTGCACATATTAGAAAAATCCATCATGAGTTACCTACAATCATCCTCTTTAGCAGAATTTACAGAGGTAAACTTATTTTCTGTGCTTCATCGCCTGAAATAGCTCATCCACTTTAAATATCTGCCAATATTCAAATTCATGTTGAGAGAATATTTTAAAAGCAGCCAGCTTCCTGATCAAACTGATGTTCTTTTTTCTCTGAGAATGTTACCTAAAACCCCTTTATTCCTCATTTAATAAGTGAAGCCTAAAAGTAGATACAGGATGCAATTTCAAAGTGACTTTCAAGGAAGATTCAGAAAGTTGCTAGCTGGAGAAGGTTTAGATTTGCCCACCTCAGTTTAGGAGATGTAACGAAAGATAAACACAGAAGGGACAGCTCCCTTCTACATGCCAACTGTCAATTAGTGTTCAATGAAGCCTTGCCAGAATAAATGCTTTGGATAACTGTTCTGAAGCTTTCTAAGCACGTCCTTTAGAAGTTGATTCAAATCTGTGCGATACTGAGTACTATTGGAAAACAGACCAAAGCAAAGAACAATATAACACACAAGCGAGTGAAACCACCCCAGACTCTCCAAATACATTTTCTTCAAACTTTAAGCTCCTTGGACTTCAACTAGAACTTTTCAAACAATATATTGGATGAATCTCCGTGTTTATTCAGTGTTTTGTTTGTTTTTCTCTCTGTGAGTGGCCATATAAATGAGAACATATATTTTTCCCTTTCAGTTAAATGTGTAATGATTTTGGATGGCTAGTTTTGCTATTTAGCTTTCTTGATCTGGAACGACAACAACAAAACAAAACAAAACAAAAGATACAACAAAACAAAACCAGCATAAGAAAATATGTTGTCTAATCTTGTTTGTCAACTTGAGCACATCTGGAATCAACTAAAACTCAAGCAGCAGGGAACACTGCAGTTGGATCATGTGAGGTGTGAAGACCCCTGCGAAACCTAGGTCTCACCTTTTGGTGGCAGCCTACCTGAAAAAGCAAAGAAGAAAAAGCCTTTGGGTTTTGCCTTCTTGTCCTCATTCTTGATGTTGAATTCATCTATCCTGCTGCCTATACATTCCTTCATGGTCATTAGAATCTACTTCCTCAGGGTCCCAGTGTGTCCTGAAGACCAAGTGAGACATCTGGCCTTGTGGACTGGACAGCTACCGGATTCTGGGCCTTTCCATCAAGAGACAGCCACTGTTGGATTAACTGTTAAAAAGCCTGCAAGCCACTCTAAGAAATTCTCTTTTAATGTATAGGGATTTTGTTGTATCATTCCTTTTCCTCTAGAGAACCCTGAATAATATAGGAAGAATTATTTAATAAATTCATTAATTAAAATAAGAGATTAATTAATAACAAAAAGGTTTCTTTTGGCTCACAGTTTAAGGATGCTGTCTGCCATGGTATAGAAGGCACAGGGAAGAGGGTGCTGAGGTTAAAGGCAGAAATGTGAGGAAGAAGAAAAAGGAACTCTAGTAATCATCTTACTTCCTCTTTTTCTCATTTTCCATTTAGGTCAGGACTCAGCCCATGGGTTGGTGTCACATACATTCAGGGTTGGCCTCCTCACACACTTGTAGAACATTCCTTGTTAAACCACTATCACAATAAACTGTTGATTGCATTAATTAGAACTCTTCTGGATGCAAGACACAGAACTACAAATTGAAGTATCTTGTGGGCTATAGAGATGTCAGCAAGCCAGGTTAAGGCAGGGAAAGGAAGGGGTTATTTCTGGGCTGAGATCCCCAAATGTCCTTACTTCATGAATCTCCTTGACACACAACTATTTCTCTATTTTTATCAGCTTTAACATCTCCTATTGGCCTGTGCTCCTTAGCAGAGAATGTCTCCTCTGTAAAATTCAGCATTATAGCCAATGCACAAAGGTAGAAGATGTTTTCTCTTTGTTCAGTCCAGTTAGAGAAATTCCAGTGGAGCTTACGATTTCACTTAGCCTTGCTGCTGTTCATTGGATGCCCTCCTAGCCACAAAGCAGGGTTCTAATATCAGGATGAGCTGGTCATGTGCTCAGCCCCATGGCAAAGGAGTTGGAAGAAAAGGAAGGAATATCACAGACATTGCAGCTGGGGAAATATCCTTAATCAAGTGTCAACTGGAGCATGTCTACTTGGCATTCACCTGTTTTCTTGAATGGCTATCCCATACATCATGTTCTTTCTGCATGCCTCTCTGGAATTTCAGTTTAGTTGAACAAGCATTCACTCAGGCCAACTATTTCAAGTTATTGGAGAGGGAGTCTGGGAAGCTGCAGATAAATAATTCATGTGCCTGTTCTTGAAGAGCTGTCTGTTGACTGGAAGCCTCTTCCATCTGTCTCTGTGTTTCAGGACACCCTTGATTCTATATCTAGTTACAATTAGTGCAGGTGTTGAACCTGTATTGATTTGCATTGCAGACAGGCATTTTAATTTAATACTGGACCCCTTTTTGATGCTAACACAGGGTATTATATGGGAGTAGAAAATGGGTTTTGTGCTGTGGTTCACAATGACTGAAATGATTCTGCCTCTGAGGTCATGCTTTTCATTACTGAGGGAGCTATAACTAGTCAGTGAGCCCCATGAAGAAGGCAGAGAGGTACAAGCACACACTCTACTGATGTGGAATGCCAGCCCAACACTCAGAGCTCCGCAAAGCTATAAATTGGTATCACTATCTGAATCTTTTCATTTATCAATAAGAAAGAATCTCTCTATGGCCATTACTACCAACCAAGTGCAGATGTATGTCTGCTTCATATACACTTGCATTTATATAGCTGGCCACATTCAAGACTGCAGGGTGCAGTTGATGCATAGCATAGCCAAAAGATACAAATGCTGAGGTTGTAGCTCAGGGAAAGATCACATGCCTAACATTGGGTTCACACACCCTACTCCCCTCTTCAGTACCACAGGGAAATAAAATGAAATAATAAAGCAGCAGAAGAAATAGCCATCTTGCACCAAATAGAAGAGTCAGTGAGTTAGGTCAAGTTCAAAGGATACTTCCCATTTAAAACCAATTTAATTGCATTTGATTTATTTTGTATACATGCATCTGGGTGCATGTGCCACAGTGTGTGTATGGAGGTCAGGGGACAACTTGTAGAAGTCATGTCTCTTTCTACCATGTGTGTCATAGGGAACAAACTCAGGCTATCTTGCCAGCTCCACCCACATTTTTCATTTTTTATTTATGGACGCTGAGTCAATTTTCATATGAAAATAGTTTTCTATGTCATCCAGGGGGCAAGAAGTTTATTTTGTACCATAAAAGAAAGTAATACTTTTTTTTCATCAGTCTAAATGGTCACTTCTTTTTCCTTTTGGACTCAGAAAGATTCAGTTGAAGAAATGATGGCAAGGAACTGTTGAGCAAACATTCATGTTCATGTTTAGTTGGGAGAAGCAGAGCTCTGAGGAAGAGAGCTCTTCCGCTCACACACGGAGGACTTCCACACAGGTCTCAGGCAGCCCTCACTACCTGAGAGCTGCTTTATGTAAAAAACCTTTTTGAATTTATTTGCTTGGAGAAAGCTGGGGGAACTTTTCTGGATTCCCTTGGCTATTCATGGCCATGTGAAAGAATAGAGAGAGCAGATCCAGAGGTGAGAAGAAAATAAAGGCAGTTGCTGAGAACAAGAGAGGGAAATGGTGATAGGATGATCTCTTCAGAGTTGCTTCCTAGCTTCCAGACCCTGAAGGGATGATGTCACATCTTGGAGAAAGCATCTTGCCTTCACACCAGTGGTTGCTTTTCGCTGTAACACAATTGCCATGGGGATGATTTACTCGCTTGTGCCACTTCCTCATCTTTTGCAAGGCTCTATTATAAAGTGAGCACTTGGGATTCCATACTGTTGATATGTACCTGCAAAATGCAACTTATGAACTAACCTGAAGATCAGCTTCAGAGCTGAGCTCCTATCTGAAAGTAACACAGAAGTGGCCCTGAGCCCAGCACAGGCATCCAAAATTAGAGATAGGTGTTTCTTTCCAGGCATTGTGACCTGAGGAGTAAAGGAAGAAAATGAGAAGCAATGGAAATTCCATTGACAATGAGCACAGTTTACTCACACTCTGGTGGGTTTCCAGGGAATATGCACTTTTTTAGTCTAATAACTTCAAAGCACCTTCTTAAGCCCATCAAATCCAAGACTTTCACAAATCTATGGATGATAGATGATAGATAAATAGGTGATAGGCAGATAGACAAATGATATAAAGATGATAGATAGATAGATAGATAGATAGATAGATAGATAGATAGATAGATAGATAGATAGATTTTTAGATATAAATCTTCAAATGCAGCCTTTGCTTGTATTAAAAAATCAGCTACCAGACAGGATAGCTTCTGGAGGTTTCTATGTTCTTTGTTCATTGTTATGTTTGAACACACAGAAAACACAATTTCAAAAAGGAATTTATAATCCAACCTTCATTCATACTATACTACCTGGCTATTTTGACCCTAGCCTGTCTCTTCCAACTAAGTTACCCTCAGAAGTTAGCAGCGGTTAGTGCTCACCACAGTACTGAGCTACTCTGATTTTATTTCCCATTAGTTGGAAACCAGCTGTTTTTCACTATCTACCACTGTCCCTATTTACCAATTATCTTGTTTCAATCTTCTTTCAAATAATAATAATAAGGAGAAGAAGAAGATGAAGAAGAAGAAGAAGAAGAAGAAGAAGAAGAAGAAGAAGGAGGAGGAGGAGGAGGAGGAGGAGGAGGAGGAGGAGGAGGAGGAGGAGGAGGAGGAGGAGGAGGAGAAGAAGAAGAAGAAGAAGAAGAAGAAGAAGAAGAAGAAGAAGAAGAAGAAGAAGGAGTAGAAGAAGAAGAAGGAGAAGAAGAAGGAGATGAAGAAGAAAACCTGCCACATTCTGCTAACTCCTTTTAAAGACTAGCACCTATAACATTGTATGCATATCAGATGCTAATACTCCTAATACAGTTTTCTGGTTTTATTTTATTTATATATGAAACACTGTGTGATAATTCAAGACCTGAAAATAATATGAGATTATTTATTCAGGATAACTAGCATTTCCATTGTGTTAAAAATCTTTGCACCCTGTCTCCTAGCTCTTCCTAAAGTATATAGGAAATGATTGTAAGCTGGAGCAGTTTGTGCTGTGGGGTACAAGAACAGGAAACTGTCATAAACTGTGGCGATCTGTGCTTTAGGATACAGGAACAGGGGATGCTGTTTCTTCAAACTTGTGATTATTCAGGAATACTGAAGGCAGCCGTGATATAGTGTAAGTACCATGCACATGCCCTTCACAGGGCCCTCTCTGCCCCCTGTGGTAGTAGTGCAATGCATACTTTACTGCAGAGCAATGAATACTTCACTGCAGAGTGATGCATACTTCACTGCAGAGCAATGCATGCTTCACTGCAGAGCAAAGAAGACTTCACTGCAGATCAATGCATACTTCATTGCAGATTGATGCATACTTCACTGCAGAGTGATGTATACTTCACTGCTCAGCAATGCATACTTAACTGCAGAGCGATGCAAACTTCACTGCAGCGCGATGTGTGCTCCATTGCAGCAGGCATGGCTATGGACTTGCTCTGGCTGAGACATGATAGCAGAGTGACATGTGCCGTTTACAATGAAAACCTGAAGAATGTTTGGATTTCCATCCTCTCGCCTCTTTCATAACTTCTGCCTTGCCCCATATAGTGTCTCTCTGTCATCTGAGGTGCCAGAGAGGTGACAACTTAACTAGAGGTACAATTCACACAACTTAGATCCTAAGATTTTAGATGTTCCAAATATGTTCCCAGTGACTGTGGCCTTGGCCTCTGTGTTCAAGCCTGTTTGGCCTGTTTGGCCTCCAATGAGAGAATGTCCCAACTACTCTTTGAAGTAGTCAAGGGACTATTTCATTAACGATGACAGTAAAGCAATGGAGTCCATTTATATTTTAAAACACATAGTAAATCTGTTCAACAGACAAAATTGTATTGTGCACTCAGTTCCGGGAAAGACTTGTTTTTTCCCACTCTTGACCTGGAACAGGGCATGGGCAGTGACAGTTTGGGTGTCTCAGTGACTATAGCACATCCTTTCCACATAGTAGCCTGACACACTCTGTTAAAGCCTGGTCTGGCCACAGGCTTTTCATGCCTCCTTGAGTGAGGGCCCAGGCATGTGAATAGAGATAGTTTTGGTTTCTCCAGCCCCACACATCTCCAAGTGTCGGGGAGGGAGGGGGAGGAGGGCAGTTCTGCAGTGCACCATCCCAGTTTCTACCCTTTAGATTCCCAGACATGGAGAAAGGCTGGTGCTTAATGCACTTTGGGGTGGAGTGTTGCAAGCAAAAGGTAACTGGCTCAAGGAATCATTTTCAAAAGATACAAACCCTCCCTTATTGGTTCGTTATTCCTATTGGTGTTAGCATTAGTTAGCTGAATCTGTATTTCGACCCCTCCCAGGAAAGGCTTTTTTTTTTTTTTTTTTACATTTTCCTTAGTTTTCAATACATAAAATGCCCAATAATCTAGAATTCTTTCTACCCTTTCAACCCTCCTCCAAGCCCCGTTGTTAAATTCTAACACAATATATTCCATTTGAAAATTGCATTTAGTTTGAACAAGGAAAGGGAAAATTAAAAGAAAATAGAATGAATGTTTGAGTAGAAAATATATTGAAAAATTCTGCTATGCAATATAAGAAACTACATGGAATTGGCATTTAAACTTGGGCATTTTAATAGCTAGATTATTCTGATAAAGGTATCTCACCTTTAGCATGGGGGTCACCCATGTCACGTCAATACAGGTGACTGGATGTGCCATGACAAATGCCTCTCCTTTGGGTGACACAGAGCCCACTCTGTGAGCATCACTGGATAAGCCCTTCCATGGCACACATGTTTCTACAAGCCTGTGACAGGTAGAATTATTTAATTAATCGTCTGGCTTTCTCTTGCTTAGTCAAATAACTCATTTTAGTTGGAATTCAAGAGCAATCTATTTGATGTGTAATATACCCAAGAAGCAGTGTACTTTAACAGTTTGTTAATGCTTGTCTGGTTCTTTCTTCATGTAGTCCTTCCTTCATTTGTCTGAATTAGTATGACAAAATGTCCCACTTCCTTTGTCTTTACTTTTAGAAGCACTGACAACTTAACTAGATCCACATACACGCTCCATGACCACCCACCACCGGGCCACACTCTCAGATCCCTAAGGACGCTGCTCAACTGATCAGAAAATCAAGAGCAGTAACTCTATTTCCGCATTCTCCTACAGCATTGCTTAGGAAATATTTAGACTAGTGCAAACTAAGAACTAGCTTCCCGTTATTGCTGTGTCATTGTATATGCCAAAAAAATACAAAGCCACAGACAGCACTTTGAAAAACTGTGCATGAGCCATTAAAATTTCCATATGTGTGCTCTCCATCCCTCCTTTTCACTCCCTCCCTCTCTTTCTCCATTCCCCCCCCCACACACACAGAGGGGTGGGGGAGTGTTGAGTTTTGGATGCAAGGTTAAAGTTTGGGGCACATGTCTACAATGCCTGAAAACTATCTCCTTCTTATGATAGTTTCTCTTTATCAGTCATTGCCAAGTTTGTTCAGTTTGCTGAGAGCATCCTCCAGGACATAAATTGAACTGTGGTGGTACAGTCTAGTCTCAGAATAGCAGAAGTAAATAACTTGCTTTTCTTACACTAAATCTGAAAAAAACTCATTGCCAATTTGCCATGATCTATTTTCTCACAGAATTTTTTCTTCTTCTCTGAAGATCAGGGTTTTGTTTTTGAAATACTAGAAGATTTGAGAGATGTAATTTCACTACTTTATTGTTGGAAGTCTTGAAATATTCATAATTTCTCTCCAGTGATCAACAATGAATTACAGCTCTAGTTTTGAAGAAAGCCTGAGCAAAAATAAGACATTTGGAAACTTCTATAACTTTATTCTCAACTTCTTCACAAAGGAAAATGCCGTAAAGAATAATTATACAGTGTATTCATTTAAATCGAGACACTAATATGGATGTTTAAGGTAAAATTTGCACAATTTTTCTAATGTTTGGCTATAAGACATAAGCAACAATAAGTGGGGATAGCTGGTGATTCTGTTGACAATTGGCATAGTTATTTGCATATTGCAGTCTATGTCTGAGTTTTACAAACATAATGTAATGGTGTGAGGAACTGTCAATGGTGAAGACATGTGCATGAGAGAGTAAGAAGATTCATTGAAAGTGTCATTGCATGATGACATCTGAATCTTGTATTGCCACCAAAGGTTGCACAGAAGCCCAGGGTTGGGGCCACAACCTGAGGTCTTAGTGGTACCCAGGGGTTATGCCACCTTAAGAAACATCCCGACCTGAGTGGCCATTGCTTCCACCCAGAGCCAGGATGTCGTCCAGGCCCAAGCTAATATAGAGTGTCATGTCCCCGTAGTCCAGATGCAGATTACAGATCAGGTTGGTGTTAATGTCTGTGACCCGTGTCACCTTAGGGGGCATAATGACCATGTGTGATAAAATCAGAGAGCCAGGCAGAACCATCCTCCCCCTCACTGTCCCAGGGAAAGCTGGCCCTGCCTCTCACTAGACACTGAGGAAAAGAGAGCTGGATCCAACACTCATGGGGGAGCTGAGCTCTGCACTCAGAGAGATGGCCCCATCCCTCACCACAAGCAAGGCCCTGACAGCATGGGCATAGGGGAGCTGGCTCTGCCCCTACACTTGAGGCACATACAAGATCCTCATGACTCAGGGTAGCTGAAAAATATCCCAAAGGAGTTCCAGTGAGGATCCAGTGAGGATGGTGTACCAGAAACCAGACCAATGACTCATTGCAATGAACATTTGCTAGTAAAACTGATTAGACAAAAGGGTTTACTATGTGACATACCATTCCCAATGCTACCAGGATGAATGAAGAGGTGTTAGAGAGGCAGGAAAGAAGGAGAAGCAAAGAAGATTTATTTATCTATTTATTTATGTTTGGTTTTCTTTGCTCTTATTTTTGTTTGTTTGCTTTGTTTGGGTCTTATTTTTTTTTTTTAATTTCTTTTCGGGGATACTTCAGGCATGAGAGGAGGATTGGGGGAACTGAGAAGTGAGTGAAATTAGGATTCATAATATGAAGTTCTCCAAGAATCAATAAAGAAATTATGTTGTTAAACAAAACAAAACTAACAAACAAGAAGTTTCCCAAATTTCTCCATCTACTCTCTTTTCCGGTGTCTGAAAATGTTCATGGTCTTCATGGCTCTGAAAGCACAATGGTCTCCCTGTGCTTTGCCACATTGCAGGTCTGGGATACTCCCCATTTAGTCTAGGTTTTGGTGTCTTCCTGGAGCTTGCCTGTGATTTGGGCAAATCCTCATCACTCTAGTTTATTGTGTTCCATCTTTTCCCCAGTCTATTTCACTTTCCAGCATCAGGTATCTTAGTCTTAGTCCTGTACTTGTCAAGTCTCTGTTCTCCTTTCCTAGAAAGCTGCCAGAGCCTGAGATGATAATGGTTCCTTTCCTTCTCCTTGTCTGAAGCAGGTTCTGATAAAGGGAAAAGCACAACACCCATCACTTCTTCCTTCCAGACCTTCTGCATGGTCTGAGAGGTTAACATCCCAATTTTTCAAGTCACTGTGAAATTTTTAGCAAATCACAGACATGGTTTTACTTTTGTTTTAACAGAATCACCGACCACTCTGTACAGAGTAGGATTTAGAAAGTGCATACTAAAAAGGGACACTGCCCTCATTTGCTAGCTTTCAAACCATTCAGACCAGGAAGGAAAGAGAAGTGTGTAAGAGTCATATCAGTGGAGGAGTGCAGGGATTGCGGCCCCATTAGAGCATACGGTCCTATGTGCTTGCAGGAGACAAACATAGAAGACTGCTGAACCTTGCCAAGTCAGGTTGTTGTCGTCTGTCAAGTACTCTTGTCCTTAGCCAAAACTGGCTGTGAGACCAGTTGCTGTGAGACCTTGGGTGACTGTCCAGGTAGCTTGATGTTTCAGTCCTTGCTACACCTTTTGGAAGTTGCCCATCTGTACTTCCTGTCTACCCTAGTATCGTTATTTTCCTTCTCAGGTCTTGATGAGGTTGTAGATTAAACTATCACAACTATTATTCTCTCTCCCTAGTTAGATATATTAGGTACTAGACTTAAGCTTTCCAGCTTAGAACAACTCTATTGTAAACCCCCTTATGCCTTCACCCTAGGACTAGCTATGCAGGTGGTTTTGTTCTCAATTTTCCTTTTCTTAGAGCATACTTGTTATTCACTGTTTTATATATAGTTTTGTATCAAGCTTAAATCTTTTCTTTAGACTAAAAGGAGAATTGTAGTGGAATAGATATTTACTTTGTCTGCTTCTGTGGCACTGACCACACCCATTGGGGGGTGAAGCCAGGGGTCAAAGTGACCCATGTAACTAAGTCTGAAGAGGAGCCAGGGAATGCTCTCTTGCTGGTGGTATGCGGAGAGAAGAGCATCCGGTTCCTGCTGGTGTTCATCTGTCTATGTTGTGAGTTATTTCTCCCTGATAAACATCTTTTGGCCTATTTGTTTATCCTGATCCTTATTAAACTACAATAGCTCTGTCTTCGGGATCCCAAACTCTCCCATCTACTTGCCATTACATGGAGAGAAGACCAGTGCTGACTCTGAACTAGAGAGGTGGGCACCAGCTTTTTTGTCTCCCAGTTAATGATAATGGGAGTAGTCCAAGCTTTGTGCCGAACCATTGCAGGCTGTTCAAGAACTTTTTACCCTGGATGCTATAATATATATTTTTCGGTTCAGTGTCCACATCTCTGTCTCAACGATTTCATAAGCACCTTGTCCATTCATGATATCTTCTTCCTCTTTTCTAATGCTATCAACCATTAGTTAACATTTTAATATTTCTTTTATATTACAGCAAGACTTGGGGATATATGACAAGAATACATGTACTTAATCATTTGGATCCAAAGATTCTAGAATGCCCCTCAGACCACAGCTAATATGTCTGCATATGAATGTAAAGCACAGCGGGTGTTCAGCAGAGAACTGGAAGCTTTTGGCCTTTACTTAGGCCCACCTCACCACAGTGTCTTATTTTCTAGGATTCTTAAACTTTGTTGTCACTTAATTTGTTGGTCAACTCAATCCTGCAGGTAACTACCAGAGGAAACATAATCCAAGAACAAATAATAAATGACCATAAGAATCTTAAGGTGGTCCTGGCAGCCCGTAGAGGAGGGCAGAGGGTACTATGGACTGAAGTGGGAAAGCCTTCACACGTTATCAGCATTTGAATTAAACACAGTGGTTAAATGGGTAAGAGGCATATGTAGATGTGTGTGCTTCTTTTGGATGGAGACCTTGGCATGACTGAAAACAATTGGGGAGACAAAGACAGTGCTGGAGAAGCATTGGTCAAAGTGAAACCTGATCTTTGAGCAGGCAGGTAGGGGCAGCTCACATCACCAAAAGAAACTGCCAGGCTGAAAGCTCAGGCTCTGCTTTGCCTATGGAGGAGGAATAAAGAACCAGCCACACTGCCTAGTTTGTCTTTTGTGAGAAGAGTGACATTACTCAGAAACAATGTGATGATATAGCCACTGGAAATATCCTGGTGCATCCTACAGAAGCCCGGGGTAGCCTAATATGGCACCACTTGCATAATAAATATCTTGCTCTAGTACCCATCTGCTCAGTTTAGGAGCTTCAGGTAGCTCTGTCTGGGCTTGTTCTATAAGTCCTCTAGGGCTGTGGAAATAGGAATGAAAATCTGACCTGTAGCTACTGATGAAGATGACATTGCTTGGTAGTTACCTATTAAATGACTGAAGTATTTCTTAAATTTCATGTTAGGAAATACAGGGAGACCATGATAGCATGAACCACGGCAATCAAGAAGAAAAGAACAAAAGGGCCCAATGAAACAAAATGCCCATTGACCAGGTTCTATAAGATCAGGCTCTTTACTGATAGTGCAAAATTAAATATAGGAAAAAAATGTGGAGCTTCTGCCCCAACTTAGCCAGTTCTCCAAGTAGACTGGACACTCAGTGAGTTACTGCTTCTATACAGCGGGAGATTTTAGGTTGATATTTTTCACTATTGACCAAAGATGAGACAAATGAATACCTGTTCTCAGAAGATCCTTCCAGTCTACAGCTAAGCCTTATATTTGTTCATATTTGAATTATGAAAAGGATTGGTAACTGGGGCATTTTCATGAAGGTGTTCAGGGAGGCCTCCTGAGGATGAAAAAAATACAAATCACATACTTGGCAAACCCAGCAAGTACTTTTCTCACATCCACTTTGTTGGTGTAGGGTTTAGTGTGGGAATTTCTCAACTATTAATAATTTGACAGTATCTATGATTGTCATTTATTGCTCTTCAAGTGAAAATGTTTCAACCATTGCCTGTGGTGGTAAGTTCCCTGCTTGTGTGAGGTTCATAGCTCTTCATGAAGAGTCATGTGGATACTTAATGCTGTACCTAGCCTAAAAAGCCAGAATTAGATGATAGTGAGAATATCGGCTGATGTTCTGGGCAAATAATAAAATATTAGACATTGTAGAATTGCCCTAGTAGAGATAAATTGATAGAAATAAGTGATATATTATGTCATAATAAAATATGTTGCTATGAGCCAAAGATGGAGGAGACTAGCCACTAATCAATGAGGTTGATGAGTTTCATTTCCAGCATCAGCTCCCATAGGGGACCCTTCTAGAGTAGTTATCAGCATTGGTCTTCAGAAGGAGAGAGGGTGAATTGATTGAGTAGGGGATAGGCCTGAAAAGAAAGCATGTTTTGCAGAATTTCAGCCCATGAAAGTAGCACAATCCTGGGATATTCTCTCTCTCTCTCTCTCTCTCTCTCTCTCTCTCTCTCTCTCTCTCTCTCTCTCTCTCTCTTGTGTGTGTGTGTGTGTGTGTGTGTGTGTGTGCATGAGAGCACATGAACACACACAGGGGGGCAGAGGGTTAAACCAATGTCTTTCACACACTAGGAAAGCACACTTCATCTGTAATTTCAGAGCATCCTATTAGGAGACAATATGCTGAAACTTCTAGTATATGTTACTTGCACAGACTGAAGCAACGACATTTGATATTTATTGCTTTAAAAGTGGCCCTTAAAATATGAAATTAAAAATTTAAAAAGGTTATGAAAGTCAACAATTTCTGGGATTAAAATCCAAAGTGAGGCCATGTCATTCAGAGCACAGCTGGGGACCTGAAATAAAGAACAGGAAAAGTAAAGCAACTGCAAGTCCATGAAAAACTCATCTACTCAAACCCACTATTACACAGAGTTGATAAATGAAAACAGTGAGAATTGACAGCATTGGCTTTGTGGACACAAGGACAAAGTAACATAGATGGGGGATGTTTGAAGCATCAAATACCATGAGCACTTGGGAACGTCTTGCTCATTCAGAGATACTAAGAGAAGAGTCAGTTTGTAGACATAATTGAGATTGAGACCCTGAAGGAACAGTACAGGGAGGTATGGTTATCTTGAGGGACAAAACAAAAACTCAAAAATGCTTGTTTTCCAACCCCAGCATCCTCTAATAAAACATTATCTCTAAAGGTTCATGCATACCTCCTCTGAGGATCAGTGCATGTGAAAATCTCTACTCACTCCCACAAAATCCAGCCTACACCTGCTTTCTTGAATCTCTACCTGCAATCGATCATCACTCACAGCAGGAGAAGCCACTTTGATGTAATTTATTCCACATAAGTAATTATGCAAATCAAATTTCATGTTATGTACTTACAAAATATAACTCTTGGATGCTTTAGGCAGGTAAAGATACAAACCTTAATTGCCAAAGTTCTTGCTAATGAGATTTGTTTTAAATAATTATGGAGATGGAAATGGAAGTATCATTTAAGGGTTTTATTTTTTTTTTTGTCAAGAGAAGGTTTCTCTGTGTAGTTCTGGCTGTCCCAGAACTCTCTCTGTAGAGCAGGCTGGCCTCAAACTCACAGAAATCTGCCTGCCTCAGCCTCCCCAGTGCTGGGATTAAGGGCGTGTGCCACCACTGCCCAGCCCATTTTAGTATTGTGTTTGTTTAGCACCACATTCTGTAAGCTAACTTTATTATTTTGAGATGATTCAAGGTAGAAATAAAAACATGTCCAGCTAAGTCGCTAGAACTAGCACACAGAAAATCAGGAAGAAAATGGACTCTTGAATAACCTTGAGCTGCCCTGAGCCTGTAGAAGGTCTGTCTGCACAGCACACATTTGTGTTTCTCTGCTGTTTTTTACATCATGAACATTAAGAAAATCATGGTCATTATATGATATTCACTATTGAATTAGAAAGAATTTTTGAGGGATATTGATATGGAGCTTGGTGAAAAACTCATCATGGTTTTCATATTGCCGAAGAAAGATGAACGATTATAACACCCAAGCACTAGGCATGGTAGTACCTAGAAATCTTGGGTAAAACTTTGAGATTAAACATTTATTGCAATGGAAACTTTCCAGCATGTCCATGCCAGCTCTTTGAGATTTCTGAAACAAAATACTGGACAATGGTTGATCTAAAAGAATATACATTCATTTTGTTCTAGAAGCTAAAGTCTAAAGTCAGTGGACCAACATTCATGCTACTGACTACTCTGGTAAAGACATCCCTTGGGTTTGAGGAACATCATTCTACACACCCCATCATCCCCATATGTCTTTCTCCAAATCTCTCTCTGTGTTAACGGTCACCAGTCACTGGATTTGGGTCATTCTACTCCAGAATGACCCAATCCTAATTTCATGTACAAAGACACTGCTCCCAAATGAGGCTGACTTCACAGATTATCAAGGTAAAGACTTGAAGGAAAAAGTTTAATCCACAGTATCATTTATTTGTGTTTATTTGCATTTTTATATCAAATGGCATGGTACAAAGGACTAACATGCAGGTCTTTATCAAGATTTGTTTTGTTATTGTGTTAAATTCTTGGACTTACGTTGAAGAGAAAAATAGTGTACATGAGTAAATAGTACAAAAATTAAAACACAGCCAGCTATTCAAAGTTGGCAATAAGTTGCATTATATTAAAATAACCAAGCAACTGTTCTTTTTTTCAGTCAAAATATAACTAATTTTTTCATAATGAAAGAAAAGTCTTTAGACTCTGGTAGAAAACATTTTCTCTGAACATGTGAAAACTGAGGATGTAAGTGCAACATAGTAAATGCAGTCATGCGGAAGGGAACCTGAACTTGGAGATGTGTCCACTAAAATAAACTGATACAAGAATCATTGGCAGACGTGGTTCTGGGAGGCTGGAGCTGTGCACATCTGAAATCTTCCCCGAAGCTTTGCAGTTCAAGTGCTAGCATCTTTTCCTGGCTTTTGAATGATAGCTGCTGTCAGGCACCTGAATTTATTACACAGCAGCCTAGTCCATACCCAGGGACAGCATGTGTTCTGCTGATAGCAGGTCACCGGTGTCATTCACTTTCTGACGTTGAAACCACCGGTTCTTAGAATGATGTACTGTATTCTCACTGCAGCTGTGGGCTTTGCCTGCAGATACCACTCAGGCTCCCAAGTGACACTCCAGATCTGACTTGATCACAATATTTGTTACTACTTTGTTGGTATAAAAATGCTATAAACAGAACAATTTCAGGGAAGGTGCTTGCTTTGGCCTACAATTTGAGAGGAAGGTCATCATGGTGGAGAAGAAATGACACCAGGAGTGGGAGGCAGTTAATAATAAGGAAGCAAAGGGATGGGTGTTGGTGCTCACTGTTTTGTCTGTTTTGATGTAGTTCTTGGGGCTGTACTATTCACAGTTAAAATGGGGCTTCCCACCTTATTTAGCCTAGTCTAGATATCTCTTATAGGCCTTCCCAGAGTGTCTTTTAGATTATTCTAGAACCTTTTAAATAAACAACAATATTAATCATCATTATCAGCCCAAGGCCACAGTTGAATGTTTCTGAGGCTGATAAACATAACTCATAATTATACACCAGGAAACCAGGCTTGGCATAACTGGGAAGCCCCAATATAGATCATATACATGAATAGGCAATATCTCTAGTTTGTACCTATCCTGTCTTCATGTGGTTATACAAATAAGAATTAATATTTTTGGCTTGACATTTAGATTATCTAATATGCCAGTTTAGTCATAAGATGCAAGAATCAAGAGAATGGCAGACACATTGAGTACCATCAATATTTTGACTCCAAACTCTCCATTTCCAAGCACACCCTATAGGTTTTTCTTGTGGCAGACCAGTCAAATGAACTACTAACATGTCTTTGATCCAACATGCATTCAACAGCCTCTTAAGACCTTGATGAGTAGCAGGCCTCTAAGAGCACAACTCTCTAGGGTTAACCTGCTAAGGAAGAGCATGAATACTACAGTTTTCATTTCCTCTGGTCCAGACATGTGAAGCTGAATTTGATGCCCTACAAAAAAAAAATCTGTTTTCCAGGGCTGTGCTGAAGGTGATGCTTACCTCTCAGTGAGAATGAGCACTTGCAAAGGCAGCCCAGATTCTTTAGCTCCAACGGTATCTACTCCTTGCATTTAAACAATTTTGCCTTTCATTTTGCCCTCTCTTTGCAAACAGATGAGAATTTAGTAATCTATTGTCGGACTGTTTTAAACTCACTCTTGAGTTTATTCAGCACACTAGGAAAGAGTTACTACTATGCAAACTACTGGTAGAGGTGTATGAATCTTATCTAGAAGACAGAATTTCTTAGAAAATAAATGTAAATAAAATGAATATAAACTTATTTTCCCTAAATGTATCACAGAAATATGGAAGTCCTTTAGTACTGATAACCACCCTTGCCTTATTCTGAGTGGAATAATAGTGTATCTGTCTTGGAAGCATATGTCATCTCAGATTGCCCTTCCATCATACCTACCTTTAATTCAAGTTGCTTCACTTCACCTGCCCTGACCCAGAACCTCCAGGCTATCTTATTCCCCTCATGTTTGCTTGTCTCATCTTTTCTCTCCTGTAATCAGATGGGCCATCTAAAACTCAAGCCTTACATGTTCTGTATATGGGCTATATGCATGGTAAGTTGTAGGGAATGGTGGAAGCCCTAAGGTAAGTCCTGAGTGTATGTGTATTGTTGATATGAGCATGGCCATGTAGAAGAGAAAAAGTCCATGGAACCATGGCAAATCAGCAAATTGTTTTTCCACATGGATCAGATTCATGAGAGTGGCAAAGTTTTACTTGGGGACTGAGTTTGCGTATTTATGGATTGATTAGTGTGTACAGAAACCTGGCAACTGTAGCTTCCTCCTCTCAGAGGTTTACAGCCTGTGGCTGCGCACCTACAGAAATCTCCTACTTCGTCTTGACTAGCCAAGTCTCACCTCAAGCTGTGGGATCTAATCAACACACTGAAGTGCCAGATGCTGGTGGTAGTAGGCACCCTCCACCAGAGTGATCACACCTCCACCTGACCCTAGCTTTTCTGTATTTGTGTCTTGTGTGTCTATCCTTTCTTCATGCCCTTGCCTTCCTTAGGTTGGGTTCCAGGACCCAAGCTGTGTGGGTCACTGTGTTAGCAACAAATGAAAAAGGCAGGCCAGTTAGTGGTTTGCAGCCAATAAAATATCAAAGCAAAAATGAATAAAGATAATTACTTTACATCAATTCAGAAGCGTTAATGAGGTAAATAAGAAAAATAAAACAATGAAACATTTAGAATATAAATAGTTTTGATATCTTGACATAAACAAGTTTCTTAAGTGACAGAAAGAATTAATTATGAAGGATGATTGACATATTGTTTCATATTAACATTATTAACTTTATTTATCACAGGAATTCCTTTTAATACATGTATCTAATAGAGGACTTGCTCTTAGCATGTCTAAAAGTTTCTAAGTCAATTAAGCAAAGACATAAACCTAATGAAAATAAACAAGTGATTTCAACAGTCTTATTATGAAAGACTCTCCAAATAACCAACATATGTATATATTATAGTGAACCATTTCATTGACTATTAGGAATATACAAATTAAACCATAATCTCAGAACACACCCAAATGCACCCTTTCAGTACAGTAGCAAGTTCTACTGAAAACAGAGCAAAGCTTAGGTTTCCATTACTTTTGGTATTGTATACTAGAATAGCCTTTTGGACAGCTAGTTGGTAGTCGATATTAAGCTAACATTTCTTACACATTGTATGTTCCAGAATTCACATTTCTGAGACATATACCCCAACAAGCATAGAACATATGAGTCTTCACCAAATGCAGTAAATAATCATGACAGTACTATTTTTGTGAAACCCCAAAGTTTATATGATCAAATGGATGATCTCAATAACTTTTACTAATAAAATATATACATGGCCTGTAATTTACTATTATCAGGGACCATAGATACAGCAAAAGAAATGGATGGACTCCTCAAACAAGCAAACACATGAATGGAGACAAAAGTTGAAAAACAGAAGTCAGACAGAGTGTACTTTGTAGAATGTTTAGAGTAGGCAAAATTGTTCTCTGGTATTTTATATCTGGATAGTAGTTTTATTAGTCAGGTTTCTGGAGGAATGATGATAAGGCTTGGGAAAGTGACAAGAAATGTGGAGGATCTCCACTACCACTACACGGTAAGAGATACTTCATCCCAACATAACAACCCCAAAGGCATCTACAAAACCTTGAACCTGGGTACAGAATGGGGACCTGGGGAAGTATGTTATATGCCAGAGAGCAGATGATATCAGTGCCAAAAAATAGCCCAGAGTCAGGTGCCAGCCACCACCACCCACACCAACTGTTGGTCAGAGGTGTTTTGGAGACTCCCAAAATAATAAGAGGATATTGTTTATCCATAAAATCTTGATAGTAAGATCCTATTGCAGAAGATACCATAAAATTGGTCACAGGATTTGGAAAAGTCAAGTTAGTAAGGGCTAAAAAGCTTCCTTTCTGCTAGCTAGCTCCCATAGTGCTGGAAGGTGCTATGTAGGTTGCTGGAGTTGGAGGACTGAGCAGTCCAACCCAACTGTGAACCCTGTGAACTACAATAAGGACCAGTGTGGCAAGATAGGTGCATGGATAGAAGAGTGGCCTGTATGTTATGTGGGCAACTGACCATTTTTTGATTGGATTTAAAGCCTGCTTCACAGGAAGAAATGCATGCCTGGTACTTCAAATCTGACCAAGAAACCATGTTTGGCAAGCTCAAAAGCTCTATGGGTGAACCTACTGTTATTCTGCTGAATGGACAGAGTAACAAATTGCCCTCTAAATTCATATCTATGTACCAATAGAGTGATGAAGCTCTCAAAACTTATCAGACAAGCTTCTTTGTGTCATGGGTGGTGGCTAATGCAAAACTTACAATAAGTCCAATGCAGAGAGACAGTGACTGGGGAGTTTTCAGCCACAAATGGGATGTCTACATCACATCGCCTCCCCAAAGCTTGGGGACCATGGTAGAAGTGGGACAAGAAATATTGTTAGAGCTAGAGGTTGGAGAGGAACAGTATCTTCTGGACATGACAGAACCACTGCACCCATGAACTCACAGCAACCATGTTTATTTGCACAAGACCTAGTCTAACACAGAGTGCGGTAGTGGTGGGGAGTTCATGCACCCACCCATCGCTGTAATTGGGGATCTAAGGGCAGTTGTTGACTTTGGGGGAGGAGAAAATCCATTTTCTTTAAGGCTATTGCTCTTGGTAGACCAATCTCCCTCTGGTGAGTGGTCACACAGCCAGAAGTGTATGACAGAGCAAATGTGCATTCATGGGTTAGTATTTTTAAAGACGAGAGAAGACATGATGCTGTGGAAGAAGGAGGAGGGGTGAACCAGGGAGAAGGAAAGGAAAGGCTGGGGGTGGATCTGACCAAAACACAGTGTATGAAATTAACAAAAAATTAGTAAAAAGTGTTTGTCAGAAAAATCAGACTGTGACCCTTCTAACTGTGGTGGGACATGAAAAGGAACATTGGGAGGACCTTCGAATACAGACTTTGTTTTCTAAATTCAATTCCTCTTGAATTTTGTAAAATTCCTTTTTATTCTCTAAAAAAAGCAAATGTGATAAAGTATGCTACCTCTCATAATTCTTTTTATTTTTCTTATGTGTATGGCTGTAAACATGATGTGTGGAAACCAAAAGAGAACATTGGATCTCCTGGAGCTGGCGCTACAGCTGGTTGTGAGCCTACTGCTGTGGACTCTGGGAGCAGAACTTGAATCCTCTGCAAGAGCAGCAAGTGTTGTTAACTGCTCAACCATCTCTGCAGCCACAGCTTTCATAATTTCTAATTCTAAAGTTTCCCATGTACAAGACAATGCCCCTGCATATTCTCCTGCCTTCCCAGGGATACTGCCCCTTGATTCTCACTGAAAGACACCTGTCACCCATCCTCATACTAGTTTTGAAACCCAATCTCCATGGTCTTGTCTTAGTGTGCCTTGCTGCCATTCCTGCTTTAAAGAGCAAGAAGATCTGGTGATATCATTCCCATCACATTTACTCAGGAGTTTAATTTTTTTTGGTCTTATTAAGTTTTGAAATACCAATCCTGCCACAAAACCAGATAGGAAACACAGTAACACACTATCTCTAGACAGAAGCCAGAGTTCTCTACAGATATATCTACTTCACACATGTTCTCAGTGACACAGGCAGATTCCAAAACCACCTAAAGAGAAGACAGTCCAACATCTGTGCAGTGTGATATACATCACTTAAATGTATATGTTAAACATCTAAGTGATAACGTACTCAGATTAGCATGTAGTATATTAGAGACTGTTATGATGAACTCAACCATGTGAAAATGAAACAAAACAATAATGTAGGAAAGAGTTCCTACATTTCCTTCTTTGTGAGATCCTGTTTTCAGTCACATTCTAGAAACACCCTGTGCTTCTTTTCTGTAGGAGAAAGACATTAGATGTTTCCTGTGAAACTGAAACATTAATGATAACACAGAGAGAAAGGAGAAGGCTACTGTCCTTGGTGAGACTGGGTCTCTTCCCCAATCCTCATTCAAATGTCTCCTACCTTTACCGGGATCCAGAAATTGGAAAACTTACTTTCATTCACTCTTTACTTTTGGTTTCATAGACAGGGACCAGGAAGTGCCCAAATGTTTCCTAAATTCACCACACAAGGGCTCATACACATATGTATATGCTGTTTTTCCTTGCTAGAAACCATGTTGACTCAAATGCAAGTTATCCAACCCACGATAGTAGGTAACAATTTAAAATATTCCTTTAAAAAATCACTCTGATCACCTATAATCACTAAAGCTTGTGTTGTAAGACAGTCACTAAAGACCCACAGGAAGTCCTCATCAGACAGCAGACCTAAAGCTTCTGGCCATCCTCATCATCACACTGCCATGCATAAATACAGCTCAGCATCATTTATGAACAGCATCCACAGTTTTGACTCTGGTTGCTGGTGACAGGCATGGATGGCAGAACAAGGACTCTTGATGATGATGAAGTCTAGCTCTTTAATACCTTTGCATCTGTTCTAAACAACCGAAGTTCTTGCATGGCTCACTAACTAGGCAGAGCATCAATTTGACACTTGCTCATTCAGCACAAGGCATGCATGTCATGTAGAGATGTAAATACCAAAGAGGAAATAAATTTGGTTTGATTTGGAGCTTCTATTAGAGAAAAGAAGTAATTATCAGAAAAAAATAAAATAAACTGTAAATGAAGAGAAATCTTCAGGGCAGAAATCACTTTGGACCATAGAACTGAAGTTAATGAGGAAACATTTTTTCTGCTTTGTATCATTTTCTAAAATCCATGAATGTCTTTTTTTTTTTTTAACAATGATGAGTTATCCATTGAGTGTGAAATATATTCAGTTAAAGCTACACCTGTGGCTCTTGTCATAGAGTCACTCATGTAAATAATCAGTTATTGTATTGCTAAGTTATTGAACATGAAAAACCATTTTACTGTCAACAGTGATTAAAGGCTCTGGATCCTTCCAGGAGATTTTACTGTTAGAAGACTTCAGGTGACTGGCAACACTTCGAACGTTCTGTTGACAATTTGTTGACTCTTAGTAATTAGAAACTAGGAGAGAAGAGCAATGCCTATTGAACATTCACCCAGTCAGCTTCAGCATCCACCTTTTGTGTGGAGTGTTATCATCGCAACCCTGTAGGAATATGTTGACCACTTTATAGAGGCTGGGGCAGTAGTACAAGGAGTGGAAGCCAAGTGCTCAAAATGACACAGATGCAAACTGGTACAAGCAGAACCTCCACGGGTGTGTTGCTTCAGGCTCCAGGTACCTTACAGCCTACATTGTAGAACGCCTGTGGCATGCTTAGAGACATCCTAACATCTTCGCCATGACTGGCAGTTTTCCTTTCTTCCAATGTTCAGAGAACTACATGCAACAGGCAGTCTTCTTTTATACCTGAACAGTAACAAAGAAAGATTTGTTTGACACTGAACATCCAAAACTCACAAGTTACTACACATCTGTGTATTTTTATTTTTACTTCACACTTACAAAATATAGTTTCTCCTCTTCCAAAATTATGAATGAAAATAACAGGGAAGACATCATGACAATCATATTTTTAACTGAAGTTATGTGAACACACATTTGCTGGCTTGAAGCCAGTAACTGACAATTAGTTGCTATTTGCTGGCTTTCATCACCAGTCACCTAGTGAAATCTTCCTGAGTAACTGGGCATTTCTTTCTCACTGAGGAACAAGCAGTCCAATCTGATGGGCAAAGTCTCCAAACAAAGACAGGAATGTGATGGTATAAGGTTTGGTGATATTTGAGAATAACAGACAAGCAATGTCAAAGCATGATCGGTCTCATCACTCCAGGCAGACAGCATATCCTATGAATGACAGAAACACATCTGTCTTGATTTATAAACATACAAAACTGTTTTCAAATAAATTATCTCCTCCCCCCTCCCCTACCCCATCCTGTTCCATTCTCTCCTTACTTTCTTTGGACTGTCTTAGCTTTGCAGCCCAGGCTAGTCACCAGCTTGTGGTCCTCTGTCACTGTATCTTGAGTGTTATGTACCCCCAAGTCTAATGTGAATGAAAGGAGATCCCACATGCATAGTGCCCTTGGGTGGCGTTCTAACTGATGTTGCTGCTACAGTGAGAACACAATCTCTCCCTCCACCTCTGGAAATGTCTATTCCAGTTTGTACTGATGATCATCACCCCAGGTATTTCCAAAGTTGACTTGGACTATTGCTATCTGAAATGCAAAGCAAAAACCTCGAGATCGCCTTCTGCCAAACATCAGAGCACTTGTACACACCATGTACACACAAACGCACGTATACTGTTTATTAAATAGCTTCAATTTAGCAGGCAATGAGATGGAAAACTCACTTCCCGACTGAAGTGCCATCAAAAGAGAAACTATTCACAGGAGAGGGGGCATCAGGGCTTGTGAGTAAAGGAAGTTTTTACATGGTGCTCAATCTGAAATCCCTATTTGCCCCCATCTATGCAAAACCCTCCAAGTGTCAGTGAGGACTGCTTTGCATAGAAGTAGGTGGAAGAAAGTGTGCTGGCAGTGCCCGTCATGCTTTTTTAAATGATGAAAGCCTGGATACGTGGCCCACCAGTCCCTTCTGATTTTAACCTTCACAGGCACGCCCAGTATATCATAGATTTTGGTCAAAACCCTCAAATGTCCTAAGTGATTTTATCTCTAACTCCTAATGCTCCTAGGCCTATTGCTTATTAGCTCAAGTCTCTCTGTACTTGGGTCAGCTCATCTTCACTATTGTCAACATGGGACCAGTTATGAGAGCTCATGAGAACATATCTGTGGATCAATAGATGTTTAAACCAGAAACAGATTTGCAAATCTGTGACTCCCCCTTTCTGTACAGAATGGCACAGTGGAGGTGGAGGTTGATTGGTGCTCTGGCTATTGAACAGAGGGCCTCATGCAGATTGCTCTCGCCACCACTGGGCTATATCCACAGATAAAGTGGATTTTGCCATAATGCTTTTGTAAACCACCCACTTAGCAGTAAGTAAGTGAGTAAAAATGAGTAAGTCCCTCTAAAATCATTGTCCCCTTATGTCCAGGACACTGTGGCCAATACTGAGGAATTAAAGCTGGAGTATAGCAAATAATATCACTACATTGGAAAGGGGTACCAGAGAAGGCACAACAGACTGTTTATGGTATTTAGTCAGGCAAAACACGCACATGAAAATTAACATTACCATGCTCTGCAGTCAGCTACCACCTCAGAAGGAAGGTGGACTTGGGTCTACAGCAGAGCACATCCTCTATTAATACAACTCACCAAAATAATATGGTAGTTTCAAAAAACAAGTGTGATTGTCCACAGGGATTCAATAATAATAGACTTACTTTCTGACTTGCTTATAAAACAAGTTCAGAAAAGCTCCATAGTAAACCTTCCGTATTGAAAAGGTTAAGTGAGAAACATTATCCAGGGTAAACCCATACATTTACAAGGTTCTGTTAGTTCTTATTTTCTTCAGCATGATGGTGTGTATCTCTCTGGAAATTTCACTTAGTGTGTGATGTCTTGGTTTTGGGTTGATATTTTGTTATTCACTGTAGATGACTGTGAGAGACAGTATTAACCATCAATAACATACTAGGAATCTTGCAATAAAGTTGCAATACATTGCCCATAAAAATACAACCCCCAATATGAGGACAATGCAGCATAAAAAGAAATAGAATCACAAAGCAAGTGGTACAATCTGCAGCTAACAGTAGAACACGTGGACATGGACATACCAGACTTTACAGGCAAGCCTCTGGGTTTCATCTCTAGCACCACAAAAACGAGCAAAGACTACTGTGAAACCTTCTCCAGGTTAATAATGCTACTGCCTAACAGAAAACAGTGAATTCATTGAAGTAAGATCTTTGTTCATCTTAACTTATAAAACAAAAACAAAGCATAATAATTACCCATAGAAACACATACTGTGCACTGGTCTTGGGAAAAACAACCAACAAACAAAAAGTCAAGGGTTAAGTATAGATGTGAAATAGCATTCACCTGTGTTCATGGTTATACCGTTTTAATTTACTCCTATGAAACCAAAGTGGAGGCAACTAATTCCATTGATAGCATACTACGCCCATTCAGTATCTCCTCAACAGTGTGGCTAGAACAATGCTTCCATAGGGGAGCAAGATCATCTTCAGTTGTTTCATAGGAAACCCCAGCTGACCTGTATGCTTCTCCCTTACTCACATTTCTCTGATATCCTCAATTCTTTGAAAATACGGTCTTTCCACAATTTTGGTTGCTATTTTAATATACTACTGTATATTACTACAGTAATATACTACTGTATATCTTAGAATTGGGTGTGCATTCCAGCAGAAAACTCACATCAGCCAATTATTACAGAAACCTGCTAATTCCAGTCACTGTTCACAGCTCCAGGGTAGAGTCAGAACACAGGTCTCCCAAGCTAAGATCAAATTTCTTTTCAAGTGGTCTGTTGGGGACAAGAGTCCCAGGGCACTGGGTTCCTTGCCAAGGTCACACAGTGCAGTGAGTTTCCATTCTTTGTAAAGCAGATATTCTTCAAGCATCAAGGGTTCCTCCCAGAGCATACAAACCTTTTTGGGATGTTACCAACCACATGACAAGAAGGAAATTTGGTCTTTGCTTCAGATTTTAAAAGCAAATATTATACAAACCATACCAAAGAAAAACCTTAAAAATAATAATTTGGAGACTCAAGTATAGTCACCAGAGACAAAGATAACATTATACTCCTTAAGATGAATTATTCCCCACGACAGTGTGAATAACACAAAAAGAGGAGATGGTACCCACTGAAGTGGGAGAAATGGGTCAGGGTGTCTAAACTATACAGTCCTTTTCCCACCCCTTATGACAGGGCCAGGAGACCCCTGCAAAGTTAGAAGAAACCCAGATCTTCCTTAATTCAGTCCAAAGTGTCCCCAACCTGAATTACAAATGAGTCCATTCCACTGCAGCCTGATAACTGACACGTTCTCTGTTGAAAACCCCATGACAAGCTTCAAGCTTCAGCAAGGAATAACATCTCAGTGACAGGAGCTGCCTTTAGAGATTAGCCTTCCTTTCCCTCAAAGCATCATCAAAAGACATGTTAATATATTTCTGAACATATAATTTAAAGTAATTAGCTATGCCTGGCAAAAGTCTTTACAGAAATGCTGGGGGGAAAAAAGAGTACTGTCTTAATATTATTTTTAAAACATTAATTTAAATCAAATGCTTCCATTAAAATTAATACTGAAATAAATTACGAATAGATAAAAAGTATCCTTTTCCACTATCATTATTTACCAGTTTCTAAGAAATGTCTCTTCATCAGGTAAGGTAATAGAAAAGCTAAAAATAATTAAAACTAAGTATTGCCATTATTTGCATGGTATTTGATTATCTGGCTAGATAAACAAGAATAACAACTTTTAATAGCACAACACAGACTAAACAGATTTTATATATTCTAGTAATGAATAGTATTTTAATAATCATCATATATTATAATACATGGTATAATACAGTAAAATTAGCAATATTGGCTCAAAATATGAATGACTGAATTTATCAATAATTGTGAAGATTATTAAAAATCACAAATACTCTTCTAAGTAATATAAGACTTGACTAAACTGATTTGCTAACACTTCAGGGAAAATATTTTTAAAAACTAGAGCAGATGATAATTGATTTTGTACAAATAAACCTTCTATATGGCAGAAGACATGCTGTCTAGCAGGGAAAGCAGTGATGCTTAGCAGCTGCCAACACTCAACCAAACTGTAGCAAGGTCATACCTTACAGCAAATGAGCTCAACAATACCCACAGGCAGTCAGTGTCTGCATGTTGAGCAATGGGCTGCTGGAGCTGTGGAGAGTTACACACACTCATCTACTGGTCTGAAATCGATTGCACCAGCTTGTGGGGTGGCATTTTGTTAATCTATGATGAAGCTGAAATGTATGCTTCCCTTAAGTTAGAGACTAAGCTTCTGGAGTTTGTTGTCCTAAGGAAAATACTCACACATATTCATTCACAAGGTATACATTGAAGGAAGCTTCTTGGTTAGTTTGAGATGATTAACACAACACTAACAATAAATATCTATCAAAAGGAGAATTATTGATGTGTGTGTACAATGAAGCTGCCTGCTATTGCAGGTTAAACATAATGGTACATAACACAGAGCTAGAAAGATGCATGCCATACAGTGTCATGGTGGTGGCGGGGGAGCTGAAGAGCACAACAAAAATCAAGTGTGTAACACTTTGGACTGAAATAATTTTCAAACAGGTACATCTCTACCATGTGTAAACGTGTAAGCTACCTTCTCACAACCAGACTGTGAGTCAGTCTTCTTCCATGTTTTCCTATATTTCTTGAAATTTCTGCAATGAGGACATATGCACATGTGTGTGTTTCTACATGAAATAAAAAAATGAAGGTTAAAACATCTCTTGTATCAGAGAAACTTGAAGGTGAGCTAATGTGGGTAATTCTCAGTATAAAGAAAGTTTATCCAGCAAATCAGATGTTCATAACCATGTTACTAGGTCTGGAGTAACTGAAACACAACCATCATTCTAGGTGGGGCCAGGCTGCTGAATGTGGAAATGAGGATCACTCTATCTAGACCCCGGGTGCTCTGCCTGACAGCTATAAACATCCCTCCTCAGGTAGCTAGAGCAGAAAAGAGCTCACTTTGAAAATGTGTTTAATACATAAAAAGCCAGACTTTGGACAGGCTGCACAAGTTGGCACAGCCGCTTTGGAGATCTGACACTGTATTCTAAAGGTAAACAGAAATATGGGGTGCCCTGTCCCCATCTCCACCACCTCTGGTCCTGGAATACCCAATGGAAATGAGTGCTTGCATATATGAGGAAGTCAACACAATGGTGTATGGGAGTTTATAGCATTCAAGAACAGGAAACAACCCAAATGTCCATCAAAAAAGAATTGTGGAATATTGCACAGCAATTCATATAAAGGACCAAACTATACAAAGTCATGTCAGAGATGTAAGTCTGAGTGAAAAAAAAAACAGTCATGAAAACATCACTCATAATTTTGTTTGTGTTAAACATGAAGACACATTGAAAGTCAGAATCATAATTGGTTTCGGAACACAGCAAAAGCCTTAGGTGTCATCCTAAACACTTCATAATGATTTGAGTGCATTTATACAGATATACACATATGAAAAAGTTGGCTGAGCCTCATGCATACAATTTTGCACTTTACTTTTTCCTTAATTATGAAGTTATTTTAAAAGTAACTAAAAATAAAACGCCAGTCTTTCCAGGAAGATAGGAATGAGGTCAACCCAGCAAGCTGAAGCGGCTCTGTGGTTAGGGCTGAACACATAGCACATTCCCAGGCAATAAGATGACCACACACCTGAGCACACTTAATTATTACAACTGCCCAGAAGCCATTTATAGAAATGGCTCATAAATATTTAAAACCACTCCCTGGGAACATTTCCAAAGGGCTTTTAATACTTTCCAGTTGAGGTACAAGGGTGTGACATCTCCAAGACCACGATCTTGACATTGAACTAATTGAAAAATCTTGTGGAGATGAATCTTAACAAGAAATCTGTCATCTCCCTGTCCCTTCTTTTGCTCTGTGTTCTTTTATTTTAGACACATCATTTTCATTGTGCTAAATTTAGTCACTTGGCGTGGAGCGCCTACCAGTGCTTCTCAATCTGTCCACCATCCTCATGGCTCTGATCTCCTCCACCTGGGCTCTTCGGTCTTGTCTCTACTGTTAGAATTATCTTGAGCTTCATCTATGAGGGAGAACAGAGGAGAACATAGAATGTCTCAGGATGAGATTGCTGTATATTGGGGGAGGGAGAACATGGCATGGGTTAACCAAAATTAAGAAACTATAAAAATATTTGTAAGCTAATTCTCTTTCTCTCTCTCTTACACACACACACACACACACACACACACACACACACACACACACACACGCACACACACACACTAATGTTAAAGGAGTTTAAACAGAGGTAACTTGGCTGAAGATAAAAATCGCTGTTGCAGGTGTGGGATACCTACCTAACATTTACTGGTCGAGAAAGCTCTAGAGACACCTGAAACAACAAACAACAAAGGTTATTGCCATTGCTCTTGGTTACCTGCCATTGTCAGATGGTAAGACACCAACTTCAGAAGTTACAACACTTTGGTGAGAATACAGAAACTTAGCTAGAACTGACCTGGAGATTTCTTCTTTACTGAATAGCTTCTATACTTCTGGAAAATGCTATGTATGCTGTTGTGGAAAAAATTATCCATAAAGTTGCCTACATGCTATAATACTGACCTGCCAAGAAAACTACTGGTAAAATAAAAGTATAGTTTTTATGGAGATAAGCCAGTGCTTTGTCTTTGCATCTGAGTTCTCTGCCACAAGAGAGAATTCATGCCAGGTACTTTGAACCTTGCCAAAATCCAATGACTGGGGAGGTAATAAATCTAGAGGGGAACCTTCTACTACTATTGTGTTACATAGAGAAAATATTTATACCTTAGATTATTGCTGCTCTCAACCTTGGTCAGAGAAGATTCTTTTGCAGTAATCAATAGTCAATATAGACACCCTTAACTGGAGTATTGTGAAATTTGCTCTTCTGGGCATGATGTAACCATTGTACTGAACTCACAGCAGCCATGGTTATCTGCACAATACCCAGGTCAAGCCACTCAAGATTCCAGCACAAATCTACCTGAGAAACATGGCTGCTTGGTGTAATGGACCATTTTTCTTCTGTGCTGTGGCTGCTGGTAGGTTACTCATGTTCTTCGTGATGGCCCCACATTCAACACACCTGGAAGGAGGACAGCTCTGATTGAACACCATGAAGCTTAAATAAAAAATAAGGAATATGGCATTAATGCAAATGGAGAAAGTGTTGAGGAAATCCCAGAGTAATGGGAGGTGGTCCATATGATCACGATACTTTGTGCATGCATACAATTGTTAATGAACAAAAGAAATCTAAAATTGTAAAACTATCATCCACATCTCTAACAGTTTTGAGGCATCACTATAATGCTTTCATTTTACTGTTTCTCTACTGAAATGTGTGATCCTACATGGGTTTTCAAGTCCTGCACTCAGGTGTTAACACTTTCAAAGCAAACACTTTACTCATTGAACTGTCTCTATAGCCCCAAGCTTATTTGTTTCTAACATTGTCCTGGGTGTCTCCATGGTTCCATTACACTAAGCAATGGGAAGGAAATTAATGAGCAGTTAACGAGGTTTCAGATTATTTTGTCTGATTTCTCCTTGGTACCTGTGCATTCAACACGAAATCTTCTCTAAGATTCCAACGTTTTTATAGATATTTTTGCCCAGATTATGGCTTTCCTGTGAGGTGCTTCTCAGGCCTGTTTTCCTTGGAATAGAGTAGAAGAATCAGGAATAATAATAATAATAATAATAATGATGCACAGCAATATAATAATAATAATAATAATGATGATGCACAGCAATAGACACATGCTTTTGACCAAGATCCCCAAAATACACATTGAACGGAGAACAGTGTGTTTGGTAAGGATGCTCGGAAATAGGGTGTCTACATACAAAAAGATGAAATGGAGTTACTGTCTCCTAACCCACCCAAAAACAAGTTTAAAGTGACTCAAAGACCTTAATTTTCGGCCTGAAACTCTTAGAGGGAAATATTTTACGATATAGACAAGGATTTTTGATAAAACACTCTTCATAACTTGGGAACTGAAACTACAAATTTCCAAAATGGAACTGCATGGAATTAAAAAAAGCTTCTGAAAAGAAAAGGAAATAGCTGTGTCAAGAGACATTCTTCAAAATGGGAGAAAATCCTTGCTAGATGGTCACATCTGCCAGAGGAGTAATATTAAGATTATAGAAAACACAACAAAGTAAACACCAGAAAGTCCAACCCACTCAATTAATAAAACTCAGGTTATGAAAATAAAACATGAAAGTAGGAGTGGGAGGTGACAGAAGAAAAATTCTAAAAAGTGAGGGGGTGAGGAAGAGGGTTAGATGGGGTGGGAGTGAATATGATCAAAATACATTAAAAACATTAGAATTTGTAAAAAAAAATGATTACATATATTTTAAAAAATAGACCAATGTTCTCAAAGCTTGGCATTCAAATACCCAACCAATGTGTGAAAAGAAATGTTTAACAATTCTTAGCCATTAAGGAAATGCAATTTAAAATTATATTGAGATTGCATTTCCCCCCATTCAGATGTAATCATTAAAATATAAATAACAAATGCTGGAAAGAGTGTGCTTAGTTGCCTTCCTCACACCATGACGTGATACCTGACCAAAGCAACTGAAAGAATGAAGGGCTTCTTCTGGCTACAGTATGAGGTGTAGTGGGTCAAGGTAGGAAAGTCGGGAATGTGCAAGCTGGAGGCAGGTGGTCATATTGCATCTGCAGTCAGGAAGCAAAGAGATGCAAGTCCATGCTCAGCTGGTTTTCTCTTTCTTATGTAGGCTGGGAACCAAGCCCAGAGAATGAGGCCACCCACTCATAGGATATATATTCCCACCTCAACTAACCTAACCAAGGCAACTCCTCACAAATATTCCCAGTGCCTGTCTCTAAGGTGACTCTAATCAGTATTAACCATCACAGTGGGAATGAGAACATATAAAGCCTCTATAAAAACCAATACAGAATAGAGGTTACTAACCTAAAAATGAAACT
This sequence comes from Cricetiscus sungorus, assembly GCA_030556225.1. NCBI lineage: Eukaryota > Metazoa > Chordata > Mammalia > Rodentia > Cricetidae > Cricetiscus > Cricetiscus sungorus. The sequence continues at coordinate 771,092 of JANBXA010000366.1, forward strand.
ACCAAATAAATTCAGCTGTACCACTGCTAGGTATATATCTGAAGGACAGAGCTTTCTACACACCTATATTTATTGCTACATTGTTCATAGCAGTCAAGTCATAGAATCAGCCTAGATGTCCATGAACCAAAATGTATATATTTTAAAAAGCCAATGTATAAACAATGAAATTTTATTCAGCCACAGGAGACAATGAAATTATGTCACTTTCAGGAAAAATGGATAAAACGGGGAGCATCAAGTTAAGTTAACTAAATTAGACTCATAAGGTCAAATATCAGATGTTTACTCTTATGCATGGGTTCCATATTTTATGCACACACACACACACACAGAGATACACTCACACACTCACACGACATGAAAATCAGACAGTCAGGGTCATTAAGGACTAGCAGATACAGGGAGGCAAGGGAAAGGAGAAGTTGTGGTTGGTGATGGGTGGATGTGCTCAAAGATCATGATACACATGTGTAAAAATGTCTGTGAAGCCTGTAACTACACACAATAAATTGACACCAACAACCCATTCCAAATGGCCCCTGGCTGCTTCCCTTGTGTAACTGTCAGCCCACTTCTCTTTGGTTTCTCGCGTTTCCCACCCTCCACTCTGCTTCCTCACAGCCTTCGATCCCTTCACAAGTCTTCACAAACAGAATATTGGATTTGGTTTTCACACCTCTTGTGGGCACTGGTCCCTCACCCTGAACAACAAGCCAAGTAACCCAGCTGCTCCAAGAAGGCAAGAAGCCCTGATTCCAGAAATATCCAGACACCAGGGTGTTTTCCCTCTCCAAAGAAAGTCTGAGTTGGAAGGGAATTGTCTTTCTGAAGGATATTTTGATCGAACTAAAAGCTAACTCTTTCTTTGTAAAGCTCAGGTTTTCTCTTTGCATTCCTGATGTAGCAACCTCATGTCCTTGTTGCCAGTCTCTTCATCCAGGGCAGCAGGCAACGGGAGAGCTCTGATTACTGTTGTGGAATTGCTCATACAGCATCATTAATATTTTGTTAAATGGTTCCTGTTGTGGAAATGTTCAATGAAGACCCCACTCTATTTTTCTCTGAAAAATTTTTCACCAAAGGGCTTCAATTATTGAGCATACTGTATTATAAAATACGGAGCCAGTCTATCCTTGTTGCTAAAATACTATTTCAATTACTTAATTAAACATTATGAAACAAAAAAAATCCCTATGTACTGTAATCATTTTCAAATATTCACTTTCCTGCCAATAGCTATAGTTTGTCAGGGTGTGGAGACAAAGCAAGTTGGCAAGATGATGAAAAAAACCTGTAATTGGCAGTACAGAACATTTTTCTGCTGCCAATTTCAGGGGCAGGTGCCTGGGATTTGATAAGATATGAGAAGAAAATGTGTTGCTATGATTCAGAACTTTATTGAAAGCCACTTCCTGCTATTTTAATGTTCCAGGCTCAAGTCTATTCTGGCAAAGTTTTTTGGATAGTATTGCTGCCTCTGTTGGACCTTCACCATACTGCATCCTTCCAAATTGGGAGAAGACATGATGTGTAATCAGGTGTCAGGTCTAGACATCAATTCTTGTGCCACAAAATGAAGCCATTTATGTGTTTATATAAGCTGTGTATTTTCTTGATGGTGGAGTTCACTGGGGTACATGATTTAATATATTGGATTTTGTTGAGTTTCTTGAATTGTCCTTAAGGATAGGTAATTCTTCAACTATTCTTCAAAAGATGTGATGATTTGTGTGTTTCCCATACATATCATCCCACAAGAGTCATGATAAACATTCCTCAGACTCTGTTTACTTTTGAATTTGTTCATTAGCATTAATTTCTATTAAGATGGATATGAAGAAGCTGGTTGCGTTAAGAAAGACAGATTTGGGGTTGGAAAGATGGCTAAGTGGGTAAGAGTGCTTGCTGCTTCTTGAAGACAGACTCAAGTTTGATAGCCAGAGCCATATCAAATGGTTCCCACCACTTTTAACTCCAGCTCTAGGGGATTGCCAACCTCCTCGGGACTCCAAGGGTACTGAACTCATCATATGTGCATCTCTCCCCACAGAAAGACATATCATTGAAAGTAACACAAGTCTTTAAAGTAGAGCTGATCAAGGGTAGCTTCATCTCACAGACATCCTGTCCTGAATCAAGGGTTCTGGCCTGAGCTCTCTGTTTATGGTGTTTATTGACTGTGCCAACAGAACAGACCTCTGCTTTTCCTTAGTCACTCTGCCCTTCCATTTCAATCTAGTCCATTTTAAAACAAAATTTCAAATCCATCTTTGTAGGAAAACATCCCTACTGTAACAAACAAGAGCTATTTAAAAGAGAAAGATGTCATTTTCAGAGGTGTCTGTCTTGAGTTACTGTCTTTGGTTTTAAATCAGTGTAATGGAATAGACAAAATGTTGCATGAGATATGATAAAAATTGAAATTATACCCCAGTGCACACACTGACATTGTGCCTCATGGGGCCAGTCACTCCTGTCTGGAAATATTCTGTAAAATAGAAGCTAGAAACAGAGGGTAGCTGCTTTCCTCTAGTGTGCAGTTGTAACAACACAAAGATTTATACTATGGTATACTATGGGCTCTATGAGTCTTTGGCTTGCTCCTTCTAAGCTACCATGCTTATATGCTCCAATAAAAATGACCTTTAGCTGCCCAAAATACTATGGTGCAAATGCATAGGTGTGTGATCACTTGTGTGACCTGGGGGTAGAGATAGATTCCACTTATACAGTGTATAATTTCCAGGATCTTCACTACCATCCATCATGTTTGTTCCACAGAAGCCCAATATGCTTTGGATTGCTCAAAGAAGTCAGCAGCTGAAGGAATGCAGGTGTGAGGGTTTGGGAGTCTTCAGTAGAGAACTCCTTTAATTCTCACAGTCAGACTTCTCTCATTTCTTTCTGGGAAATGAGATTAGGACAGCTCCCAGTGCAGTACCATGCATCATGCTATATGGGTATCTGCAGTTCAGTTTATATTGGATCATAAGTCACCATATCCTCAGGTACATGAAAACCTTCACGAAGATAAAAAGAAGTAGGATTCACATCTAGAGAGTTTTTTTTTTCAAATGTCTGTGCCAGTGCCCCCAGTCCTCCATGTTAAAGAAGGGTTTAAAGGTGTGGTTTCTCCACGCCTGGGTTTGGTTTTACCAGTCTGTAGAGCTGCTCTAGTGAGAACCATGCCCCGGTGTATTAACTTGTCATCTGCAGACAAGAAGAGTTTCTAAAACAAGACTCTTATGAAGCTTTAGTTGTACCTATAATTACCCCAACCTAGTCAAATCTAATTTTAATACCTCCACATAACATTGCAGGAAAGGAATTACATGTGCGAAGTGGCTTTTAATGAAGATGAAAGGAAACCATGTGCACTTGGCTCCTGGTGTTTCCCTCCTCTCTTAATCAGAACAGGCACATCAACTTCTAAATGGCCTGTGATTAATAAGCATTTGTTCCAGGGCCACCAAGACTAAAATAAGATGAACAAACATTGACAGACTGGGGACAACAACAGAAGGAAGGAATTGTCACCTGTTTAAAAGGCACATTGTAAGTGATTCCAAAGGCAAGGAAATACCATTGTTAAACTAGCATGGGGGACCAAGAGCAAGTTTTATGGAAGTAATTAAATATTTTCATCACCACATGTGGCTCTTAGATCATCACAGAAAACTGGAAACCGGTGAGAAAATGCTACCTGAGGTTGATGGGCAGGAGATAACTTGACTCCTATGCTCTGCAGACTGAGTGGCTTAGTTTCAAAGCCATAACAAATGTTGGATCCACTGGGTTTAAGTGGGGAGACAGTTCAACAGATGACACCAGTCAAATATTCTTTGTGTTATCCTGTGCTTACAGGATCTCAAACAGGAGTGACAGGAGGAGTAACATAGTGGGAACTTGCAATATGGATAAGGCCAAGTTTCAGGCAGTTAGCGGTTTGACTTTGACCATCATTCCACAAGAACAGAAGCATTCTGCGATCACATGATGCTTTATTGGAGCTCCTGATCCCCCTTATTGTAGGACTTTATGGTCCCTTAATCCTTTGTGGACATTGCCTGCAGATCTCTTGTTCAAGAAACATCTGTGTTTGTTTGCTCTTGCCAGCCATCCTCTACTTGACTCAGAAATGACTGAAGTTAGAACTTGAGTTATAATAATCATTGTATTTTTTACATCTAGGCCACCACTCCTTCTTCATATATTTAAAGAACTGGGAGCCTAAATAAACAATAAATACTGTATATATTTTTTCTGTCAAAGAATATTTCATGGTGTGTCCTAAACATTTAGAGATTCAAAGAGAGAAATTCTAGATACCAAGAAGTAGTTAAAATTTGATCTTAATGCATAAAAATGGTGTTGCATATACTATAAATAAAAACATAAATTAAAACAGAAATATCAAAAGGCAATAATCTATGGGTAGGGAATGAAGGTTTGTATTTAATGACTTTCTATTTCTTAAGGCAAACATCTAAAATGGTAGCAATGTCAGCTGTTAAGGAAACAGTGACTTGTTAATAATCATGTTATTTTGACTGAAAACTTAATGCTGAGAGAGGAAAACAGTCTAGAATCCAGAACATTTCATAGGAATCACCAAGGAGATTTCATCCAAGTTCTACTCATCAGAATCTAAGCACAATATCAGGTGTCTTGCTTGTCAGTTCTTTTATCCACAAATATTTAATTCATCAAGTTGTTCTCAAGATAAAGTGTGGAAGCATCAGAACTATTTGGTAATTCACTCAGAGAGTCTTGCTTAACCAAACCAGGGGCTAAGGAAGGAAGCCTTTGTTAGAGTGTCTGTTTTTAGCATCTTTCCCTGAGAGGCACTGAAAATTGACACCATGGACCAGAGCTCATCTAAACTAGCTTCCTTTAAACTCCTCATGCCAGGGTCCTGACTGATCAAACACCTCAGTGCCCTTTCAACACTTTGTGACTAGGAAGAAAACCCTTGAACACATTTGTATTAACACCTGCATGGAGCTTCTTAAGGGTCAGTGAAAGCCAAAACCGATGCAGCGAAATCTGGCAGCAGGGTTGAAACCCACAGAAAGGAGAAGAATGTTTTCTGTCTTGTCACTATAGTTAGGCATTTGCTCTCTGCATTTTAACTGCAGGACTGATGCTATGCTTAGTTACTTCACACATGGTTTAACCAGTTTGTTTAGCAGTCAGTTCAGTGACCAGCACAGGAAAATGATAACTCAACATAAAGGTCCATTTTGACATGGACACTGTTCTGTCTTGTAATTCTATCTAGTTCTACAAACAGCCCGTGGACTGAAGCATCATTCTCAGAAGACTGAAAAATAATAGTTTCTCAAATTGGCTCTTGTTTTTAATAGATTTCTTATGTTTTATTTAATGTAACTATTATTTAATTATACTACAATTATATATATATAACACATATGTACATGTTTTATTTGTTTATAAATTGTCATGTCTCCTTCGTGAAAAAGATAAGGAATAGAACATCCTACAATGTGTTTTCTCTTCAAAGTGAAAACATTCAACTGGAATTATCCGGAGATACTTAAAATAGTTGACTTGTTTTATAGGATTTAAGAAAGTAAGCACAATGTTTTTTACAAAGCTATCCAATGTTTTATTCATTTTATAGACATAGTGCATGTTCAGTGTATACAAAGTAGAGTGTACAGAAAAAAATATGAAAGCAACTCATATTTATATTACATTAAAATTACCACGGTAAGTATGTGGCATAAACATTATATTTTCTCCTACTTTGAAGATATATAGATAACTAGATAGAAATATATATATGTATATATATATATGATAGATCAATTCAAAGTTCACAATAAGCATACACCAACCCTTCAAGAACACTACCTTGATTACCCTAAATCCTTCAGTCAACACCATACCTGTAACTGACTTATGGGAGACACTTAGGACCTTTGGTGGTTTGAAAGAAAGGGGCCCTCACAGGGAGAGGCACTATTAGGAGGTATGGCCTTGCAGGAGTGGGTGTGGTCTTGTTGGAGGAAGTGTGTCACTATAAAGGCAGGCTTTGAGGTCTCATATATGCTCAAGCCACACCCAGTGAGACACTTTACTTCCTGTTGCCTTTGGATCAAGAGGTAGAATTCTCAAGCATCATATCTGCCTACACATTGCCATATGCCCAGCAACCACAGTCCCTGCCATAATAATGGACTATACCTCTGAAAGTGTTAGCTGCCACCTCAATTAAATGTTTTTCTTTATAACAAGGTGCCAATAGAAACCTTAAGCCAGGACCCAAAGTAAAGGACTGTTCCATTGTTGGACAGTGACATTACTTAGTGACCCTTACTTTTAGAGATTAATAAGACATTTTATACTTGTTGTCATAAATGTTGTGATGATGCTCTCTTCCCTAAATTCTTAGTTACTGAGGTTACATCTCACAAAGGTATGTATGTTTTAAATCTATGACTTGTTACCAGGTTCCCCACAGCATCATTGATGAGAATGTAATTCTCCCAAACCCTCTGCAATAATTCGTGTTAGAGTTGGCATTGCATTCCTTACCATGATTTCCAATATGAATTCACAAGAGAGAGTCAATGTAACATGAGGTGGTCAGTGTGGGATTTAATTCAACACTACCAATGTCCTTATAGAAAGGAGTGCATTTGTACAGGTGCACGAAGAAGATGCCTGGTGGACTATAGAAACACCCATTCTCTGGCAGTGGAAGAAACTGAATTCAAGTCATCTGTAAGAGCAATGTGGGCTCCTAACCACATATCAGCCATCTGACCAGCCATCAAATAATGTATTTCTTAGAGGTAAGTAAATACAACAACGTGTATATGTGTGTGTGTAAATGACTTAATGCTCTTTATTTTGTACACTAATTAAAACTAAATTTAAAAAGATATTTTCTTTAAAAAGATATTAGATGATGGAAGAAAGGTTGAGTCTGTTACTTTTTCACTGAGGTGCTGTATATGTAGTTTTATTTTTCTGATCAATTTGAACTGAAATGTTCTCGAATATCAGAAATCTCATCCTAGATGGTATTGTTATTTTAAAAAATTTTGGTATATGTTCATCAAGCTTTTTGTTGGGTTCTCCAGATCAAAATGAAGTGGTTAGCAATGTGAAAGACATCTTTTGTTGTCTGGGCTGTCATCAGGGATTACCAAGTATGGACATGTACCAGGTAACATGTGCAAGTGTCTTCCTGTTCTATTGGTGTCACAGAACTTTAATTTGTGATGCTGACTAGAAAATTAAATGTGGATTCTATGCATTCCTTCCTCAATGCAAGTGGGAAGGTCTTGAAGCAGAGACGTAAGAGTCAGTCTGTTCAAACCATGACTCCAAGTCAGACAACACACTAGTCACCCTCTACAGCGTAGCTGCTTCTAGCATGGTTTGCTGTAACCCATTCACAAAGTTTTTCAGTATTGAATTGGGCGGTTCTGAATTTGAGGCTTTTACACAGAAGAATAGACGTTTCTGATGTACTCATCACATTTTTAACAGCTCATCAGATGTTTTCCTGGTACACACTGTCTTCTACCTTTCTGCTCCCTCCCCTCTTCATCTTTCCTTTGAGGCTGGCCAGGACTCACTACTGCCCCCTCTTTCTTCTCTAGCCATTTTCTCACTCTGCACAATCTATACCTCATCCTCATCTGCTTCTGGATCCCTTGTCTCAGACTTCAACATGCAGTGTAGAGCCTTTCATGCTGGTTTTTAATAGAAATCATTTTGCCATATGATGTCACTGAATATTATCATCTAAATATTTAGTGGTCACATGTGCAGATACTCGCAGCAAGGTAAGACCAAATCATAGACTATTACCTGAAGAATTGTAAAGGACGAAATCCAGAGATCTCAAGAGATGACTAAATGAGACAGGAAGAGGAAATGCCAGGAAGAGAGATGGCAAACATCTGAAATCTGGACAATTTTCCTCCATGCTCTGTCTTTGACTCTGCTTCTCTGTCTCTGTCTTTCTCTTTTTCTGTCTTTCTGTCTTTCTGTCTGTCTCTGTCTCTGTCTGTGTGTGTGTGTATGTGTGTGTGTGTGTGTGTGTGTGTGTGTGTGTGTGTGTGAGAGAGAGAGAGAGAGAGAGAGAGAGAGAGAGACTAGTTGTATTAGTCACTTTTATATAAATATATGAGCCACAGTTTATAAATATTCAGACTTGGTTAATGTTCTCAATAATCGTGGGCTACACACCCTGGCAGAGCTGCTTCCTCACCTCACTTCCACAGGAAACAAAAGGATGAAGGGCAGTGTCCAGGTACATCCTTCAAAGGCACATCCTCAGTGTCCTCCAACTAGAGTCCACTTCTCAAGTCTCCACCACCTCCCCAATGCTCCACCAGCGGAGGGCCCAACTTTCAACACTAGAATCTACTCAAACCCCACCACAGCAGCAGCAGGAGAGGCTCAGGTGTGCAGCCATCTTTGGTCACGTTGAAGCCCTGTAAAATTCTGAGGTCTATGTTTCCACCACATCTGATCCATTCTGGTCTTCAATTGCTTTGTGTTTTGAGGGCCTGTTTAGAAACAGATATAACATACATTAAAGTACAAATAACATAAACCATTCCTAATTCCTTTTCCTCCAAGAACATCTGCTCTGCTGCTCTTAGTCTAATATAACTTTCATGAAATCTAGTTCTGTTTCCAGGGAAAACTGTGGAAAAAGATGCAGCATTCATACCCAGCTAATCCTTCATGATTTCACAGAAAGTAGTCAGGCAGCATCAAGGGAAAGAACTCTTCTCTGGCCCTCATAGTTATGTTTTTCCAGAATTAAGCACTATTCCCATAAGTCTCTGCTGGTACCAGCTCCACCCATCCTGTGCTTAGATACAAACATGTTCCGGATTCACCTCCATGCAGGCTGTGGCTCCTTGTTTGTGGACGGGTGGTCTCTTGGTGAGACAGTCACCTCAGTGATCCATTTTAAACTGATTTGGCTCAAATTTACACGGAGCACTGATATCAAAGAAAATCTTTTGTGCCATTGTCTGTCCAGATCCACATTGTCAAAACATATAAGAGCAACCACGATGGGACCCACACGAGCTGAAAGTCTGTCTTCCAAGCTTTGCATGACCTCAGTGACAGCGGTGAGGGTTGTGACAACCACCACAGGCATGGAGGAACCAGTGCCACGACAGCTCTTCCTAAGTGTCTGCACACATTTGTATCAGGAAATGACTCCCAAACAATGACCTGTGGGGGACAATACTTAGATTTTTGTCATAAACTTCTATCAGTATTTTAATCTAAATATTAATGAATAAAGTCTTAATTTAATCCGATTTCTTCCCTTTCATGCCAGTGTAATAGCCTTTCCATTCTTTATATAAAATAATTTTCAGTAACATTTACAGTGAGTTTCTGTAATCTTTAAACAGGTTTCAGTAAGCCCTTAGGATTTAATTCTCTTTTATTTTTCACTTTTGAGCTGCAATCATAAATTAATTTTGCTCTAAGTTTTTATTAACTGGAACAGTGGTTTATCCCATGGCTAATCCTCAAATCATAATGGAGAGTAAAGAAAGGAATATTCCCCTTAATTTTAAAAGCGCTTCCATTATTTTTAAATTATAAAAATGATACAACCAGATGAGTTACATTAAGAAAAAGGTGCAGGAGTTGAGTGGAGTTATATTAAGGTAGCAATTTGTTTTGTTTCTTTAAAGAATAGAGCAAAGTACATAAGAAACCTATGTATTAAACAACACAAAGAGACTCCTACAAAATCAAAACACATTTCTATGTTAGATCCCAGTTACAGCACAAATGCATTACAATGACATATGAACACAAAAGGCCACACAACTTTGTGAAAAACTTAGGAAAATGAGCTGTGGTCCCATGAGGCCATTCAGCCAAGCCCTGTTCTACATAGTGCAGAGTATGAGTTCAGAACCCTGGACAAAGAGAGTGTCTCCAAGGGAACCTAGCTCTCAGCCACATAGAGAATCAGACAAAGGTGAAAACGAAAGACACCATACAGTCATCATCTTTAGTAGTGTTCTGGCTTAGTGAATGAAGCATTCTGGGTGGCAGGGGTAAATGGAGTGTCAGTGAACCTATTGTGAAATGGGCTGATCAGCCTCAAGAGAATACAGCCTAATGTGAGCACACTGGACCTAGAGATTAGTGTATCATGCTGTAGACCAGGGCAGAGCTGGGTAAAGCTGCCTTCAACCAAGTAAGGTTGACTCATCCTCAGTACACTAAGGGGAAGGCTTCCTTCATGAGATCTTCTCCCACCAAAACAAAGTGTTACCTAGAAAAGGGTACTACACCCTGCTATCATCTCAGTCAGCAGAGAGAGATGGGGCATGGGGGAGAGCAAAGGCAACAGGGAAAATCAGAGAAAGCAAAAGGAAAACAGGGAAAGAGATAAGGCAACATCAGAAAGATGAGAGAGAGAGAGAGAATAAAGGCAAAGTGAGAGCGAAAGTAGGGACAAAACCTCAGAAACAGATAGCAGAAATAGAGAAAGAAGCAAAGCTGGGATAAAAGACAGAGGGGAAAGAATGAGAAAAACAGAGGAAGGACATACAAAGAGAAGGGAGGAGAAAGAGGGGAGAGGGAGATAGATACTTAGAAAGAGAGGCACAGGAAAATGAAAGAGAAAAAGGGGAAGATGGGTGAGTACTTGACAGGAGGGAAAGAAAAACCATTAGAAAACAGGGAAAGGCTATCTTAAATTTCATCGTTAAGAAAACAAGAAAGAAAATAGAAGACAAAGGATAAAGGCTAGAAAAACAGACAAATGGTTATGTTATATAAACAGCATATGATGAGGAAATCTGGAAATGCATATAGCTGTGTAGACCATCTAATGGAGGTGGTCCCTGTGTTCTGAGATGAGCTGCCAACCAATCTCCAACACTGACTGTGGTGGTTTGAATAGAAATGGCCCCATAGATAAGTGTGTCTGAGTGCTTGGCCAACAGAGGGTGGCACTATCAGGAGGTGTGGCCTTTTTGGAGTAGGTGTGGTCTTGTTGAGGAAGTATGTCACTGTGGGGTGGGCTTTCAGGTCTCATGTATACTTAAACCACACCCAGTGTGGCACACAGTCTCTGCTGCCTGCAGATCAAGATGCAGAACTCTGAGCTCCTTCTCCAGCACCATGCCTGCCTGCATGCCTCCATGTCAAACCATGATGACAATGGACTGAAGCTCTGAAACTGTAAGTCAGCCCTTATGGAGTAAGTATTTTTCTTTAAAAGAGTGGCTGTAGTCATAGTGTTTCTTCAGTGCAATAAAAACTCGAAACATGGTGGTTTAACATGGTGGTTGAAAGAATGAAGAGTTCAATTAGAGAAAACAATTCATGGGCAAGATTTACTGTCCTCATCAAATGAAATAACACTGTATCACCATGTTCAAAATGTTCAGAAGGAAATATAATGAAACCTAACAGTATTAAAATACCCTAAGATGCCTTTGAAGGTGAAGTTAAATTATATCAAATTCCTAGGGATTCAAGGACTATAGTATTCACAAATCTTATTTAGAAAACTAATTGGCATTGAATCCCATTTAAATGAGGATAAATTATTAAAGATGAAGAACCATGGAAAACAATTAAAAGTCTCCATAGTCTCCACAATTCCACTCTTATCTAAATCTTCCAATTTCTACTGAGACTCCTAGCCATACTTACCATGAGCCCCTGTAAAATCAAATGCAAGCATGCTGGATACTTCTCATATACAAGTGTAAACATCTCCATTCTAAAAAGGATAGCAAGGGAAGACTGGACCAGAACAATACTGAGAACCAGTGGGGCAAACATTAAATCACAGAGTTTCATGTCTGATGTGATTTGAATGAAATACCCCCCATAGGTTCACAGAGAGTGACATTATTTGAAAGGATTAGGATATATGGCCTTGTATTTGTGGCCTTCTTGGAGGAACTGTATCTATCACTAGGGATGGGCTTTGGGTTTCAGCAACTCAAGCCAAGCCCAGAAGCTCATTCCCTTTTCCTAATGCCAGCCAATCTGGATGTAGAACTCTCAGCTCCTTCTTCTGCACCATGTCTGTCATGCTTCCCAACACGATGATAATGGAATAAAACTCTGAACTATAAGCCAGTCCCAATTAAATGCTTTTCTTTATAAGAGTTTCTGTGGTCAGGATGTCTCTTCATAGCAATGGAAACCATAACTAAGACATCTGGTGTGTGAGCCTCATGTCTCATGATGGGCCAGTTGGCTTGGGTAGTGCAGTTCCTATGTTACTACTATTTCAAACCCTGCAGACTTTTGAAACAGCTCCATTCCTCATCTGCAGATTTTCTCAGTAGATGAGGCCCCAGGCATCATGCATCATGAGGCCCCATGCGTCATCCTGGCCCCATGCATCATCTTCTCGTGTATCCCTCCAGGATCTCTGAACCATTTACACATTGTCCTATGTTGTGGACTTCTAAGTACCTTTTATACTGTCTGAGGAGAAATGGTGTGGCTTTATTTTAATCTTTTTAACAACTACATTTAATTTGCTCACTACTGCCAGCACTACCTGTCCTCACCAGCTGAATGCTTTTCATCCTTCATGCTTTTGATTCTCATCATAAAACAAACCAAAGGAAAGCCAGCAATAGCCAAGACATGCATTCTATACTTGCCTGAAATTTTGTGCTTCTAAAATTAGTTCATTACTTTTGAATTCAGCCTCAGTTAAATTTTGAGGCTGTGGCAACAACAAACAGTTCTTTGTCAAAATGTAACACAAGTGGCCACTCTACCCATTCTCAGTAAAGTTTCACTCTAGGGATCCTGTGGGCATCTTCTTTATCATCCACCTTTCTTTGAACTTTCTGGTCTTCTCAGTTCCCTGAGGATCACCTAGTGATACCTGCTTACTGAATTTTCAGCTTCTCTAGCTTATACCTCTACATTTTCCAAATTCCTTTTACAAACCAGTTCCAAAAGTCTATGAGTTACAGTATCAGGTTTAGTCAAAACAGCTGCATCTCTCTGGTGTAAATTTCCTTATTTATGTGTCACTTGACCACAGTACCTCACAGAAACAATATGAAGAAGGAAAGATTATCTTGGCTCATGGTTACAGAGGCTTCTATTGACCGAAATGAAGGGCTTCATGGAAAAGACATATAGCAGAAGCTACTCATATCAGAGATGGCCAGGCAGCAGAGAAAGGTGAGAAACAGGGTCTGAGCATAAAAGGCCTGACACTGGAAACCTATATACACCAGCTAGTCCCCACCTCTGCAAGATTACACTGACTCCCAAGTAGGGCTGTCACTATCACATGAGGAATTGGCATTTAAATCAAGAGAGCATTTGAAGGGCACTTCAGATTCCCACCATGACTGATGGGTGGCTAGAATATAGATGAGTGACACATGGACAGATGGACGATTCGTAGATAGATAATAGAAAGAGAGATGAAGGTTTTATGGTGTTTGTGTTTATGGTGTTTGAATGAATTCAAACCACACACACATTCTACCACCAAATGTTCCCCCAGCCTCAGATAATTTTACAAAGGAAATATAGAAGACTGTATAAAGGTCTCAGAAGTTTGAAATGCTGCTAATGTTTAGTGCCTATGATCTGTATATTTTTGGAAGGGCTGGAGATCCATATAATAAAGCAAAGAAAATTTAAAATCCTAAAGCTGCACAGATAGTGACATTAATTTAACATTTTCTGCTTTGAAGCTTTAACAGTAGTCATGTGTCATATGGTATTCACACTAAAGTGCTCTGATCCCAGTCTGACATGATGGTGTGTGCCTGGAATTCCAGTACTGGAGAAGTCAGGCAAGATCAGGAGTTTGAGGCCAGTGTGAGACACAAAAAGAGACACCATCTCACAACAACAACAAGGACGACACCATAAACCAAGCAAACAAGAACATGACAGTTTAGCTGGAAGAAAAAGTTTCTCTTTCACACAAAGAACTTCAGTTTCCAGAGATAGTGAATTGAGTCTGCTATTTGCCTTTGCCTGGATCTATATACATCTGTTCAGAGTGGCCAGGATGCACGATTAGGTTCCCAATGTTTGTTTGGCAGTCTTGGGGTGAATAGCATTTTCATGGGAAAGCGGTACTTTCTCCTTCAATCCCAAACTGTTCGGACTCCCCATAATTATCCACCTCTCCCAGGTACCATGTGTCTGCATGTAAGATCTTTTCCTTGTTACCTAATCGTACCTAATTAAAACCTTAGCTTCCAGATGTTCTTGGTTAATAGTTCACTGACAGATGAAATAGCCTTTTGTGTTATAGCCAGCTTTAATTGTAAATGTATCATTTCCTAAGAAATGCTTCCACATTTACATCTACAAAGCCTACCAAGCTTCTTTTCTATTCTACCTTTTCAGGGTACCTTTTACCCTCCTCGCTTTTATGATCTACAGGTTTTAATTTTTGAACAAAGAGCATTCATTATATTCCTCAATTCCTACATTTCCTTTGGGGGACAAAAGAGCCACATTTGCTTCCTGCCACTCTTCTCTTATTTTACCATTGAATTCATTATTCTAAGGGGAAGTTTTCTTTTTATACATTGCATTCCTTTTTATTTCCACTAAAGATTTAATACCTGAATGTTTCGGTCAATTTTAACTTTTCTGATAGTTAACTGTAAAAAATAACCATGGGAAACAATCTAAAATTCCAATGTGTAACTGAGGCTTTCAAAAATAAACAAAAGCTAACTGTAACTGCCATTGTAATTGAGATAACATTATTTGTCATTTATCTTAATAAAGCAGTTTTATAGAAAACTTATTTTGTATAAAATGGAACTCTTAGAGAATGGTCTTAGAGAATTGGTTTAGGAGTCCAGAGCACTTACTGTTCTTGCAGGGGACTGGAATCTGGCACCCAGGTCCTCTGGTGGATCACAGATCCCACATCTTGTGGATCACAGCATCCACATCTGGTAGATAACAACCACCTATAACTCTTGCTCCAGGGGATTGTGTGACCCCTTATTCTGGCTTCTACTGGCCTTGAATATAAGTGTACACAAATCAACATAGTCACAAAAATAAAACGGAAATCAACAAAAGTAGGTGGGACTCTGAAAACCCTAACATGGAAGAATTTCTCTCTTTCTATATTGCTTCCAGAGCAAATAGTGTTACTCCTTTTCTCCCCCTAATTCAAACTTAAGTTATTCTAACTTTAACAAAGGGTTTTTGTTGTTGCTATTATTGATCTGTAAAACCTATTATTTATCTTAAACCAAAAGAAAAAGTTTATGCCATAAACAATGAACAAAATTTACAGAATAAAATAGAAATTACAGAATGAGTTAGAATGTAAATTTCTAGCCTCAGTAAGATCAACATGGTTCCTGCTGGTATCTGACCAAGGACTGCGGAAGGGAGAAAATGAAGCCCTGATATGTACGAGTGAATGTGCCTGTATGGGGCAGGGTGGCAGTCCAAACTTCTGATGACAAATTCAAATCTGAGTTAGACAACTCTGGGAATATTGTTTGGCTTCAGGTCAATAGATGTCACAAGTTAAGAGAGGAAGAATGTGGGAGGATCCCCTTGAGGTGGCTGACATAAGGGAACACTGGGGTGGCCACATCCACACCTCTGAAACAAGTGAATGCATTGTTTGACATGTCAAAGAGCACTTGGGGACATACACTAAAATCTCAAATAGAGAGGTAATCCTGGATTACCCACATAAACTCTAAGGGCCCTTAGCAGATGGAGATAGCAGGATTGGGGGCAGGGAAGAAAAAATTACAATGGAAGAAGGGTGGGCATGAAAGGGGCGGGAACCCAAAAAGGCTGGTGAGTTCTGACAGCTGGAAGAGGCCAGAGAGAAATCTCCTCTCACCCATCAGAAGAGACACATGCCTCCCAGCACCTCCATTTGAAGTGCTGAACTCTACAAAGGCACAAGGACAAATTTTGGTTCTGTTAAGCCATTAAATTAAAGCCATTCATCAAAGCAGCAAGAGGCAGCAAATTTTCAGGGGCATAATTAAGGATATCCACAAATCTGGAAGTTTGTATGGTAGTCTCTGGAAAATTGGGACAAGAGTGGAGGAGATGGAGTGAAGCAAGGAGGGGTGAACAATAGCAAAGACAGGAAACGAACAAGGCAAAACAGACATGCTCAGGAAAGAAATAGAATTGTCAGCCTTCTGGTTGATGATCTCCAGTGAAGATAATGACATCACCGATAAAAGGAATGATGAAAGGCAGACATGGGACAAGATGAATGAACTTGAATTTTGTGGATGTCTATTGGATTTGAGGTGCCTTCTACAAATGATGAGCTTGCCTAAATTAAGTCTTACAACACTCTGGTATATGTTTGGATACAGATAATACTGGATCAGAGAAATTAAGACACAAAAGAAATGTCTGCTGTTCTTTTGCTGCAGCTATTGCCTATGTAACACAACATGAGACTCAGCACCCACGTGGAGTTTATTGAGAGAGGGGAGAGAAAGGAGGGCAGCTGGTGGGCAACCGGTAGCAGGAAGAGAGAGAGAGAGAGAGAGAGAGAGAGAGAGAGAGAGAGAGAGAGAGAGAGAGAGCCAAAAAGAGAGAAGCACTTGGTGAACTTGCTTTAAAAGGGGGGCTTGCGCATGGGCAACTGAGTTCCCTGCACAGCAGGTAAAGCTTGAGCAGCCAGGTAAAGCCTGACTTAGCAATGACATGGCCATGAGCACCCCACCCATCGTCGGGGGTGGGGTCAGCAGACTGCTGGTTCCCAACAATGTCTCCAAAGGGAGAAAAGGAAAATTCTGGAGGTAGACTGGATATGATGACAGTGCCAAGGACACCTGCTGCATTGAGTAAGAGGGGGGCTTTGTGGATACTCACTTCACTGCACAAGAGGATATCAGCTAAGACAAGGGCTACATGGATGCTCACTTCATTGAACAAGATGAATTCAAAGGTAAGGAGTGGGCCATTAGAGGGTTGGAGTCACAACCAAATGATGTACATTGAGAGGAAAGTGCTTATTTAGAGAAGTTTGGTAATAATGCAGTGAGAGGCACTGGGAAGTGGTGATATAGACACAAATGTGAAGAAGGCAAAAAATTTACAAGTGTTAGGAGTGTTAGGAGTAATGCTAAGAGTGCTTTAGCATTGTGACAGGAGGATACTATTGAAAGAGTGAACTGGAATAAACAAGAAAGAGAAAGAACAATTAGACTATGGATGACACTGGCATGCAGTGGGATAGAAGATGGGGAGAAGATCACCTAAAACTACAGATATATTAAAAAGCCACAAGAAATCCTGTTCATACATAAGTTAATTCATAACTCAAAATAAAATAAAATAAAATAAAATAAAAGAGTTTGAACAGAGTTACCTCACACAAGTAGATAAAGTAGCTCCCAGAAGCTTTAGATTAATGAAAATCCCAGTGCTGGGATAGGGTATCCACATGAGTTGTTGATCTGGGATATTTAGTAACCCAAAAGAATGTAGACCAATGCCACTAATCTTGGTTGCCCATCAGAAATAGCTGAAGGCTCTACAAAAAGAACATAGAGAAATCATGCTAAAATTAAACTGTAAGCTTCCTATCTACTGACTAGATTTCATAATCTAGAAGGTATAATATAAGCTGTTTGGTGAAAAGACACTGTGGTCTGTCCACTGTACTACATACCTGTCAGGTAAGACATCCCATATCTGTGTAATAGTAATATTGCTGTTAACAGGTGACCAACCACTTTCTGGTTGATTTTAGGCCCACTCCATCAAGGCAGAATTAATGTCTGTTATTAAAAATCTGATTAAACATCCTGTCATAGATGGAGGAGGAGTTCATGAAGTCCTACACTTGTCCACCAACCTACTGGCAGCAAATGATTGTGGAGGATAAGGAGGTATTTTTTTCAGCAATGTAGCCTCTGGTAAATTGCCCATGTTCCTGTAAATAATCTTTCATCCATGTTCATCTAAGTACTCTTAATTAACTCTGAGTCAGATGCATAGAAATGCAAAAACTCAGGCAAGGGACTAGTTGGGAAACGGAAGGACATCCTCAAGCATAAGAAAAGGGCAAGAGAGACTAATGGGATATGCAGGTTACAAAAATACATTATGTTTCATACATTATGAAAGTGTCATAATGAAACCCATTATTCTATATAATTAATGTATATTTATAAAAATTTGATGACATGCTGGTGGGTGGGGTGGCAGAGAAGCAAGGAAACTGCCACTATTTTAGTACCACAAGTTGCATCTGATCTACACAAAGAAGCACCTAGTATCTATGAGCTCAACATTTGACTAATTAGTTTTGATGATTAAATGCTCTTAATTTGGTTAAAATTGCTTATCTCATTTCTTGTTCTAAAGCAAATAATGAAATTCTGTTCTGTAAGCTTTTCCTTCATTGCTTTATATGATGTTCTAAGACAAGCTGAGCAACTCCATTCAGAGAAAAAATGGGTACTGCACACATAGCTCTATGAACCATAGAGAAGCCTTTTGCCAGTAGTCCCAATACTCAACCAGGTAATCCATGAACACCATGTTTAGTGTAGATTAGACACATCTAAGACCCAAGACATCCAACAATATAAGTCCAGCATGTCCCCATTAAGACATTGAAAACTGCCTGGAAAATTGTATCCTCGTGGATAGACTACTAACATTTGGTATCAAGCCCTGATGAGCTGGCAGAAAATGACCTCTCTCATGCTGCACTGCCCAGAGGAGCATACATTGGCACAACTGTTTTAGAGGACAATTTGGTTGGATCTCATAAGACTAAGAATTTTATCCTACATCCAAGTGATTTTATTTTAAATAGATGCCCTAAAGAAGTGTTCACACTTTAGACTAGAGAACATGTGCCAACATGTACTATGCAACCAAAATCCAGCTAAATGAACGTGATAGTTGAAGCTTCATTATCAAACTGACTAGATTTGGAGTCACCTAAGAAAGGCCCTTATGAAGGATATTTCCAGAAGACAGAATATTGACACATCATACCAGCTTGTGCCACAAAGTAAAAATGAACCCCCGCAAAGATACACATAACACATACATACAATCTGCATACATTACAGACACATCACACAAATGACACACACATGATCTATTCCATACATACCATGTACATATCATATACATACAAAACATCCCATATGCACACACACATCAAACACCATACACACACTCTATGCATACATATGCCATACTCACACATCACAGACATATACCACACACCATACACCATACACACACATACCACTCATACCATATACATATATCACACACACAATAACATATATCTACACAATAGCAACACATATCACAATATAAATACACGTAGCACACCACATAAACTCCATACAACCTATGCATACAGATACCACATATGTATAGCACAAACACACCATACAAACGACATACATACCACCCATACCACACACCACAACATATACACATACAACATATGACACACACACACACTCTCACACACACACACTATGCATACATGCACCACACATAGACATATTACTCCACAGACACACCACACAAAGAACATACACATAGCACACACACACACACACATACACTACACACACCATATCATATACAAATTCAACATATCATACACTATGCATGCATACACCACAAATACACCACACACATGTGACTCATGCATGTCCTTGCACACATATACAACACACACACACACACACACACACACACACACACACACACACATCAACATGATAGAATCAGCTGAACATCAGTACTCTGCTTCCTGGCTTTGACTGCAATGTAAGCCTTGATGGACAGAATTCCTCTGAGTGGATACCCAATAAACTCATAAGTTGCTTATTATCAAATACTTTTTCAGAGAAATGCAAAATATTTATGAACAAGTATCATTATATAAATAGTACATAAAATATTTATATTCATACCAAGCACTATCAAACCAAATGAATTATATGTCTGCTATATTAATAAAAGTGTATTTCTAAAAATGGCAAAAAGTATATCATAGAAAATGTACAGTATGATATATTTATTAATGTTTAAAGGTATACAGTGTTCTTTATTACATATACAAAAGTACACACACGCACACACACACATATATATATAAATATGGGTGCTGCAGGCATACATAGCTCTACAAACCATAGACAGCCTTTGGTCAGTGGACACAATAGTCAACCAGTTAATCCATGAACACCATGTTCAGTATAGATTAGACACATGAAAGACTCAAGACATCCAACAAATTTAAGTTCAGAGTGCAACTGCCTGAAAAAAATTATGATCATGAAAAGATGGCTAGCAGTTGGTGTCATCAAATTCAGACCCAGCTTGCAGAAAATGAATGCATTAGTCAGTCAGAAGAAATCAAAGTCTGTCCTCAGTGAGGCCCCAAATGTCATGAAATGTCTTAAAACAAGACAATTCTGTGAAGTGTTGCAGGTCATAACTCTCAAAGTGTTGCACTTCAATTCTGTGAAGTGTTGGCTTTGGGATGTCAGCCAACAGTGGTCTGTGTCAGAGCATGTCTGCAGGTCTGGGAAGTGTCACAGCTCTTGCAAACAGCTGGAGAACATCTCTGAAGTGGTTGTTGGTCTTGATGTTTGGAGCCTAGAAATTGCAGTGGAATGAATTCTGGTCTCCAGGTCAGGTAAGTGGAGACTCAGAGGCTGAGGGGGCTAGGCTTTGATTGCCTGAATGTGAGGATGCAAATGGGGTGAGAAAAGGGACCAATCAAAGAAGAGTAGTCAAACTGGTGCAGGAGGAAAAGAACCTCAAGCTCTCTCAAAGTTAGGCATAGCCCAACCTCTCTCTTTAGGTGCTTTTCTTGTTAAAGTGTTTCCGTCAGTTCTGTGGGTGGCAGTGGGCCTCGGTGCTTCCTTACTTGGTCAGATGGAGGTCCTGGATCTTTTGCAGTTGCTGATAGTTGTTTGAAGTCTGTATTCCGGGATAGAACCTGCTAGTTGCCAGAACACTCGGAAAGCTCCATGGGGCCCCCATGGAATCCTAACATTAACTCACCCAACTGTGCTGTGGTATTTGCTTGCCTCCTGTTGCAGGAGAAGATAAAGAAGTACAGAAAAGATTTGTTTCTCCCAAAGTCACACACCATGTGGCCACCATGAACCTTGTAGCTTCCTATGTTGGATGTTCAGAAATGAAGGTGACAGCTGGCAGCTATTTTCTGCTACTCTCAATTTGTTCTCACCAGACATCATGGAAGTCTCCAAAAAAATTGTGTAGCCTGATACAGATGGGTAAATGTTGGTTCACAACAACCTAGTCACAGCCAACTGATTGTGCGTGGGTTTGTGTACAAGTGTCCATGCTATGCATGCATGTAGAATTCACTCTATTCTGTTGTATTCTGAATGTGTGCTATTTAAAGCCTATTGGTGCTGGGATCATGCCATCTTGAATGCATCCCTCAATACACTAGATGTATTGTACCTCAGAGCTGGAGGATGAGGGAGTCAGTCCTGGCTTTCTTTTCAGTCAACTCTGGATGACTGTTTTAGTTACTTCTTCCACAGACCAAGAGAAGCCAAAAACAAGGAATGTTGGGGTGGGGTATGCATGAGTCTCACTGTGAAGGAATGGTCATTGCCAGTGGATGGGCTTAGGGACCTGAAGAAGGGAATGAGGATTGGAAGAGGAGGAATCAGGTAAGGGAAGGATGGATGGAGAGACAGAATACTGGGAGAGATAACCAGGGCATCTCAAGGATGAGCTAGAAACCTAGTGCAGTGGAAACTCCCAGGAATTTATGAGGGTGACCCTAGGTAAGACTCCTAGCACTGGGGAAGAGCCTTAATGCCCATCTCCTACAACCAGGAAAGACTTCCAGTGAAGGGACTGGGATATCAACCCAGCCACAAACCCATCAGCCTACAATTTTTCCTGCCTACTTGATGTACAAGGGTAAAGATGGCACAGAAATTGTGAGACTGACCAACCAATGACTGGTGCAGCTGGAGACCCATACCCTGAGAGGGAGCTCACCCCTGAGAGCCAGAAACCAGAGGTTGGATACCCCAGAGACCTAAGAATGGAAAAAGCCAATGGAATGATCCCTAATGATCTCCTGCTATACTCAGAGCATATATATCATTTATATATATATATATATATATATATATATATATATATATATATATATCATTATATATCTCTAATAACAGGTGCCTAGCCCACCTGTTATTAGAGAGGCTCAGAAACTGATGGAAACAGATGCAGACACCCACAGCTGTTTGGTGTGGGTGTCTGCATCTGTTACGTAGATTTCAGAGAATCCTGTTGAAGAAGGGGAATACGTATTACAGGACCTAGTGATGTCAAGGGCACCACAAGAAAACCCACAGAACCAGCTAAAGTGGGCTCACAGAGACCACAGAGCCTGCATGGGACTAACCTAGGCCCTCTGGATATGTGTTACAGTTGCATAACTTGGTCTTCATGTGAAACTCCTGACAGTAGAAATAAGGGATGGTTCTGACTCTGTTGTCTGCTCTACTGGATTGTCTCCTCCAACCTTCATAGGAGAGGATGTGCCTCGTTTCATTCCTGTTTGATATACCATGACTGCCTGGTATCCATGGGAGGCCTGTCTGTATCTCAGAAGAAACGGTGGAGGAGGAGTGGATGGGATGTGTAGGGAAAGGAACTGGGAAGGGAGAAGGAGAGAAGGAGGGGAAACTTTGGCTGGGACATAAAAACTACTACTACTACTACTACTACTACTACTACTACTACTACTACAATAATAATAATAATAATAATAATAATAATAATCCTAAAAAACCATGACTGGGGCAAATTACAGAAGGTTCATTTGGCTTATGGCTTCAGAGGAATAAGAGTCCTGTCCGGATAAGGAAACAGAGTTGCAAGTATTAGATACAGTGGCTGCAGTGGCAAGCTGAGAACGCCCATCCTGAGCAGCAAGGAGAGAGTGGACTTGAAATGTCACACTAGCCTGAGTCACAAAGATAACAAATCTTCAAAATTAACTATGTTTCTGTTATAACTCCAGCTCTCAAATCTACTGTTTTCACCTTCCTCCAAGTCCTTTTTGTTCCCATTAGAGAAAGATAATGGGAAAAGGAAAACAAAATGCAGCAGAGATAGAAACACTCAAAAGTGGCATTTGGAGTGCCTGGGCGGTCTGTGAGCTTTATGTGTTTGGCATCTGCAAGAAAACAAAAGGCGATAATGCCAAGCGGTAAGTCATGGTAAGCTGTTTTGTAGGCAGAGTTTTAATGTCTTGTTGGGGGGCAGTTACACTGACTATCAGAAATTGTAAGAGTCAGGGCTCATCAATCTGACTTTTTAATTTAACTATAATAACCAAAGAAAAGCAAGCCACACTGGTATCCTGTTTCATATCAGGCAGGGCTGGTGTGTTGCCCGTGACACACACTGATGTGAGTATTGCTCCCGGCAGGCCATTTCTCTTTGTGTTTTTCCCTCCCTTTACCTGATAGCCAGAAGCTTCCCCAGCTGCCTCTCTGCATCTCCCTTAGGCAGCTCCTCATTTGTGTAAAAATATATATATATATATATATATATATATATATATATATATATATATATATATGCAGCTATCAAAAACCTCCCTTTTCCACTCACTTTAAAGTTTGAAATGTCTCATATATAACATTAATTTGTGGCTGTTTCTATTTCTTTTGCCTATTATATTTCTAACTATAATGTTTGCACTGTGTTAGAAATTTTTCAAATATATATGAACAAAACCCTTTCAGGCTGTGTCTTAAATTTAAGGAACCAAGGAAGTTTGATTTATTTGTTCAGTGCTTGAAGTCTTGCTTAAAGTAGCTTAGATTCTGCCTACATTGAAATATGGAGGTTATGTCTTTCCCTGAATATTCTCAACAGTGGCACACTAGTGCTTTCTAAAATTTTTCCTTACCAATTCATACTTTATAAGAAGCTTTGTTGAGGTGCTGCAGATGACTGTACCCAGCATCCTCAGCTTTGTCAGGGTGTTTCTCAGTCACAGAATTCATCCTATAACCAAGTCTGATTTTAAGATTTCCAGATGAGATTTTCACTGGAAGAGAAGGCACTTACAGGCACACGCACGCTCTGGGACACACAGGACACACACTAAGGCACACACATGACCCATTAGAACATTCGGCCTGTCTTTAGGGCAGACTGAAGGAGATAAGAATTCACAAGTTAACTGCACTTTGTTAGGTCAAGAAGGACCAGAGTTGTTAGTTAACAGCTGAGAAGAAAGAACCATTTCTATAAAGGGAGACTTCTCAGCTGCCAACAATGATCGACAGAGCCAGCAAAGGAACAGAATGTTTTCATCCGAGTGTTCTAAGTTAGTGCTCTTCTCTAAGCCCGTCACAGAGAGCTGTCTAGACTAACGGTCTCCAGGCAGATGCCAGTAAAGAACATAACACTATGAAGTAGTCATTTTCTCCAAGGAGGTAAGTTCTATGTCCACGTTAAAATGATCAATGCACTGGTGCCTACTTACTTGAAAATGATAAAATTTGGATGTTAGCAAAAAACAGAGATGAGCATAAAATCACCCTTATTCTGTTCATGAGTCTCTCCAAAGTGGACCAGGTAAAGAGACAAAATCCTACAGTGACAGCCTACACAGGTTTCCACAGGGGCAGGCCAAGTGGCGGTTCTACTCTATCCTTAAAATACCCAATGAAAAAAGAGTACACCAAAAGGAAATTATTTCCAGATTCATAATCATCAAGTAATAGGGTGTCTCACATGATGGATTCCAAATTCTATTAATTCTGCAAATGCAACATTTGACATCTGTTATTGCTTAGATATATCCCCAACAAAGAACATGAACTGGGGGCCTACTCCTCAGGACCTGGTGCAGAGAGGGTGACACAGTAGATGTTTTTTAGGCTGCAAGTTCTGCCTCCCGCTCTCCATCTCTCACTTTCCTGCCTTTTGTCACCTTAATGTTGGGCTCATTAGCCTGCAGAGTCATGAGGATTAAATTTGGAACATTGAAAAATAGAATTGTTTGTTGTTTCATTAGTGGTATCTTGTTACAACAACACAAAGTAGACCATTCATTAACATTTTACCAAGTTCAGTTTTTATTTTAAAATTTTATTGTGTGTATGCCTGTGTGAGTATGTATGTGTATATGTGTGTGTGTATGTGAGTGTATGTATGTGAGTATGTGTATGTGTATATGTGAGTATGTGTGTGTATGTATGTGTGTGTGTGTATGTGAGTATGTATATGTGGATGAGTGTGTGTGTGTGTGTGTGTGTGTGTGTGTGTATGTATGTGAGTATGTGTATGTGGATGAGTATGCGTGTGTGTCAGTGTGTGTGTGTATGTATATGAGTGTGTGTGTATGTGAGTATGTGTGTGTGTGTATGTGAGTGTGTTATATGAGTGTGTGTATGTGTATATGTGAGTGTGTGTATGTGTGTTTATGTGAGTGTGTGTGCACACATGTGCACATGTACATGTGAGTTCAAGTACCCACAGTGGAGAGAGAGCATTGGATTCCTGGAGTAGATGTTACAGGCACCTGAGCCCCACACGGTGGTGTTGGGAATAAAAATTGAGGATTCTAAAAAACAACAAGCACTCTAACACACTAAACCATCTCTCCAGCCCTCAGGTTGAGTTTTCAAATGCTGGCCACTAGAAGTACTATGCATCATCATGGCATCAATCATACAGATCTGTAAATATTCCAGGACTGAAACTAGAAGACAGTAACTTTACACCCAAGAAAGGAAGCCAGAGACCCAGTGGATGAGGAATCTGGGCTCAGGTCTGTAAGGAAAATATTGGCTCCCATCAATTATGACCAGGGACATCTTCGAGCTTTGGTAGTTTTCACAGGACAAAAGGAGCTGTGTGGAGCTGGTACAGTTCCCAGTGAGGGGAATCTAGTTAGCACACATTGAAAAGTGTGAATGATTTGAAGGTAGAATCATGTGCAACACATCGCTTTGTGTACCCACAAGAAGATCACTTGTAATAGGAGCTTGCCGTCACCAGCCTTATATTAATCCCTTAGCAGAGCTGGCAGTAGTTTCCTGCCTCAACAACCTCTCCCATTTTCCCGCAGAATCTGGGCGCACTTCACAGCGGTGCCTGTTCCAAGTCTGGCTATTATCATTTACTCAGAAAACTATTGTTTTTCTAGGCAAGATGTTTTTCTTCCCCACCTCACCAGTACACCCATGTCAGTTTCTTGTCTTTCAAGGCTAATTTTTACATTTCAGATTTGCACAGATCGTGATAATTTTGCCAGTAATGATTACCTTCGTTAGCTCTGGTTCATAGATGGTTAGGAAGCACTTTTCTAAAAAGTGTTGTTGAAGCATGGGTATGTGAAGGGCACATGGTTTTTAATGGAATTCCTATTCTTTTCTGCTCAGTGTCTCTATAGGATGTCTCATTTTTCCTTTCCCAGTCACATCACTGGCCTCAGCAATTTTTACATGAGTGTAAAGGACTCTCTCATTCAGACCCTAACTGGTTATGGTCAGCTTTTCCTTAGGAAAAAAAATAGTTTTCAGCGTGTAGACACAACAAGACACACATGGCTTCCTAGCCCTGGGTGGTGACATCAAGGACACCATGCGGTAAGTAAAGACATACAAACACGCTATGTTTTCCTTAGGCAAATGGATCTACATGCACCATATACTTGAATAGAGATTACATTCTTATCTCCATATCCTTATTACACACTAGTTATTATAAAGAAGGGCAAGTGAATAGTTTCCTTTTGATTGTGAGTAGAACATAATGAGGTTTATCTATGTAGAAATTGATGGGTAGAGTTTTAAACTGTAATTTACACATTTGGAGCAGAAAAGAGTTACAGTTTGATAACAGCTAACTGTCCCATTTTTCTTCATCCCAGAGATCTTCCATTTGGATTAGAAGTTATGGCAACATGGAGAAAGAGATAGGTATGAGGGGGTTGACATCTACATTTTGCTGGACTCAAGGACAAAAAAAAAAACAAAGGAAAAAGAATGATGCGATGTACAATCAAAAGCTAAGGCAATAACAAAGTGTCGGGACAGATAAGAAAGACTTATATAACAGCTTAAATCCCACAGTGAACCAAGAGAATACAAGTAGAGGCAAGATGCATTTTTTTAGAAAGGAAAGAAGTGAATTCACCTTCACACATTCTGTTCAGAACTCTGACAAGCTGAGCCAAAATTACAGGGGTGAAAGAGCTTGAAATTTCTCAAAGCGCTTCCCAAGAACGCAAACAAAGTAGCTTAAATTGAAAAGATGATGGTGTTTCTGATCATGTGGCCTAAACTTTAGGGACACTGTCTCATCCCTCCAGCTCAGAGGAATGTGGATGCATTCATAGCAGCAAAAGGGAAGCTGGAAATTGATGTAAATATAAATTATTTTAAGAAAAAGAACTAGAAGTGTGCAAACAGGGTCTCAAAACTGAGCATGATAACCTTGCAGTTGGGTCATGAACAGAAGGAATTTGCATAGTCTTTACATTCAAAAGGTCTAGTGGGTGGATGGTTCAATATATTCCAAAGGGGTAAACACAAAGACAAGGCTAGAATAAGCATAGAGGGATGCTCAGTTTTCAACCAATTTGGGACCAATGAGTACAACAACCTGCAGGTCTGACTCCTCAGCACTTCCTCCCTGGTCCTGTTCAGATGCTGGGAGAGAGACAGCAAAGAATGTGATAGTTATCAGAAGCCACTTGTTTTGCAAAACCCAAAGGTCACTTCAACAGCACAGTCTATGCTATTGGGGACAGAAACAGCAGTCCAAATGAAAAGTGTGCTCTGGCATTAATGTCTCTAGGATTCTCCTATTACAGTCAATACTGGTTTGGAATTCAGGCAGCCAGAGCCACCTGACCCTCACTCTGCAGAAAGCAGATGGGAAGAGCACACTGTGAGATAGGTGCTGCCACATCACAAACCAGAGAGAAGTCAGCTTCATTCTATTCAAAAGCCCCATCATGCATGGCCTGAAGGAGTTATCACTGCTTGAGTCCAGCTCAAGCATAAGGAAGATAATTCACTTTTGGGAAAGCTACTGAAGGAGTCCTCTGCAAGTCACACCTTCTCTCACAGCTCCTGCTTCTTAGATGCAAATGACTTATCAAAGTTAGGTCAAAGTAAAGTAAATTATCTAAACCAACTACTAAGATACCAGGGACAACAAATGGAGTTAACACAATTGTTCCAGACCTTCAAGGAATTAACATCAGCACTCAATAGTTCTGTAAAATAGAAAAGAAGGAAGTACCTCCAAATTCTTTTTATGAAAGCCAGATATTGAAACCAAACAATAACAAGCAAAGAATTATGGGCCAGTCTCCTAGATGAACATAGATGAAAGGCTTCTCAATAAAATGCTTGCAAATCACATTCAAAAACTTTGAAAATATCATCATCAGCTATGATCAAGTAAATTTTATCAAGAGATCCACTAAGATTCAACACATGTAAATCAAACAAATGTAATCAACTATATAAATACACTCAAAGCAACAAAATATATGATTATCTCATTAGATACAGAGGAAAAGATTGGACAAAATGCAACATTCCATGATGACAAAATTTCTGGAGCAACAAGGGATACAGGGGACCTATCACAACACAATAAAGGCAATTCATACCAAACCCAAAGTCAACAACATGCTAACTGAAACAAACAAACAGACTCCAGCCTTTCCGCTAAAGTCAGAGTGCTATTTCAAGGGAGGGAGAGTAGGACACGGCTGCTATGAAGAAATGGTGGTAATAAACTGGAAGAGTTAAATGGAATGGTGTGGGAGGGTAGAATAAAGGAGGGAGTTTGGAGAGAGATATCTAACACCAAAGGCCTTTGAAAAACACCACATGGAAATTCACTCCTGTCAAAGCTTCCTAAAATATATGCATGAACATGCAAATGAGATACCCTAAATTAAGAGGTAATTCATAACTTGATGGAAAGATTTTATTACTAAAGGCACCACACATTATAGTCACAGGACATGGAGAAATCAAACTGGTACTAACCTGGGAGAGCTTCATCCCTACTGGCTAGCTTTCATTGTGCTAGAAGGTCTATGCATGCTACCATAGGACAAAAATAATCACCAATATTACCTACCTGTCAACTCTGTAAGCTACAATAACTGGTCTGGCATCATATGCCCTTTGGCACAACAGTAATGTTGCAAGAGAAAACTATAACTTTCTTACTCGATTTAAGTTCCACTCCACATTATAAAACTCATGCTTGGTACCGCGAACTGGGCCCAAGATCTGGGCCAAGGGAAAATCTTGTAATGCTATTCTACTAAATGTACATAGTAATTAGCTGCCCTCTGCATTTGCAGAAGATGACAATTAGTGCAGAGGCCTACAGCTAGCCAGTGTGCAAAGAACCAAAGACAATGAAGTGTTCCTCTCTAAGAAGGACATTTATGTCATACCCCCTAACCTAAGGCTCAGAGAGTCATATATATATTCATAGTTGCTGGGACTACATGCACAATATCTATACAAGATGACTCCAACCAATCTTCCAGCATAGAACAGTGATGGGCTCAAGATGTGTCACCCTTACCAGAGCAGCTACTGGTGACTTGAGGGTCTAGGTAAGGAATGGTCAGTTTTCTTCAGGAATATAAGCTCTGAAAGGACACTCTCCTGAAAGACCCCTGAAGAGGACTTCCCTTCAGGAAGAGACCCCTGGACCCAAAGACCGAGCTGAGACCACGGATGCGGATGCAAACTGCAAGAGGTTTATTTGAGATATACACAGGTACCTGTGGGTGACAAAGTCTCTCGGAGGACTTGCACGCCCACAGGCTGGGGAGAGGGACTTTTATAGGGCTGGGTAGCAAAAGTGCCGGTACAGAAGCGAGATGCATAGTTACAGGGGTCCCATTGGTCAGCTCAAATAAGGCGTTGAGTCATCCGAGGACAAGTCTCTTACGTGTTTGGGGATCTGATAATAGCTGACGTAGCTTATGTTTGGGTTTTTCTCCAAACTCTCTGCTCCCCTCCCAAGGCCAGATGTCCATCCACAGATATCCTATTTGGCAGCCTATGAGTACTGACCTTGTCTGGTACTTTTACTTGTTTATGTGGAAGCCTTGCAAAATGGCGTTACCATTGCTAAGCCAGGCCTTAAGCTATTAGCCTTGAGTGGGGGTCTTTCACTCCAATAGATAACCCCATACACACCCATATACACACAGGAAGCACAAAAATGGAATATAAGCACACATAAACTTGGGTGGTAAAAGTGGTGAGGGGTTGGGGATGAGTCAGAAGGAGGGAATGTAGAAGTGCATATGATCAAAACATATTAAGTATGCATATACGACATTCTCAAACAATAGAACAAAAAGCCAAGTATGGTGGTGCATGCCCATGACCCCGGCAGTTGGGAGGCAAACCCAGATTGCATGTTTAGATAGAATTTGTTTGCAGACTTCACTCTGAAGAGATGGTCAAAATGTGAGTCTTTCTAGGTTTGCTCAGAGCTGTGTATGTGTGTACCCAGACATGTGTCTGCTGCAAAGCAGCTGGTGTGCTGGGTTTCTACTACTTTTCATACTTTTATACTTCTTTTCTCTCATTTTCCCCTCCCAAGTAAATTGACAGGAACAAAAAAATGATAAGGGATGTGGGCATATATTAAAACAGACATATGCATGGACACATGATAGCGCATTAGGCGGAAGGACACAATACTGGCCTCTCTGCCTGCAGTGCTGGCCACACCTGCATTCCAGCACTGCTCAGAGTCTGCACAGCAGCATATACCATGGGCCAAACATGCTTAACATGAGTCTTGTGAAGGTGGAGTTTTCAAAGCATGTCAAAATATGTCCTTCCTTACTCTCCATGCTATGATGACAAAGGATCTTACTTGTTGTACAGAAATTAAAAGGAAACATATGTATTCATCATTTGCTTATTTTCCATATGTAATAATATATATTAATAGTAATAACACAAAAGTACAGTAAATTTCAAAATTTAGTTTCTTTTTACACTTTACCCTTCTTTAACTTAAGCATCACCAGTCTTTTGAATGTTTAGTAGATTAATGTAAGAATAAAATTTATTTCTCTTTTCATTAATAGTCAATATATTTACAAGTTAAGTAATAAGACCTTAGGAAATCTTGTTTATGAACTATTAAACCACCTAGACACTTGGTTGAATGGGTTCCCTTAAACATTTTAAAACCATTTTTAGAACTTAATGTATCCTGTTTTACCAAATATCTGGTAGGAAAACATCAATAAGCAAAGATGAAGTAATAAGGAAATCAAGAAAAGCCTAATAGATATACAAACATAAGAAGTAATTATCATCTGCACATAAAATGTGAATAAATCAAATTCAACAACCCCTAAACTCATGGGCAAAGTCACCAAAAAACATTGTGCTTAAAAAACGATACTATATTCTCTTTAGCATTTCCTAAATCTGCGATAACATTGTTACAAATGTCACCCAGAAACTTATGCAAGTATGAAGTGCTATCTTCCTACAATCCCCTGGGGCACACTTTATTGCTAGCATCTGGCATGTTCTAGAAATTCATTTAAATTCAAGACTCGGAGTTGAGGAAAGAGCTCAGTGTTCAAAGTGCTTACTATGCAAACATGAAGACCTGCGTTGACATCTCAAGCACCCACAGGGGGATGTCTATATGTGGTAGCATGCCTTTGTAATTCCAGCAATGGAGGGCAAGGTACCAAGGGTGGAGTTAGGCAGATCTCAGGGGATTTCCTGGCCTAGGCAACAAAAGCAGCATGCTTTATGCTCAATGGCAGGCCCTGTCTTTAAAAAGTAATGTATAGAACAGTTGAGGAAGACACATGACATCAACCCAAATTCTGACCTCTATTTGCACATGAGCTGCACACACACACACACACACACACACTGGTGTGAATTATAAGTATTTTTTCTTGCTCTGTGATGGGGATTTGTACTTGCTGTTTTTCACTGTCTTGTCTTTCTCACTGGACCACTTATTCACTAAGGTATACAAAAAGATGGAAGAAGTTAATGCCAAAGAAATGGGGTTGTGGAGATGAGACTAGCATATCCTGTGACTATGGCAACTAGAAAAGAAGACTGCTGGGAATGGTCTTAAGGAGTACTTCACAGCTGTAAATTTCCCACTGCCTTTGTAACAAACTCTCATATGTTCAATGCTGTAAATGATAGAGTGCCACCTCACGGTTTTAGAGGTCTAAAACCAGCCTACTATCACAGGATCAAAATCAAAGATGAGCAAGCCAATGTCTTGCTCTACAGGCTTGACGAACTGTCCATGAGGCCCAAGACTCACTAGCAATTCAAGAGGAATAACATGAAGCCATCAGTGCACTATCCTGCAAGCTCAAGGGACCACACCCATAAAGACGGCTTTACTTCATCTTGGCTCAAGGGCAGACCGTTCAAACCTGTTCACAGTAAGTCATACGACCTAAAGGTCAAAGGCATGGGTACAGTAAGATGCTTTATCTTGGCTTTGGGTGTCTTATTCTAAATAACAAACCTGGTCTGAGGTATGGTTATGTCTAATCCTCAAACTCAGGTAAAGAGAAGTTGAATCTAAGGTGTGATTGCTCAATCCTTGCAGAAAAGAGGAAGAAAAGTCTGTTTGCTCTGTATACATGATACCATGTTCCCCTTTTAGGTTAAGGTACATAAGAGTGGTGGAAAATAAACTTGAGTCGTTCAGTATTAATGGAATTTGCCCTCCTGACATCTGTTCTTTGTCTTTCTCCTTTCCTTTAACTCCTTTAGCTAGACTTTCTTTAGTTCACACTCCCCCTTCCAGGTATGAAACATGGGCTGTCCAGTTGGCTCTGAAAGCAGCTCCCAAAACACAGCCCCCCACATATGGTGCAGCAACATGGGGCTATACAGACAACAGCGACAGCCACCCACATTTGTCAGTGGCCTTATCAATCCTCACAGACAATATTGGCTATTCACCTCTCTTATAATTCTTTCTGTTTCATTTACCTCCCTCTTCTCCACAGACCCAGGAAAGACCCCGAAGTGATTGTTCTATCTTGAATTCAGCTACTCAGCATGTAGCACCAGTGGCTACATGGGATGGCCTCTGGAATTGGAAATAGCAAGAATATTTTCAGGAGATGGAATATAGGATAACATAAAAATGGCCTTTCCATAAAGAACTAATTACTACGAAGCTTAGCGAGAGAAAGCAGACACAAAACTCAAAGAAAATGAAAAGCCTGGCAGAGATGTGTTTCATTGCTAGTTAGAGTTTAAGCCCTGTTTTTGATGAATTAATTTTCCTAAATTAGGTCAAACTGAAAGCTGAGAATGAATTTAGAATGGCAGTTTTTCTGCCTCAGTACAATCCAAGTCCTACCCCAATCTGAGGCACGTTCTCAAGCTCCCCATTATAAAGGAAGGTGATATACACATACAATACCTCCAAAGGTCATGAAACATAAAGGATATCTTCTCCCCAAGTGTGGGCTCTTCATATGTCTTTTACATAGAAGATATGACACAATTAGGATCTGTAGAATAACATAAGTGGATGACTACAGATATTTAAACTTTCAGTTGCAAAAGAGGTTATTCTAGATAATAACACCACTATGGAAAGCTAGAAATATTTTTAGTTCTTATAAATATTAGGGCATGAGCTACTTGTTTATATTTTAAAATATCAGCAAAATGCTTAAAATGAATCTGAAAAACCATTTTAAAAAACTTATAATAATAAATAATGGTTCAACTGTTTAAAACTTTTACCCAACTCTTCCCATAGCGAAAGACCATGATGTAGATAGGTGAGGACACAGATCCATGCTCCACTTGGGCATCCCTGGGGTGGGCTAAGATAGAACCTGTTTCTTTCTGTGTACACTCCTGGTAGTGGGCATTTATTTTTCCAAGTATTAAGATAGTACAATTTTCGTTCCTGTGCTTCTGAAACCAAATCTGTGTTGTAGAGCTTTGTTATGAGTGTAAAACTTGTAAAAGAAATCAAATATACTGTTAAGTGTCATCATTTCTCTAAAGACTAAAGCTGACAGGGAGAGATAGCTGCTAATCCTGAGACTCAAGAAGAAAAAGGCACAAAAAGAATTCAATGGATTCTGACTTGATTACAATTACAATCTCCCAATAAGACTTTCCTAAATTAAATGAAGCATTTACCTACCTAGGACAATGAAGACCTTTGAGACATCACTTACCAATTGCTTTTTATGAGTGTGTGCACATAGGCACACACAGCTTCCTATGTTCTAGAAGATCCAATTGTCCTACCTTAGGGGATAAGTTTCACTTTTTATGTTTTTGCTGGTTATAATACCAATTACTCTAACGACCAAAAGCTGAGAGCTTGTGCTGGCTTCTCAGAGAATAATTGAATTTCCTCCCTGAGTTTTGTTAAGAAAGAAGGGAAGGAAGAAGTGAGGAGCAAAGAAAGGGTGCACAGATCTTCCAGATGAAGGGGGAAGTGACATAAGGTGACTAGACTCACTCAAGGCTGGAAAGACCACCAGTTCTCTGTGGCCACTTTATCTACACATGCCCTCATTTCCATCTTAAGGAGTACTGATCTTAATGTCACACAAGGAGGCAGAGATAGGCCTTACTTAGATTCCTTTTGTCATTTCTTCAAGGAATAGTTCATTGAACAAACTAATCACACACACACACACACACACACACACACACACACACACACACACACACACATCTTCCTATCCCTAAGATCTTATTCCTGGAAACTTCCATAAGGGCACCATTATCAGTGCCATCCAGCTCATATCTAAAGACTTTTCTAGTGCCCTAATACATCTTGTTCCATTTTCAAAAGAAGGACTGTGAGAAAATGAGTATGGACAGCCTGAGCCTTTTTCTACCATGAGTAAAACTGAGCTGACGATGTCCTCAAATGTTAGTGTAGATAGCTAAAAGTGGAAGCTACGCCTCCTCAGCAAGAGCTGGAATGGCACTACACAGAGGAAACTCAGGGAATGGTGTCGTGCCTCTGCTCTGCTCTGGCAGTCAGCAACCCAGTAAGTGATTTCATACATTGAATTCAAGTTATACTTTGCTTCCCTAGATGTCCTAGTAGGTGTATCTAAAATCCTGGGGGAAAATTATTTTTATAGCCCGGGTTATAAATCACCAGAAATTCATTCTAGGATTTCAGATTCTTTATCTTCATTTTGAAATACTAATGGTTTGAGTTCCAAGTACCCACCACATCCCACTCCTTGTCAAATGGCTAAGAACCTATACATAAAAATGCAAACGCACTAGGTTGAACTCTAAATTTATAGGAACAGTTTTGTACTCAGGATCATTTGTCAAAGCCCAAACTTTTTCCTTCATAAAATTTAATGTTTAAATAATGGCTTTTCTTATAGAAACACACACCTTTATAATTAAATAGAAATCAAAGTTACTTTGATGGACAACAGTGTTATGACTTATGTGGAACCCAGTACAAGGTCGGAATTCAATTAATAACAGCCTCAGGGCCTTGACTTTTTAATGTACATTTGCATTTTGCTCTCCATTTGTTCTAGAAAAAGGATGATTTTGCCTGGAAGAATATTGTTAATCTAAAACAGCTACAAAAATATCTGCTACCTTAAAAAAAATAACAGAAACCAGTGTCTGTCTTCTCTCATGCTGGTCACTCACATCTTTGTCTCATTAAGAACTGAAGCTAAATGATGCTGTTAACCAATACAGTCTGTGCTTCTCTGATTATTTAAGTTTTCCTATGTTTTTTTATTAAATGTCATGAGGCTTAAGAAGCTAGCTCTAGAAGAGAATTCTTGCAGCCCCTTTCGTTGTGGGAAAGCTGTATCAAGGATTCTGGTTGCATGGTTTCTGTATTGGGCTGGAAGCCCATCCCAGACCTGCCTTCCTTTTCTTTTTCTTTGTGCCTCAAGTCTTTTCCCTGCCTCCCTTTACCCAAACTGCAGGAGGAAAGATCTGACAGTATGCCCCATATGTTTGAAAAACAACACTGAATAAGGAACCATTGCTTCAAAGTAATCATTAAAAACACAAGAAATGGAACATAAGGAGAAATAGATCTATACATGGTGGGAAAAGACCAGAAAGGGGGGGAGCAACAAACAACTAGCAGCCTGTTTTTCAATTCAACATGTTCACTCTCTGTAGATTTCAAAGTGTGAGTCAGAGGTGATTCCAGCCATCTGTGAAAAGCATCCAAACAAGCAGATATGAAAGCATCTGCTGGGGACAGAATGGCCCTCAGTTTTCAGATACCACAGGAATTGGTGACAGTGCAAAATCAGCTCCAAAGATCCACTACAACACAGAACATTCCAGAAAAAACTATCATAACAGAAGGTAATGTTCACTTCACAAGTCACCAAGGCCCTTCACCTTCCCCATAAACAATTACAAATCAGATATTGACAATGCCTTATGAAAATTCAAAAGTAAATAAACAAAACAACTTGTTTTACTTTGCTTGAAAATATAAATACATTTTCAAGACAAGAACCACCAGAAGCAGCCAGGGTCAGTGTCAGACCCAAAGACTGAAATAATAAGCCAGAGCTCGTGTGAACCACCTGCACCTGACCAGGCTGTCGTCGATCCTATTGCATGGTGGAGTGTGAACCATTGATGAGCCTAAGTACTCAGTGGTGACCCCTCAATGCAGAACAGTCAGTGAGACACATCCCTGCTTGGCAACATTTTCTAAGGACAAAGTTTACACACGAGTCATTAGCAGGGTTGCATCAGGAAGTCACTTACCTGCACAGGTTGCCAGGTATAGGAAAATCCTGCAAGGTAAAGAAGAAGAATGACAGCCATGATCCAGGGAGGTCTGTGAGTTAGTGAGGGGTGTTGGGCTCAGCCACAGGCTCTACCATGATTTCCCCCTTGTGTCTTGTTGGCATGAGAAAATTGCAAACTCAGTTTTGGCAGACTTTCCAATTTTCTTAAGAAACTGGAGATCTAATGAGTATGTTTCTAAAGCTTTACAACTAGTTCAATTTTTTAAAGACAAAATACCATTTGAGCAAAAGTGCATACAACTCAAGCCCTGTCAAGCCCCGGGTTAGATGATGGAGATACAGAAAGAATGGCTCAGGGAAGGAGAATAAAAATCACTATGCTTAAATTCCTTTTTCAAATGTTTGCTTCCAAAATTATGTTTCAACAGCTATAGCAGCTGCCTCTGTTCTGTGATCTTAAATGCTGGGTGTACCATCTCTCTAGAAATCCCAGCACATCTGTCTGCATAGGGCTGAAATGCCACCTCTTGGCATGAGTTTCATGGTTACACTACTCATTTTACATAGGCTTGCTCCCCTTCAGACGACCCTATAGCAGCGATCACAGGAACACAGACTTCAGTGTCAGATGACTTAGTTTTCAGTCTTGGCTTCTCCGATACCAACTCACTTTCTGAGTATGTTATGAAGTTTTCTTCTGAGTAATAAGTAATTTGGTTGCAATTCCAGAGTAAACAATGACCACTGAAAACTCTCCATCTAATGTTTGGACTCAACATATTTACTCTTTTTGTTTCAGTTCTGGGAGCAAAAAAAATTTCCATGAATGCACTCGTAGAATGCACCCCTTTCTGCAGAGAATGAAACTCTTGAACTTGAAAAGAGAATATTATGTAGTTATCTATTTCCAGAATGCCCAGAAATTGTTCTGAAGAGGATTCAGGGCAGGGAATGGCTTCCTCTTACACTTACAGATGGAGGGCTCCTGAACTAAGTCGGTGGTTCTCAGCCTACAGATTGCCATCAAAACCCTTACTGAACAACTTGTTAGTCCAGAAGATCCTTGAAAGCCAAAAGAAAACAGCACCCACTGTCATGCTCTCACTAGCCCAGGATAGTTTGAAAAGTCATGCATGTCCCTGCCTAGTGCTTAACTCCTCCGGCAGTCTGCCATGCTTCTATTAATAATTGATAAGAGCCAAATCTGATGTGATAGATTTCCAATTATGTTTCACATTCTTTTCATGGATTAATAATGAAGAACAAGAAGTTACCTGGCAGTAAAATGTATTACACTATATGGCTCTGTCCAGACATTTATTTTGAAAAATGGAATTTAGAGCCCTTTGGCTATTTCAAATGGAATATGAATAAGAAAATTGAAATGTCTACATTTTCTTGATTTTTACTCTATCTTCCTGTTATTTTGTTCTTAAGTTCAGAAAGTTAAACAAATAAAACATATTTTTCTCTAAACATGTGGCAAATTCTTGCTTTAATAACTCTCACCCAAAATTAGTACTCAATTATTAGTATAGACAGGATGATCATCAGTATCGAGCTTAGGTGGGGACACTGAACACAAGCATGTATAGTACATGGTGGACCTAGTCATGTGTGGTAGCTTCTAGAATGCAAGCTAGACATCAACAAACATTCACAAATATCAGGCCAGCTTTCTACTATTTTCTTCCGGGTGTTAAATTCAGAGTCGTAATGAGCATACCACTTCTTCTGCTCCTCATTTCTCTTCATAATGATCATAACATCATCATCATTTTGCTTAGTGAAAATATTGTTAAGTTTTGACAATTTCATATATGAGTACTGTATTTA
This sequence comes from Cricetiscus sungorus, assembly GCA_030556225.1. Classification (NCBI taxonomy): domain Eukaryota; kingdom Metazoa; phylum Chordata; class Mammalia; order Rodentia; family Cricetidae; genus Cricetiscus; species Cricetiscus sungorus. The sequence continues at coordinate 809,757 of JANBXA010000366.1, forward strand.
CATCAGTTCTTTCCTCACTTCCCTCCCCTCAAATCCTTCTGTGTACCTCTCTCTTTTCACTTTAATTATTGTTACATACATAGTTTTATACTTAGCACAACTGTCTGAGTTGTTGTAGTGTTGCTCATACAGACATGGTTAACACTGATCAGTTGGTGTTGGATAACCAGTTGTGGGGTTCATACCTAAGGAAGTCTAATTCTCCCTTTCTCAGCAATCACTGATTGCCTATAGTTCTTCATCTAGGTTGAGATCTCATGACATTTCCCCCATCTGTGTTGGCATATCAACTGGCAGTATCATTTTTCATGTCTTCTTCAGTCAACTAGGTTGTTGAGATTGCATGGATACAGCCTCCCAGTCATATGTGGAATGTTTCAGAACTATGACTCTGGCAATGTTTCCTTCTCCTTCTCTGTGTTCCTTGAGCCTTGGGTGAAGGAACGGTGTTGTAGGTGTATTGGTTGGGCCTTGGCACCCCCAATCAGTTGTTCTCTGAATTTTGGCAAGTTGTGGCTTCTAAAATCATCTCCTCATACTTTTAAAAAGAATCTTATTTGATGAGGGATGAGTGACACGCTTAGAAAACTAGATCTAGGCACAGGCAGGTAACCTCAGCTGGGCCTCGAGACTGGATGTGATTCAGGTGGGTTAGACTCGGGCCAGCCGATCAGATGACCAAAAAGAAGATGTTTGAACAGGGGAAACCTGGGAATTGGGCATAGTGCAGGCAGGATTAATCAGACTCTTGATGACTATATTCTTAATGGGCCTTGGGGTGCGTGAAAAACTATTCCTTTGCTTTGCTGCAAAACAGCATTGGAGCTACTTTGATAGGTAGATTGAAAAGAATGGGAGAAAAGAAACATCTAATAGAACTAATAGAAACTAAAGCTGAAACAGAGTGGGTTTGAATGGGTGGGTAGGAAGAGGGTGTAGTAGTTTCAATTTAATTGGCCCCATACAATCATAGGAAGTGGAACTATTAGGAGGTGTGGTCTTTTTGGATTAAGTGTGTAACTGTGGGGGTGGGTTTTAAGGTCTCCTATGCTCAAGCTACAGCTAGTTAGTTTTCTTTCTGTTGCCTGTGGATTAAAATTTACAACTCTCAGTTCTCAGGCTCATGTTTGAGGCTTAATTCTAGTCAACTTACAATTTCCTTGAGGGGGTACACCAAGATTTGGATAATTTCTAAAGATCTACAGGGCAGAACATTTAAAGAGAATTTCATGAATGAACACAGCTATCAAATTTCCTATTTTCGATCTTCAGAGAGTGCTCCACAGCACAGACTAAAATCACAAATGAGCAAGTGTCTCAATGTGTTCAAGAGCATCAAAGTCTGGATCTTTGGCCTCAGCCATGGTGACATCCATCCAAGGGACTACAGACACGTTCTCCATTAGTAAGCAGCTGGCTTTTACACATTTTCTCAGCTCTCATGAAGCTGTGAGCCAGAGCAAAAGGCAAGAAACTGAATTTGTGATTTTATTTATGAACATGATTGAGGCAGAAGCTAAAGAGCACAGCATGGCTTTCTCCAGAATAAGATGGATGAAACATCAAAGCAAGCTGGCCTCCTTCAAAACCCAGGTCATGAGCCTGAGCCTCAGGTATGTGAGCACTAACGCTATTCACACATCTCTCATTTCTCATTGTGACCTATGGTTGCTGACTGAAACTGATTAGTTCTTCAAGGGAAAAAATAACTTAAAATCCAGCCTGAGTTGAAGAACAGCCCGCCCCCACCCCCTGCTCTCCTTCCCCACGTCTCTCCGTCAAACACATATGATTCTTTTCTTTTCTCCAAAGCAGATGATGATATTGAAGAACAAATGAATAGCATCCCACATACTGTCCCTGGGATGCCTGGTCACCATGCCTCAGCAAGTTGCTCATTTCTCCCAAAGGTCCCTGAAAAGCAAAGTTATTCTGAGCATAGACCAGTTGCTTTGAACATTTCAGTGAGGCAGCCTGAGAGGTGTGCTGAGCAGGGAGGGATTGCACTGTCTGTGCAGAATGCTGCTTCTAATTGGCTCAGCCTGCCAGCCACTTGAGACTACATGCCAGTCCCTGACAGAAATCAAACAGTTCTTGCTCAGACCAACTGGACTGGCTTTACTCAAATGAGCTACCCTGACCAGGTATAGCTCATAGTGTGTACATGGAAATGACCTTTGCCACCTACAAGTTCCAAGAAATTTTTTGAGCAAGAAGTCAGTCATTTACAAAGGAAATCCATGTGTCAATAATGCCGAAGAAGACTCATGCTTCTTCATGATAATGAGTAGATTTAGTACCTGAGCCAGTTACTTCCTATCTGTCTCAGAGTCCTATATTTAGCATGCACAGGCTGGGGAGACAACAGACATCCTTGGAGCCCAGCTTATCTGTAGGAACAACATAACCTTTAGGTTTGATAATCATTCCAAATATTGTATATTTAAAAGCAAATGTTATTCTAATTAACCATGTTCACAAATGGTGACAGCTTCTCCTACAAACGCTGGCCTGGAGAATAACCCCCAAGACTCAAATCAGAATGAAAAAAACAAAAGTATGAACTTAAGTCAATCTTGTACAAGGTCATGACCTTCAAAGATCGTTAGGTATTAAGACCTAATGTATTTTACAGATAGCTGTCTACAGAGAGTGCTGCACTGTCAAGAGTTAATAACCCCAGATGCTGACCAAGAGACACTAGGGACACGTCTTTGAGATAAAAGAAGCAGAAAGATGCTTCTGGCTCTCCCAGGGAAAAGCAAACCTCTGTTCTTCCTGAAATGACTTTCAGGCATTCAGTGCTATGATGAGATTCCCATCAATGTTTTGTTTCCTTTTATTAATATTCAATCAGACTGGTAACATGTGTACTGCTTACCTATACAAACATACAAAACAATAATAATACACTAAAAAGCTGAATCTGTATCTATATCATAGACACCACCACCTCATATATACATATATGTATACATATATATATACACACACATATATACACACACATGCACACACACATATATACATCTATACATACATATATATATATATACATATATATGTATGTAAATTTCATATATATATATATATATATATATGAAATTATCTGAAATTTTCCCTTGCATTCACGACAGAAAAATATATGAACTTTATGCAGAATCCTCTTGTATGGTATTTTTAAAACAAAATATTGTGTTTCTGTGTAACTGAATACACATCTATCTCATCGTTTACCAGAGGGTTATAAAGATGAGTCATAATTACATAATGGTTTAATTCCCTCTCTACTAGCAGACCTCTTGGGTATGTCTGGTGGACACATGTATAAATGCTGCTAAATCTTTCTACAGTTTGCTCATATTTCTAGAGCATCCTTGGACATTTCAGTGTCATTTCTTAGAAAGCGTTTTGTTTACTGAAGTTCCCATCAACACGTTTGTCTTGGACAATATGCTTCTGCAACCACAGGCTGTGAATGGATGTTCACACTTCTTAATCAGGCATACTAGCAGTCAGCAAGCTCCCTAGCCTTCCAGTATGTCACAGGTTCCCCCAAACCTACCCAAATCTTAGATTCTTCAAACATGAAGGTGAAATTCTTTATTCTCTCATATCTATGCATCAGTTTTAATAATTTTACACTAAAGCCACATATATCATAGGCTTTTGTGTTTATACCAATATATCATAAGTTTCCTAGAACATGGCTATGACTCTTAGGGCATAGCAGCAAAACCAGTTAGAATATGACTAGATGTGGAAGACAACTTCAGTTCATCCACATTAAATCAACTATGAGAGGTCAGTCCACATGGGGACTTCAGTCTGTGTTGCTCATGCCTCCCACAGTCTCACCCCCTTATACTCATCTCATTGACCATTATGCCAGTCTTGAGAAACATGTCACCTCTGCTCCATCTGGAATGTTCCAGTGTCATTTATTTTCTGGAGCTCTAGATTATAAAAAAAAAACAAACAAACAAAAAAAAAAAAAAACAAAAAAAAACCCAAAACAAAAACAAAAAACAAAACAAAACAAAACAACAAAAAAACAAGCAGCAACAAAAGAAATTCACTTTCCAGACTTCTAATTTCAGATGCCGTGTGTCTTGCTCTCACACAGCTGTGAGTTCTCCTCCTATCTGAATGCATGTCACCTGCCCCCACCTCTCCCTGTGAATAACCTATAGACTACCTTCCTATTCACATTGTCCCCTGCTAACAGTATAACTACCTTCACCTGTCCACACCTGTGTCCCACCAACAGTGTGACTACCTTCACCTGTCCACACCTGTGTCCCACCAACAGTGTGACTACCTTCACCTGTCCACACCTGTGTCCCACCAACAGTGTGACTACCTTCACCTGTCCACACCTGTGTCCCACCAACAGTGTGACTACCTTCACCTGTCCACACCTGTGTCCCAACAACAGTGTGACTACCTTCACCTGTCCACACCTGTGTCCCACCAACAGTGTGACTACCTTCACCTGTCCACACCTCTCCTCACAGTAGTGGCTGAACTACTTTAACTTGTCTAGTGACTTTAGCTGTGCATTTGGAAGTCATTCTTAATATCCAGCTGTCCTCACAGGACATTTCTATAGACTACCCTTTAAATGTGGTTGTCCTGTTCTTCATAGGGTCAGATATACTGTCTTCTCACATGTGTCTCCCTTTCCTGCACAAGTTAAAGGCATCCTAAGTACTCCCCTAGATGCAGCCTGACCTCCTTGTCATGCCAATGACTTACATAAGCTTCTCCCTCTACTTTCCCTCTTCCTTCCTAAATAAGAAGCCATTTAGGGTCCTCGGAAATACTATGTTCTTTCTCTTGCGCTTCTTAGGTATTGGATGTAACTCACAGAAAATTATGCCACAGCATCTAAACAACAGATCATTGAAGAAAGATGTGAGGGAAAAAAAATGCTCTCGTCTAAAGTACAGCAGTTTGGGTTGGGGCCCAAACTTCTATCTACAGCTCCTAGGAGCAAATAATAAGAAAGGAGCCTACTCAGTACTTAGCTTCATTAGTTCTGTGAGACAAAAGTAAATTAAATATTAGTTCTGAGACGAGAGAAATGTGGTTTACTGATAGCCCAATGTGGTTTTGGGACTCTGTGTCAAAAATCCTACCTTGCCATCAATAACCAGCCCCTGAACTGACTACTATAGAGTCTTCCCTAATCCAACTTCCATGCTGTTCACCAAAGTCAGTAAATCAATCTCCCTTCCTCCCCGTTTCAGGAATTATGTGTTCTAAGTGCCAGCCTCTGGCCTCCTCTGTGATCTCACTTAGGGAATATACTCTTCAAAGCTCATCTTTGTTCCCCATCAGTAATGAAACAAGTGAAAACATGTCTCAGTGCTACAGTTGTCACTAAGAAGGACAAGGTTTGCACGTTAGTAACTCTTTATAATCTAATTAGGACAGAGGCCAATGCTGGCTTTACGATTCAATCCTAACAATTTATAGCAGACTTTGGTGTTTCTCAGTCAACCAGTGAAGATAAACTGAATACAGCTTTCTTCAATCCCAAGCATATGCAACAAAAAGCCAATGCAGTTGGTTTACGGTCAGTGTGAAGACTAGATAGTGTGAGAAATACTCCTGCTAATACCTGGCTCCTGGTATTCATGTCTTCACACCCTTCAGATGGACTGGGTATGGTTTGGGGCACAGTCAAGAGTTGTGCTTGCTTCATTTTCATGCTAAGAATTCTGAGCAAGCAGGACTGTCTCTGAAGGACCTAGTTCTATGGCTGCAATTTATCTGGCAAACAACTTTTGTCTAAAAGCAGAGCTCAGTCTTATTGTTTTCTTTCCCATTTATTTCTCTTGGTTTCTTCACCCAAGACAGTAGTCATGAAAAGTCACTCACGTCTTGCTGATGTATTTCTGCCCAAGTCCTTACCAAAAGCAGCCCAAGGGGCACAGTTATTTCTCACCAGCATTTCTAGTGTGTTTTCTTCCCTGGATGAACCAGCCTGCCTTTTCCTTCATCCCAACAGATAAGGCTATACAAACACCTCTTCTGGATACAATTGTTTGCTCATAATTCTCTGCATACCTTTCCCATTACAGCATATATATATATATATATATATATATATATATATATATATATCTGTGTGTGTGTGTGTGTGTGTGAAAACTATAAATATAAAAATGGTTGAAATGAAAGGTCTGCCTGAAAATTCACCAAGAGCTGCTGAAGATTTTGAAGGACAAAACATAAGCATTTACTACTGTAAGCCGTGGACATTTTGGTTGTGTTTGTTTCTGCAGCATTACCTGACCTCTTCTGACTTATTCAGGTGACTTTGAATCACCACAATGATTCAATATTTTTTATAATGCTTAGAAAAAGTAATCAAGCATGTGGACTTATGCCTAGAGCTTTGTACATGCAAGACAAACACTCCACTAATGAATTACATTTCTAGCATTTCATTTGTGACACGAAATCTCACAATGTAGTCAAGGTTAATCTTGATTTCACAATTCTCCTTCCTCTGCCTCTGGAATAGTGGAATCATGGGTGTACATCACCATGCCTAGCTAGTCTTCTTTTGGTAAATGTAAAACTATGTTTCCATCTAACATGTACTATAGATGAAACCCCAATTTATGATGAAGCCAACATTTTTTTATATTTTTCAGCAAAGGAAACAACTGAGTTAATTCTAATAATTGGTAACATACTTTGGTATTATTTCCCAGCCAATCTGGATTCAGCTTCATTTAATATCGAGCATGTATATGACACCTTGACCACACTTTCTCATGGTTACATTTTTGTTCTTGTCTCCAGCTCCATCCCTTTTCTTAGACCACTTACTGAAAAGATTTACAAATTAATTCTTTTTCTCCCTCTTGATATGTAAATCTTCTCTGCCTGGTGCAGGTTTCAAAATCTGAAAGTGTCTTTCTCGTGGCTCTAGAGGTCATTCCTTGGAATGCACTCAGTTAGGAAGTTGATGCTCCAATCCAAGTTCTAGTAAGAGGGGAGGATCTCAACTGTAGTCAGCAAAATACCACCCAGCAGACAGAAAGCTTGGCTCCACCAATAACATGCCCCTACAAGTGTCCTTGACCTTGCAGTCCATTATGACTCTTTTGAATTCATCTCTTGCAGTGCTGCTTAATATGCACTGCATTGACAGCCCTCAGAAAGTTACATTACCTTAGATATGACAAAGGACTGGAAAAAAAACTATCCACATGAAAGAGTGTCATGTTGAGACTGACCTCTAGGCTGGTGAGGTAGCTTGGTGGATAAAGTGCTTGATGAACAAGCATGACAACTGTTCTAGTTTTCTTTCTGTCACTAATAAAACACTCAACAAAGCAACTTGGGATAAAAGGGTTTATTTGACTTATACTTAAAAGTCATATCCACTCATGCTAGAAACTCAATGCAGGAGGGAAAAATCCATAGAGAGATGCTGCTTGTTGCTTCACACAAACAACTTGCTCCCAGCCTCATGCTTAACCTGTTTTCTTATGCAGCTGAGGACCACCTACTTAGGGATGGTAAATGGAATGGCCACCTGTGTCAGTTAGCAATCTAGTCAATGGCTCCACAGAGATGGGGAAGCCAATGTGATCTGGGCAATCTCTCCAGTCTTACTCATGGGAGTCTATGCTGTGTTGAGAACTGGAGGTAACTATGGCATAGACTTATCCCCAGCACCCACATAAAAGTCAAACACTGAGGTGGAGAATAATAGAGGAATTCATTAGTTGACCTGTGATATCCACACAAATGTATGTGCATGAATGTACCTACATATACATACATACAATACACACACACACACACACACACACACACACACACACACACACACACACACACACATACACTCACACACCACACTAGCAGGCACTATTCTAGGTATTTTACATGTATTGACTCAATTTTATCCCTGCCAAAGTACTGTAAGGAATCCACTTTAGACAAGATTAGCTGAAATGCAGAGTAGATTTCCTCAGAGCTCTTTGCTAGGAAAGGGCAGTATGATGTTCCACTCCTGAACTTTCTGTGTCTCTCACACAGAAAGTGAACATACCACCTAGAACCTTTGTGTGAGAACTCACAGAAACACCCACTTATAGAACACAAAACTGATGCCCCTAAGGAGGGATGTAGAATTCGTTGAAAACCAGTCAAAGGCTGAGCAGACACACCAAGTCCTATGCATGAATTTGTGCCTGGCTGTGGTATCCTCTGTGACCTGCTGGGAACAAGTATACCACTGCTAAGAACAATTATAATTCTGTTTCTCACTATTTTCTTTTCCACCTGAGGCCAAAGTGGTAACCTGGCACTCAATGAATGTGTGAATACCAAGGCTGAGATGCAGTCGTCAATATCACCCATTTTGAGTTCTGTCTCTTTCTTGGGGTTTACAAGTATGCAATGGCGTACTGGTCACACGTATTTCACAGAGGAGGGTGTATGTGAAGCTGTGGTGAGCTACAATCACATGTGCAGTGGCCACAGATGACCTGCTGTGTGAAATTTACCTCACCTCATTCTCTGCTTCCCAAGGAGACAGTGCCAAAGATCCAGACAGGCTGGTCTGATCCACAGGACACTTTGTGAAATCAATAGACTTGGGTAGCTGGATATCAGCCTGTGCCTAGAGACAAGCTTTGGTAGCTGAACATGGAATATTCCAACTGTAGGAGAAAATCTAAACCTAGGGACCACAGCTCAGAATTCAGGTCTTTGGGGGAAATATAACAGAAAAGATGGCTTGTTATTTCCTTATCAGAACTGAGTGCCACTCACTACTGCAGGAGGAGGTGGCCTCCAAGTGAGTGATTGCTTGGAGCCAAGTCATGCCATTCCATGTTGCCTCTGAAGACAAATTATGCCAAAATGTTTGCATAGAGGTCAGGTGTTGAAAAAAACATTGTAAAATTATATTAGTCTATTTTTAAACACACTTAGAAAGCAATTTGTCTCTAGTTAGTGTCACACAAAAGTGAAACTAAAATAATTAATAATAATCAAACTCTGGGCTGGAGAACTTAAATAACTACATGAGGATATTTAAATATGGACTTAACATGAACATTCACAGCAAGCATATTAGTAGTTTATGAGCCACAGTAACTTAAAAGGACTCACCAGGAAGTAGCTGGGAGAAGCCATTACTATTCATTTCATTACTACTATTTCAACAATGGAGAAACTGAAAAAGCAGAGTGGCTTCAACGTCTTATCTATGACCGTCCTGCTAACAGAGTTTACCCTCTCAGCACAGCCTGTAATTTTAACTCATGCACCTCCTTGTGTGTAACACTCGTGTGTTGTACATGCTTTGGATAACTTCACTGACTTACCTCTTCTCATTCCCACTTCCTTAATTGTTAGGGGTGCAGGTCAGTCCCCAAACACATTTGTTCAGCGTCAAAGAATTGTGGGGACTTTGTGTTGTTTCCCTGGGGAAGTGATTTTTTTTCCTTTCCAACCTCTTCTTCAAAATGGTAGCTGTGTGCTTGTCTGTGAAAGACTCACAGAGCATGGACCCTCACGCCCCGGCTCAGGAAAGGCATCCCCCCAAATCACTTACGAGAAGCAGTCTTGATGCAAAAGCATGAGGTACTTTATATTCCAAGTGCACTGGGGCCCACAGTCATACTCCATGTGGGGGTAGAGGACTGGGTACAGAATTGAGACAGCTTATTTATAGGGTTACAACAAAGCTGGCACACTGTAAACCAATCATCTCATAGCATCCAGCGAGGACCAATCAATTTAAACCATCTAAGCCCACGCTTAGCCCCAGAGGTCTGCATTTATGTGATCTCATGGGTGGGGTGACAAAGCTTATTTCCTGTGTTCACTCACTCACAGGTGCTATTGTAAAATAGTCCTGTTGTAAACAGCAAAGAATGTGACCTTTTGCCTACTTACTGCCAGGGGCCAGGGTCTGGAATTTAAACTTCTAGCTTCCTGGGGTCAGTGGAGAGTTAGGATAAATTTTTCCATCCTTACAACTGGAAGCCCTGTAAAGGCCTCACTTTCTCCAAATTGAGTATTGCATCAAACCTGAGTACTCTTATCTCAGAGTTGGGGATGTGCCTTTTCATGCTCAAGATTGCCCCATCGGTATGACTGCTAGAGAGACACAGGGAAAAAAAAGCATTCATTCCCTTTGACTAAAATAATCCCTTCTGGGTTGCTGCTTAGGAAGGGATAGAACTTCCCACTACACTGTTTCCGCTTTTATGTTACGATTGCCTGCTCTGCTTTCAATAACAGTACAATATAGCCACTGAGAACTCCATGCATCCTGTGGAACATGAAATCCCTAAGGTTTCTAGTTATAGTCCTTTTACTTCACCCATGCATGTGTTTTCTTTTAACGTGGCAGCAATCGTCTGCAAGAAACCCTCTGTGGTGAGGGTAACTCCAATGCTCACATTCCTGTAGAAGAATTAGATATCACTTGAGCTGAAGGTGCCTTTACCCTAGAATGTGAAGCAGGACCTGTATGTACACCCAAGAGAAATCGCAGCAGAAGACTTGAAGCCATCAGTAAGTAAGTAAGCAAAGAAACCAAACACCTGTTGTAGAAATGTCAGGGCCGTATCACATGACAGAGACTCTGCCGTGACTTTTAAGAAACACAGCCATCTCCATTACCTGTCCTGTCTTTTTCTCTAGCTACCATTACTCTGGCTCTCCACCTGCTACCTGTCACTTTGCTTCTGATACCCCTTTCGTCTAAAATGTCACCCACACAGTCATCTAAGCAATGATTTTTCCAGGGTGCCCTGGAGTTCCACAACAGACCCTCCCAGGCAGTACACTATGACACATCCTATATTGTTCTATGTTTTTTTAATATTCAATATTTATCAAGTTACTAAACTATATCAGTATTAAATATTCAATACCCATCCCACCACAAACTGGGGTGACTGTGGTGAAGATGACAACATTCTCCTGGTGACGATTATGGTCTAAACAATCACCACCAACCCCATGCTAAGTCTTGGTCTCCTACTACACTAAGCAGCCAGCTTCTCAGAACAGGGACCATGATTAGCACCCTAGAATGACAGAATTGCTCTATGCAGGTAAGGTCCCCAATCTTACTTGTTCATTAGTGAGGCAATGAGTGAGTTACTACTCCTAAATTCTACCGTAAATCCGCCTTGAAACTTTGAAGAATATCAAAACATATCAACAGAACTTCTGTTCCTCCAATAAGAAGTAGACCTCAGGTTATGTAAATGCTTCTGTTCATAAGTGTATTTTAGAGAAATAGGCTTACACAGTGAGTCAGTCCACTCCACAGCTTCTTTAGCAGGGAACGGAAGCCCTGCGGGGCCCCATGAAGGAGCTTGCACATGCTGGCCTCCCTACACCCTGACTCTCCTGCTCTGCCATTCCAGTGCTGGCGCTTTATCCACCAACCGAGAAGAAACCATCTTCTGCTTTCAATGGAACTTTAAAGTTCATGGCCTGATTTATACATCCCTGCAGATTTACTGGGGATTTACGGTTTATTTATTACCCTCTGAGACAATTCATGGTTTCATTTCACTTTTCCTGGCTTCACCATAGAATCTGAGGGGATAATTACTCCAGAACCTTCGCAGCTGTAACAAGCAGCAGAAGCCTGGGCACGAGTCCATATGTTTGTGCTATTTTGGTGCTGGGTTTTGCTTACACCACTGGATCAATGAGCTGATGACTTTGACTAGGGAAATTTTTTTTCTTTAAAATAGTCCACCATGGTATAACAATCTCATACTTACCATTTGGTTACATAAGCACTCCTTTCCTTTGGCAGCTACTGTGGATAATTTATTGTTAAGATATCTTTGAGGGTTATAGGAATAATGATAGCCATCTACTTCTTAGCAAAGGATTTCTCCTTGTAAAAACCTTCTGAGTTTCACCTAATAGCTACTGAATTTCAATGTATCCCAGCACTCACAGCCTTATGCCCACCTACATGCATGTGTGCATGTGCTCTGACATACATACACACATGCACACACATCCACACAGCTGCACACACCTGTACACACACCTGCATACACACTTACACATACGTTTACACACCCCACCCACACACCTGCACACATATCTATACATACCCATACACCCATATAAATCTGAATATTTACCTTACACACCTGCACACATCCACACACAACTTCACATCATACTTGCTTGCTAAAGACAGCAAAGGATAAGACTTTATCCTGTCACTTGCCAGACAGAGCATGTCAAGCTGAACTTGGCCTTTGATTAGGAGAGACAGGTACTGCACTGGAATATGCCTCAGGGTTCTTTGTTTTGTTTTGTTTTGTTTTGTTTTGTTTTGTTTTTTTCAGATAAGGTACTCCACATTAAAGCTCCAAGATTTATGCACAACACTCAAGATATAGAATTAGCTGGAACACCCGTAGTTCTTTGGAAAAACAAAATGGATGTAACTTTAGATCATCAGATTAAACAAAATAAGCCAGACATAGAAAGAAAATTATTGCCATTTTTTTTAATTGTTTGGGATCTAAGAAAGGAAAGAGGACAGGAAGTAAAAGGAAGTCTCTTCTGGGTTTGGAAAGGGAAATGTGGGAGGGTGGTTGGTAAAGAGGCCAAAGGAGAATATATAAAGATGGAAAGGTCATAACAAATCCACTCATCAGTATCTTAAAAGAAAACAATGTAATGAACATAAGCCAGTTTGGAATTCAAAAGAAAATATAAGAATGATACAGCAATCAAGCCTTACTATACAATTCAGGTAAGCAACATGCAGTCAAATGATAAATACACCTATTGCATGAGGGGAAAGAAAGGGGAACGGAGGATGGCTGTCTCACATGCTGCTCTTTGAGCTCAGGCAGGTTACCTAGTCAGTTCCTAAAGCAAACCAATGAGACTGTGTGTGATGGATACACCGAACAGGGATGACTTAGTTCTGCCACACACACCCCCTAGAAAGACTCCTGCATTTGAAAGCTAAATTGCCAGTAAGTCTCTGGTCTTGAAATGCTTTCAGCTCTTGCTGGACATATTCGATATTTCCTGATATCGTGATGAAAATCTACCACATAAGTAAGAAAATGCTTGTTTTAGTTTATATTTCCAGAGTGGACACAGTCCATCATGGCAGAGCAGGCATGGTGGCAAAAGCATGAGGCCAGACAATCACAATGCATCTGCACAGGAAGTAGACAGATAACAGGAAGTGATGCCAGGCTCCATCCTTGATGACATTCTTCCTCCCCGCAAGGCTCCTTCTCATGAAGGTCCACCGTCTCTTTAAACAGTGCCACCAGCTGGAACAAAGTATTCAGTCAGATACATGTGCATTTGTGGGAAATATTCAAAACATAATAGTGAGTTAGCTCAAGGAGAATAAGTGAATTTTTTCTCAGAATTGAAATCACAAAGTGGAAGATATTTTTGGAGCCCTTACGTTGGTTTTGGTTTTGTTCTTGTTACAGGCTCCTTGTTACACTATTTGGTTTTACTTTTTCTCCACAGTGGGCTAGATCTTTCCAGCAGTCCCAGTTTATATTCCTTGGCAATGTAAGGACAATTTAACTGGAAATTTTGTATGCTTACATTTTAGGAAGGGGAACACACATGAAGACAAACGCCAGAGGAAGTCCTTGTTTATGATGTGTCATTTCCCTTTAAAGTTCAAACATTTACAGAGAATGACAGATGGGTCAAAACATAAGACTCATATCAACACACAGTCTGAAAACAAAAGGTTAGGACAGTAAAAGGCTAACTTCAATAAAGGAAACAGTGCTGGGAAATCCTTGGAAAATTACATTTACCCCCACCCCACTACAGTTCTCCATCTAGAAATGGCCTGATTTTATTTTCTTTCTGGTAAATAGATATTAAGAACATTGAAGACTCTCTGAGCGAAGGTCAAGCCAACTGTCTCCATCTTTGCATCTTCATTAGCTAAGTGTGGGCCCAAATCCTCCTTCTTCCTGGGTTCCTGCCTTCTTCTACCTCCACTTCAAAGAAACCTGAGGAGATGTAAACAAAACATGAGAAATGGCTGGATGACTGGCACTGTGTAGAGTTCAGCTCTGCCCACAGAGAAGGGAAAGATGAAAATAATCCCTGCCTGAGATGATTTCCTGAAAAATGATCTCCTGTTTCATTTTCTTTTCTCCTTCAACTGTCCTCAACCTCATCACATCAGCATAGTCTTATTAGTCTGAAATTTGTTAGGTTTTTGGTTTAGTTTGTTTTTTTCCTGTGAAGTCACATCTGACAAAAATGATTTAATCAGGAAAATAATATTTTATGTGATTATAAATATTGTCAATTTCCATTTTTACATTACTTGTGCAATTGAGAATTAATTCCAAATAACATAATTGTTAATACATTACATTTCTGAACTTGTACATGTCCATGTTCTGAACATTATTTGATTCTTTTTTAAGACCCAGTAACTTAAAAAATAAAAGTATACTATCCATAGGGGCATAGGAAAATATTGAAGACAATGAAGAAGAATAAATGGCCTTAACATCCAAAACATGGTACAGTGATGGGAAACAGCACTCCTCCTTCCTCCATAAGAAAATCCCAGTATCCCCACTGTCCTATGAAATCAGATCTGATACCCACACCACTGCCTGCAAGACTCTGGAAACATCTACATAAAAAGGAATGGGAAGAATGTTAGAGCCAGAGACAAGAATGACCATGAAAGACTACCTTAGGTGTTGATATAGTTTGCTCTCTATTGCTGTGATAAACACCATGATTGAAAGCAAATAATAAGAAGGAAAGGGTTTATTTTGTTTTGCACTTTGATATCACAGACCATCACTGAAGGAAGTCAGGGCAGGAATTCAAGGTGAGAACTGAAGCAGAAAGTTTGAAGGAACACTGCTTACTGGCTTGCCCTCTGGCTTCCGCTCAGCTGGCTTTTTTTAAACAGTTCAAGATCACCTGCTTAGGTGTACCACATTGGACTAGGCCTTCCTAGCTCAATCAGCAACCATGAAAATACCCCCACAGATGTGCCCACAGGACAATCTGATCAAGGCCAATCTACACTTGAGGTCCCCTCTTCTCAGGAGCATCAACAATAAAACTAATCAGGATAGGGATGTGACATAGCCATGACAATCTAGAACTTATAAAGTAGCTTATATAGCTGTTTGCATAGGGCCTGCCGAAGACTGCATCAGAAAACATTCCACCATAAATGGAGAAAGAACTCATGAGATTCCTTACTTCTCAGGGGAGGGGAAAACAGTAAAAAGCTGCTGGAGGAGAGGAAATTATGGTCTTCAGGAATGTAGTCATCAGTCAATTGCTCGTGATCCAGTAGCTAGCTGCATAACCATGGGTATGTGGGTTGACCTTATAAAGCCCAGTAGGTCAGAAAGCAAAATCAGAAACAAAACAAAAAGACATGAAAGCTTGCTGGGAGGGAGTGGGGGCACATAGGAGTTTAGGGAGAGAGTGACCAAAATTTTTATGTGCCAAAGAACAAGTTAATAATAAAAATATTCATGCCATAGAGCAAAAACACTTGTTTCCCAGCCTCTTCACCGTTTTGATATTGAGAATACTGAGCTTGCTGTTTGTACAGGCATGGAGGAGCACAGTCCATAAATCCCCATCAGCCACAGATATGGTCTCTGAATCCCCCATTCTCATGGTATGATATGATACATCCTCATTAGTGTTCCCTCCCTTACTACATGTGCATTGCTCTCAATATTTTCTCCAGTTTCTACAGAACAGCTCACTAAGCTAAAAAACACTTAGTGGGTTTTCTAGCCCACAGTTCCAAAGTCCTTCCACAATATTCCCCAAACACCCAAAACATGGTCAGTTCTGTCTAGCAACATTTCCACTCCTAGTGCCAACTTGTCTTTAGTTAGAGCTTTTATTCTTGTGATGAAACACCATGACCAAAAGCAAGTTGTGGAGGAAAGGGTTTATTTGGCTTACACTTCCACACTGTAGTGCATGAGTGAAAGAAGTCAGGACAGAAACCTCAGACAGGGCAGGAACCAGGAGGCAGGAGCTGATGTAGATGGAGGAATGCTGTTTACTGGCTTGCTCAGTCTGCTTTCTTAAAGAACCCAGGACCACCAAGCAAGAGGTGGCCCCACCCACAATGGGCTGGACTCTCTCCTATCAATCACTAATTAAGAACATGTCCTACAGCCAGGTCATATGGATGCATTTTGTCAGTTGATGTTCCCCCCCTTTCAGATGACTTTAGCTTGTGTCAAGTGTACATGAAAACACCCAGAACAAACACTGAAATGGTGTCGCTCACAGCCAGTCCTCAATTTGGGGGGCAAGTCAAGAAAAGTCCCCCAAACAGGCCAACCTCATCTAAGTAATCCTTCACCAAGGCTCTCTTCCCAGAATACTCTAGGTTGTGGCAAGTTGGCATTTAAAAATTATCCTGGCAAGTGATGATATGGAACCCAGCCCACACAAATATCCATAATAATATATTCAGATGACTTTGATTTAAAGACTTTTAATTTTACTTCTAAAGCACAGAATTCCCAGGCAGGAACCACCAGATTCCATGGGCAGCCATTCATGTTGCTGCTTGTCTGAAGGAGGGATGCTAAGGTCTCCAAGTTAGAGCATGGATTTGCTTCCTTACAAGGCTCCTGGGGAAAATGTGATCCTGGATTTTGATGAAGCAAATCCCCCAGAGGCACTTTTCTCTTGAAGTAAATGCCACCAGCTTCTGTCACACTCTCTTTTCTAAGACCTCACTGGGTTTTGGGCTGTTTTACCCTCACAAAAAGGGAAGCATACTGATCTACAAAAGGAAAACTTCATCAGCACCTATGTTGAAAGTCGGGGGATAATGCAGAGTACAGTGGCACACACCTATGATACCAGCACTTGAGGGGCAGAGACAGGTGACAGGAGAAGACCTTCTGTATATATGTTTCTCTTATTGGTTGATGAATAAAACACTGTCTGGCCAATGAGGCAGGAAGATAGGCGGGACTAGAATGAGGAGAATTCTGGGAAAGGTAGGCAGAGAAAGAGCCCACCAAAGAGAGTCACCATATAGTCAACAAAGGAGTAAAAGGTACAGACATTCTCCAGTAAGCCAGGCCCTGTGGAAATACATAAATTAATAGGAATGGGTCAGTAATTAAGACAGAACTAGCCAGTAAGAAGCCCTAGTCATCAACCAACAGTTTTATAATTAATATATTGTCTCTGTGTGTTTGTTTGGGGCTGATGTGGCACCAGGACCTGACAGGAAAGAAAATCTTGCAACAGAGAAGGGCATTACAAAGTCAAGTACAGTCTCAGCTACATCACAAGGCAGAGAGAACTCCATCTCAAAATAAAAGCTTCAACAATAGCAAATCCCTGAGGACCATTTATATTAAAGAAAGGTCACCAAATTATGTCTTCCATCACAATAGAAAGGACTCCCCCACCAAGGCCCCATTGGAGATGCTGTCCTCTAAGCAAACCTCTGCTTCATACTGGGAGTTAGAAGGCACCCATTCCTTCACCAAAGACTTTCACTAATAGAGACATGATTTAATTACTGTGACTGAATGTATAACATGTGATGCTTAAAATATAGCTATCTATTATTTATATATAAAACACAACAACTCTGGGTTCCCTATATAGAGGAGTACAAGTTTCACAGGCTGGCAATTAGCCCCTTGAAGGAACTTAGCAGGCCTGAGCATGGCAAAAATGTTGCCAGCAGGCCTTGCTCTTTCCCATCCCCTCTCCCTTATAAGCCATATGTTACATCCCTAGAGCTAGCCACCAAGGCCTATTCTCTTATTTGGACACTTTCTTATGCCAGACTTATTGCTAAGGCTATTCACTAAGGCCCAACTATCAAAGTATGGAAGTCCAGCAATCAAAAGCCCCTTTGTGGCTACCCTGATTAACATGTCCTATCAAAATTAACCAACCCATCCTAGAACAGGGTTTCCCCTTTCCCTTTATAAATTTTCATTTGCCTTTGGACTATGTCAGTCTCCTCTCTATCCAGACACAATCCTTTGTCTCTCCGGGGCAAATATCCCTTCCCTCTCTTCCTTGTTCCTTTTTTCTTTTTCCTCCTCATTCTCTGTCTCCTGTTTTTGTGTCTTATTCCCTGACTTTCGTGCCTCTGGGGCAAATAAATCTCCTTTGTGCTGAGAACTTGTTTTTGGTGTGTCCTGTGGTGATTTCAGTCCTTTCATTACCAATATATTTGAAATTAATCTGGAAACATGCTATAAAATTTAAGCATTCAAATCTTTGGATAAGGCCTCTTAATGTGTGGAAATCTATCTGCCAATATGGACATGGATACATGTATGCCATGTAAGGCATGGATCAGGGCGAACAGCCAACAGCAGAGAAATGCCTGAGCAGCAAGGCCTCAACACACTTTTTCATGCCATTCAGTAACTGACCAGATATAGGAGGGCTGCAGCAACCTGCCACAAGGTTTTCATGAGAAAGCAACGCACAGCAAAGTACATACAATCCAATCTCATGTTTTAACAATAGTAATAATGCCATGTACACATTACATGAGTAAATAAAACATGGAGACTGGTGCATATGAGATCATTAAATATATTCTATCATGATGGAGAAGGAAGTTAACCAGGAGAGGAAGAGAAAAGAGAGACAGGTGCCACACCTCACCATAAAAGATGAAAGGGGTGAGGCTGTGTGTGTGAGTGGATGACCACAGGGCTACATTAGGTCGGGGTATGCATGGGTATAGTGAATGTGTGGACACAATTGTAAGGAAGATTTTCATTTAAGGAGTTCATATAATGATGTAATGTCTTATTAACAAACTCATGCAAAGGCTTGGTTAGCAACACAGTAAGGGTGAGTGTAAGTTTCTCCTCTATTCATTCGAAATGTTCCTTCAGTCTGGAAGATGTACACTTCACTTAACGTTTCTTTTATCAGTGTGAATGTGTGGCCTTGAGCTTGTTTCGCTCCCTCACATGCCTGAGACTCTAGGACTTTTACCCTGAAGGAACATCTTCTATTTGGCTATCACGTGTGCCAGAATGTTGCTCTGCTTCATCTGTGGAACAGGTGGATGTCTGTTCTCTCCTTGCCAGGGTCAGCCCCTGAGCATCTATCTCTATTTGTTGTCCCAGAGCCTCTGAAAAATTGGACTACAGATCAGTTTGGTGACACCACCGTGCCATTCACCTCACTATCGTTCTATGGTATAACTCAAGGATATTGCAAAACTTCCAGCAATATTCTCTCTGCTTTAGCAGTTTGTGATGTTTTGTGATCCCATATGACTTTTTACAATGTCATGGCTCTATGAAGACTGTAAATAGAATTTTTATTGAGATTGCATTATAGACTACATTTGGGAATGCTGATGAGCGATGGGGAAACAGGAAACACATTCACTGGTAGTGGAAATACAAGCTGCATAGCCATTATAGAAATAAATACGTAATTTAAAAAACTTTAAAGGAAAATACTACATGATACCTGTGCATATACACAAAGGCCTCTACATCCCACAAGAGAGAAGAGAGAAGATTGCACATGTTTGTTCATTTATTCAGAATTGCAAGGAAATAGTGGCATTCACAGGAACTTGAATACAGAAAATACTATATTAAATGTGATATCTCAGACGAGAAAGATAAATACTATATATTCTCTCTCATATGTGTATCATGAGAGAATAGGAGACAAAACTAAAAAGAACATAAGAAGGGACAAGGATACATTGAAGATGGGAGGGGAAGGGGATAGAATGCAACTCTTATGAAAGTGGATGAGAAGCTACCACAAGTGAGAGGATACAAGGGGTCACAGGATGTCATGGATACACAGGGGAAGAGGACAAAGAAAATTATGTTTGAACATGCCGTAATGACGTCTCGTTACTACTCAAAACATGCAAATGTTTTAAAGGCAGGAAAAAGTAGAAAATGTGGGTAGACAGAAGCATCCTATCATACCACCCTCTTCTCCTTGCTCAGGTTTGGGAGCACTGAGCTCTAAGTCTGCCAGTTTCTCTCTGTGGATACAGAGCTGCCTTCCTCCCACTTTTCCCTACTGATGGTGCTTTCACATATGCAGGACAGGTCGGACTGGTCCTCTATGTGGGATTTTCTTCAGCAGATGCTTACCCTTAACAACATACTAATCTTTTTACATCAGTACTGGGAAGGCTCAGGGGCACTACATTATTTTCTGTACTTTCTGCAGCATTTCATAGAGCATGTGTTTAGTGTGCCTTCCTTCTTCCATGCAAGTCTACTGTAGTCCTTCTGCCATGGCAGCAGAGATAGGACTAGATGCCCCTGCAGCTGAAATCATAGCTTCATTTTCTTTTCCCTCACCCTAAGTTGCTTGTGATTTGTTGACAAATCCTGGTGGCATAATGTTTAGTGTAGAAGAAAAGAGATAACATTAATTATTCAGCTATCATCTGTCTGTAGTTCCCTGATATGTCTGTCTCTTTGAATGACTGAAGAATAATCCAAAGATGGGTCAGGTTTGAAGAAGTGAGCTCTCCACACTCCTGTTAATTTCTGTGAGAATAATGCAGTGCTATGTAAGTAGAAGGATCTTGGCAACATTGCCTATGATCGGGATAATTGAGCTGTATAATTTTATGGTTTGATAGATGTGCAGTGAATTGAATTTTTTAGTTGAAAGGATCATGGAACTTGTGCTTCTGGCCATGATGATTTAGTTTGCCATGGTAGATCACGCTCATGGAGAGTCATAATAAAATTTAAATCTAAATAGGGAAAAGAAAAGTCTGGAGGCATTTGGGAGCAAATGGGGCCATCGGGACTTGAGGAGTTAAGACACTGGTTGAAAAAAAAAATGTCAGAGGTGATTCATTCTGAATGAATGCCTTCTGCCTCAGCACATACTGATTTTAGGCCCAGGCTGAATCTTGAAGCAATAATGACCAGATGCATGGGCTAGGAGCACAAGACAAATCTAACAAACAGTGTAGGAAATCCAGCGTCTCTGAAGCTGAGGACATGGTGAGACAGGAACAGTGTCTGTAGAGGTAACAACTAAATATTTTCAGATACTTGTGGAAAACATTGTGCTACACATTTAAAATTGTTTAAAATGCTAAACAGCATAAGTGTAAATAATCTTGTACCTAACAAGATCATAAACCCTATTCTGAAAGAAAAGTACTTTCTTCAAAAGCAACCATAGAGACACTTTAGCTTAGGCAGAACAATGAGATTCAGGTTGACTTTCTAATAGATATGATAGTTCCACCTTAAAATATTGCTGTAAAATCGTCACAGGGGAATCACACTTTAAGACTTGCCTTTTGAGGTTAAAAAAGAAATATTTAAGTTTTCAGATATCAAAAAACTGCAATAATGTGATGTTTCTATGATGGAGACTTGAATGTACAAGAAAGAAAAAATGGGGGAGGGGATTACTGTACAACAAATTTTAGGTGTCCGTTTTGTTTTGCTTCATTTCATTTTTAAAGTCATGATTTGCTTCATGCCCAGAATGAATAGAAACCCTTGCATCCAACTAATGTTCTTATACAGTGAGGCTTCAAAAATAAATAGGACCTGGATCAGTAGCTCTTCAGTTCTGCAGAAATGAAGGTGAAACTGTTTTACGTGAGAGTTCAAGCCTTCTCATGGCTTCAGAGTACACATCTTTTTGTAGACTTGTCTTCAACACCGAGAGCCACTGGTGCATCTACCCAAGCAACTTGAAGACAGTTATATTCTGTAAATATTCAAGAACAGCGTCAGTGCAAACCCTGCAAAATAAATGGATCCAATTCATTGCAAAAAGCATTAAAAAGAAAAGATAAAAGTGGGTTATGCAAACCTGTGCACATGAATAGAATGCTCAGTGATTTGAAGAACTCAGATCTCTCCAGATTGGTCCACAGTAAAGTGCAATCTCAGCTAATACTCTGGTAGGGTATTTTTTTTAACTTCTTCAAAATCTCAATCAAAGCTTACATATAAAAGTCTAAATACCAAAAATAGTTAAGATGCTCCTAGAGAAGGTAAACAAAGTCACAGCTAGTTGTCAAGCCCCGTTGAAATCAACTGACAAACTACCTTCTCAAGGTTGTAAAATTAAAAGTATAGCAATGGAGACAACATTGATAAACTGCACAAATAATTATTAACAACAAATCATGCATCATATTTTTAAACACTATAAAAAGCACTAGCAGACAGATTGAAGACCCACATGGTGAGAGTGATAAAGAACCTGATTGGGGACATAAGGACAACAGAGGAAGCAGAGACTTCCAAATAGGTGGCAAAAATCCATGACTCAACATAAATAATTATGAATTAAATATTAAAACAAAGAACTTCCTTTCCTTAAAGGCATCATTAAGAGTGTGAGAAAGTAATCCTCCAGCTAACGAGAACATATCCATACTCAAATATTCGAGAGAGGGCTCATGTCGAGAATGGATATCTTTTAAAATTAAAAAAGGAAAGTCTGACAACTGACTAGAAAGATTCGCAAAAGGTTTAGTACCTTCCCCCAGAAGCTCCACAGCCCAGAAGCACACAAAGTGATACACAACCTAATTAGCAATAAAGAAAAAAGACCTTCCCTGTAGCCTAAGTTGACTCATGCTGTAACATTTGCACACGCACACACAAACTTGATGTGATATTGTCACGAGACTTCCTAAAGAGACATGAAAAAGAAAATCTGTTCACCACAAGTAGGGATCATTGAGAACCACTAGATTTATTGGAGGTGAGTCATAGGAATATGGATGAGGAGTTACTTCCTGGGGCACGGGCGGCTCAAAGGCAGCTGTATCACCAAAAAACAAACAAAAACAAAAAAAACAAAAAAACAAAACAAAACAAAACAAAAAAAACGCCCCAGCAATGGTAGACTCGTGAAAGCTACATCCCAGGAGCTCCCTGTCTGGCTTTCAGGAAGCTTGGCTGGTTGGAGACTCTTCTTCTCAGCAACTGTTACTGCTTATTCACCTAAAGGAGGACACGGGTGAATTTTATAAGTTTCAGGAGCCTTCTGAGATCTATGAGTTTTCTCCCCTAGTCTTATGGAGTCTCCCTCTTCTCTCCAGGAGGTGATACTCAGTTTGGAAGACATATCTATAAAACACATATACCAGAATATTCTAGTAGTACTTTTTTTTATGACCACACAGGATAATGACTTTTAGAAAATCCAAAACAACTCAGGTGTTTATCAAGAATAGAATGAATAATTTAACTGTGTTTTCAACAGAATGTAACACTTTCAGCAATAAAAACTACCCAATCAGTGGAAATAATTGTCACGAATAAAATTTTGAATAAAATCAAACAGACAAAAGAGGGCGCATTTACAATTCCGTCTATATTTTTTAAATGAGAATTAAAGTGTTATTAGAGGTGTGGATCATGGTTGTCTTCTGAAAGGCAGCATCACAGAGAGGCAAGAGATAAGCATTAAGTGTCATTGGTTTCCTGTTTCACACACATGTGATGATTTCTTTTCGTTTTATGAAAATTCATCCATCGAGCTATACAATTAGGGACTGAGCAATTTTAGAAGGTACATTACACTTCAGTGAAATTTAAATAAAAGCAAATAAGCGTAGTGGTTGGCAAGATAGTTTTCTGGGTAAGGAGGCTTGCCATCAAGGCTGATGGTCTGAATTTAATCCCCAGGAACCACCCAGTGGTTATTAATTATTAATAATTAATAATTTTTATTAATAGACCTCCACACATGAGGTGTAGCACATATACACACACACACACAATAAACAAACAAACAAATAAATGTAATAAAGATGTCAGTGTTGGAAGTGAAAGAACTCATTTTTTTTTCATGACTGTAGAACACACTAAGGGAAATATTCCTGTTGATAAACAGGTTCTATGGGCCAGTGAAGCCAGAAAATACATGGGAAAGAAATAAGGGAAGGTAAATACGCTTCCAATATTGAAGATTCATCCAGATCTTCTGTATCCTCTGGTCTTCACATTCGTAGTGACAAAGACTCAGAGCATCAGCACACACCTGGTTACAAACAATTATCTTAAAACCCTAGGATTGCCTTCTGTAAAGTTTTACCTTGAGCCAAACATAAACAAAGAATTCCTGGGGGTTCCCAGGCAGAAGAGGGGGCCTGGCAGGAACCACAGAATTCACAGCTGCTGGTTCCAAAAGAAGTTAGCCAGGATGCTGCAAATACAAAAGAGTGTGCAGGTTTCGAGAAAGGGCATTCATGGGAATTTCCACTGTACCTCCTATTTCAGTCAGCAGAGTGATTTCCACAGGATGCTCCAATCACCTATAATCCCAGTCACTGCAGCTTGCTGCTGTTGCTAAACCATTTGAACACAGTGACATTTATCAAGATTCTTGCAGAAGATGCTATGGGGAAGGTTTTTTGAAAACACATTTTTGGTATATAAATTAGACAACTGCTTCTCAAAAGCAATCTCATGTTCATAGGCACTTCTAGACAGTAATGAGTAGATAGATGTGGCGGCTGGACAAGCTCTCCTGCCAATGACAGAGCAGTGCAAGGAGCTAAAATGTTCAGGAATGGCAGGCATGCACAGCTCCAATCATGGCATCTGACCATCAAAACGGTGAAGATGCACACCACAAGCCAGATAGGCTCCTGCTGACCAAACGGCCTTTAGAAATTCCACTGCAAAATGAATTATTTAAGCCTTTTCAAGTTGGCTGTCTGTTACAGTAATTACCTAGTACAGACTGGCTCTTGAATCTAACTTCAAAGTACTTCAGTTCACATTGTGTCATAGGGGACTCTGTATTATAGCAGCCGGGAGTGCTGGTCTGAGAAGACTGACCTTTTTGTGTTTTCCTACATGAAGAATTGGCTGGTTCCTTCTCCATAACATTTATCACTTCCATCAGGAAGAGACTCCGCTGGAGAAATGGGTGCCTGCTCTTAATAGCACAGAGGAAAAGAAAAGCATAGCTCTTGGCTACTGATGATAGCCTGATTGAAAAGACTTCCCCGTGGTTGGCAGAGGGTTTTATTTTTTTCTCAAAATAACCCTCTACAAGCATCATTACTATTCTATTTGATAAATTATAAAAAGGTTTTTTTCTTCAAGTACTTGTGGAAGTAACACTTTGGGCAAGGTCACTCTGCCAGTAGACAATAGTTCCTAGAAGAGCTTGGCTCATTACCTGCTCTAAGCCCAGGCCGTTTAATAGAGCCCAAACGATGTATTCAAATTTGCATTAATAACATTGTTATTTAATTCAGGTGAATTGGGTCTTTTTGAAGAGAACCTACTGTATTGTGCTAGAGAAAGACCTGAACTTGGAAGAGTCCAGAAGGGTTCAATACTTGCCTCCAGCAGTGGCCTTGGGAAGTCACTGTTTCAAGAGTTAAACCTTCAACTGTGTGGATGGTCCACAAGTGTAATACCAACCCCTGGAAGAAGATGCTAGACTTCAAAACCATCCATAGCACACAGAGATCTCAAGGTCAACCTGGATTATATAAGACCCTGTCTAAAAATCATAAGTTTAAAGATTAATTAATTAACTAATAATAAAATCTAAATGTACATTTTACCCATTTGCAAAACGAGGGGACTGAATTTAGTGCACTGTTTTGGGACAGCTTCTAACTATTTTATGGTCTAAACAGTGAGGGCTAAAGCCACCACACAGTAGCATAATGTGAAGGACAAAATCAGTGATCTGAATACCTCATTCTCCTGGAGCAGAGCAATGTGTGGAGATGGCTGAAAGACTCTTGTGTGTAGGGTGTTCTTCCTTCTCACCTTGTGTGAGACAACCAGTCACAAAATCTGCTAGGGTGTGTCTAGACAGGGCCTAGTCATTGATAGGACAGACAGAAGCAGTACAAAGCAATCAGATGCACATTCCCATGCCCAGAGAGAATCAATGGCCTCTGTTCAGCCTCAGACTTGGCCATTTTTCCCTCCTGTATGACTAAGCAAAAAGTTGTCTTTTGGAAGAAAGAGAACAGTTGAATCAGCATGGCTCAATGTGTGTGTGTGTGTGTGTGTGTGTGTGTGTGTGTGTGTGTGTGTGTGGGTCAGCCCACCCCAGCATCACCTCTACCAAATAGTACTCATCCCATCTTCACTACACCCTCCTGCCCTCTGTAAAGTCTCTACTCATCCAGTTGCTTCTCAGGATCACCTTCCATGTTGTAGCCAAATTTAGGATGATGAGGAGGTAGGGACACAGGATAATTTGCTTCTATCATCTGTTCCGCTATAGCCATGGGGGCCAAGGAGGAATTGGGAAAGATGCTGGACATCTTAGTGGGAATATTTCAGTTCCTGCTGAGTTAATAGCTCCTGTTTCCTGTCAATAGAGTTTCATGCCAGGTTACACAATGGAGACTAGAAATAAGCCACATCAGATGAAAAATTAGGAGGACTAGCCGAGATGAGATTAACTTGTGACAACTTGGTAATTAAGTCACAAATCCCTTTTCTCAATTAACAGAATAAATCCAGTGTGTTTACCAGACAACTATTAGAGTCCATGGGCACAAATGTAAGCACAACCGACCTCTGCCATTAAGGACGGTTTTATCCAAAAGGACAGTGTGTGTGTTAGGAGGAGGTATTGCATCATTCCTTTCTTCTGCAGTCTGTAGAAGGCTGAACATCCATGTGCTTTCAGTAAACATACTGAGTTTTTACCACACACAAATGAGCAGCTGTCTCAGCCTAACCAGCAATAACAAGATTGAATAGTTAGTGTCTAGAACAGCTACAATAGTGAAAACTTCCTCTAAACCCATCCATAACACTGTGCTAGCCACCTGGGACACACTGGTGGACAAGATACACAAGGACAAATCCTTCATGGAGTTCTCCCAGAGACCAGACAAATATGGAAGAATATTATAGATGTTAGTAGTGCTGCAGTGAGTACTAATTCATTAACGATAAGTACATAAACAGTCATCAAAACACCCATTAATTATTAAGTTATCACATGCCCAGCAGGGTGCCTTTCATGGCACTTTTTTTTTCCTGGATCCATGAACACTAAGGAACTCATTAATAAATCTGATTTGCAGAGAATAAAAATGAGATACTGAGAATGGATGGACTTTCTCAAAAAGCAAACAAATGTGTTCAAAAGATCATCAATCTAAACACAGTCCTTTGGCCCCCAACTCAGAGTGCCTGACATATACTGTACAAAGTGCCATGTTTTCATGGACTAGCCGAAGTGTGAGTGTTGGGATGGAGTGAAGATGGAAAGTACTCTGAGTTGGACATGTTAGGGATCACTCTGAGAGGAGAGGGAACCTGGAATAGCTCTTGATGACCAGTTCTGAGATAGATAAGAAGCTTACTTGGAAGAAGAGAATTCCACTGCTGCGAATTTTCCACATTTAATAAGGGACTATACGAGTAAATTACATTTTCAGTGTTGATTTAGTTCTAATTCAACTTGGACTTCCTTCCACCCAGCACCCACTACTGTCCTACCCTCAGGCCCCAGTGCAAGAATAGAGGATAAGAAGAATTTGTTCTGGAAAGTTGACCAGAAACCCAAATTTCCCCCCACCTTATGAAATCTTCCAGATACTACACTGCCTTTCTAATAACTGAAGATTCCCCAACAGCCAAGGTCAACAATCCAGCCAGCTGTACTTGCTCAAAATAAACAAATGTCAGAAAAACTCAGGAGGTCTCCCTCAGCACACTTTTGAGCGTGAATAGCAAAACAGACTTATGCTAGTGACCAGTAGTGACCAGTGGTAGAGAAACTAGGTCTTGGAATTGTTTATCTCCTTGTTTACTGAGTCTTCAAGAATTAAGAGAACTAAAGACGGGGCTCAGTCAATGAAGTGCTTAACTTGTAAGCATGAATGCCTAAATTCAGTACCCAGAAAACATGTACAAAGTGTGGCACTGGGCTGATGAGAAAGCTGAGTGGGTAAAAGCTCTTGATCACAAGCTTGACAACCTGAGTTTAATTCAGAAACCCATGGTGGAAAGAGAGAAACAAGTGAAAGGGGAGCAGTAGTGCAGGCTTGCAATCCCAGCATAGCCTAATGCGTGACGGTGAGAGACCCTGTCTAAAAAGAAGGGAATAGTACTTGAGAAGTGACACCAATGTTGTTCTCTGTCCTCCATACACATGCATAAACACACACACATGTATATACACAGAAACATACACATACGTCTACATTCACACACATTAACAAGCACATAAATAAAATGAGGCAACAAAGCCCAAGAGAATCTTGTTCAGGTCTTGTTTAGGCAGCCATGTTGTTGAGGTATCATGGATGAGCCTTCCCTGTCATTTCTAGGGGACACAGTTTCATGGCAGATTTCTTGGTCCTCTGGCTCTTACAATCTTTGTGGCCCCTCTGCTTAGATGGTCCTTGATCCTTAGGTACAGGACTTATATGGTAGATGTATCTATTGGGCTGAGCATGCCATGGCCACTTGTTCTCTGTGTTTTGATCAGTTGTGGTGTTATGTAATGGTCTCTGTCTGTTATAATGAGAAGTTTCTTTGATAAGAGGCCAGAGCTACACTTGAATAAGTACAGTACCAATAGATATGCTGATGTGGAAATCTCACAGCAACTCTTCACCAGGGATGGGCCCCCTAATTGAATGATCAGCTTTGAAATCATATATATATATATATGTATGTATATACGTGTAATGCTAAATCTACTCAACAGGTTCTATTTATATAGTTAGGCACACACACATACAAGCCCTTTTACACACACACACACACACACACACACACACACACACACACACACACATATATGAGGAGGGGTTGGAGGTAGCAGAGATAAAGGATAAATGAAATAATCATATTTTAATTTTAATATTTAAAATAATTTTTTAAAAATTGGTTAAGAAAAAAATTCAAGCTGGGCATTGGTGGTCCATGCCTTTAATCCCAGCATTTGAAAGGCAGACGCAGGTGGATCTCTGTGAGTTCAAGGCCAGCCTGGTCTACAGATCAATTTCTAGGACAGGCTCCAAAATAAAACCCCTGTCTCAAAAATGAAAAGAAAAGAAAAAAAAGAAAGAAAGAAAAAAGAAAAAATAAAGAAAGAAGGAAAAAGATGAGAAGAATTCCGACTGCTCAAGAGTGACAACCATAGAGTATCTGTCCAGGAAAGTGAGAGTGTGTGGCCATCAGTGTAGATGTGATGAGATGAAGTAGAATTCCACAGTACTGGAGGAGGAATGCTCCAGGAAAGCTCCCTCCAGGAAGCCTCGGGGAATTTTCAGTAGACAGAGTAGAGAGGAATTTTCTGGAAGTCTGGGCAAAGCAACAGAGTGTAAAAAGGTACAAGCACAGACTTCAGATGAATGAAAGGGAATGGGGAGAGAGAAAGCTGCAGGGAAGCAACGGAGGAGGTTTGGAAATCATTGGCAGGAGTGATTTACAGGAATCTATAGAAACATCTGGGTCATTAAAATGAAACAAAAGGTGTGCATTACTTACACTGGAGTATTCTCATAGTCTCTCTACAAATGACTTAAGACTTCATCAGGTCACTTTTGAAATACTATAACTAAACAGTGAAAAATGAGATTGGGACACTGATGGGGAATGTCCTTCTGTATGCTATGAATATATTTTTCTCTTATGGGTTGATAAATAAAGCTGTTTTGGCCAATGGGCAGGCAGGATGTAACCAGGTAGGAAGTATAGGCAGGGTTTCCAGAGTAGGAGAAAGCTGGGAAGAGGAACGTGGAAAGTGAGTAACCAGAGAGATGCCATGTAGCTGCCTAGGCAGAGGATAGCAAGAATCCAAGCCCAGGAGCTTCCCAGACAAAGCACACACACTTTGCCACTGAGCTGTGTTCCCAATTCCTAGATTCTTTATGGAAATACTGTGTCATAAACATCTAATTGTATCACTGTTGTAAGGACACCTTCAGCTAAGGTTAATGTCTTCTTTAAACAGTTTCCTAATCCAAAGGGATTAGGTCTGTGACAACAAACCTAAAGTGGGGGGTCTGTTTTTGTTTGGGGGGTTGATTTTTGTTTTGTTTTGTTTATTTGTCTTCAAGTGTAAGTGCATACTATTAGAACTGACTTCTGTGATATAATTTTGTTTATTTCACACGGTGCCTTGGATGCCTTTTACTGTTTGTAGGGTAGAATGGTTGATTTTCTATGTGTGAGTAGGATTTTGTAGCTGCTCTATACGACATCTCTCCTAGAGATGGGTTTATTCCAGCAGTCTACCCCATTACATCTAGTACTACAGTTAACACTCTGCACTTTTTCCTTGTGTCTGATGTCTCCAAGGATAGCCTCTAAATGGAAATTCTACCATCTGCAATTTTAGTTGATTTTTTTCCCAGCTTGTTCTAAGTGGCAGGCTAGTTGTTCATACTCTGGCAGCATCCAGGAGGGGCTGACTGACATCCATCAGTTACTCCTCTTCTGTGGGTAAGATCTTTCCTCCCACTCTAGTTCACAAAGATGACTTATTTCTTAAGGCTAAATATAACACTTTCTCTGATATTCATCTGATAATTAGTGCATTCTGCTTTGTGCTCTCCTTATTTTATATGATTTCATCTTCTCTCCCCCAAATAGACACTGAACATATCCTGAGCACTAGCCTTACTCTATTCGTGTTTGCAAATCCAAGTGTCTGCCTTACCTAAAATAGAAGCAAACCAGCTGATATGGACAAATCATGAAGGAATAAATTAGTCTGGATTTCTGAGCCTTAGGAAACATTACGCATCTGCAGGCATCCCAGTGCCTGGAAAACATTACTGCTGTTGCATTTCAGGAGACAAAGATCTATAACAGATCAAAGGGAATTCACCCTCTTCACTTTGCCACGGGTTTTAGTTTATTATGCTTGATGGTCCCAGCTCCTTCCTCCTTGCTGATTCCAATGGGACAATAAATGCTGGAGCAATAAGTCCAGTATCTCAGTGAATAGGGAAGCATATTAATAGTCACCCCCATTGTACTGCCGGGCCTATGGTCTGTATTGATGGAAACTCACTCTTGGTTGGCACAGTGAAATGAGGCTTTCATCTGTCCTAAATTTTGGTTCTCAAAACAGACTCCTGGCCTGAGAATTGACCTGGAAGGACACCCAGTTTAGAAACCACCTGGTAGTCCTCCATGCTGTAAAAAAAAAAAAATAGTTAACAGTGAGAAAATGTCAGCATCCTAAGAATTGCTTCATTTACAACATTTTTCCAGTTCAGCGTTCTCCCTTTTTAAAACACCAATAAAGAGAAAAATGTTAGTTCTGTAAATCCAAGGGACTTATCCTGAACACTAGCAATGGGCCACTTCATGCTCATCTCAAAGAACCACATATAGTTGACTTTGTGGCGCTTGGCCTTCTTCCTCCCAAGCTCATTCTTGCAGAGTTGGGACAGGACTTGGCTATGACGCATTTAATGTTGGTCTTGTCTTTTTCAAAATAATAGATCTTCTGTCCACATTCAAAACAATGAAGGACCAGGAACATTTGCCAATTTTAAACTTGACAAAGCCATGATCAGTAAATCTTTTTAATAATTCCAACCTGCTTCAGTTTTATATGCCAAGGGACCACTAAGAACCATGATCAGGCTATCTAAAAGGCTACACGCAAAACATATTGCAAAATTAACAAGCATAATTTTTAAAACTATATAGATGCATAGGAAACAAGCAAAGTCATAATTCTGAAACCTGCCGAGGTAGCCTTTTATCTTTTGTGATAACATCAAATCCTTAGCAGTTAATTGGAGAATCAAGTCTAAATTTTCCACTTCCTGCATGGCTTGTTCAGTGCTGTTTTCACTGTTTCTATGAAAACCACTCATTAAATGATTATCACTGAATAATGAAAATAATGGTTGTGGTAGTGAACACAGAGGTAGAGTTGGGCAGGACTTGGGATATGAGAATATGGTGGCCTGGTCTTCTTCCCTGCATCTTTTAAGCACAGACACAGCATTCCAGAGAGTCTCAGCAGGGGTGCTGATGTCCTTACAGCCCAGATACTTGATGACTTCTGTCTTCCTGTGAGACATAAACATGTGTGAAATGATGTGTGTTCTTTGAAAAATCACAAGAAAAACCTCTGCTTTGCTTACAATTATCAACACAAACACACACACACACACACACACACACACACACACACACACACACACACACACACACACCAAAACAAGTTAAAAATTCCATCACACATACACCATTTTACCTTCTAAAATATAGATGACAATCAACATATTCTCCTGGGTATAAAAGTGATGAGACTCTATGGCACATGGGTCAGCAGGCACAACTGTCTCTCCCTTCTGTTTCTTTATAATCTGTGAAGTCCCTGTCCTTTATACTGAAGAACACTGTGGGTGTTTATTATCTGTTGATTAATTCTTCAGTGCTCAATAATATTCACTTTGCAGATATTTCACCATTCCTTTCCTGAAGACTGACCATGAGCAGGCTCTTATGGTGTAAACTCAAACCTTAGGTGGTGGGTTTCATTTTCATGTTTACTCGTAGCAGCCATTAGTGGTCAGCAATTATGCTGATTAGTACCAGATACGTTTACTTTTGCAGCACAATTCGTGGACAGATATTGTTGGTATTTTTTTTCTCTTTGGTTCTTTTGTTTTTTGGTGGTCCTGCTACTCAACTCCCAAAGAAATACAGAAGCCTAGCCTTAGTTTGGCTTGGGGTTTTTTGCCAGATTTTCTTAAATTATCCTGTGTGTCTTTCACCTTTGACCTTTTATCTTTATCCTATGCATCTTTCTTTACTTCTTATTTAAATACCTAAACTTATGGAGGACATTTCTCACCAAAACCACCTCAATCCACTTTCATATTTAAATGGGAAAGCTTTATTTCAGGGTGTGATATTGATATACTGAACCCAATTTATTTAATAAAGCCCAACTGAGGACCATATCTCAGAGGTGACTGAATTAGTTAGCAGGCATGCGTGCAAACCATAACAAACACCAGTCTTTCAAGAGTATGGAGTACCAAAGTCAGTTTGCAATGAAAACACCACTTCAAGTATCCCAGTGACCTATTTGATCATTTAGGAAATCAAGTTTTTTCCTCATAGATGATACAAAAGTACATTTTTTTTGGCCCAGGATCTACTGGAACTAGAACAGGATCCACATTGGTAACACTTTGCTTTAAAATCATGAAATGTTCCTCATTGAAAGGTTCTAAGTAATATTGAGGATGCCAGGCAGCCAAACAGAGTTTAAAGTCATCTTACCTCTTTCTTTCTCCAAAACCTTTAATTACTTTTATAAGATAATATTGGGTTCCTCGGTTTCTCACTGAATGATTTTTATTATCAGATAATATTCATCTATTGCTCATTTTTTCATAACGTTATTTAGGTGAAGCCTAAATATCCTCATGAGCATGCTAAGAGATTTCCTGCCTTTATATTAGAAAATCCACAGGCATGATTCACCTTTGTCTCTTAGGGAAACACCTATCCCTGCTAGGATATTAGTTCAACCCAGGATTCCGTGCCCCTCATCCTTGAAAGTCTGTACAGTCCCACTCCCATGCCCCTCACCCTTGAAACTCTCTACAGCTTCCTCCATGATTCTCAGCCTCTCTTACATGGTTCATACAGTACTCTCCACTGTGCTATAGTGATTGTGAACATGCCTTGACTCCTGCATGAACTTCTCTGAATGCTCCCAACTCCTGAATATCCCTGGCACGTGAGGGTTTTCAATGTGTACAGTGTCCTCTGTGTCTGAATGCACACCTATCTTGCCTGTTCAGCTTGAACAGAGTTTTGGATAACTTATACTAGTATCAGTTGTAGCCTGAGAACTATGTTTTCTTTTTTAACTAAGTTTTTGAGGTTAGAACTCTGGAACCGAGCATGCTAGCTGATATAGCTCATCATCGGAATCCATGCAAGGATGTGAAATAGCCATTGTACTTGTGAGGAGGATGCAGCAGCTTTTGTCATTCTGATGAGATCAGACTCAACAGCAGCTCTGCACAGGGCAGAATGGCCATGGCAGAGGCTACTCCCAGGGCAGACAGACAGAAAGCACAGCTGCCAGGGGGTTAGCCATTTTCCTTCAATGGGAGTTCTCGAGAATCCTCAAGGATCATCCTGAATTTCCAAATGCAGGTTCTACAGCCCAAAGATATTTATCTGAGGTGTCACTCCCGTGGCTCTGGTAACAACACAAAGTTCCTTCCTTATTCTTTGTTGTTAAGAACAGTATGGCCAGGGAGGGGAGATGCTTTCCACTGCAGAAGAACGTCTGTTTATGCTACTTCCACACCCTGCCACATTACCGAAGAAGGAAAGAGCACTTGGGACTTATTTAGGCTAGAGCAAGCCGATCTTTCACAAAGGCTGACGTGTGGAAGCTAAAGATTTGGAGGGTTCATTAATGAACCTATTGCTTACACTTGTGCCCACAGCAGACACCACCTGTCAGTGGCAGCAATAACTTACTTCAACACTGCACACCAAACAGTCATTGTCACGGATCTGATAGGCTCTCTTGTGAGTTCAAAGGGCCCACTACAGAGCAAACATGTGAATAAAAGAGTTTGCTTTAATCCGAAACACAGAATGATAAATTTCATAAATCTGGAAACTTTGAAAGAAAGATTTGTTCTAGGAAAAAAAAATCATTGCAGTACCACAGAGGAAATAGCAGTTATGGTGCCACTGTATTAAAGTGGTGGTTTGTTAAGTCCATAGCAGACAGAGATGGTTCTGAAGCTGGATGGTTAACTTAGTTCCCAACATGAGTTCTTGAGTGAGTGAAGGAACACTAAGCGTACGGAACAGAGGAATAAGAAGCAGCTTGGGTGAATTAACTACTGTTACATGCCACCCAGGCCACAGGCAAGAGTGTCTAAGAATCATCCATAATTATGGTGGTTTGAATCTTAAATGCCCACCCCCACCTTGTAGTCCTCAGCATTTGAATACTTGATCCCCAGCTGGTAGCACTGTTTGGGTATATTTAGGAGGTGGGCCTTGTTAAAGGATTTATGTTAGTGGGAGCAGGTCGTGATAGTTTAAACCCTCACACCATTTTGTGTTTGCTCTCTTATTCCTCCCTGCAGTCCAAGATGTGAGCTATTAGTTGCTGCTTTAGTTACCTTGCCATCACTCCACCAGCATGAAGTCTAACCCTGTAGAATCATAAGCCTTCCAAAATTCTTCTCTGAGATTCCTTAGTCATGGTGTTTTATCACAACCACAGAAAAGGAATTCAGGAGCACAAGCTGACCATGAAGCCACTCACCCTCCTTCCTCTGGTCCATAACTACCTCCATTAGAATCAGAACTTCACATGAAATGAAATCCGCTGTTAAAATGAGAATAAAGCATCTAGACACATGGAGAGGTGGCTTTGCAGAAAGACCAAGTGTGACATGAGTGTATTATGTGTTAGCTAGCTTTGCACAGGGAATTATTGAGAACAGTGTGCTACACATGCACCATGTTTAAGTTGGCTTTGTGTGGATCTAGATGATACAGGTATGTTGCATCTAGGCTATGATGAGCCTAGTTGACTTCTTTTTAGGTAAATTATCAAAGCAAGGTATAAATAATGGAACTTGGATTGTGAGACTTGGCAAAAATAAAAACTATAGAGGAATCAGAAATCAATGGGGAAATACCTTCAAGGCAGTAGCTTTTCACCAGACAAATGGCATAGTTGAGCAGTCATCCCACACTTAGGGATAGAAACTTGAATCTGCTACCTGGTGGATTTATTGGCTTACATATATGACATCTGCCCTATGTCATGGTATAGTGTTAGGGTGAGGCCAGGTGAAATCATTAGGTAACAGTCTTGATTTCATGAAAATATAGTTTTACATGAAAATATACACATACATTGTTAGGGAGCTGTGGTAGTTTGAATGAAATTGGCCCCCCTAATCTCGTAGGGAGGGGTACTATAAGGAGGCGTCACTTTGTTGAAGTAGGTGTGGCCTTGTTGGAGGAAGCATGTTACTTTAAGGGTGGGCTTTGAGGTCTCCTATGCTCAAGATATCATCCAGCGTGAGAGACCGTTTACTGTTGCCTTCTGATCAAGAT
Source organism: Cricetiscus sungorus (assembly GCA_030556225.1). Lineage (NCBI taxonomy): Eukaryota > Metazoa > Chordata > Mammalia > Rodentia > Cricetidae > Cricetiscus > Cricetiscus sungorus. The sequence goes on from JANBXA010000366.1 coordinate 845,867, forward strand.
GTACCCAACACCATGTCTACCAGCATGCTACCATGATCCCTGCCATGATGATAATGGACTGAACCTCTGAAATTTTAAGTGAGTCACCCCATTAAATATTTTCCTTATAAGAGTTGCCATGGTCATGGTGTCTCTTCACAACAATAAAAAACCCTAACTGATACAGGAGCTGAAGACTAAGCTATATACTAGGGGCCTAGGAGCCCATAATAGGAAAGACTTCTGGGGAATTTTTGAGCACATGAACCTGAGGTACAAAAATATTGATATTAAAATGTGAAGTGCATTCTTGTTAAAAGACTATAGCAATTCCAAAAGGGATAGCAGGACAGGAGAGGGCTGTATCACTTGCTGTTCCTTGCCTGGGGAGGAGTTCCACCCTATGCTTTTCATTTGCTTTGTCCATTTTTAACGATTGCCAGCCAATTTTAGAAACAGAGGTTAAATGTTCCATCCAAGGAAATAATCAGGCCAGAAAGAAAAGCCTGCAGATATTGCCTTTAAAAGAGTTTCTCTCTTTTGTTTGTTTTGAGGCAGGGACTCACTATAAGTCCAGACAGGCTTTAAACTCATGATCCACCTTGCATCAGCCTCCAGAGTGTTGGATTTACAGGTAAGTGCCACAATGCCCAATCAAAACCAGATTTCTCGATGTCAATACAGTTAAATGTTGGGATAGAAATTATTTTTTGTGTGACCATTTGTTTTATCTGCTATCTATCTATCTATCTATCTATCTATCTAGCTAGCTAGCTAGCTAGCTATCTCTTTCATGCCACATTCTAGTAACTTCTCCCTCACTGAATAAACTGCAACTGAACCTATCTCCAGACATCATCAAATGTCCCTTCTGAGATAAAAGTATCCCCAGTTAAGACTAACTTAAAGTTTCTTCATACCATTCTATCCTTGGAATGAGTTTACTTTGGACATGAATACAGGAGACAGAGAAGACATCAACTTTGAAAAATCATTGGGTGTATGTTAAAAGATGGAGAGGTGTTGGTGAGAGTTCTGTCAATACAGGGCTTGCCCCTACAAGCATGAGAATCAGAGTTCAGATAGTGTGATGCTGTGATTGAGAAATGTCCTCAATAGGCTCATGTTTCAACACTTGATGTGCAATTGTCATATCAGTGCTGTGGTGTGTGTGTGTGTGTGTGTGTGTGTGTGTGTGTGTGTGTGTGTGTGTGAGTGTGTGAGAGAGAGAGAAATCTTTAGGACATATAGCCTTGTTGGAGCAAGTCTGTTACTGGGAATGAACTTTGAGAGTTTATAGTCTCACTCCATTGATGGGGGATGTCCTTCTGTATGCTGTGGATATATGTTTCTCTTATTGGTTGGTGGATGAATGCTGATTGGCCCGTAATATAAGTGGGCCAATATAATATAATGAAATATAAGTGGGGCTACCAGACTAGGAAGAAGGAGAAAAGAAACCTTGTCTCAAAAATAAGGTGAAGAGAGGCTGAGAAAGACACCTAAGATTGACCTCTGACTTCACATGCCGGCTCACACATTCACATAAGCACTTGCATGCACATATTCACACATTGACACCACTCAGATATATACACAACATAACAAGATGCTGAATACTGAGCTAAATAAATACTTAAACATGTACAAAAGCCTGGTGCATCAGATTCAGAATACAGGCATATTAGTAAGGCACAGAATCAGTCCTGTAAGCCTGCCTAAATGTTATCCCAGACTAGGGGCTTTGTCTTCCCATTATCTCTCATGACTTTCCCTTCACAGAAGAAGAATGCCAAGGAACAGCAGATAGGATAGTACTTTGCCCTCTGCAACCACCTCTGTATTTGTTTTATTCAAGCTTGTCTGATTGTTGACCTCATGTCCTTACTAAAACCTTGAATAGAAGGATACTAGAAATCTACTTTTTAGGTTACTACAATGACAAGTGAGGTCTGAAATCTTCCAATCACTGGAGGAAGATAACACATAGGGATAACACACACACACACACACACACACACACACACACACACACACAGAGAGAGAGAGAGAGAGAGAGAGAGAGAGAGAGAGAGAGAGAGAGAGAGAGAGAGAGAGAGAGAGAGAGAAATAGATGACAGAAGAGAAAGACAAACCTCCACCATCAATTTCCATCAATGTGTGGAGTGAGGTTTCAACAAGAAAACAACATAAAGGACTTCTAATGTCTCCCTCGATAAGGACTGAAGCAAGATGAGAAAAGACAGAAAGCATCCATAACATGGTGATGGAATACTCTCTTCATGCTAGAGCCTGCTGCAAATGGGGACCTGGCCCTGCTTATGGGGACAGGCTCACTAGGCAACTTGCACAAGAGGAGGAGGGAACCTCTTAGAGGACACTTTCAGACCTTCACTATCCCCTGGTGTCCTCATCTCTGCCACCCAAGCCAACTTCACTCTCACCCTGCTTTCTCGCGCTCTGCTCAGGCAATCCCAATTGCTATTACAACAAATTCCTAAGTGCTGTTAACTCAGAGTCCCTACACTGCTGACATGGGTGATGAATGTTTAAGCAGTCTTCAAAAGCATGCAGATTTCTCTCTCCTCTGCCTATTACAGGAAGGAGTTTGTAAACCAATTTTCTATCAGAATCAAGACCTGAAGAACTAAAGCCCTCGCCATCTGTGATCTGCTAGATGAAGGCTATCTGAAAGGAATACTTCAGAGGAATACATTTGCCATTTCTGCATAAATTCTGAAGTAACACATTACTTTATAATCAATGCTTTCAACTATGTTATGCCTTAAATTGCTCAGAAAAAGATCCACTCTTGTAAACGTCCTTTACTTTAGTCAGTTTTTTCTTTTTAGGCCCCTCTCTGATTTTTGTCCTACAAGCTGCCCCTATTCGGCACTAGTTATTTCAAAGACAGACTTTATTTAAGAAGCTGGTCATCAAAACCAGATACCACTTCCTGTCTTCTGCTTACACATGTGCAGAGCTTTTGCTCTGGGGAGAAACTTTTCTGTGATGACCCAAAAGATCCCTGAACTTGCTTTGTTGAGTTTGTACTCTAAAAGATTTGTTAACCACTGGCTGGACTTGAGTCCAGATGCCAAGGCACTTTTCTTCCATTCAAGGAAAGAATGTAGTAGATGAGGAAAAAATAACTAAGATAATGAACAATATGGAAATATCAAGGGTTTAGTCTTGCTAATGACCTTTCTCCTTCACTCTAACAGAAAAGTCAATTCATATTTGGATGTGCCAACAAAGCCACATGCTTCTTTCTCCAGATGATTTTTTTTTCTTCTCTTGAATCAGTTGTCTGAATGGATTATGGAAAGAGATTACACATTTACCTTGATCTTTCAAAAGCAATAAGCAAGCTATTAGGAATTTTTCTTTCTTCCTAATTGATTTAAGAACCAAGTATATTACGTAGATTATTCAGGATGCCTTTAATTACAAGTAACAAAAGATTTACACTCAAATTGGTTTAAATGATTTTAAATCAATCTTCTCTGATATACAACAAAGTCCCAAGACAGGGTGAACATCAACTTAGCAGCTCAAGGACCCAAAGGTTTTATGTTCTTTCAACTCTCTGAGCCTGTAAATGGTTCTACTTCACAGTGATAGGGAGACAGGAGTTCAAGGTGATCAATGAAAGCCTACCTGACACAGCTATAAAGGGATGTCTTGTGTTTTTCTTGACCATTTGTAGAGACTTTCCCTAGCTGTTCTTCAGTAAGACTTTGCTGCTCTGTTCTTAACAATTAGAATCAGTTGACATACTTCCTTTCAATACTTCCACTGGCTTTTAGAAAGTAGACAGTGACCCCCTGGAAAATTTTGTAGTCAGGGTGACTGAATGAGCCGACTAGTATTTAAAGAGAAATACCTAAGCTGATCTATGGCCACAATACCAGGGTAATGGGAACATGATGTCCCCTAAAATGCCATAAGACCCTAAAACACATTTTCCTTGAAACTAGTGAGATGGAGCAACAGTTACGATCTCGCAGAACTCTAGAGTTCAGTTTCAAGCACCCATAGGTCAGTTTGTAACTGCCTATAACTTGACATCCAGGGGACACAATGATTTCTGGGTTCCAATGGCATAGTATGGGTATGTAACATATAAACATGCATACACACAACACCAAAAGAGTAATAATAATAATCTTAACAAAACATTGTTCTTAACTGAATCTGGCATAGTTTTTATTAGCAGGAGTTTTCAACTTTTTCTTGGGTTCACAACTAGAACAGATGCCTGAACAAAAATGTTTTAAAAATTATAAGTGATAGGTTCTATATAGATTACCAAAATTATTTACTGAATTATATTATCACAAGCCAAGGAACTTCTTTAATTTATTTATTATTATTATTATGGTTGTTTATAATTAGCTTACTTTGGAAAATCTGCTTGAGCCTCCTAGAAGCAGTTGTAATTGCTGGGTTTGAAGTTACAGATGTTTTATTATTTTTTCACATACATTTATTTATTTATTTATTTACTTACTTATTTATTTACTTATTTATTTATTCTGTGTGCTTGGTAGAGGGTACACTAATTGTGTAGCACATGCCTGTGTGGAGGTCGGAAGAGAATTTCAGGAACGAGTTCCTCGTTACACAATGTGGACCCAGACACTAAACCCAAATTCAGGTAGTCATGCTTGGTGGTTAGTGCCCTAAGATATCCCTGGACCTGAAATTCTGTGAATGTGGACTAAGAAGTTGACAGAAAAAGAAATGGATTTCAATGTTCTCTCAGATCAGAAGATTCCAAGAGTGAGTTGACAGAGACAGTCAGGGTTTATGAGGTTTACAGAGGAAATCAAAGTGACCCACTGACTTCTAGTCCCTCCTCAGAGTCACAGAAAATCAGTACCAGACTACACTCCAGTCCTTCTCACTGCTGTGCCCGCCATTGTCTCTGAACCAGTACCCTGCTCAGGGCACACTCAATGTTCCAAGTCGATTGATACTTTAATTTCCTCGACCCATTTTTTTTCCTTCCATGAAACCTTAAAAATCCAGCCTCATATTTACAGCCTAGATTCTGATCCCACATTCACAATCAAAACTCCAAACTTTCATATATTTTTATTTATTGTGCTCATTACCAGAAGTACTTGACTTCACCAACTTCACCTTCAATGTAATAATTACTTAATCTTTACAGCCACCATTTATTTCTTACATAAAAGGGATTATGGTATTCTATTGCTAAGTCTATGCTCTAATAGACCAAATTATCTTGAATCTTCTCTATCACTCTATTTAAGCCAAAATATCGGCCTGCATTTTGACTAAAAATGGCATTAAATTATTCCTGTGCTTATCACTAATTCTAACTGTTCTGTGATCTCCCTCTAATTGAGAATTGGACTCAATGATCTATGAATTGCATGGTTCAATGAATGGTAGTGTCATCCACTGAATTAGTATACTTGAGAGAAGAAAGAGAATATAGCCCATGACAAATCCATGCTTCACTTGAATTTCATTTGTCTATGGGACATCCATATAGAAATATTCCATGTGTATGCAGACTTCATTTTACACACACACACACACACACACACACACACACACACACACACACACAGATATATAGATATAGTTACATAATATATATACATACATACATATATATATATGTGTAGTTATATATTAAAGTTGAGAGAGAAGCAAGAACTGTTAGAGAAGTCACTCCAAAGATTCATGTGGAAGCCAGTGAAGTGATGGGGTTGGAAGACATCAAAGCCTTAGAGGTAGTTTGGTTTCATGCCAGTTTATTCTAGTTTAACTTTAGAAGCCACCCACTTAACAGCAGATGCTTATTAAAAGCAGGCACAATCTTTCAGATGTTTTTCTAAGCAATTGGAACTCACATCAGCAGAAAAGGCAGAGTAAATAACCTTGACTCAATGAAGCTTGAGACAAGTTGGGAAGGGAGATTAAAAGCAATGATAAACTAGCAAATTGCACAGTATGTTAGCAGTTACTATGAACTATATCAGAGAAAGATATGGAGAATAAGATAAGAACAAACAGAGGAGTTGTCATCAGCTAAAATGGACAAAGCTGAATTAGAATTAGTGAAAAATAGAGTGAACTTTACATCTCTAGATTAAAGGTAACTCTAAATATCCAAAGAGACATAGGGGCTGTGTAAGCTAAGGGATGGCTGGCCTCAGTCTTGCAGAAGCACCCAGAGAAGCCACACCACAAACTGAAAATCTTGGGTGCCTTGGCTGCCTTGCACAGAGTGTGGCCTTTTCAATACAAAAGAAATGGTGCAGTGGAGTTGGCAAAAGGACTGGACGCAGCAAGATTTACTTTCTCCCTAATTATTGCTAAACTCCTATCTTAGGAAAGAAACCACTACATAAAGTACAAAGAGGAGTCAAATAATACTAATTCAATTAGGATATGCTCAGACAACTCCCAGCTCATTGCAGAGCATGGACAGAGATGGCTGCAAGGGTAAAGCCTTGTGGGCATGTTGCCAGCCAGCTCCTGGGCACACTCTACCTTTCACAAGCACTTTGCACACAGCAACTTACTGCATCCCTGAAATGACTTGAGAAGTACTGTACTTATCCCCATTTTATGGATGGAGAAACTGAAGCTCCAGGGAGGGGAAGAAACATGCCTGCTCTTAAAAAAGAACAATGGTGTAGTTGAGTCTAGGTTTCAACTCTACCAATACTTGTGTGACCTTAGGAGGCAGTGTCCTTCTTTAGGTCTCAGTTTAAAAATACATGGAGGCAAGTGACCCAGAAGACTTTAAAGACCCTCCCTGGGAAACCTGGTGGTAGGTTAACACCTAAGGATACACAAAGAGGACCCCAGCTAAGACTCGTAGAAATAGTAGAGAGGATGCTGAAACTGGCCAACTCCTGTTGTCAGATTGATGAATACCCCAACTATCATCATAGGGCCCTCATCCAGTAACTGAAAGAACCAGACACAGAGATCAACAACTAAGAACCATGCTGAGCTTCAGCAATCCAGGCAAAGAGAGGGAGGAGGAAACATATGAGCAAGGGAGGTCAAGATGGAAAAATCTACAGAGACAACTGAACCAAGTTCATGGAAACTCATGAACTCTAGACCAACAGCTGTGGAGATTCTGGCAGTCAAACTAAGCCCTCTGTATGTGGGAGACAGTTGTGAAGCTTGGACTTACTGAGGGGTCTCTGGCAGTAGGACCATGGTACAAACTTGGCACGTGAGATGGCCTATTGGAGCCCATGGTGAGATGCCATGCTCAGCCTTAAAGCATGGGAGAGGAGCCTGGCCCTGCCCCAGCCTATCATGCCAGACTACGTTGACTCTTCATAGGAGCCCTTACCTGTGAGGAGTGGACTGGGAGTGAGCTGGGGGATGTGGGGGTATGAGGAGGTGAGAGAGGTGAGAGAGGTGGGAGAGAACTGGGGTTGGAATGTAAAATGAAATTTTAAAAAATGTAAAAAAAAATGCTCCCTGATGCCAGGATATACTTATTCTGTGGGATCATAGCCTAGATGTCCTCTTACTAGCTTCTGTGAATACTGGTGAGAGTAGTGTATGACATGGTGCCAGCATCAGCAGATGATGAATGAAAGTTTCTTATGGACCAAGGTCTGTGCACAATGCTTCATTTATTCTCTGTTGATAGTCATTGACTAGAATATGGTGCAGACGGTACTATCAATGACTGGCCTCATTCTCATCTACTTTCCACTTTCTGGGATAAAACTCTGAAAATGGTCGTTTTAGAAATTCAGATGCTTCACAGGGAGTAGACCAAGAAGCCGTATGCAAAACTAAAGGGCTACTCACCAGCTCTGAGTCTCTTGGGTAGACTCCAAATGATTCCACTTCTGCCAGTTACAAAGCGTGTGTCACAGGAGGGTGTGGGGTCCCTTAGTTTGAAGATCCATGTGACAAATCTGTGTGCATGAGCAGAGCAGCCAAGGTCTCAAAGATACACATGAGAGCAGCAGCTAGATTCAGGCTCCAAACATCTCATCACAGTTACAGCTGAAATCGTGGACTCCAGTTTTGCTTCTTTTTTTAATTTTTTTTTTTAGAGAAGTGAATGATTTTCTTTTAAGTATAATTAATTTTTATGAACCCATTCCATTCTAATGTTTCTTAGAGTGAAAAGCATACAGCATGCCTCATTTTAAAAAATTCCCATACCACCAATATCCAAATGTCCGAGTGTTTCATTGTCTGGCATAAAGGTGCTTTCTGGAGAGCAGCTGTGGAGTTCACTGTGGCCCACAACAGGGGTCCCCACCGACATGTCTCCTGCAGTCACATCTCAGTCTCTCATCAGAACCTCCCTCCTTCCATTCAATTCACATCATTATCTTTACCATGTGACCACCAAAAAGACCCACTGGTCCAGCATTCAACAGCCTCCCTATGCTGTCCAGGAACCCTGCACTCAACTGCTTTTGTGTTCTTTTGAATCTTTTTAGATTTATTTTATCTGTGAGCGTTCTGCCTGCATGCCTGTCTGTGCCTAGTGCTCAAGGTCAAATGATGGCATCAGATCCCCTAGAACTGACGTTCTAGATGATTGTGAGCCACCATGTGAATGCCTGGAACCAAAACTGGGTCCTCCCCAAGATCAACAAGTACTGCTATCAACTCCTAGCCCATTCCTCAGCCAGTCCTGCTTATTTCCACCAAACACCCCCATCCCAAAGCTTCCTATACATGTTCTGTTTTGTGTTAGTGTATGTGCTGGGCATTTTAGGCTTTAAAAATTATTTCTAAAATTACAGAGTCCTTTCCTGTGACTAAATATCATTTCCTTCATTAAAGCCATCATGTCTCTGTCAATCCATTCCCTGGTTTGTGGGCATCTGGATATTTTTCAAGTTTCAAAAAGTTCCATTTTAAGCCTTAAATGTTGTTATAAGAGACCCACATGAAAGTATACTTTGCTTTGTGTATTAGTGTGTGTGTGTGACAGAGAAAAGTGGGGAGAGAATGAACATACTAAGGTGAAATTCACTTTTGCTTTAAGAGTGTGAATGGTGTGTGTGTGTGTGTGTGGTGTGTGTGTATATATATATATATATATATACACATATATATATATGTATGTAGTGTGTGTGTGTGTGTGTGTGTGTGTGTGTGTGTGTGTGTGTGTGTGTGTGCGTGTTTTGCTGGAATTAAACTGAGACCCTCACACTTTTGAGGCAAATACTCTACCACTGAACCTCAATCCTAGGATGACATAAATTGATTTTAGGTCATCTCACTTATGTGAAAGATTTTTTCCCCATTAATCTGAGGTCCTTCCCATTTATCCCTAGAGCTTTTCTAAGTCCTGCAGGCTCCAAAGATCTTGCTGAGGAATGGTGAGCTATCAGCTACTGTCAATCAACACTTACCCCAGCACTCTTTGTGCTCCTTGGCTCTGAATGCTTCTCTCTCCTCCAGAAAAGCTCTTCACTCTGACTTAAGCTTCTTTAGGTCTCCTGGCTTGGGTTCCACCTCATCAGAGTTTTTGAAATGACTCATTGACCTTTCTTCCCAGCATTGAGCTGATCCTGTAAGACCTGCCAGAGTCCTTCAATCCCAGACAATTTATTTTCTTGCCTTTTCCTTGACTGGGTGCAAAGGTTTCTGAGGACTTTTCTTTTTCTTTCTTTCTTTTTTTCTTTCTTTCCTTTTTTCTTCCTTCCTTCCTTTTTTTTTTGGAAAAAAAAGGAATTTTGTTTGCTTGTTTATAATATAATTATATCATTTCTGCCTTTCCTGTCTCCAAACCCTCCCATACAACACCTCCTTGATCTCTTTCAAATTTATGACCTCTTTTAAGTCCCAGTCTCTAAGCAGAAATCAATGCTACTCAGGGCCCTGAGACTGTAAAAGGGAACTGTATGTGACTTAAGAAACAGTGTTGTTGTTGGTGGTGAATCTGGGCATTGTAGATAGAACCTGTAATGCCAGAATTTGGGAGACTGGGGAGTAAGGATCTTGAGTTCTAGGCCACACCTCCAAACAAACAGGGGTAAGAAAGTCTATTTAAATTAAAAAATCTGAAAATTCTCCTAGACACACTTTTAGTTTTTAATGTATGCATGAAAGGCAACATCAACCACTTACAATATTTATTTTGATTCTTTGCCATTTTTGTGCTCTTAGTGTGTGCATGTCATATGAATGGTTCTACAAAAAAAAAAAAAAAAAAAAAACTAAACAAAACATGGAGCCACATGATGGGGGCCGTGTTCTGGTCAACCTCCTGTCTGTCCTGAACTGGTCAAGCCACTCTTGGTACAGATGGCAAGGCTGCCAGAGGTTGTGAAGATGAACAGCTTTGCTTTTCAACAGGATTCCCTGCTGGAGACCAGTGATCCCCTTCAGCCAACCTGAGAATCGTGAGGAGTCAGAGTGAACTGAGTGGACTGATGTTCTCACTTCATTTCTTTAGGTGTTTATGTAAAACACCTAGGGAATTTTTTTAGAGAGAGGGGCTTGCTCTTCCAAAGCCCCCCCCCCCCGGCTTCTTCTGACAAGGCCAATCTCAGAAAGTTACAGTGATGTTTCCGTTTTTATTTTCTGTTGAAAATTGTCCAAAATGAAATCACCCAGAAGAAGCCCCAAATATCCTGGCTCTGATATCAATTCTGGGAAGGCCTCGGATGCCTTTCAAGCAATGATTCTCAGTTTTCCTTTTCGCCTGGAGAGATTAGACCATCTCTATACAAGCCAGTACAGCAAGAGGGTGTAGAGTGTCATCAACCAGACATAGCTCGTATTTTCCATAAATACTAAAAATTAAAATCATGTGAATAAATGTAGAAAGGCATAGAGTGAGGAAATACAGCCAAATCTTAGGGCCTCCAAGAAGTCCCTGGGGTCCTCTGTTCCTTCCTTTCAAGGAGACCTGTGCTCGCTTTGACAAATATCTATTTCTCACTCATCACTAGGGACCTGTAAATCACTGAAGTATGGGACTAACACACAGGGAGAACTGAGCGCAGCATCCGGCTTAAACCCATGTCTGCATTAGTCCTTGGAAGACAGGTGATGATCACAATGGATACTGAGGCACACCTCGCTCAATAAATCAGGTCTGCTCCCAGGAGTAGTCCTCAGTCCTTCTCCTGAAGAAGAGGGAAATAAAACAAAAGCACATGCAAATTTTTCAATTAGAAAATGTCTTCACTCAGGAACTGCTAAAGTCTGCTTCACAGCACTGTGGAAACCATTTCCTTTCCAAACTCAATGCTCTGAGTGTTTTGAAATTTATCTTAGTTGACACCTGAAAACACAGAAGTTACATATATTGATGGGGTAGCATGCAATGTTCCTATACTTTCACCCACTGGATACTATTTAATCATGTTCACATGTCTATTTCCGTAGTAAATTTCTTTATGGTAAAATCTGTCAAACTCTTTTCATCTAGCTCTTTCAAATGTGCAGAACATTGTCTGAGGTGCAGACAATGGCTGCATCCGTTGCTCATCCTCCTGCTATTCCCTCCTCCCTGCTAACCATGGTGTCTGGTTTACACAGCTCAACTCTCAGTGCTATGAGCCCAGCTATTGTTTGGAGTCCACAGATCAAATTGTGAGAAAATATCATGACAAAAGTAACTGAAGGGTTTGATCCTGGATCCCAGTTCCAGATATCATTCCACTGCAGTGGGGAAGTCAGGGTAGAGGCAGCTTGAAGCAGCTGGCCACGTTGTGGCTGCAGAGAGGAGGGTGATGCATCCAGGCAATAGAACCATGCACAGTAGGTGGGTCTATCCACTTCAATGAATAACCCCTGACAGTTGTGTCTGTATGTCTAGGTAACCATCTCCCAGGTGACTCTGGATTCTGTAAACTGATGATTAGTGCGAACATCTCAAATGATGTGACACTTGTCTTTCTATGTCTGTCTTGTTACATTTAGCATCACAGTCTCTACTTCCAGCCATGTTGCTACAAGGAGCTTGTGCTTTTGTTTGGCAGAAGATTATTCTTTCTGAGTGTGTGTGTGTGACATTTCCCTTTTTATGCTTTGTGAATACTGTTGTAGTAAACATGAAGTGTTAAGGTCTCTCCATGCTGTTTTTTTCCCCCTATGTATACTCTGTAGCTGCATTGCATATAGTAATTCTAATTTTAATCTTCTGAGGACTCTTCACATTGTTTCCCATCATAGAAGCATTTGTTGGCATCGTCACCAGCACTGGTGTTTGTGTTCATAATACAAGCCTTTCTCACTGAGTTACAGTGACACCTCATTGCAACTTACATTAGCATTTCCCCGGTGATCACTGCTATTGAATAGTTCATGTTCTTTGTGGCTAAATGTATATATATTCTTTGGAGAAATATCTCTCCAGTCCCTTTGCCCATTTTTTTTGTTAATTTTGTTCTTTGACAATTTCATACATGTATACAATGCATGCTGATGACTCTCCCCCCGTTCCTGTTCTAAGCTCTGTACCAGCCCTACGATTGTCCTTTCCTCCCTACAAATCCCTTTCCTACATTCATGACTTTTTGTTTTACTTTGTGAGCCATTTATGTGAACCAGAGCCATGTTTGTAATGATGAGATTGCAGCTACCCACTGGAACCTGGTAGACTTTGTCAATGGTACATGAACTAAGGACTATCCCTTACCCAGAGTGTGTCAGTAGTCTGTAGTTCATTTGGGAGAGATGGTGCTCCCTCTGACCCCCTTAACTCACCAACTGTTGATAAGCTAGTATTTCTCCATTTTTAAATTGGGTTACCTGGGGGATTAATTGTTTTTTGTTTGATTTAGGTTTTTTGTTAATTTTTGGAGTGTGTTCTATATTCTGAATATAGAACCCCTTGTCTGACATAGATTACAAATGTCTTAACCTATGCTATAGTTTGTCTTACTCTATTGATCATTTGCTTTTGCTGTGCAAAAAAAGTCTTAGTTTGGCATGATTCCATGTACCTAGTTTTCCTTTTCTTTTGCAGCAAAATCAGGATCAAACCTAGAGCCTTGCACATGCTAGGCAGATGCTATGCCACAGAGATGCATCCTGGCCCTTTGTGTCTGTTCATTGTATTCCTGGAACCTTGTTCAAAACATCTTTGCAATGTCAGTGTTTGAAGGCCTTCTTTCCCACACAACAATTACTTTCCATAAAGCCCTAATGCTATTCTTAGCTGAAACCCATTGGACAAAACATTAAAACCCAGCTCTCAATATAAAGAAAGTAATAATGAATGTAATGTATCAGTACATATGGGACATAGCTATATCCATATTTAGAAAAATACATAGCCTTGAGTATTTGTGTTAAGTGATATAAAGTAAATAAATTATTAAAAGCTAATTAATAAAAGTTAATTCAGCTAAAACAATTTTTGGAGACTGGGGAAATAACTCAGCAGGTAAAGGGCTTGCTGTGTAAGCTTTAAGACATGAATTTTCCTCCCTAGAAGTCATACAAAAGCCAGCATGCTAGTATGACTCTATTAGCCCATGCTGGGAGGTGAGAATGGGAAGACATGGGGACTGGGCCAGCGGCTCAAAGGGTAGGCTTCGGGCTCAGTCTGTCAGAGATCCTGTCTCAACAAACAAAGAGGAGAGGGGACAGAAATTACATGATGGTGATCTTAATCTCAGCCTCTGGCCTCCATATGCACACACACAGGTAGTGACACTTGTACACACAAAGTGTATCTCTGTCTCCCAAAATTCTTCTAACCTCTTCCTGCCTAGTTATCTTTATTAAACCAGTCACAGCAATATATCCCACAACGAATATCCCACAAATATTCCACAACAAAGAATCTAACACAAGTGAAAGTTAGAAAATAATTAATTAGAAAAGGTTAATATTAAGTAATGATTATCTAAGAACCAATAATTGGAAAATAAAATGAAGAAGATACAATTAAGCTCCATTCAAAGAAGGCCTGGTAAAATCATTAATAAACAAGAAAATAGCCATAAAAATAGGAAGCAAAAGTTTATAAGGGACAAGTTGATCCAATTCTATGTGCATTGGTGTAAAATTCAATGAAAATTAAATATTTTAAATATACATAATTAATTAAAAACAGACCTCAGATGACATAAAAAGAAACCCAGGATATTTTAATAGTCTTTCTTGAGAATCATCTGTGCTTTCAAAAAGTGGCTAGCCTGATACAGACTGACTTAGCCCTAATACAAAAAGACTTCTTCTACCAATACTGAAGCTGTTTGTGGAAACAGTGCCTCACCCATCAAGATCAGGGGAAGTGGCTGGGTGTGGTGGTACACTTTACTCCCAGCACTTGAGAGGCATAAGCAGGCAGATCTCTGAGCATGAGGCCAGCCTGGTCTACAGAGTGAATTTCAGAAAACCAGGGCTACGCAGAGAAACCCTTTCTTGAAAGGACAGAACAAAATTGCAAAGATTAGAGAAAAGTACATTTTGTGAAGCCATTACAGAGCTTCACAGTCAGTCAGGTCACTGGAATCCAAACACCAGAGAAAAGGGAACTTCTTGGGTGAGCAGATCTGCTGGTTGTCACCGGGTCATAGACCGACCCACGCAACAGAGCACAGCTGAAATCTCAGGCGAGAGCTGCCATGTAACATCCCCAAGCTTCAGAATCCATCCATGTTGGAGAAGAAAAGAAAAAGAAGACTTCAGAGCTGGCCTTGAATGCCACCCTGAAAGGGACAAGACACTAAGAAAGATGATGTGATACAAGAATGTTTCCTCAAAGCACTCAAGCCTCAAGCCACTTAGGCTACAGATTCAAAATCTACATCAGAGACCTGGCCTGGTGAATGGGAACTGGTACTGGAGACTTAGTTTCAAAGGGAATTTTATCTTTGAGCTCTCAGGTGGAAAACTGTGGAAGCAATTCCCTAAGTGTAAAGGTGTCAAAAATAGGTTGAGACTCACAAAGGTACCGACTGACTCAGCTGTACTCAAGGCAGTCAGAGCCTGAACCATTGTTCATATGCAAATGCTATAGCTAAATAATAAAGCCACAAAGGGTATCAAGAAAAGACCTGAAGCAAAGACAGAAGCAGTAGATTATACTCACAGGTGACAGTTGCTTGAAAATTAATTCTGCTGAGCTTGATGAGTCAAATAAAATTGATTTCAACAAGTCTATGAATCTAGGCTTTTTAATCAAAATCACATTGGTCATATTATTTAAAATCTATAGTGTACACATAGTGAACATATTTTCTGAAGCTATAGATATACTGCATTCATATAAGTAACTTAAAAATAAAGAAAATAACCTATTCAGATGATGATCAAAAAGTTAAAATAGCCTTCTTACCCATCTTTACCCAACAATCCTCCCATGTAATCAAACACATAAGCAGAAACTGATGAAATCTACATGATAGAGGATTCAAAAGATTAAAACGTGCAAGCAGTGTGTAATTTATGTAGTGTATTCCTGGAATCTAACAAAAGCCTTAGCAATTTCTGAAAAGTAATCCTATGGAAACATGCTAATGTACTCAACTGGTCTGTATCATTCTGGACCAGGAGGCCCCGCCCATTTTTCTTTGATTTGTGACTTTATTTTGGTTCTTATGTTCCTGTCTCTACAGCAAAGCTATTCTGGAGTGAATCCTTCTTTTCTTGTTGGGGATGAGCATTAAACAAAAAGAAAAGTTTTTTTTTTTTCCTGTTTGCTTTTCTATACAAAGTTCCAAGCTTCTAATTTTGCCTCACTACTCAAAAATCTACAAGTAGCATTATTTGGATTATTTATTTACAACTATGTCGAGGACAACTTGATGGAACTTTGGGCCTTGTGAGCCCTCTCAGATAAAAAAAAAAAAAAATGACACAGTTCAAGACCCCTCACTCACTTTAACTCTACTGGAAAGTACTTCAAAAACCCTAGCTGGATTCTCCAGAGTTGCAAAACACAATTCTCACAGCCTTGTATGCCACAAACACTGAAGACTTCATAGCTCCTCCTGAGGAGAAATGTTCTGATAATTAACAAAACACCAAATTCCTGAGCAGTTACCAAACCTCACAAGCCAGTGTATCTCAGGTCCCCACCAGCTTGGTGACAACAGGACTGAGGATGAACAAACAAGGGTGCTATTTATTCTTAGTTACAGTATAGGGGGCTAGAGAAAACTGAACCCTCCCTGAGACAGGAATAAGGGTCAGAGGGGAAAGCATTTTCTTTCATGATTTATTCAAAAGCATGGGAAATAAGTTCAAAAGAGTTCAAAAGACACATGCTTTTAGTTTTTCGTACTGAATTGCCTGTTTTACTATGTGAAATATACTGAGATGAGTGTAGGTCATGCTCAAGAAAGAAACAATGGCAAACAGGGTTTAAGAGGAACATCCACTACTGGTGAATGGGGCAGGAGCCTGGATCTACTTCCTCCCCAGTGTAGGTGACATGGACAAGAAACCTTGTACTTAAGCCAGGGCTGTGTGTTTGCTTGATACACAGTAATGTTAGCTCTAATTGACATACCTGTTCATTATTCTCAGAAAAGCTACAGGTATGTCCAGCCACTAAGGTAACTGAGGCAGACAAACCTCAAGTGCAAGGCCTGTCTAATTTACACAGTGAATGCCAGACCAGGTCAAGCAACTTAAGGCAATCTTCTTAAAATAAATCTAGGAAAAGGAGCAGAGGTGCAGCCTTGTAGCAGAACTGTTACTTGGCTTCTATGAAGCCCAGCTTTCCATCCCTGATACCTACTGATAAAAGCCCTTTGCTCCTGTGCAAGTTCTATGAATTGTGCATAGTGAGGCTTTGTTCTCTTTCTATGATTGCCCACATACATGAGCATTTTCTTGGAGGCTGTCAATCATGGACCAACTCTCTTCATTGCTTTACTCTTGCTGTGATATCATGACCAAGGTAATTTTTTACAGAAGAAGAGTTTATTGGGAATTACAGTTTTAGAGGGTTAATTACAGTTTAAGACCATGATGGCAGAAGGCATGGCACTAGAACAGTTGCTGAGATCTTACATCTTCATCTACAATTAAAGAGTCAGAGACCTAACTGTAAATTGCATGGGCTTTTAAAATATCAGAGCCCAATCCCAGGGAGACTCATTCTCCAACAAGGTTACACATTTTAATCCTTCCCAAACAGTTCCAATTAAAGGCTAACCAATCCTAGATTCTTCAGTACAGCCTAGACTGTCCAGTGGACCTAGCCAGCAACAATTTCCCATGAAACTCCAGTGCTGATGTTAGCTGAGTTTTCAACTTTGGTATTTTCCATAGCCCTGTTACTAATGAGATCTATGCTTTATTAATAGAATAAGTTAATTTATGATACATGATTAAGTTTGGAAAGATATAAAGTACTAATATCCTAGCCCTCAAGGCCAACAGTTTTGCTCTTTAATAAAAAAGTAATTGGGGGTAGAATAGCTATACATTCCAGTGAGAAATATGTCTGTGCAAAGTAGTTCCCTCCAGGGCCCAGCATCAGTGGCCTTTGACCCACAAATTCCCAGCACTGCTAACACTCTCCCTGGATCTCATCTGTTGTTCTTGTGACTTACTTTTTCTTCTTTATCTAGCTGGGGAAGATTTAAGGCCCTGCACAGACCCCTGAGTCACCTTGAGCAAGCCTGAGGTGTTGGCTGGAACATTCTGTAGTTTTAGCTGGAACATCTTGCACCAGAGTAGTTCTTGATACTCTTCTTGATTTGCTAATACACATCTGCTGGGGAGGAACTAAGCCTGAGAATTTGCATGCTTTAGCCTTGATTGTTTCCTACTATGTGGTGAGTCAGTATATAAGCCCGCCCCTTCCCCTCAATAAACAGCATTTGGCATTTGGCATTTGGCATTCGGCATTTGAGCATTCCTGTTGCACTAATTACCTACTGTCTTGCCTTTAATTCAAATCTCTAGGCCTTCAACCGATTAGTGGAACAGATTATAGTGTGGGCACTACAAGTGGAGGTCTTTTGGAGATCAGGAAGAAAGGATCACCTAAGAGATTGCCCTCAGGTCAGCTGGCAATAAGTGAATGAGGGTGTATTGAAGGATGGGTGCCAGTAACTGTAAGGAAATTCTCAGTGGGCAGTTAGTGGCCCTATTGAAAAGACAGGGCACTGGAATCAATACTAAGACAGCTAAAGAATTCATTGCCATGTTAGAGAAACATAGTCCCTGCTTTATGCATTCTGGAGGCTTAACATCCCTGATTGGGAACAGGTAAAAAGAGATCTCCAAAAGGCTTATAAAGGAGAGGGGATTGCCACCCTTTCCCTCTCCCTAGTTAAAGGTGAGCTCCTGAGCAACAATGTCAAAATAAAAGAACAAATAGCAGGGATGAATAGGACTTTTGAGGTAGTATAAGATTTAGAATCTGTGAAATCTATCAGGGAACAAGAGGGATCTCAACTAGGAGATGATGGTCCTACTGTAACTGATGAAGAAGTTACTTTGAAAACAGAAAGTGAACAGTTAAAACAAAGAATTGCTGAAGCTGATGAGCACAAATGTCATCCACTGCAGCACAACCCCTTTCCTTGTGATCCCTTTAGTAGGGCCTCTGTGCCGTGAGAGTTAGAAGAGTTCAAAGATTTAATAACCAAGGTAGAAGCATTAGAAAAGGAAAGACAAGCTTTTCCTGTGATGGAGACAGAG
The DNA here is from genome assembly GCA_030556225.1 of Cricetiscus sungorus. Lineage (NCBI taxonomy): Eukaryota > Metazoa > Chordata > Mammalia > Rodentia > Cricetidae > Cricetiscus > Cricetiscus sungorus. Next base: position 864,458 of record JANBXA010000366.1, read on the forward strand.
GATCCTCAGGGTAACAGGGTTAGGGAGCACAACCCTCTAAATTTCAAGGATATAAAACAACTTAAGGAGGCTGTCACTGATTATGGGCCCCTCGGGCAATTTTTGAGTCTTTTGCATCACTAAATGTAGATCAAAAACAGATGCCCTTGGTAATCCCTTACTGACTCTGGGAAATGGGGCCAGCCTAGGGCCCCTCAAGCCCAAGTGTACAGGGCAATGGATTCATCTGTAATGTGTAGCCCTGTGTGGCCACTTTTCCTGACCACTGATTATAGTTTGGGTAAAGCATCTATAAAATTACAATTCGGTTCAAAGGATAAGAATTTCACCTTCATTTCAGGCACTTGTGTTCTGGACCCCTTCTTTTATGTTGTAACTAATGCTACTAATTTTGGAAGAAGTCTCAAGTGTTCTCAGGATGTCTGCAGAATGGTTAACTGCTGGATTATGAAACAATAGCTGTCATGGTTCTAGTGCCAGGAGTGGTACCTATGCCAGCGACCTCCTCTACAGATGACCAACTTGTGCAGTATAGAGGAAAGGAGATTTTGGGATCACTGCTGTGATTGTTATTCCATTACTGCCTCCACCACTGCAGTGACAATTTCAAGGATAGCCCTCTCCCAATCTGTAAATACTGCAAGCACAGTGGATCAGCTATCAGGTGAATTGGCAGAAGCCTTAGCCACCCAAAACACACTTGATAATCAAGTATAAATTGGCATTTTAAAACTAAATCTACAAACTAGCCTCCTATAGGAACAATTGGATTTACTGTGAGGGTCCCATATAGCTTCTTGTTCTCTCTCTTTCATATATATTTGTGTTACACCTGCTGAAGTTAAGAATGCATTAGTTGTAGTTACTCTTCTCTAGGGGTCCTGGAGTGATCAGTTTTTAAATTATACACATGCTTTAGCCATGCACATCATTAACAACAATGAAACCCGAGTACCACCTGCCAGTGCAGAAGATTTTTTACAAGGACTTCAACTTACAGGCAGATTAATTAGAGAATGGACAAGTTCTCTCTCACTGGGACTCATAGCCCTTGCCCTTGGTGCTATCTGCCTGGGCCTTGGACAGACCCAGGCCAACTTTCAAACAAGCCCAAGAGACTGCCTCTGCCCAAGTATGGCTGAACTTACAGATGAACTAATCACCAGAGATAGGTAAGGCAGAAGGGGGCAAATTTCTGACCTAAGACAGGAAGGTTACAGGCCTAGGTGACCTCTCCCATGATGGGTAAGGAGCTATGCTGATGTCCTCTGCAGCCTAAGATGTGTTAGTTTATATTAAAAGAAAGGGAGATATGTAGGGCCCTGCGTAGACACCAGGAGCACCTTGAGCAAGCCTGAGCTTTTGACTGGAACATTTTGCAGTTTTAGCTGGAACATCTTCCCCAGAGTTGTTACTGGTACTTCTTGTTTTGCTAAGACACATTTGTGGGGAAGGAACAAAGCCCGAGAACTTGCACGATGGACTCTTGATTGTTTTCCACTGTGCTGTGAGTCAGTATATAAGCCTGCTTCTTCCCCTCAATAAATGGCATTCAGCATCCCAGCATTCCTGTTGCACGAATGACCCACTGTCTTGTCTTTTATTTAAATCTCTAGTCCTTCACCCAATCAGTGGAACAGATTGTAGCTTGGGCGCTACAGGAAGCCATCCTCCATGTAAGGGGACCTTGGACAGCCAAACACCAAATTCTCAGCACAAAGGAGATTTATCACCCTAGGGACAAGGTGGGGACTTCCTCTGGATCAGACAAAGGCAGACATCAGCAGCCAGCGGGTGTTTCTGCAGAGGTGGAGCTTTTAAGGAAAAGGGAAAGTCTGTGCTAGAATGAGTTGGTAAGTCCTGATTCGACAGGTTAATAAGTACAGAAAAATAGTGAATTTTGATGGCTGGACTTTGTTGTTTAGTCTCAGGGATTAGTCAGTGTCCAAATATGTGGATGGACTTGGAAAGTAATATATTGGCTTAGCAAGGAAGATGGAAGAGGTAAGGGCAAAACCTGCTGGCAACACGAACCCCATGCTAGGGTCTATTAGAGAGGAAGCCCTTTGCTTACAATCTGAATTTTGACATCGATCTTCAGACAGCTCCAGGAAGCATTCCCCACTGCTTAGAGGAACTCTAGGGCCAGCCCGCGTGGGGTCACACCCCAGCTCTGGCCCTCACTGGATGCAGCTATTGTGTGTATCTTGAACACAACTATCTGACTTCTGTGTGCCTGGAGTTCCTCATCTTGAAATCTTGAGCATTATGGGAGGGTGTGAGCAGTGTCTGGTTCAGGGTGGTGATAAATGCACAGCAGCTCCTGCCACTGAGCTGGATAGAGGGCAGCTCAAGAGACCAAGTCAGGAAGACAAGGCATGGGCACACACTCAACAGAGTGCATCACGGTTTATCCAGCTAAGCGCCAAGAACCAGGGAACGCAGAATCAATCCTGGAGAGTGACGGAAAGCAACTTTGCCACAGATCTGGTGGACATATCCATGTACACTTGTCCTGTAGGGAGAGTCACCATCACTAATGGGAAGAAGTTGCACAGCAGAATAGGCGCCATCATCTGAAGTGGTCCAAGCATCAGTGAAAGAGAGAGCCTGGGGCACATGAACTGTTCACTTATCTGGGCCAGTGGTCAAAGTCCTTGGTGCTCATGGGCTGCCTTTCTGAGCCCAGTAAATGACCGCACTTATCTCTGATGTAGATCCGTTCAGCAACTGAGCACCCTGCGCAGTGTTGGAGCCAGCAGGTCTGAACTTGTGAGCACAGCTCCTGGTTCAGCATGTTACTTCATCAGCTTGAAAATGGGCATCAATGGGTTATTTGCCTGAAATTAACGAGCAAATACTGCATAGCAGGCTTTTTATTCTGGGCATCCAGGTCAGACTGGATGTGATATTACGGAAAGAACCAGAACAATGAGTTTGGGGGGCATAGCAACTCCACTGAGTTAATTGTCACTCGTGAGTGTTGAATCACAACTTCTGCATCATGAGGGAAATTGGAGACTGACTAACCCAGTCCCTCCCTGGTGCCTCAGTTTCCTCAATGACACATCTGTGCATCCAGGAGCCTAGCCCACAGGGTCCTCAACTTTTTCCTTCCTGCTTCAACTAAATAGAAGCACATGAGCTGGCATTTGGGGTGGAGGGCTTCATACTCGCAGATGTCACCAGTGCCCCTTCATGTACCCCAGCAGCTTCTCAGAGTATACGACTCTGGCTCCCGTTCTGGAGTGCTTTTGTTTCCACACTGCTTCCCATTTGTCTATAATGGTGCTTCCCTTGCCTTGAGATCAGAATGGCAGCCTGTTAGAATTTGACCACAGACCATCATCACCTGAGCAATCTGGCTGCCTCCTCTGTCTGTTGCTGTGTTGTAGTTACCAATTGGACTTCAAGTTGCCAGGAGTATATGCTCCCCAAGTGTCACTGGCAGGGGCTGAAATTTTAAAGATCAAAAATAGAACAGGAAGGAGATTGCTAGAATTGTCCCAATCAAAAAGAGTAGCTATGGTTGACAGTGCACAGGCCAGGGAAAAATCACAATGAACGGGAAGGCTCTATCTGGGGTCTTTTATCGTTACAGTATCAGAGTCCACAGTAAGTTGATACACCAGGTAGCACTGACCCAGGTGAGCATGGACTCTTGCTTGGTGGCCTCTTCTTGGGACATTTTAAAGCACTTGATTTTTAAGACACTCAACAAGACAGCACCTGCTTGGGGATTGCTTTGTCACTACTAGCTACACAACACATGCTAACTATGGTTCCCACTCAGGCTTTTTATCTGCTTTACTTCAGGAAAGGTTCTCTGCCTTCCTCATTGTCTCTCTGTGACCTTGCTCCCCATCTGTCCAGTCATTTTCACCTATAGGGTGAGCTACGTTCTCCATCTTACTATCAAGTCTGGCCTCTAACCGTCCTTTCTTTTCACATTTTGATGAATCAATTTAGAGACTAAATTTCTTCCTTTAGTTCAGTGTGTACACATGCATGTGCGCGCGCACACACACACACACACACACACACACACACACACACACACATACTACTCCGCATGTCTTAAAGAACACCCCTAAAAGGGACTTATAGTTCCCACTGATACATTAAGTGCCAATGCAGGAGAGGAAAGGGACATGAACTAATGTATTTCTTTTGCTGAATCTAGTTGCTTCCAGAAGAGAGACATTTTGTTAGCAAAAAGAGTTCTTGGTTTTTTTGTTTTGTTTTGTTTAATTGTTAAAGGTGTCGCCTTGGCCCCCAAAGTCCCTACAACCCTAATAAGCACAGTTTTAATGGCTATTGATTGGGAAGTCCCGACCTTCCATCTGGCTGGCAGCTGCCTCTGGAAGCAATCGATAGCAGACACAGGCGGCAGCAAACAGAGACCATCCACAAGGGATCTATGGGGACAAGGATGGTTCTTTCCAGCTGGGGAGCAAGAACTGGATATCTGGCAGCTTTTAGAATGAATTTAGGTTCCAGAAGGGTAAGAAGTAGTCTCTGAGCTCTACTCAATGTAGACACTTCTTTCAAGATGCCTTGAAAATGAGCCAGGATGGCCAAAGACAAGGGACAGCCTTCTGCTACAGTGTATCCCCATGTCTAGCAATAGCTCTCCACTGAACAACAGGACACACCTACACTGGTGGAGTTAGCCTCTATTTCCTAGTCCATAAAATGGACCTTCTCAGAATCTTCTCAAGAAGGAAATAATCCCCAGAGAACACTCAGCTATACTTGTTATGGGTGAATCCTAGGAATGTTATCTGCTGTTCTTGGTGCCACTAGCAGTAACATGAGTCCTAGCTAGCAGGCTTTATGTGGCCAACTAGAGACATTGGCCCAGCTAATCATAGTAGACAAACTGTTAGATCCATGGTTATTTATACATCCTAATTGATAAAATACATCAAATCTTTTATAATTTTTATTTGGTTTATATCAAACAGTTGAAAACATAAATCAAATAAATAAATGTGTCTTTTATTTTATCTCATTGGTCACAGACTACCTGACCACTTCTGCCTCTCCACCTCTCCATATGCCAGCCACAGATCCAGCCCTTGCCCCTGATGACCAACTTGCATGAGTCATCTGCACACATATCTCACAGATGGTGATCTGTACTCTGCCTCACTTCAGCTGGTCACTAGAACTGTCTCCCTAATCTCATTGAATCCAGGCCTTTCATTTTAATCTATTTGAATGTACTTTTCCCCTAAATTTGTGGAATAACTTTAGATTTATAAAATAATTCAAACCTAGTCATTTTTTAGTCAGCTCTAGGCCATGACTGTGTCTTCAGCTTTGTATGAAGTTTGGGTAGAAGACATGCATCTTTCCAAACTTATACTGGACTCAATGTACATTCTTACTCCATTTGTGTTGGGTTAGGCCATATGAACAAGACTCCAAGCTGCAGGAATGAATATGACACAGTGGACAGAGCTAACAGAGTGGACAGAGCTGACTTAATGTCTGCTCTTGAGCAGCTTGGTGACACTTGAGTCTTAGGCACTGGTTGGATGTCAAGTAAGAGTTGACACACAACACAGATCCCAACCACATCACTTTGGGTACAATGTATCCTATGGGAAAGCCACTCCACTGAGTCCAGCTCAGATAAACCAGGTGAGTTCACCTGCACACTCAAGAGCAATAAATAAATGTTCCTTGGTATGAACCTACAAGTTTTAAGATGGGCTTGTAACCCAATGTCACTGATTAATACAATGCTTATTATAGAATACCACAGACATTAAACCTTCTGAACTAGTGAAATATAGCAATTGCAGTTCCCTGAACTGTTCATCTGCAATCCCCACAGTAATGTGGGAACTTACTTTATTATGGTGGTTAACTATCAAGCAACATTCTATAAGAAAAAAAAAATAACAAAAACAAACAAAGAAAAATCCCTCTTTGGGTAGCATGGATAAATAGCTAGGATGGAAAGACAGAGCTAAGAAAGGGTCTCTGGTAACAAAGCTGGTCGCAAAGTCTCTATGAGGCCATGTGCACTAGAACCCCATGTGTATACCAAGCAGAGGCACCTATAACACCCCCACCCTCCACCATGCCTCACTCAGTAGAGACAAACCAAAAGCTAAGGTTGGTGGCCAATGCTGAGATGCTGAGCAACTTAACTGGCTCCTCTTAGATAAGGTGAATGCTGGCTGGCAGACTGGTATGGGAAAGACATCTTTTAGCCTAGATGAAGTTTTAAAGATTGTACCTTGAGGTGCTTCTTTAATTATAATATCTCTAACTTTATAACTTGAGGGATTTTCATTTCCTTTTGAATTAACAGCCCAGTTAACAAGCCTAAGTCCACTTGGACCTGTCAGTTTAGACTCCAAGTAAATCACTCTCCCAAAATAATGCTGATTGAAAACATAAAATCTGATTGAGATACACGATCATGCACCAGGAAAACCGATTAAAAAGAAATGAGACTATATGCACTAGAAGCACACCGCTGTAAACTCTGGTCTGCTCACATGCTTCAGGCCCACAGGCTTCCCAATTTGCTTTCTTTTCCTCAGATGTGAAGCTAAGACTGCCTCCCCCCACCCCACAGGATTCTGGGTTGAGAAGATGCTGACTCTGAGTCAATCCTACTTTTCACCAGAGAGGAGAGGCAGATGAAGGAAAAATGAAACTACAACCAGGAAAGAAAGAAATTAAAAAGAAAGCTAGGATTATCCTTCGGCCTGTGGGAGAGTGGAGTGCTCTACAGTTGAGAGTAGGGTCCAGCACTTGCAGTAGAGGGCAGCTTTAGAGAGAAGAGGAACATACTAGGGTCTGTGTGAAGATGGACAGTGCCAGCATGAACTGCCTGCCTGCTTTGAACCTTTGGAGTGACAGGCTAGTCTAGTCTGTTTTCAGAGCTGGGATAGGATGTAAAGTCTGGTGCTCTGATCAGAATGTGTTCAAATGCAGGGAAACATTTGTTGCACAGCAGAAGAAGCATCCTACGTACTGAAGCACTGGATGGATTTGTCTTCCCATGCTAAGTGTCCTGACAAATTTTCCTGTCTTTAAAGACACCTACTGGGTACCTGTTCTTGAAACATGAGTTGCTGTGACAAAACAGAGGGGGTTAACTAGCAGCACAGCACACGCTTTGGAGACTACTTTTGACTGAAGAGTTGAGCGTATGGAGACCCTAGGCATGGGTGACTTGTGAACACTGCACCCCTAGAGCTCACTTCACAGCTTACAGGCAGCTTCCCCAAAGTTATCTCCCCAGCAATTATTCAGTTCTTAGCAAACATCAGGGAAGGGCTTCAAGGGTCTTAAGGCGGGTATCATGAGCCTGTACCCCTTCCTCTAGGTGGGAATGTTTCAACACCGGTAACTAGCTACAGAACAAATTTGTGAATAGAAAACTCACCAGATAACTCAGGAATCCTTGCCTCAGAGGAGTGCACTCCACATTAGCATGTGCTGTGTCTAGCTGGCGAATGGCTACATTCCCCTGCCACCTGCCGGCTTCTGCAACTGAATGGAAGATAGTAAGCATTTGTCTGAACTCAACCATATATCAAACAAAATTTTACTTCAAGTGTGTGAACAAACCATGCCAAATAAGACTTAAAGGAAATTTAATTTGTGTATAAGATAGAATTTCCCGAGGCCAAGAGCTGGCTCAGCAGTTAACATTTACAGAGAAACTGAGTTCAGTACCCACTATCAAGCAGCTCACGAATACCTACAACTCCAGTTCCAGGGGACCCAACATCTGAAGCCCTCTTCAGGCCTCTTCTGAGCATTGCAATCACATGCACACAGACATGAAAGTATGTGCATGCAACTACACACACACACAGAGACACCCATACACACAAAAGTTCACATATACACATAGAAGCTTACACACATACAGGCACACTCACACAGACACATACACACATGCATTCACATAGGCCTACACAGAAACATACACACTTGCAGGCGCACACTCAGAGAGAGATGTACACACAGAGATACACATATACACATATGTTCATGTATACACACACACGCGCACAGAAATATACACACATACACATACTCAGACAAACATACAGACATATACACACAGACACACACACATACATACATACATATAAAGAAACATATACACACACACACATGCATACACATGCATACACATGCACACATACATACACACAATTAAAAATAAATATAGTCTTCCAAAAAAAGATAACATTTTCATTTGGGAAAATTGAGTTATCCCATCTGAAAGTCTCCATGGATACTCTTTACCATTCTAGACAATCTCAAATCTATTTTGTTCCTGCCAATTCCACCCCAACAGGAAGCTGGAATGTGGCCTCTGTTTGCACTTTTTTGTCTGCTTCCATGGTGTGATTCTCTTCTGTTCCTTAGCACTGTGAGTGCGTGACAAAGCACTGAAGTGCTGGACTTGCTAACAAGAAACAAAAAAAGTGTGGCTACCCAGACTGGTACAGACACACTCTAATAGTAGCCCTAGGTTGTGAAGGGGACATAATAAAGACAGAATTCTCTAACGACAAAAAAAAAAAGAGCATTCTGCTTAAATATGATCTTGTTTTCAAAATAAAGTAATGCTAGTTAATCAGAGTTCAATCTAAACACCCTTAGAAGACTGACCATTTTTCTTTATTCTAATATGAAGATTCCTGGTCTATAATTTATTGATTATCACCTTCCTATCCTTTATTCAATTGAATCTAATCAACTGTTAGCTCTTTGAATTTCTTCACAAACAAATACTTAAAACTCATAACTATTAAATCAAATGCCCTGTGTATCTTGAACCATCTTAACAAGACAGAGGAAACGTCCATGAATTTGGGAGTATTCCCCACCACAGATGGGATCACACCACTATACACATGAAGTTGTTTAAGAAGACAGCATCTCTTATGAATACTGTGGAAGTGCACTTGCTATAGTGCTTATTATACATAGGAAGTGCTTCTCGGTTCTATAGCTCAGTGATTCTCCCACTGAAGAGAATTGTGTCTCCTGAAGATCTTTTGAGAATGCCTGGGACTGTTTCAGCCCAGCCTCTATCCCTGTTGTACAGAGAGTACGGAGTACTACTGGCTTTTCACAAATGAGGGCCAGAGATGCTGCTAAACACTTGATTGGCCCAAAATGTCAGCAATGCCACTGCTGGGCAAATCATTCTGTAGCTGTGGTCCTTAGAAATATCCACAGACAGAAAATGCAATCAAAACAGTAGGTCAAGGGCTAGAAAGCAGTGCAGCCAGGTTCAATTTTAGGAACTTGGCAGTGACAAGAAGAGGAGAGAGAGAATGAGAGAGAGAGAGAGAGAGAGAGAGAGAGAGAGAGAGAGAGAGAGAGAGAGAGAGAGAGGTGAATAGAAAGACAATGCTCACACCTCCTGGATGGTGTCCTCTTTTGAGAAGAGCTGAAGCACCAACTGTAAAAATAGAACAGATTTGGAATGAAGTGAGCACACACCATTAATGGAACAACCCTGGGTAAGAATTGTTGAAAACAGGAGGTGTATAAAATAGACTTGATGAGAGGAGGAAATTACAGCTGGAAACAGGATAGGACTCAGTAAGTGGCAAGCCAAGGCCAGAAGAAGGAAGGGACTCTTCAATGTCTGCAGCCTCAGATCGCCGTTATATAGAATCCACTTCTGCCTAGCCCCACAGTTAAAGTGCCAAGTGTCTCACAAGGTGGAAGCCATGCTCAAAGAGGCATGTGTCCCCAGAGTATGCCTGGTCTATGCAAGGAACACTGAGAAACGAGGAACAAAGGCCAGTGGTCCCAGGAGACTATTTGTGCACAATTTTATCTAGCAGAAACTAAAATAAGACATGAAGGTAGGCTACAATGTGAAATTGTTTTGAAATATGCCAAGGATTTTGAAGTGTTAAGCAGCTACTAAGAATTACAGGATATAAAAATAAGCAATGATAAGAAAATCAGAATATTATGGACCCAGGACCAATAGTCAAGGAGCCTGCATGGGACCCACCTAAGCCCTCTACATGTGTGTGACAAGCATGTAGCTTGGTCTCTTAGTAAGGCTTCTAACAGTGAGAGCATGATCTCTCCCTGGAGTTTAGCTGGCTTTTGGTAACCTGTTCCCCATGCTGGATTACATGGCCCCATCTCATGATGGAAGGAGCTCTATCCTACCTTAACTTGATGGCCATGTTTTGTGCCAGCCTATGGGAGAACTACTACTTTCTGAATGGAGATGGGGGAGGAGTGGATGGGGAGTGGGCAGAGGAGAAAGGGGAAGAATAGGAGGAGAGGAGGAGGGGAAAGTGGTTGGTCTGTAAAATAAAGGGAAAAAAGGTTATTTAAATAAAAAGAAATTCAGAATGTAGCTTTGGTATGTATTTGTTTTGGCTTGATTTTAAGATGATGTCTATAGTGGTATTATCAACTTCATTGTCTCTCAACCCACCTGAAATGCAAGCTTCTGTGCACACCTGTGGGTCATTCTTGTGACTGTCACTGAGATAGGAGGGACAGTGTGGGTTCAGCTTAAAGTTCAGGCATCCATTGCCCTGTCCCTGATTCTGCATATGGCATGCTCAGGTGCTTTAAGCTCCTGCTGCCTTACTTCTGAACTACTATGGAGATAGACTATATCCTCAAACCCTAGCCAAAATAACCCCTTTCTCCTGTAGGTCGCTTTCCCAGGGCATTGTGTCACAGCTGCAGCAAAAGAAGCTAAGCCAGCATCCTGGTGTGTTGCACAGGCTCTACCCAAACCCTGGCTCTAGTAATCCTCCTGCCTCAGTGTCCTGTGTAGTTGGGATCATAGTTGCAGGGGTCCTGATCAGCTCTTCAGGTTTACTCTAAAGACTCTAACAAAGGGAAGTCTTGAAACTGGCGCATAAGTACAGGGAAATATTTGGAACTGTAAACACTGGGGAATTGAGTGGCCTTCCCTAAAATAGATGGAATGGTGTATATGGTTTTTACCTTACCAACAGTATAGCTCAAACAGCAGCCACCAGTCTGCTCACCACAGCCTCTCCATGTCCTTACTACTGCTTCAGCCACACCACTGTCACCCTGAGTCCCTGGTGCTGCCACAGCCCCAGTGCTGCTCACAGAACCTCTGGAGTTCAGGCTCCTTCAGCACCCATGACAGCACTGCCCATCGTTCTGCCAGTCAGCTGGCAAGCATAACTCCTTTTGTCCCCGGGCAAATGGAGGGAATGACTGGGCCAGAAAGTACTATAAAAGTGGTAACATTAATTCATTTCCTTGAATTATTTGCTCCAAAATGGAATTTTTTTGGTTTATAGCTTTTAATTCTTAACACATTTATATGAAAACCTTAATTTCTATTTCTGAAGGTCCATCTGTAGATCTCTACACTCATTCCACAGTTTTATGTCAGGGAGCTGGCAAGATCACATACACATCAACACACACACAAATACATGTTACATATATGTATATATACACATGCATATATACACACACATATATACATATACACCACATAAACATTACATATACATATATATACATATTCATATACATATTCATATACATATTCATATACATATACATATACATATACATATACATATACATATACATATACTTATGGATGCATGATGACTCACATTGGCTTCCCAGATTTTGTCCTGTCACAATCTTCATAAAGACTTTGAAAACAATATTAGTTTTTGGAAAGGGTTGTGGCACATACTATTGCATAGATGGATGTGGACAGATAGCTAGGGCTTTGTTTTTGAAAAGTTAATTCTGCTACAGACCGTAAACAAACACATAGGGACCAGGTCATAAGTGATTGCTCCACCCAGCTTCCAATTCTAATAACATTTAGCAGACAGTTTTAACACTGATTTTTACAGAAAGCAAAGGTACTCAAAACACTTGGAGCTCTCCCATTAGCAACTGAAGGTCCACAGGAGGCTGTTTCTTCAAGAACATTAATCATTCTGTTCCATTATGGACAACCTCGGGTTTGAAGTTATTAGCTTTTAACCCTTCTCTGTAATTAGACTGGCATACTTTTCTGTTAAAAGGCAACAGATCAATACGTTAGCTGGAGGAAATATTTCCCTCTTCGGGCAACATATAATTAGCCTGTTAGCCTCAAATGTCTTTGAAGGAAATGGCTTGGAGTTCATTGTTAAATTATAATTCATAAAATTGGTTAAGCATCTTCTCTGTATTTGTTTACATGGAATACTACAAAGCAAGGGCAAATCTAGTATTTACTTATACATATTACCCACCTCTGGTCCCCTTAAAACTAAGAAAAAAATAAATGCCCTCATTGTAACCTAGAACATGGGCATAGCCCAGTCAACATTGCCAGATTATACTAGCTCGAATTGTTTCTAATTATGTTTCTACTGCATTGGTCTGGCTTCTTTCACTTTTTTCTGGAATACACTCTAAAAACAAAGATAATAATAAAAATAAAGCTGTAAGTGTGGAGATGATTGAGGAAAACTATATGAAGACAAAAGGGTTCGATGCTAAATGTTGAGATCTCCACTTCAGTGTGTGTTTCTCCAGGGACAAGCTCGGCAGCTATTCACACAGTCTCCTCAATTCCTAGACCAATGCCTGGGGCAAGTCAAGTGAGGAAGGAATTGTGTGATATAACTCACTGCTTGTAGAGCCTGTGTAATGGAAAGTGATGACTATCCAAGGGGCCAGTACTGTCATGATACTGTCATGAGAGATTTCTACAGCAGAGCAGAAATACCCTCTAAGCTCCACAATATAAACAATATAGAGACTTGCATCAATGGTGGCCTTCTCTCTCTCTCTCTCTCTCTCTCTCTCTCTCTCTCTCTCTCTCTCTCTCTCTCTCTCTCTCTCTCTCTCTCTCTCCTTTTAACTTCTGTTTTATTTGTACATCATGCATCTCGATCCCATTCATTTCCCATCCCTTTGTATCCACCCTCTGTCCCTGCAAACCCACTCCAATAAAATTTAAGAGAAAAAATAAAAGGAAAAATCTTACAGCTATAGTGTGACACAATGAGCAATGAGTCACACAGTAAACTCTTTTATCCATACATCTTTAGTGGCCAGTGTTCATTGCAAACAGTCATTGGTCTGGATAGAGGCCTCTGGTTTCTGCTACACTATCAATGCTGGACCCTTACTGGGACTCTACGTGGATATCCTGTTGCTACCCTGTTTCGTGGAGATTCTGCAGCTTTGGCTCTGCAGGACCTGACTCTGCACGTGCTCCAGCAGACTGCACACGGGGTATATGTGCTGGGGTGGGCCAACTCATAACCCTGGTTCTGGGCCTGGGTAGTTGCAGGGTTGATCAGCCCTCCAGCTCTCCCCATCCTCACCACCAGGGGGCGATGTCCAGCATTGCCCTGGATCATTCACTCTTACAGCCACTAGCAAGGGGCAAGCCATTTCTACTGCTTTCAACTCTCCCATGCCTGGACCATCTGGCCAGCTTTACTGCAAAGTGCACAGGCCGCTCTCGTGCATGCTGCAGCGGGTGAGGGGCAGGGACAGCCCTCCCACTCTATGGCCTCAGAGCCAGTTCTCCTACCTGTCACAGGCAACTAGGGGGTATCAACCCAGCCCCCACCACCATATGGCAGATTAGGGATGGGGCCAGATCTCCCATTCTTACATTCTCTTGGCCAGTTCGCCTGCATCCTTATTAATAGGGTCAGCTCTGCTGTGCTGCCCAGGGAAGATGCAGGGTCCACTTTCCCAAGTGTTGCAGCTGGTAAAGGAAGGGTCAGCTCCTTTGTCTGACATAGGCATAGAGGGGAAGGGGGAGGGGGAGGGCATCTATAGCTCACCCATGCAGCCATATGGTAGATAAGGGATGGGACCAGATCCTCTACACTCACATTCCCCAGGCAGCTGACCCACTCCGTGTTCAACAGGGCCAACTCCACTGTGCTACCCAGATGAGGTGCCGGGCCCGCTTTCCCAAGTGTTGCAGCTAGTATAGGGGAGAGTCAGCTTCCACACTGCAGATGCGGGAGGGAGGCAGTACCAGCTGTGCTATGCCCCTCTCATACCCTTAGGGCTGGCTCATCCATACCCCTTTCTACAGGGTCAACTCTACTCTGCAACCGAAGTGAGGCTTAGGACCCATTGCTCTGCAACCCAAGTGAGGCTTAGAACCCGCTGTCCTGAGTGCTTCAGCTGGTGAGCGGTTGGGTCAGGTCCCCCGCCTGTTGCAGGGGTGGAAGGGTGAGGGGAGGAGGGCATTGTCCTCTCACACCACCTGGCAGATGAGAGGGGCAGATGAGAGAGGCACAACCTGCTCTCCGATTGTAGCGGTATCGGGGCCAGCTCACCCATGCCTCTGTGAACAGGGTCAGCTCTATTGCCCAGGTGAAGTGTAGGACCCTCTCTCCTGAGTGCTTCGGCCAGTGAGGGGTGAGACCAACTCTGTACAGCCCTGTCCTCTCGGACTTGAGGAGTATCAATCAGGAGTCATGGTCATTAACACAATGCAGTTGCATCAGAGCCATGAGCCCAGACATGGGCCCCAGCAGCAGCCCAGGCCAAGATATCACCATGGCCCAGGGTGGCAATCAAGTCACTCAACTCAGCCCACCCCACTCCTCACCACTTTCACCTCTTCAGATATGCCCCTGTCCACAGGAAATATCTATCTATCTATCTATCTATCTATCTATCTATCTATCTATCTATCTATCTCTCATGCCATATTTTTGTTCACCATAATAGTGACCACCTACCCAGGGCTGCAAGTACCTGGTAGGCCTGTGCTTTTTCCTCAGAACCCTACCCAGACCATTCTGGACCTGCATATGGGTCTCCTTGCCTTGTTCAGTCCCTTATGGTTCAGGGCAGGAACATCTGGGATAGTCCTAGGATCAGTGGTCCTCAATCTGTGCATCATGACCTCACAGGGGGGTACACATCAGATATCCTGCACATCAGATATTTACATTACAGTAGCAAAATTACAGTTATGAAGTAGCAACAAAATAATTTTATTGTTTGGGTCACCACAACATGAGGACCTGTGTTAAAGGGTCACAGAATCAAGAAGGTTGAGGACCACTGCCATAAATGGTTTGTTCTGTAGCATTTCAGTATATTCCAGCTCTATGCTCACCTAACCACAGAAGGCAGAGCTGGGTCTGAGGAAGGGGTAAGTGCTCTGCTTACCCATTCCCCAGCCTCCCAGGATCCTGGAGATAATCAGACACAGCAGGGAGTCTAGATAAGCAGGGACTCATTTATTGCCTCATAGTAAGCATCTTTTAAAGCAAAAATCCACAGGGCAGGGAAACAGCCAGGCAATGGTTTTAAAGGTCAACCCATCATGCATCCTATGCTTTACTTAGTGAACAAGAGCCATTCATGCAGTGACCTCATCTGGTTCGATCTTGGCAACCAATCACCCTTTTTTGTAAACATCTCAGGACTCACTCTCCTGACTTTCCCTCAGTGCCATCTTTGACTGGCTCATGTGCCCTTCAAAGAAACCTTCTTGCTATACTTGAGCCCAGAAGTAAATCCTCGCAAATGGGTCCTGAATGTCCCGGTTATCATAATCACGTGCCTCCCATGAGCCATCAACACAAGTAGATCCTCCAATTAGTTAGGCTAGACTGTCAGAGTTCCTCAGCACCTTGCAAGTCTCTGACCACTTTCACCAGCAGTTATCCAATCACTCAAAGCTAAAAGGTAAACCACAAACACCAGGCAAACATTGTCTTTAAAAACAAAATAAAAACAAGATATCGGAGGATGATGGCACCAGCCATCAGGAAGAAGACAGATATGCAGAGACACCACTGCATGTCCCGATGGTGAAGACTATAGGTTTGGGAAAATCTTGATTTTTTTTAACAGTCCTTGGGTCTCCCTTATTCAACAAATTTCTAAACCTCTAGCTTGCTAAGTCTGTTCTTAAGTAAAATAAATAAAATAATCTAGCTCTAATTTTATAGCAATTGGGTTTGAGAATGAGTAAAATATTATTATATAAGAGTCACAGCAAATGCCTCAAAATAAATGTTTTTCTAAGGTCTTCTGGTTACCTGCATCTCAAAATAAACATTTCCATCCCTGTTCCCTCTCTAAATCTCAGCTCATCTCCTGCACCCGCCGTCTGTTTTATTCAGTAATGTGTGTCATTATTATGCCATCTATTACACTGAAACTCTCAAAAGTATCTTCCATTTTTTTCTTTCCTTTATATGCTACATTCATTTGTCACAAAGTCCCAATCAATTATTAAAATAGCTAATTTCCACCCATCCAGGGCTGTCTCCTCTAGCATCCCAAATGAGGCCTTACTGAAATATGTCTGAGTGAACGACAATAAGGAGCCATTAAATCTCATGGTACATCGCTTTTATTCATTAAGTAAGTGTAGGTTCCCCTTTTATGACTTTGCATTTTTGTCTATTTCTTTGGGATGGGGCCTACTGATCAGGAGATCAGAGCTAAGCTTGATCCAAGTAGAGGTAACATAGTCAGGCAGTTTTTTTGAGAGTATCCTTGTATCTTCCCAGATCTAATGTTTATATCTGCTGAATGTAGATTCCTCTTCTTCTTTTCAAACAGGAGCTGAAGGACAGGGCAGCAAGATCACTCACTCATGTAGCTGTTGGCAATAGACCTCTGTGCTGCCTAGACTGCATGGGGCAGGGGCCAGGGTTTGGGCGGGCAGTGCTGAGCTCCTCATGCTGTGGCAAATGGCTTTCATCGAATGAAAAGCACAAGCAGAACCTGGAAGCTATAGTTGAAATCTACATAACATCATTTCTGCCTCATGCCAGACTTGACAGACAGGTCAGCCTCACTTAATGAGAAACAGGATTGCTTAGCAGAGTAGATACCAGAATTATGGAGGGCTATCTGTAAGGACAGAAAACACACACCAGCAACTGACCTTCAGTCACAAGGATTTGTGTGTCTCTGCGTATACATCTGTGTGTGTGTGCCTCTGTCTGCATGTCTATGTGCGGTCATGAAAGATTTCTATTAGCCATGCTAGTTCATGCTACAGTTTTCAAGATCACAAGTGTATCCTTGTTTATCAAAGTCACTCCCAAGTTGGAATTTATGAAGGTATAAACCTAAAATTGTGCAGAGAGCCACAGCATTTCAGGGGGATCTAGCTGATCACATTCAGGCAATTCTAAGCAACCAATGTAAACATTGTCTACAACAAAATTTAATCCTAATGGTGCATTGTTATTTATGCATATACTCTCTAATTTCCTTCTTAGTTTACAGGGGTTAGGGGAGGGCTATAAAGGCCCAATGATGAATGCTGATTTCATCTTCATCTTGAAACCCGAAGTTAATTGCAGATTCCACATCAACTCTAATAAACTCAACTTTACCAACTGTGGTCCAAAGGCCATCAAAATCAACATCAAGTGGCGATGTATTAAAATTGCAAATAGACCTCATTTCAGTCCCAGTAGGCCAGGACCTATGTTCTCAAGAGGCCTGGCAGCATTTCCATAGTGCTTATCTGGGAGTCACTTTCCAGCCTGCAGAAGTTTCCGAATCAGCACTGGCAAGAGAACAGGATTAGAATTCACTGCACAGCAGTTGTTTCAAAACACTGAGAACCGAGCTGACCCAGCATGCCCTCCTCTACTGGATAGCCTCACTCCTAGCTTTTTCAGGAAAAAACAATTAGTCATTCCAGTTACCTCTGCGGTGTAGAGTGAACAGAAACCTACATCTGGGCAGGTGGAGTGCGGGGAACATGGCCCTTTGTACTTAGCTTTCTCCCCGTTGTTAAATATAGAAGCACCAGCCTTTTCATGAATGTCACAGTGCAAAGCTAGCTGCTTTTCACAGGGTAAGCAGCAATCTTATTGGAGATACAGGGACCCACAATGAGCAGTTCATCACTTCTCTTCCCAGAGTCACTATTCTCTCACAAGTAGAATGTAAGAAAAACAATGAGATTATTCTTTCTTTCATTCTTGTTTATTTACTGTCATTTGAGTTATAGATTACAAGTGTAAAATATCAGGAGTCTTAGCCAGACATAAACTAAGATGGAGTATTCCACACTGGTAATTTCCTCTTGGCCTACGTGGTCAGTTCTACCCCTGTGAGGGAAGAGTGGATGTGAATAGATGTTCTGGATAATATTTAGGGCTTAGAGCTGCAGATGGCATTTGTTTGAGGTTTTTTTTTGTTTTGTTTCATTTTTTGGTTTTAGTTTTTGGTTTATTCTTGTTGTTGTTTTTGGGGGTTTTTTGTTTTGTTTTGTTTTTTGGGATTTTTTTTTTTAGCTAAAATTTACCCAATGTCTTATGCTGGCAGCAGGGTTGAAAATTTAATTCTTGAATTGCAACTCATTGTTCTATTTCTTACACACTGAATCATGGAGAAAGGTAGACATGTGGGGTTCTCACACCCATATGAGAAGGGAGACTTGCATTGCTTTCATCTCCATAAGAAAGAGTGGACACACATAGTCTTATCTCCTAAGAGGAAGGTAGATACATGTGGCTCTCATCCCCACAAGGAAAAGGGGCATGCATGACTTTCATCTTTACACTGAACTGTGCACACAGCTGTCTGTCATCTCCATGTGGAAAAGGGGACACACAGCTACGGTCCCCATAGAGGAGTGGAAGGTAGATATGCATGGTTTTCATGAATGAGTTTCCCCACTGTTTGTGTGTGCAGAGTTGTGTGTGCAGAGCCACCTCCGACATGGCAACTTGTCTCTACCGTCCTTGTTCAACACAGGGGTCTCAGAGCCTACTGTACGTTCCACATGTGAATAGTTTTCATGGGTTTTACTGAAAATAAAATGAAGTAAAGATGGAAGCAAATATTCTCACAAACACTTTTAGAGTATGAATGAATCAAATGAGAGCAGTTGAAGCCTCTAAAAATTCCATCTCCCCAATCCTACAGATACAGGGGTTAGATAATTCTCTCCCATTGAATAGCCTGACTCTGGTGCTGCTGTCTCTGCTCTGATCTCAAATATATTATTAAGATAACAACAAATAGCACAGACTAGCTGTCCCAGAGTCAGACAGCTTTAGCTAATAATAGGACCCATTTTTCTTTGGCCTGGAAAGACACCCAGCATTCATGGTTATCATATCTGATGGGAAGGTTCTTAGAAAGCTGCCACTGTCACTAGGCAACATGGAATAAACAGCCCCTGGAAGCCGTTCTGCACATCAATGCAGCTAAATTATTTCAGAATCATTCATATTCAGTAGGCATGCTCCACATAGCCTGGCAGAGGATAGCTTAGACGACAATGATGGTTTATTGCCACTCTTAACAACACTATAACACTAATGTGAGGTTGTGACTATGGATCACAAAGAAGAGACCCAGGCCCAAAACCAAAATCATTGCCCTGGCCAAGATCCAATACCAGTACGAAGCAAGTAATTGAGACAATTGTTTGGCATAGTCAAGCCCCAGACACAGCAGGGTAACAAACCACTCCATAGCAATGATTTTTCCACATGTGATCTCAATAATTATGCATCATAATCATGACACTTGAATGGTTTTCTGTGACTCTTCGTTTCATTTCAATTATGCATGCATAAACATATTCTTGATGCTTATTGGCATTAAATAGCCTCTTCAACTTCAGCATCAGTGAGAGGGGAAAGAACAACATTACTATCATATGTTTTATATTATTTACATACATGTTATGTTAAACTTTTTGTAGAAACTAAAAAAAAATTGGGAAAATCTAATCATTAATATTAAGATGAGGCAAACACACTCAAGAGAAATGTCTTTTGGCTTTGCCTCCATGTTAATTAATGTGCTAGGATGTCAGCTGTAAGCTGGTCCTAGAATATGCCATGTATAAACAGAACTGTTAAGTGCTAAATTATAAGATGTATTTCAAGTTTATTGGCACCAAGGACAATTTAGGGGCAGGGACTGATGGGATTCCATTGTCTGCTTAGATCCTTCCTCAGTGTGTCACACTAATTAGTCTCTTTGTTTCTACATGTACTTGTTTTCTGAACAAACCTGTCCTTGTGGCAAAGATGTCAATAGTGGCCTTTGTATGCTTACTTTTAGATGGTCAGATCCAAAAGGACATGAAGGTCTACCTGGAGGCACTTACATATGTTTACCCAAACACACCCAGGGTGAAGCTCAACTTTACCATCTTATTTTAAAAGAAAGTGATTTAACAGGACTGGTGTAATAGGACATTATTTGTAAAATAAATAAAAATCACAGTAATCCAATAAGTATTTCCTATGTATTCACATTCTATGTTTTTGCTTAAAGCATTTTGTTAAGTCTATCATGCAATAATGCAATTCCTAACAAGGATGTAAGACTTAACATAAAAGAAAATATAGCTAGGCAGTGGTGGTGCTCACATATAATGCTAGTGCTCAGGAGGCAGAGACAAGTGGATCTCTGTGAGTTTGAGACCAGCCTGGTCTACAGAGCTAGTTCCAAAGCTACAGAGAAACTCTGTCTTGAAAAACCAAAAATAAATAAACAAACAAATAAAACAAAACCCAGTCCTATGCAAGACTACAGAAACCTGGGTAAAATAGAGCTAAGAATTTGTTAAATGGGTTTAATCAATGTTGGTAGAACTGTGTGGCCCATAAGTTCTATTTCTAACTACTTATTCAAGAGAAATGAAGCCATGTGTCCCCAGCAAGACGGCCACAGAAGGGTTGACACAGCCTTCTGGAACAAGTTAGTAAGCACATGAATTGTGGTCGAGCCATACAATGGAATAGAACTCTGTGATGTTAAGAACAATGTGCTATCATGGATAACCATAGAAGCATTATGTTTAGAGAGGGAACCAGGCACAAAACACCACCCACTGTATCATTTCACTTACACATACTACAGAAACTGGGAAGTCATCAACAGTGGAGAAACCAGAGCAGTAACTGCAGGAGCACAGTCCAAGAATAGATTAATGCAAAGGGGATTTTGAGTGCAAACTCTAAGAAAACAGGACAAGAAGAGTCTTGTGGCCTCTGTTTTCTTCAAAAACACAGAATTGTCCTTAAAATGTGTGCATGTGTCCCTCCCAGGTGTATCAGATAGGAGTGAGATTGCTTCAACAGCTGTCATTCATATGTCTCAATGGAAAACTGTGATTGTACCACGTGTGGCTTGTTCATGTGATTGAAACCTTACTCATGTGACTCTTCTTAATTCTCAGGGTATAAATTGCCTGCTGCACTGAGTAAAACTAGCTATTCCATGAGACCTTAGTTCGCCTTCATTTTAGGCCCTGCTCTTCAACTAGAAAGGTGAACAAGTAACTACGTGGGCCAAGTGGGGAGTTGACTTCCAAGGGAATAGGCCTGTGGTGTGACAGTGATAGTCTGTGTCAGGAAGACTGGATGCAGAGATATACATATGCAAACACCCACCAAGCAGTGCATTCAAATGAGGGAATCTTATCTTATGCAAATTGCACCTCAATAAGCTGATTAAAATCTAGCTAAGAGAGGTTCATTAAAGTTATGGGCTAGTGTTAGCAGAGTAATCAAGGATGTAGTGTAAGATTTTATCATTAAAAATAGACATCGATTATAGAATGAGAGAAAGTGATTGTTAAATTTGCTGCTGTGGTGTGAGAAAAACATAAGCACAGGATGCAAACACATCCAAAGGCAGTCTCAGTAAGGGTTTATTTACCGTGGCCACTTCCTGTCAGGAAAGTGAATTCAGCATCCATCACATGCAGAATTGACCACATGCTTGTTTTCCCTCTCTGAGTGTTTGTAAGTTATCCAAGCTACGTCACTCTGATGTGAAACCACAGAATAATACTCCATTGTGTGAATGTCCTAAAATTCACATAACTAATCATCTGTGGGTACACAAAGATGCTCAAACATTCTTATACGAAACCATTTATGAACACATGATTTCATTTCTCTTGAATACTCTCACAGAATACTGGCATATGGCAAAAATTAAATTGAATGGATCTGAAAAAAGAAAATATTGAATAATGGATTAACAAGAACTATTATAGAGAACACTAAAATTCAAAAACAAATACAGACATATAGGTGAAAGGTGGAGGGATTGATAATAGGTTGACAGATGAAACATGATAGTAGATAAGTGACAGATTTATAGAGAGAAAGTAGACGATAAGTAGTAGATAAGTAGATAAGATAGAGAGATGAGAGATGATAGATAGATAGCTAGACAGACAGACAGATGTTAGGTGGATAAATAGAAGATAGATGGTTAGACTGATAGATTATATTACTTTCAGCAAGAGCCTTTGCCATAAATAACAAGGTCATCTTACACATGAAGCACCTGTTGGAAGTGACACCCTGAACATTACTTGATCAAAAACATAATAAAGAGGTTACTATAGGATGATTTCAGTATTTTGACCTCAAACATTTTTATAAAAGAAACAATTGAGGCAAATCCCAGTTGAGGCAACTACAGATAACTGTGTAAGCTCCAATAATTAAAATATTTTCATTATTCTTTAATAATGACCACTATAGTTGTTATAGTACATCATACTACAATAATTACATTAGTATTTCACAGTAAAATTGAACTAAAAGTTTAAACAGACTGAGATATGGGAAAGTGTGTTCTTGAATTTGTAAATAAAAGGAAGAAAACCGAACCTGTATGTTGGGTACCACCCAGGTACCACCTGACCTCCATGCTCATCTGACTTGGTTTGAATACTCACATCATGGAATTCCTTGCTTCTCAAAGCACAGTTCATGGACCAGCTTCTCAAAGAACATTTCATGTATAGGTACAGATTCTTATACTCTGCCCATGATCTGATGTCTGATCAGTGTCACCTCTTGACCACCTCCATGGGCAATGATGTGCACACCAGGGGTCAGACATGTTCCCTGGCTGCATTTAGGTGTGGAGAGAGGAGACATGTTCTTCTGATGTAAGACTCACTTAAAGGCTTGGAAGCTCTCATAGGCTTTGACTGTTTTAAAGAAAGAGCTGACTCCAGCCAAAGGAATGGAGAACCCCAAAAGAAAAAATTGTGGCCAGGAAGGCAGCACACAGGAAAAGATGTTAAGCACTGGCAGAGCTGTGGTGAGCTGGTGCTTTTACCTAAATCACTGACAACAAGAGCAGTCTGCACTTGGAAGCTCCTTGTAGCACTGGCAGTTCAGCCATCCTGTGCCCTCTGTTGCCATGCCCACACATCTGGATCTACCCAGAGAAACGCTGAGAAAGTATCAGAGCAGAACTTCATGAGGATGCTATAAGACTTCCGGGAAATGAGAACTAACTGTGACAGCTAAATTAGTGTGGCTAAAAGAAAGGGTGCTGTTTCTTTTACTCTTTTTTAATAGTAACTTTTCTTCTTTGAAAATTCCATACATGTTTACATGTATTCACCCCCACTACCACCCTCCAATGCCACCCACCAGGACCACCACCAACCCATCTACCTCCCCACATGACCTCTCTTTTATTGTTGTTATTTTTCACAGCTCTCTGGGGCCAATCAGTGCACTGAACGTATACACACAAATGTGGGACCATCCACTGGAGCATGAACAACCTACCATCAGTCACAGACCCAAACTCACTTGCAAGCAGCAACTGCCAGTAGATCCTCAGCTAGAGTGGAACTTCAGGAGAGTCTCTCCCATCCCAAAATTTTGGATTGATCTACTTAGAGTCACATGTATTTTCACCTTACCAACCCCTACTACTGCTCCCTAATCCTCCCCCACCCCTTTCCCCGGGACAACCAACCCATCTCTCTCCCAAAATCTCCAAGATGAGACTTCCAAGACAGGATTTTCCAGTTAGGGAACCAAAGCTGAAGAACAACATGAAAAATATGATGCCATTTCTAAAGGAAATATGGATTTTAAAAACTTCCCATAGGCAGTTTTGCAGCATTGGGCCTATAGGTTAATCAACCACACAAGCCAAGAACTGAAGGGTCAAGGCAAAAATCTGATAGCTATTTCCTGTGGAGAGAAAACTGGCCTAGGAGCAGCTCAAGAGATAAATGGTGTGTGTGTGTGTGTGTGTGTGTGTGTGTGTGTGTGTGTGTGTGTGTGTGTGCTATTTTGCTTTTTTAAGCAAGAAGGATGAAGAAAATAAAACTTTAGGGAAATATTTGTATAAACCCATGTTATTTGGTATTTTTCACTGAAGCTTAAGCAGAAAATATTTTTCCAGGGAGCTGACCTTTTTACTCAAAATGAAGAATACAGTTGGCAGAATTATCATTTTATGGGATGTTGTCTGGATTTTTAAGATGGAAAATGTTTTAACATCTTTACACATAAAAATGAAAATCTTTGAAAAATGTTTCGCTATAAAACTCTTGACATTTGCTGAGTGCCTTACACTGTTACTGGTTATTTCCTCCACAAAGACTATTAAAACATTTTGAGTAATGTGCAAAACTAACTTTGCTCAGAAATTTTAACATTTCCCAGAAAATACAACATTGGCGAACATTACCATGCAGAACTGTCTGATGTGTGCTTCCTTCCCAGCCCCCAGGACCAAGCCCTTTGAATCCTATCTCAGTCTATGCAATCAATCTTTTCTGTGGTCGTTGGCCTCAATGGTGCACTTTCCCTGTGAGGTCCGGAAACTTCATCCTTCCTATCCACAGAGCAGTCTGGAACATTCACTCTCTGTTTTGTGAACAGCTCCCCTTCCCACCTGGTCATTATTCCACTTGCGTTATAAAGAAACACACAGTCAGTCACACATTCATCTTACTCACTGGAACTCACCCTCCAGGCCCCCTGCCTCCCCATCATTCCCGGGACAGAAGCACACCAAGACTGCAGGCATTGCCAGTACCTTCTCATACTCATATTGCTCAAGCTAGCCATCCATCTCTCCTTTGTCCACCATCATTTGAGCTGTCAGTGGTGTTTAGCATGAGTGTCTATTTTCTCTCCAGAAAACATTTTCTCCACTGGGTTTCCAGAATACCATTAGCTCCCAAAATCCCTTCTGGCAATTTCTTTTTTCTCCTTTCCTGGATTTCCACTTTAGATACATTTGGGGGACTGTTAGAAATTATATTCAATTATCTGGTTGGCATCTACGCTTGTATTGGAAGCTGTCTTTGTAGAGCTGCAATTAGAACCAGCCAAGTGGTCCCAAGTTTGTACCTGAGTGGAAGTGTGTGGATGAGGGAAAGGCTAGCTATAGACTATAAAGACAGAGACACAGAATAAAATCAGGAGGACAGATTCAGGTAATACTGAATCACCACGAGTTTACTTTTCACCACTCTTATATACCTTAACCAAAAAAAGAGGAACATGGTGTCATGTGTAGTTAACAAACAGACTTTTCTTCCTCACTTATTCTAAGGGTTCAGTAACCACACCTGAGATTCAACTTCTTGTTCCCTAGCCTTGAGGGTCAGGAGTAGCCATGCCTCAGACTGGTTCTGTTGTTATTTAGAATAAGACACACAAATACCCTACTGTAGCCACACTTTGACCTTTGTTCTTATGACTTGCTGAGGACAGTTTTGAACTCTCTGTCCTTGTTTCAAGATGGAGTGCAGCCATCTTTATGGGCACCAACACACTTGAATGTCTAAAAAACTTTCAACCTCAAAATGTGTGGAGATGGGATCTTGGATGCCCCAGCCTCCCTTTCCCACTCTTAAAACTGAAGGAGCTGAGGACATGGCTAAATGGTTTGGAGCACTTGTTGCATTAGCAGAGGACCCTGGCTCAATTTACAACCATCCATGACTCCAGCTCTAGATCTGATGCCCTTTTCTGGCTTCCACAGGCACCAGGAACACATGTAGTACTCATACATAAGGGCAAATCACCCATACAGATAAAATAAAATCAATCCATAAACAAATAAACAAATGAAGCCCAAAACAACAACAAATTCTGACTGGGTAAGGCAGAATCTCAAGGTGGCTTTGATTTGTAATTCCCTAATGGCTAATGAAAACTGTTTGTAGCATTAGCTCATTTTTTGATTGGCAGATTTTTTGTTGTTGTTGTTGGTCTTTTGTTTGTTTGGTTGGTTTGGTTTGTTTTTTGTTTTGTTTTGTTTTTTTGAGACAGGGTTTCTCTGTATTGTTTTGGAGCCTGTTCTGGAACTAGCTCTGTAGACCAGATTGGCCTCGAACTCACAGAGATCTGCCTGCCTCTGCCTCCTGGAATTAAAGGCATGAGTTAACAGTGCCAGGCTTGTTTGTTGTTTAATTTTTCAGTTCTTCATGTAGAAGAGACATTCATATCTGAAGTGTACCTAACAAAGCTCTTCCCTCACTCTGAGCCTTCTGCTCCAGAATTTCCTTCACTGGGTAGAAGCTTTTCAGTTTTGTGCATTCCCATTTATTACTTCTTGAAGCCATTTCCTGTACTCTTGGAGTCCTGCTCAGTAAGTTTCTGCCCTTATTTACAAGTTCACTCCTTTGTTTTCTCTAAGAGTTTTAGTGCTTTCACTTTTAAACTGTGGTCTTTGATCCTCTTTGGATTGACTTTTGTACAGGGTGAGAAAACTGGCTCTAATTTCAATCTTCTGAAGTTAGACAGTTTTGACAGTGCTATTTATTAGGCATGTTGTCTTTATTTTTCACTGTTTTTCACACCTTTGTCAAAATTTAGGTAGCTCCATGTGGTGATATAGTATTTACGGTTTATCAAAGCTTGCCTGAGGATTCAGAAAGCAAAGTTAACCACAAGCCATAGAAGCCAGGCACACACCTTTAATCCTGGGAGTCAGAAGCTAGGAGGTAGTGGTACACAACTTTAATCCTAGAACTCAGGATTAAGAGGTAGACAGATCTCTGTGAGTCCAAGGCCACCCAGATCTATACAAGATTGATTCAGTTCCTAAAGAGAAACAGCTCACACAAATATGACCTCAGCACCTGAGATCACATGCCTTTAATCCCAGCATTATGGAGGTATGTAAGACAGGAGCAAGGTGTCAGTATCAGACACTCATTCTCCAGCCACACTGAAGATAAGCATTCATTCTCCAGCCAGGTTGAGAATAGGAATGCCCCAGCTCTATTAGAGGTAAGAGCTCTCTAGTAGCTTGGCTGTTTTGCTTACCTGACTTTTAGGTTGAACTGTAACATCTGTCTCTGGGCTTTTATTTAGTGTGCTACAGCCACAGCTGTGTAGGTTAGTTCCTGCATCCTTTACTCTGTTTCATTGGTTTGAATATCTATTTTAGTGCCAATTCTGTATGGTCTTGGTCACTATGGCTCTATAGTATAATTTGAGATCAAGTATTTTGATAACTTCAGCTGTGTTCTCTCTACTAAGAATTGTTTTGACTATTAGTAGCCTTTTGTATATTTTTCCTGTATTCCAGAATTAATTGTTCTGGATTTGTAAAGAAGATGTTTGGTAATTTAATGTGTATTACAGAATGACTATGATAAAAAGAAAACAAGCAAGTTAGCAAATGCAAATGTTAGCAAGGATTTGGGGAAAGAAGTTTTATTCACTGACAGTGAAAGTACAAAGTAATGCAGACATTATGGAAATCAAAATGGAGTTTCTTAAAAGAAAATATAATTATTATATGGCCCAGCTATTCCAATTCTGGGCATATATCCAATAAAGTCTACATTTTATCACATAGTCGGATATATAACATCTCTTGCCACTTTTTCTTCTTCAACTGAAAGCAATTCCCCTACCTGGGACTATGGAATACAGGGGTGAGTTCAGAATGCTGCTCAGCTACTGTCAGAAGAGAGCAGTATCTCCAGTGATGCTACAGATATGCCAAGCCCAATGAAGCTCAAAACCAAAGGTTGGAGGTACTGAAACATCTAGAAACTCACTTTTCACCCCAACTTGCGGCCCCGCTCATCTTCTCTCCCTTGTTAGACCATAGATCCAAAGAAGAAGCTTGAAATTGAGAGAGAGAGAAAGGGCACAAGATTTATGGTCAAAGAGATCTGGCTAGGATATGTCATTTAGCCCCGTAGCAGTTCATTGCCTTGTGCATAAATCGGGGTGGTAATAGGCACATCACAGAGTACATGCAAAACCCCAGCACAGTGCTGGGAACAAGGGGCAGCCAACCTTGTTGCTGTTTTTCTAGCTCTGTTTTTAACAATAAATTCTTTGAAGCCATAGTCTTACTCGATTTGCTTAAACCCTCCATATGGTTACCCCAGCAAATACTTTCTATGTAAATGAAAACCTACAAAGTAACCCAAGAACTGCCAGTTGCACCTTTATGTGAGCTGGATGTGTTTGATGAAAGCCATGTTAGTGTGCATGCCAAGCGCACTTTCCTTTTCTTTGTGGTCTGAGAGGATGATTTGCTGGGTAAGGAGTGATAAAGGCTGACAGGACAATCATTCTGCTGGTGGCATAGATGTGGCTGCCCCCACTTTCTCATCTTCCCCGGGTCTTGGAATTGGCATTCTCAGTTAAGTGGCACCAAACTCCTTTGTGTATATAGCCAAAAAATCAGCTTTGAAACCATTTCTCAATCATTCCAAATTGCATTTACCTTGTGTTCAGGACCATGCTGGGTACAGGTTAAGTTTCAAATCATTACAGAAAGGCTGTAACTGGACCCTGGCTTTCTTTCTAATTGCTTGACTGATCCAGTAGTCTTGCCCAGTGGGCAGTGCTATGAGGCAAAGCAGTAGAAACAAGGATGGCTAGACTGAAAGTATTCATAGAATCTCACACTACAGTGCCACTGGGCCCCCTCCCATGGATTCAAAAGCAGAGCCATTTACAAAGGTAAACAAGTGTTGATGACTAGAAAGTGGGAGGTGAAACACCCACACAGAGGAAAGGGCTTGAAAGCAGATGTTGCAATTGTTACCCTGAACCCTGCACTTCAATGTCTAGACCCCAGGGGAAAAAATCTGCCCAGTCTAATGACCTTGAGACTTAGATGGCTCACCTTCACAACCATGGCTAATGGCTCTGGAATCCCTCTGCCTCATCATCACAGTCTGCTTACTTACAGTGTCTCACTCTTTCTTACAGTCTCTTCCTGGGAGGTATGTTCTCATTATTTGTTAAATTAGATTTAGTTAAATTGAGATCATTAAATACTACATTTAAGAACTGAGAACACTGGGGAGTTTGGGTACTGAGAAATTAAGACTCTATGACATTGGAGTTAAGAACAGTAAGCTGAAAAGAGCCTGAAACAAAACAAAACTAAGCCTCCCCCACTTCCTGATGCTGGGCATTTTGAGGTGTGATGTACTATGGTTGAGAATATGCAGGAAAATCAATAAGTTGTGGTAGGTTTTTGGTTTGGGGGTTTTGTTTGTTTGTTTGTTTTTGTTTTTGTTTTTTTTTTCTTAAACCAGACACTAGAAAAAAGCCTGCTCCTAGGAAACAGGAAGGACTCTAAGAGATTCAGTGTCCCCCCAGAGAATGGAAAAGGGACAAGATCTTCTGAGCAAATTGGTAGCATGGGGGAAGGGACATGGAGTTAGGAGAAAGAGAAGAGGAAAAAGAGAAGGGGAGAGGAGGACATGAGGGAGCAGAAAGATTGAGTAAGGTAAAGAATAGAGGAGAAGCAACAATAAAAGAGATACCTTAATATAGGGAGTTATTATAGCTTTAAATAGAAATCTGACACTAAGGAAATGTTCAGAGATCTACAAGGATGACCCCAATTAACAATCTAAGCAATAGTGGAGAGGCTGCCTTAAATGCCTTTCCCCAATAATGAGATTGATGACTACCTTATATGCCATCCTAGAGCCTGAAAGACCCGGAGAGTGTGGACCCTCATGCTCCCACTCAGGAAAGGCGCCCCCCCCAAATCTCTCACAAGAAGCAGTCGTGATGCAAAAACATGAGGTCTTTTATATTCCAAGTGCACTGGGGTCTAACCCTGGGTACAGACTTGAGACAGCTTTTATAGGGCTACAACAAAGCCCACACATCGTAAACCAATCATCTCATAGCATCCAGACCAATTAATTTAAACTAGCCAAGCCCGCACATAGCCCAGGAAGTCTGCTTTTGCACGGGCTTCTGGGTGAGGTGACACGGCTCATTTCCTGTGTTCACTCACTCACAGGTGCTGTCCTAAATAGTCAAGAATGTGACCTTTAGCCTGGCATTTAGGCTCCCAGCTTCCTGGGGTCAGTGGAGAGTTAGGCTAAATTTTTCCATCCTTACAAGCCTTCATCCAGTAGCTGACGGAAGCAGAAGCAGACACCCACAGCTAAACACCAAACCAAACTCCTACAGTCCATTTGCAGAGAGGGAGGAGTGATGAGCAAAGGGGTCAAGACCAGGATGGAGGAACCCACAGAAACAGCTGACCTGAACAAGGAGGAGCTCATGGACCCCAGACTGATAGCTTGGAAATCAGCACAGAAGGGACCCAGACCCCCTGAACATGAGTGTCAGCTTGGAGGCCTGGATAATCTATGTGGTCTCTGGTAGTGGATTAGTATTCATCCCTAGTATAGGAATGGACTTTGGGAGCCCATTCCACACAGATGGTACTCTTTCAGCCCAGATGTACAGAGGAGGGTCTAGGCCCTACCCCAACTGCTGTGACAGAATTTGAATATTCCCCCATGGAAGGCCTCACTCCCCCTCCACGTCCCCACCCTCAGCAGAAAGGGGATAGGATAAGGGGTCAGGGAGGGGCAGGGGAGGAGGGGAAGAAAGGAGGAGGGGAGGGACAGGGAACTGGAATTGAAATGCAAACCAAGATTGCTTCTAATTTAAATAAAAGAAAAGGGAAGGGAAGGGAAGGGAAGGGAAGGGAAGGGAAGGGAAGGGAAGGGAAGGGAAGGGAAGGGAAGGGAAGGCCTGTTTCCCTGAGTGGAGCCTGAGGCCTTTTCAACAGTGTCCTTCAAGAACTAGGAGGTCCTGCCATTTGTGGGGGAGCTGAAGTAGAGGACAAAGACAAAAAAGGGTCCAAATCTAATCCTCCTTGCAACTCAGCATACAGTTTTGATTCCTATAAAGAGCTATCCTGGTAACTCACAGGACTCAGAGTGATTATGGGATTTACATTAAGGTTGCTTCTAAAAATAAGAGTTGCTGATTTAAAAACAAACAAGCAAAAGAGCTGGAAAGTCAACTTTCCAAAGATGCATAAAGCATTCAAGTAGTTGTGTCTTTGACAATAACGAGGGACAGTCCAGAGCCACCACACACTGTGATTTTGATAAATTTTGGTGTTTGTTTCTCTTTGTTTTAGTAGAGTGTAAGGTAAGACTTTTTTTTTCTTGTGAAATGCCCATGTAATCAAATCAGCCCTTGGTTAGATGACATATGAACACTCTCTTCTTCTGGCAGGGTATGGAAGAATACCAATTGATGTTTGGTTGGCTGTTTTTCTCAGTTCTTCCAAAAGCACCATTGATAGACCTCTCAAAGCATGCCACTGATACATTTGCCGAGGGCCTTCACATGTAAGTCATAAATGACCTTGAAGCTTATTCTATCGTGCCTCCATCAGTATTACTTCCTCTGTTTGTGCCCAAGGAAAAGTCGTTTTAAGATGTGCCCAAACCCTGCACTCATTGCAGCTCAGAGTGCTAACATTTCATCTGCAGGATGAGGATCTTGAACTAATTTACACAGAGCTACTTTTTTGTCCCTAAAGAGTCTTTCTAATTAATTGGGGAAAGAGGTACATCCAGTGAAACAAATTGGTGTTGTAGAAAATTTTGGGTCACCTTGAGTCTCATGACAGAAGACATGGATGGAGGCAAAGTAACTAGGTCCCAAATTGAGGTTTCCCTGCTTCTATTATTTTAATCTCAGTTCCACTACTCCAGGTGCTGACTCATGGTATCTGAGGTGAGCTGGCTCTAGCTCAGGCCCTGCTATATCATTGCATTGGGTATTTAGATTTTTCATAGTTTCTATTCCTGTACAAAGATATAATGTTGCATAATATGGCATTGTGTTTGATTTCCCCAAAATTCGTAAGTTAAAAACTGAGTCTCCTGCTATTAGAAAGCAATTATTTTGTAAGAAGCAAACCCCATTGCTTGTCTGATTTAGGCATTGTGCAAAGTAGTGACAAGCCTCAAGTCTCCACAAAGGGAAGCTAAACCCAGAGGCAATTAGCCTGGGTCTGCAGCAATTTAATGGCTTAAATTTCTAATTCCAAAAAGTGAGGGCAAAGATTGAGACATACCCAATGCTCTCTGAGTCTTGTTAGAATTTGACAGAGTATCCCTGACAAGCCTAAGAAAGAAGTCCCCTCTCAGCTGGAAATCTCTGGTCATTTGTAGCAGGAAATAAACTTCATTCAAGAATTAAATAGCAGGGTGACCTTTGGAGAGGTACGTGGTCTTTCAAGGTCTCTGTTCAGCATGAGCGAAATCAGACTTTGAATGTTGTAATTGCAGACATCACTATTGTACCTTCCAGGACTAAAATTCTTTGGGAACATTTGAAACCCTGTCAGCTCAGACAATTTGCTGTGTAGCAGTGAGACTCTGACTCCAGCCACCAGGTGAGCAGTCACATAATAAATACCTTGAATCTGAATTGTGCACAGTTTACTAAGTTCATGTTTAGCCTTCCATGGTCTTCTTTGTTTCAGGCATTGTCTGACTTGTGAGCAGCAGTCTCAAAAGCCACCTTCTGACTCCAGAAATGGAATTTCATAGTTTTCTCTCTCTGTAGTCACTTCAAAGGAGAAGGAATAAAACACAGAACTGACCATCAGTGCCAAACTTTGGCATTTACTTGAGATTTTGGTTTTCCTTTACAGCTTGATAACCGATTCATTCCTTTACTATAGCATTATGAGGACTCAGGAAGAAAAGTCTTGGAGGTCAATGGCTAACATTACAACTGGATCATCCCTCTGTCTTTGGATGACTGAAGAGAAACAAAGATGCAACGAGCCAAGCACAATCCCCAGTGATCAATGCACTTTTGTTGCTTGGGTACAGGTAGGTTTGGGGATTTACACAGGCTGTATAGAGACAGATCCAGACACCCTTGAAAAACATACAGGACTTCCCACATTTGTGTTAAATCACAAAAAAAAAAAAAAACATCAAGGAATCTCAATATAACTATGCCTTCCTGAAAATAAGAGAAGCATAAAGTTAAGACATTATAAAGCATAAAGTTATATAAAGATATGACTCTAGATTGACCTATCCTAATTGAATGACCCCAGGGGAGTAATTTAAATAATCTGTGCCTCAATTTCCTCATCAGTATGAAATATGCATACGATACCACCTAAAACATTACTATAAAAATTGCATTCAATTCTGCTACAATGTTTATTTCATGTATGAGTTCCTCCAGGTGTAACCAAATGGTGGCTGTGTCGTTCAGTAGTCATGTTGATTTTAGACATTCTGTCTATCCATGGGGTGCTGCTGAGTGACCACAGCTAACTTAGCAAGTCTGCAAGGAATACAGCCATGTGTATCCGTTCACCTGCCCCTTCCACCTCTTGGCTCAGTGCAGTGTTCTTTCATGGCTTGGATTCTGGTCCCCTGACTGGGGATGATGAGGGAGTACAGACAAGAAAGACACATGTACATAGAGACAGAAAAGCTGAGATCAGGTGGTCTGGGGTCTCAGAGGGAGAAGCCACAGCACCCTGGAAGCTCAGTGGGTTTTTATGCATAGTTGAACATGGAGGTGGGTCATTACATACAGATTTAGACTGGGGCAGGGTTATTACATATAGATAGACAAGCAAGCAGGGGCATTACATACAAATAGACAATGGGGCAGAGATATTACTACATACAGATAGGCAAAGAGGCAGGATTATTACATACAGATAGGCAAGGGGGCAGAATTATCATATACAGATAGCAAGGGGCAGAGTTATTACATACATATACAAGGAGGTAGGGTCATTACATACAGATAGACAAGGGGCAGAGCTATTATATACAGATAGACAAGGGGGGCAGGATTATGATATAGAGCATAACAAAGAACCAGGTTTGGCTAACCCTGGTAGGAACAGTCTCTTGACTGCAAACTTGCGATGCTTGCATTCTAGAATCTTGACTGGGGTGATGAGGGAGTGAAGACATGTAAGCTGTAAACATGTAAGGGGAGAAAGCTGCTGTGAAAATTTTCTGCACACACTCTCATCATTCAAAACTAGAGCTGAAAAAGACTTTACCATTTCTCTAAGCTCTGCCAAGGAAGGCCCTGTCTTACCCATGGGAATGATGCATTGTTTTCCAACATGGCCTCACGTGTGTAAAACAATACATGTTCACTCAGGACTTTCCTCACTCCCTACAGTTCAGATTTGCCATGTGTCTGTTTTGGAAGTGTTTATGAAACAACATCCCTTTATCTCAGCAGCCACACCCTTCTTCTAGCCCCATTTCCTCAAACCCTTTAAATTTATTGGTAAAGCTGGAACCTATGTTACTTTAAGATACTATCTTTAATCTAGACTGTTATTCTAGTTGTAATAAATTGAACCACTATGAGGAATTCTCCCAAAATCCATTCTTCCCACTATCTTGATATTTTTAGAGCACAAGTTTACCAAATGGGCTTTTAGTCCTCTCTAGCCCTGCATAGCAGAACAGGCACCTGTACATCAGGCATCCTGTGGGAAGTACCTGACACAATGCACACATAAAGATTCTTAAATACCAGACTTCCTGCTCTTCCTTCAAGATATCATTATGGTTCTGAAAAAGGCAGCTCAATGAATCAAATGGAGTTCTGCATCTGGGGGAGTGGGGCTCTGTGGTATTTCTGAACCTGTAACACAAGCACATTCACAAAACAATAAGTTGAACATTGGTTCAATAAGCTCTGGAAGGACTACCAACCTACAATTCATACCTCCAAGAAACTAGGAAACAAGGAGGACCCTAAGAGAGACATACATGGTCCCCCAGAGAAGGGGAAATGGACAAGAACTCCTGAGCAAATTGGGAGCTCAGGGAGAGGGGAAAGAGAGTTAGGAGAAAGAGAAGGGGAGACGATGAGGAGGAAGGAGAACAAGAGAGATCAGAAAGATTGTGTGGTGAGATATTCACTTCATCCACACCTGTGGCACTGACCACACCCATTGGTGGTGGGGACAGGGGTGGACCTTACCTGGGAGAACTAGGTCCTAAGAGGGTGCCCCTGGAGTGCTCTCTTGCTTGCAGCACGAGACAGAAGAGCATCTGGAGGCATCCTTGGAACCAGGAACCTGCTGGTGTTCATCTGTCTATGTTGTAAGTTATTTCTCCCTGAATAAACACCTATTTGGCTTATTTGTTTCTCCTGATCCTTATTGAACCACAGTAAGATTGAGTCAGGGGAAGAATAGAGGAAAGCAAGAAAAGAGAGGGAGCCAGTATAGGTTTAAAGAGAAATCTGGAGAAATCTGGCACTGGGGAAACGTTCAGAGATCCACAAGATGACCCCAACTAAGAATCTAGGCAGTAGTGGAGAGGTCACCGTTGATGTACTTCCCCTATAATGAGATTGATGACTACCTTAATTGCCATCTTAGAGCCTTCATCCAGTAGCTGATGGAAGCAGAAACAGACACCCCAAGCTAAGTACTGAACCATACTCCTGGAATCCAGTTGTTGAGATGGAGGAGGGATGAGCAAAGCAGTCAAGACCATGCTGGAGAAACCCACAGAAACAGCTAACCTGACCTAGTGAGAGCAAAAGGACCCCAGTTTTAAAGTTGGGGAACCAACATTGGACCAAAACAAGCCCCCAACATTGGACCAAAACAAGCCCTCTGAATGTGGATGCAGTCTATGAGACCTCTAACAGTGGAATCAGTATTTATCCCTAGTGCACAAACAGACTTTTGGGATCCCGTTCCCCATGGGGGGATACTATTTCAACCCAAATACACGAGGAGGGCCTAGACTTCCCCCCCCAAATGATGTGACAGACTTTGAAGATACCCCCATAGAAGGCTTCACTGTCCTTTGGGAGTGGAAGTGTGTTGTGGGGGTTGGTGTGAGGCATGGGAGGATGGGAGGGAGAGCGAATGGGGGGATTAATATGTAAAATAAGATTGTTTCTAAATAAAACATTTACATAAAAAAGAAATGATTAAAAGAAAAAACCTTAATCCTGATGGGAGATATCATTTTTTATGTTATGAATATATGTTATATATAATTTTGCTATGTTAAAAGTTAAAACTTCCCTTTTTTATCTAGACAGAAAAGAGGAGATGATGGGAGATAGCCTCTGTATGCCATGAATATATTTTTCTCTTATTAGAAATCCAAACAGGGATAGAGAAAGGTAGTAGGGGGAGTCAGGGAGATGCCATGCAGCTGCTGAGGAAGTAAGAGGTCTGGGAATCACCAATAAGCCAAGATCACATGGAGATACACAGAGTAATAGAAATGAGTTAATGATTAAGAGAGAGCTAGCCAATAAGAAGCCTGAACAATAAGCCAAACAGTATATAATTAATATAGACCTCTGTTTATTTGAGACTAAATGGCCATAGGACTTGGCAGTACAGAAACTTCAGTCTATATAACCCAACTGTTATACCTCAAGTCTTTGTTTCAGTCCTCTGTACCTGCCAGCACCTACCAATCCACAGAAACCCCAAGACACCTATAAAATAATTCTAAGGCCAGATTGACTTTGACCTCTCACTAGTTCTATTTGAAATGAACATCCAGTTTACCAAGACAAGGTTTAGAAATCATGAAAAACACCCAAATCTTATTTAGCTCTCCCATCATGGAGATCAAATTACTATTGAAGACAAGACTGGCTAGATAGTATAATTAATCCACTCAAGCCAAATCATTACATTTTCTGAAAGTTGCCATGCTTTTGGTGGCATTTGGACAGTGTTATTGCCTTGTGGAGATGAGGAATATTACTAGCTCTTCAAGACACAACTATGGACCATACTTCCTACAAAGAACACAAAATAATGTCTTAAAAACACAAAGAACACAAAATAATGTCTTAAAAACTATTCTTAAGACAGTGTCTTTAAAGCAGCTCAGTAAATTTGACCTAATTTTTATATATGTCTTCTGATATGAGTTAATATATATATATATATATATATATATATATAGGATGCTGGTTATCATTCAAATGGAAAGAATAGCAAAAGAGAGAGACTGTGGTGTAAGTAACTCAGTGGTAGGGCACTTGCCTAGCATTCAACACACACACACACACACACACACACACACACACAAAGAGAGAGAGAGAGAGAGAGAGAGAGAGAGAGAGAGAGAGAGAGAGATTAAAAATATTAAAAATACAAGAAAACCTCACACCTAGTTCAGGCCTCTGTTAATTGCATTAAAGTCTGATTTCTGTGAATAGTCTTCCATAGTGTCAGGGACCAGACCCTGAATTTTCAACATGATTATTTTTATCCTTCTTTCTTCCTTCCTCTATAAATAGTGCTATTCACCTTGTCAACTAATTTTCTTAAATAAGTGGCCTTAATTTCTATGCAACAAAGGCTTGACAGTGACCCAGAAAATTATGCCTGCCCACTGTATTCTAAGCCACCAAATGACTATAGAATTGTCTGTGACATGGAGACCAGAGCAGAAATTAAATAGTGTCATTGCAAACATTCAGACATTCATTTAGTACATGTCTGCCCAGACCTTTCATGTGCTGGACACTAAAGAATTAATAGTGAGCAGAAAATAGGCAATCCTGTTCTCATGTGGTTATTGTTGAGTGGGGAAGTCTCAAGGGAATCAAGGACTCACATTCATGGGGACAGAAGCTGAGGCAAATTCCAGAAATTAAAGGCCACACAGTGTGATGGGGGGGGGGTGCTCTCTTGAAAACCTGAGCTGAGATCCCAAGCTATAATCAGGAGTTAGACAGGCCAGTGGCAAAAGGGAGGGGCTAGTTTTACATAGGAAGCAGAGGTTGCAACTAAAACCGGCAGAGCTGTGATCACAAGCTCTGGCCCTATATTACT
The DNA here is from genome assembly GCA_030556225.1 of Cricetiscus sungorus. Taxonomy (NCBI): domain Eukaryota; kingdom Metazoa; phylum Chordata; class Mammalia; order Rodentia; family Cricetidae; genus Cricetiscus; species Cricetiscus sungorus. Next base: position 902,348 of record JANBXA010000366.1, read on the forward strand.
ACCTCTGCCTGAACCATACTCCCCCAAAACAGCACCAGTATGTATGGAACTGACTGTTGAAACAAACATGAGCCCTGATGTGAGAACCAGAAGTTGGCTTCCTAGATGTCTGTGGGAGTACACATCACTCATGGCCTAAGACCTACTCTGGGGCCCAAGACAGCTCCTGCCTTACTAGGACTCAGAAAAGCTTCCCTCTCTCCTCTCATCAATGTTCCATTAAGCTACCCACTTTCCTTGAATTTTCTCTGGTTAATTTTTAATTTTTAAAGCCTCAGTAGCATTCTTTAGAAGTAGATCACAGGTAGTGAGAGTGTGAAAGGGGATGTTGTCTCTCAGTCTCTAATACAAAGGGACGATGATGCAGGAAGATGCAGGAAAATGATAAAATAGAAGAGAAGAGCCAGATGAGCATCTTCGCGAAGGGAACCTCAATAACAAGCAGTTCTATTCCTTGTCCTTGATGGCCAGTCCTGTCATGGTAGAAGGCTAGAAATAGTAAAATGTTTAAGGCTACTGGTTGTATTTTGGCATCTTGAATTTAACTTTCTTGTCCTTTTGAGGGCAACATTCTCAGCTGCCTGGAATCTATGGATTATCAAATATTTCATTACCCTTTAAAGGTGTGCCAGTGATCCCAGCCTGAACATGGAGATAAAAAAATCACATTTAAATCTCATGCGTGGGACAACTGATCTACCCAGCTCACCCCTCGTGTCTTAGAACAGGGTCATTGTTGACATAATTTCTTAGAGCTTATTCTACTTTAAAGGATTTCTTCTTGCTTCCTTTCTTCTAAGGTATCAAATAAAATTCCTTTTAAAAACTCACTCTTCCTTTCCATTGTATGAGAGTTAAAGAGACAGATGAGGCAAAAAAAAAAAAAAAAAAAAAAAAAACCACTGACTAGGGTGATTTTGGTAACTGTTGATTGTCTGGGATCCTAGACCCCTGAACCACATTCCCCTGAGACAAGAAAGTCTCTATTGCACTCTAACATACCCCCTCCACCTCTCACCCTTTATCTTCAAAATGCATTTGGAATAAACAAATAAAAGTAAGCTGGTAGACCTTCCTTTTTGGGGAAATTGTGCACAAACTTGGATTTACAAGAATATACCTACAACCTTTGCAACCTCAGCCACCATCAATCAGATGCAGTTGCTAAGAGAGCTTGACCACCACCCAAGAACTGTCCAAGCCCACAGAGTCAGTCAACGAGGACCCTGAGGGAGGGAGTGAGGATGAGTAGACAAGAGATGCAAGAGATGGAGACAAGACAGTATTCTGATCAGTTCTCATTTATTGAATATAACCACAGGGTTGAAGTAGTGGAGAAATAAGGGAATGGGCCAAAGGGAGGCTGTGAGGGAGGCAGAATGTCCTTCCAAGCAGAATGCAGGTGATCTGCTATAAGATAAGTTGCTATACAATAAGACTGCAGCTGGGACTCTTTCAGGGTCAGGCTGTATCATATATTTAACAAGAGAACAGTCGTAGGAGAATGGAAAATTACCAGTATGTTAGTATCTAAGTGAGTAGTAGGAAGGTGGCTGTTAAGATTGCTAACTTTGCTCTGGGGTTTCCCACAAAGAACAACATTGAGTTGAGTGAAAGTTAAGTCATTACACATGCTCTATTCCTTCAGAGAGCAACTCTTTTTTGTGTGTGTATGAATTGAATATTCCCTTCTAATGATGGGCAATTCACAGAGGGTTTGGTAGGAACACTGTCTCCAAAGATCTTGTCGTTCTTGGGCATGGCAGAAGAGCAGCCATAAGATCATAAAGAGGAAGGTGGCCCTGGAAGCTGCTCAGGCATGCGGTGGGCAGCTACACTGCCCTTGTCCTTGTATCTTTGCATCTGTACCGAGAAGACGGAAAGCTGCCAGCAGCCCAATGGAGGTCCTTTTCACTTGAGACTTTGCATTGTAAACGACTTTGTGACTCTTGGGAATCAAATGATTTAGACGAGCTCTCCTCTGCTAGTGTTTTGATATCATTCAATTGAATTCTAAAACTATTATAAACTTTAAATCACTGTCAAGACTTGTTAAGAAAAAATGCTGGGTGGCTCTACCCCACATGCTCTGCATCAGCAGATCTGAGTTAGGCTCAGAAATACCATTTTCAATGAGTTACCACTGCATGCTGCAATGTTGGTCTAGGAGCCATATGATCTCTGCCATAGGCTGTCAAGCCATAACCCTTAATTTCTATGGACTCAAAGAAGCTCAGATAATCTGAGTCAAGAAATAGTTACTAACAGTCTGTGCTCAGTCACCTGTGCTGAGTGGATGGATGGATGAAGGAAAGAAGGCATGGTATCAACGCAGTGTGAGGGAGCAGAAGAACCTTTATTTTGACTGCAGAGTGAGCCATTTGAGCATCAAGAGTGGTGCTCATTGCCTTGTGCTTTGGAGGTCAAGTAGGATTGGAGAGAGAGAAACATCTGGCAGGTGCCCCCAAGGAAGGAGAAAAGGATAGAGAGGAGGGAAAGCAGAAGCAAAGGGTGGAAAATGGGTAGCCTAGGAAGACATGAGATAGTGAGCTGTCCTGGCAAGAACAAAGACATTCTGAGGAGAGACAGCTGTGTTCTTTGAGGCATTACACTATTGAAAAAATAAAACCCAAGAAGTTGGATGTCTACAGAAATCATAATAAAGGAAGGGGAAAGTCAAGGCTACTGCCAGCCAGAGTAAGGACTTGTCTCCTAGGAGATGTCACAGTATGTGACTTATCAGAACACCATGCAGAATATATTGAAAAGATACAAAAGTGGTCAGTAATGAGTGGAGCCACACCTGGACCAGGACTGCTTAGATATGCATTACTCTTGACCTCTGTTAAAACTAAACTTTATGTAAGGGCCCCAAAGTTAGACTTGGGTTTGTTACAGGACTGCTTTGTCTAGGTCACATGGAATAAGCCTCCTTTATTCCATTTTCACTACTACACATTTGTCTTTTCTACTGGTGACTTGAGGATAGGTGGCTTGGTTTAGTTTGCTAAGGCTGAGAGGGCCTAGACTCACACCCCAAACATCTGGAAACAATATAATCCAGCCCACACTGAGTCTTGGCTCAACAACAAAGCCATTCTGTAATATTCCAGCTTCCTGTCTTCTAGAACCAGTTATCTGCTTCCTTTATAGCTGTTTCTTCCTCCGAACTTTGCATTTCCCTTTTGTGTGACCTTAATGCCCCCTTACAAGGGACTCTTTGGGACTGCTATTGGCATCTCCACTATGGATATCTCCACTCACTCTGCATCTTTGCTTCTGGGTATCTGTTGCAAAGGGTTTACACACATGAGCTAGATCCGTGCCAACCATATGCTATAGCATTTATACAACCATGTTAGAGCTACTCCCAATGTGTAGGAGTTATGTTGTTCCATACGTAGGAAGAGCCAAAAATACGGAAGGTATACTCTAAGGAGAGAGCCACTAAATGCTCAGCAATGGAACCAATAGGCAGGAGATCCAGCACCTTATCCTCAGGAGGATTAGCTCCTTAGAAGGACTACCATGGGTTACATCTGATTGCTACAGTGATTAAAGTGTCACGAAACACATCCATCATTTATTACTGTTACTTCTGTTGGCTTGACCTCTCCACAATTATCACAGGCACCTAACAATGACTTTTGCTGGAACGCATTGACTACCTTGCTACCTCAATGTTTTGCACGTGACTGTTCTCCCAGCCAAAAAATTGCCATCTTGAAGCATTCATCTGCCTTGCAAAAGATCAGCTCATCCAGGTTTGTTGACTGTTTGATCTATCATAGAGGGGCAGAGAGCATCACAAGACCTCATTGCTGCTCCCTGTCACCTGTTATGTGCAGTGCTGCCTTCCTTGCATGTGGTCTCTGGAAGACTAGGAAAAAGGGGCTCCATGCATGTGGGTATGTGAATGTCCACATGACTGTGGCCCGTTGAGACAAGAGCACCCACATAAACAGCCCCCACCTGCACTATGTAAGGAAGCCCAACAAACTCTTGGTTTCACAAAAGGAACTTAGATATAACCAGGCTTTGGTTTTCCCTTAGGACCTTAGGAGAAGGGAGAGATAACGCTTGCATATCTCCCACGGGAGGAATTTTAGTAACACGTGATAACTAATAAAAGGCTGACATCTCTGCCTTAATTTGGTTTCCTTTAGTCACCTTACTGTCAGTATTTGCAAAGCTCTATTTCAGACCTCCAAGGGAACCAAAAGCTACACTCTCCTCTGATTCCAGGAACAGCAGAACTGAACAAAACATCTTATGACAAGGTGCTGAAACCAACTCCCAGGGACATCCAGCCTAGGATGGGAAACATCATCTTGTGTGAACCTGCTTCTGTCCTCAAGCAAACACTTAAGATCAAATCTGTGATACTGAGAAACCAGAGCACACTTTGACCAGGGCAGCCACTTACCCTGAGTCTCCCTCTACTTAAAGCTTAAGATTATATCAGTGCCCCAAGTGGACTTGGTGCCAGTGGAGTCCTTTACCTTGCTCCAGAAGGCCACACTGATTAAATCTTGTCTTTTTGTTTGTTTTTTGTTTTTCACTTTGGGTTTTCTTCATTTGTTTGTTTGTTTTGTTTTTTAGAGACAAGATTCCTCTGTGTAGCCCTGGCTGTCCCAGAACTCACTCTGTAGGCCAGGCTGTCCTCATACTTAGAGCTCTGTCTCCCAAATGTTGGGATTAAAAGTAGGTGCCAGATGCCTGGCTTAAATATTGTCTTCTTATTATCTCCCTCTTTGCTTGGTTTATTGGGACAGGTGGCCAAGCTCTGTAATTCTGTAATTACAGTCTCTCTCTCTCTCTCTCTCTCTCTCTCTCTCTCTCTCTCTCTCTCTCTCTCTCTCTCTCTCTCTCTCTCTCTGTCCACACACACACACACACACACACACACACACACACACACACACACACACACACTTTCTCTTCCTCCCCCTTTCTGCATCTACATAATTCCCTGGGATTATCTCCCGAGTAAACTAAACTAGTCTAGACTCAGGAGCCCAGGGCTGCCAGAGATGTAGCTCTCATGACAAAAGTGCTTAAGCAGATGTACGTCTTTCACATTCTTGTCTGAGGTAGTAGATGATATTTCAAAGGGAAGAATCCTTAGCTACAGTTCTCAAGTACCAGAACACAGATGAACCATTTCCCAGTGCAAAAGCGTTTGCAACAGTGAAGACAAGTGTTTCTCACAATTGGTTTGGTAAATGTCCTTGCTTAAAAGACAAATGATTTGTGTGACCTCATCTTATGTTTTCAGATGAGACCTATCCTGGGGCTGCTATAATTGTTCTACACAGTTCTATCTCAATGCTTTCAAAAGTGGGTCATATGGCAATAGAAAGCACTATATAAAAATGTCTGCAAAGGGGTTGCCCTGGGGGAGATACAATGAAGGTTCAGGAACAGAAAGCTAAGAGTGTCCTCAGCTGGGTTACCACATGGGTGACGGGAAAGGCTTTCACAGTATCGTCTATGGCCCTCTTTGAGGTGATATAAACCAGAAACCTAATTTTGCAAACTCTATCTGAACTTTTTCATAGAAATGCAGGCATTTAGCAGCAGGAAAATTCCATACTGCATTTCAAGAGGGTGATAGCTGAGACTTTTAGCAGAGGGAATGAATGGTCACCAGCATGAATATTTCATAATTCACTCCCCAGGTGTCAGGGTACCAGCAGGTACAAATTATACTTATACCGATACTATTCACAGCTTGCAAGGTAGGAAGTGCAGGGAAAATTCTTAAAATTCCATGCAATATGGTTTGAGGCAGCTGGATATCTTGATAGACGTTGAGGGGTCCTAACAGGCACCCTGAACCTCAGGCAGATCACTGAAGATGCTGAATGGGGACCACTTGCCACACCCTTTCAGTCTGTATTCTGATGTGATGGGATTAGCACCCTGGGAGACTATAATAAACTCAGAGTTTCTTCCTCCCACACAATGATGACAGATCACAAGGTGGGAGGATGAAAACAACAGTTGATAGAAGAAGGGTGAGGGAGGGCTTTTAGCTAGGGTTATGATTGCTGTGATAAAACACCATGATCAAAGTAACTTGGGGAAGAAAGAGTTTATTTGGTTTATGCATCCCATCACAGTTCATCACCTATGGAAGACAGGCAGGAACTCAAGCAGAGCAGGAACCTGGAGGCAAGAACTGATGCAGAGGCCATGGAGGGGTGCTGCTTACTGATTTGCTTCCTTTGACTTGCTCAGCTTGCTTACTTATAGAACCTAGGACCACCAGTCCAGGGACACCACCACCTACAATGCATTTGGTCCTCTGTAGTGAATCACTAATTAAGAAAATGCTGTACACTTTTGCCTACAGCCTGATCTTATGGAGTCACTTTCTTAACTGAGCTTTCCTCCCCTCAAATGACTTTAACTTGTGCCAAGTTGACATAAAAGCATTCAGTACAATTGACCCCTACACATCACTGTTCAACCACACATTTTCTTTCTTATTCATCCCCAAGTTCTCACATTAAAAAAAAATAAATAACTTTAAGAGTCCCAGTCTTTACAAATTCAAATACATTAAAAATTAAGTTCCTTTAAAATATATAGACACTTTAAAATTCCAAAATCTCTTTTAAAAGTTCAAAATCTCTCAAACAAAGAGTTCCTGTCAAAGTTAATTTAAATACTCTCTTATTTCAATAGGGAAAAACAGGACACAGTCACAATCAGATCAAAGCAAACCAAATTTCCAATAGTGTAAACGATGCAATGTCCAATGTATGGGATCCACTCACAATCTTCCAGGCTCCTCCAAAGGGCTTGGATCACTTTTCTAGCTCTGCCGTCTGGAGCACAGATTTTGTCTTCAAAGCTCAGGCAGGCTCCACTCCATCCCTGCTGCTGTTCTTGGTGGTCAGCCATGGTACTGGCAACCCCCAAATACTGAAGTCTTCTCCTAAAACTAGACTGTACTTTCACCAATAGCATTTCCTGGGCTCTCATAGTGCTAAGTCTCTGCTGGTCTCCATGACCTCTTCATGCCTTCAAAACTAGTACTACCTGGGAAACAATTACTCTGTTCTTATACTACCAAGTTCAGCTGCCAGTGTGAGGTAAGGTATTGGATTTTTCTCACAAATAATGACACAGGGACTTATTAATTATAAAATCTCAGCCTTAGCTCAGGCTTGCCCACTGGCTCTGAAAACTTAACTTTGCCTGTTTTTATTGATCTATGTTTCATCATGAGGCTTTTGCCTTTCTGTTTTCATTCTGTATGTCCAACTCACTCCATATCTCCTTGGCATCTCCTCTGTGCTTCAGTTATTTTTTTCTACTTCCTCTCTCTCCCTGGAAGTCCCTCCTATCCCTCCTGCCTAGCTATTGGCCAGCCAGCTTGTTATTACACCAATCACAGCAATACACCTTCACATAGTGTACAAATATACCACAACATTTCCTCCTCTTTGTCTAAATAAAAAGGAAAGATTTTAACTATAACATAGTAAAACTATGCAATAATAACACTTATAAAGTAAGAATTATTTACAATGTTTTGTACATAGGTATTTGGCAAATTTTGACAAAGTACTATTTTATCTATCCTACCTATCTTTCCTATCTTAGTGATGCCAAAGTTTTATATCTAAACCACTTTTTATCATAACTTGTATTATCATCCTAAAAACATCTTTTTAGACCTAATACTTCTTAGAAAAACAACTTAAGCTTTATGTTTCTCAACTTTATGAACCTTGTATCTCTTATGTAAGTTTTTCTTTTCTGGATTTGGAATACTGTATACTATCTAGTCTTCAGTCCCCATCAGATACCAAAGAAGGATAAAACTTTATTTGAGTAAACATGGAGTTCAGAGTAAACAACTTCCAAAACTATAGAAAAGACAGAGAAAGCTGGCTGCCTGGATAGTCACCCAGGATTCCTCTGCAATGTTGGGGCATCCATCTTTGACCTACAGGCCTAGAATATCTGACAGACTTTTCTATGAAGCAGGACTGTCTTACTTTATCTTGGCAAAGTTTGGTATTCTCCTTCTCTTGTGTCCCACTGTCCAGTTTGGACAGTGTACTGTCAGCAATAGAGGCAAGGGCAGTTTATTGCCCAAATTGCTAACTTTGCAACTTTGAAAGAAAATTCTATATGATGTTCTTTGATGCCTATCATCCTTGCTTGATATAAATTAATGCTTCCAGGAGCAGACATGCCTCACTGTCATGCAAAGCCTTATGTTATTAAAACATCTTACATGCCATATTCTGTAGGTCTCTGAAGTGGTTGAAGACCACCTATCTTTCTAAAACACATCTCTGTTTAATCTTGAAAATCATATCCGACGTGACTACAAATTTGATTATTATACATGACTGTTAACCTGCATTTTTAAATTATCCTAAATAGCTTTCAAGGACTAGAACTTTACATTACACTTTTAAATGAGCTGCATAGACGCAATACCTTAAACAAGAGTAAATACATATACAATATAACAAAAAAAATTAACTTTATGTCAATATACAAAATTTCATACTAACGTGAAATATTGAAACTAGTGGTTATTCAAAAGTATACTCAGTAACCCACCATTTTATCCCATCATTTCTATACTATAGTCCCCCTCCTTTTCCCTTCAGAAAGTGATCCCTGAATCTAATCTCCTTTGTTTAGTCTTTTTTCCTGACCACTACTAATAACAAATTGTAACCAACCCCCAAAAATGATGACAAAAATATATAACCCACCAAATGACCAAAAGGTACCCATCCCACCTCTTGGGAATGTAAGTGTCATATTCTCTAGATTGCCTTATGTTGTCTGGGAGTGATGACATCTTTAGGGGAGCCTAAGAAAATTAAGATAATGACCAAGTCTTGAGAGAGCTAGTTGTTTTCCAGTCTCAGTGTGATGGGAAATTGCAGGGCTTACCTGAAGTCTTCTTGGCTGGACTATCTCAGCTAGCAGCTGTGTTAGCTTTTTGGATGTAAAATTTTGAAGAAGCTACAACAGAGGCATTCTGAGAGACTGGATCACTTGGGCACCTGGACCACTTGTCTTTATTGGTGTCTAGTCCTTTTTATGAAAGCATATAAACTTTTAAAGGATTAAATATATATATATATATATATTATCTGATGTGTGGTGTTTTTCTTTTGTTGCAGTTATAAGAATTAAAGGAAGGGGAAAGGGTGGTCCCAGGTGAGGGCCCCAAGTGAGTGGGGTCCCAAGGTAAGGGACCACCTGGGAGAGCATAGCAGATTCCATAGCAGGTGGGGGTGACTGAGGTGGTAGGGAATAACATGCCAGGCAGATAGAGCTTAAATTTAGGAAGGGAAGTGAGGGGGAAGGGAAAGGACATAGAGGCACCAGGAACAGAAGAGGAGATGGGGGGGGGAGAGAAGAAGAAAAGAACAGGGGACAGAAGAAGAAAAGGGGGTAGCTAAAAGCAAGGGAGAGAGAGAGAGAGAGAGAGAGAGAGAGAGAGAGAGAGAGAGAGAGAGAGAGAGAGAGAGTAGAGCTGGAAGGCAAAAGAGAGGGCAAAAGAGAGCATAAGTTGGCAGGGGTCTGACTTTTAAAGGGGTCCTTTACACCTGCCTGTAGACTAGTATTCATGGAACCCTGGGCTGACCAGAGTACTGCCTGAATGCATTCTGCCAGGTGAAAGGGGCAGGCCAGCATAATGACTGAATCCTTATATTTGATATGTACAAGTCAGCTAAAGATGATATTTTTTGTTTGTTTTATGTTTGAGTAGGAAAAAGGCAGCTGTCAACTTTGTAAGTCTGTTTAGGCTACATAACCAAACTGTAATATAAATCTCTATCCATCGTACAAAAGGATGGTATATAATAATAAGCCATGAGGAGTTAGGAGCCAACAAGATTTATCATGTCTCATGCAGTCTCAAAGCTATTCCCATATTAAGGGATCAGCATATATGTCACCTGCCCTGTAGTCTTTGTCTGCAGCCAAGATCCTCAGGAAGTCTCCCCCAATCAAATCTGATCTTTATTAATTTTAAAGAGGACTATAACTTTTTGTTTCCTGTGGAAACAAAGGCGTGACCTCTCCCCCAACCAATTTCCCATTCTGAACTTCCATTTTGAAGCCAACACATCCCTAAAGTACGTAGGCCGGTTTAATCCAGCAGTCCCTTCCACAGTCCGTTGTCCCTCAGCAGCTATTCTTTTTTGTACATTATTCAAAGTCAAAAAAGTACCATATAGGATCCTGGCACCCATGTATTTCCTATCTTCATATGGCTTTTATTATTATTATTATTTTACTCTCTCTTTAAATACTCCATTACTTTTTAGAAGGGTGGTGGCAGTGCATACCTTTAATCCCAGCACTTAAGAGGCAGAGGGGGCAGCCTGGTCTACAGAGTGAGCTCCAGGACAGGCTCCAAAGCTACAGAGGAACTCTGTCTCAAAAAACCATTAAAAAGACTTCATTGTTTTCAAACTATTATTGTTACTACTGTCTATACCTATCTTCTAATGTATCTTCTTAAAGGTTTTCTCTGTCTAGACTGCTTTACTAAGTGCCTTACTAAGTAACACATAAGCCAAATCTTAAATCTTCTTTATTAGCATATGGCCTAGCGCTGGCTCTGCCCTTCAGGTCAATGAGAGCTGAGCCTCATGTCTGTGGGCCCATACTGGAGCTGGTCTATCCACCCCAGCTCTGTTAGGTGCTCTACCTAGTCTCTCATCACCAAGTAGTGCACTGCCAGCCACTCATAAATCCCATGTAAGTACATTTTAAAAGAGTGTGCCTCTGTACACTGAGCCTACCTGAGGCCACATTCTCAGGTCCTATGTGGAAGTATGTGCCCTATGTTGGGTAGCTAGATTTTTCTTTTACCTTTCATTCTGTATATTCAACTCCCTTCATGTCTCCTTGACATCTCCTCTGTGCCTCGATTATATCTTCCTACTTCCTCTCTCTGGAAATTCCACCTATACCTCCTGCCTAGCTATTGACAAGTCAGGTTTTTATTATACCAATCACAGCAATATACCTTCACACAGTGTACCGATATCCCACAATAAGGTGAAAACTTAGCCACCTCTGAAAGGTAGCTTTTGTGTGCAGACATTTCCCAGAAGAATTCACCTCAGTGATGATAGTCTCGTCTTAATAACCACCAATTTCTCAGCTTCAGCCAACCAGCATCAATTGTTCCAGTAAGACAATGGTTTTCTTTTAGTGGTTATGGTCTTTTGTTAATCACAGTTGATTCTTCAGTTCCAGCTGACCAGACAGATTCTTCACTTAAATTCTTCACAGAAATTTCCCAGTAATCTTTGCTTCCCTCTGAAACTTCACAGGCCAGACCTGTATTATCTGCACTGTTCTCAACATTCTTATGGTCAAAGCTTCAACAGAACATCACATTGAGTTCTCAATACTCAATTGCTCTTCTAGCCCAAAGCTCCAAAGTCATTTGGCAATCCTGTGAAAAACAACATTGTCAGGTCTGTCACATAAAGTCTTGACATCTTCATCATCTAATCAGTCCACGTTCTCAAAAGAACTCTCATCCCCCCCCCCAAAAAACACTGTTCATACAGCTCTTATTTGCATAACACACTTTCCTCTCAGGATGCCTTTTGATCATAGGATGAACCCTCTAAAGTAAGCGGGAAAGATACCCAAGGGCCCCAGAAGAACATGGGAACTGAACTTCAAAGTATTAAATGACCTTCCCAAAGCCCTAATTAGTGACCAGAGGTTAAAATTGAGTACTTTGCCTAATTAGTGGCTTGGGCCTTGACTGCTAGCTCTCTCTCCTGAGCTGCCTGTCCTAAGCATGATGATGAGTCTTTACTTGGACAGTTTCCCAGATTTTTAACCTGTGAGAGAAAACTGAGAGTTACTTCATAGTGTATTCTACAAGCTCCTGCATCATGGAGTACCAGCCCTGGGGTCTACCTGAGTTGAGGATCTTCCAATAATTAAGTATTTGACCTTTATGACGTTATTTAACTTGAAGCTGAGGTTATGTCAAGCTCAAAAGCTTTTGTACATCAAAAGAAGGACATAATAAAATTAAAGGCAGTAATGGATTAGGATAACTGCATGTCATGTACCTGATAATAGGTTAAGATCCAAACTATGTACTAAACACAGAACTCAATGACAAAAATCAATTTTGTTATTGTTTTAAATGGAGTAAAGGACCAGAATAGACATTTTTATAAATATAGGCCAATAGAAACTTGAAAAGTTATTCAACATCACTAAACTCCTAAAAATGCAAATTAAATCCACACTGAGGCACCATCTCAGCCTATTAGGATGACCTTTCTCCAAAGGCAAGCAATGCCAGGTGTGGTGGCACAAGCCTGTAATCCCAGTACTTAAGGTATGGGAGCAGGAGGCTCAGAAGTTCAAAGGCTAGAAGGGACTACGCCGCTAGTTTGAGGCCAGTATGGGCTACATGGCACCATGTCTCGAATTATAAAAGTAAAGGGACAAGAAGGACCACAAGGGTGTGAAGAAAAGGAAACTCATGACCTAGCTGATGGGAACATAAGTTGGTGTAGGCCCCATAGGCTCAGACATTTGAATAATTGGCATCCAGATGGCAGAACTGTTTGGAAAGGATTAGGAGGTGTGTCTTTGTGGGAGGAGATGTGTCACTGTAGATGGGTTTTGAGATTTCAAAAGACTCCACATCATCCCCAGTTAGCTCTCTTTACCTGGTTGATGTATCTCAAGATGTAAGCTCTTAGCTACTGCTCCAGCACCATGTCTGGCTTTCTACTGCCATGATTTCTACCATAATGATCATGGACTCATCTTCTGAAACCATCAGTCCCTAATAAACTCTATTCTGTAAGTTGCCTTGGTTATGGCATCTCTTCACAGCAATAAAAAAGTAACTGATACAGCAATTATAGAAATCCCTCATAAAGTTAAAAAGGAACTATGGTGTGAGAGAGCAATCCATCTGCTAAAACTGTACTCAATGGAAATGAAATCAGAAATTTGTAGAGACATATTCACTAGCATGCTTACCAAGGTACTGCTCAGAATAGATGAGAAAATTGTCTACCATGAATGTTTATCAGTGCCAGGTGGGTAAGAATATGTTGGTAGATGTAGATACACACAGAGGCTTTTAAAAAGGAGATACTGTACCTGGGCCCAGGTAGATGAATTTCCTTGCAGTTGTGATACATGGGGTAAACCAAGAGGAAAACTCCTCTACTATCTGACCTAGTATAGAATCCAAAAAAGGAGTTTTAATTGGATACCTAGAAGCAGAGAGTTTTAATTGGATACCTGGGCACAGAGAAAAGTGAACAAAAATATGTAAAAGTTGAGATACTCAGGCTAAATAAGTGTCAAAGCTTAGTGTACAGTGCAGCAGCTATGGTTAACAGAGCTGTGCTGTGTACTACAAATCTGCTAAGAGTGAAGTTAGGATGTTCTTACCACAGCAGTAACAACAGGAAGGTAGGGTGACAGACTTAATGTAACAGCAGTAATGATTTTATATGTACGTGAAACTATTATTTTCCATGCCTTAAATATATGCAGAATTAAATTGGTGTAGCACGCTATAACCAGGGATGTAGGATTGAAGAAGAGAATAAAAATGCAAGCAAACCATCTGAACATTGAGTGCAGAACCCAGCTGAGGTGTTCAAGGCTTAGTTGTTAGGCTAGTAATGATGGTGGTGGTAGTGTTGAAAGTGCTGGTTGTAATTATGAGCCAGTGAGGGTAGAGCCTAGAGCAGCCTGCAAATGTGTCAAACTTTAACAGGATACATCCTTTTATACATTTTTAATACCAGGACCAAAATATAAAATAAGAGAGAAGCTCTCTGTATGAAAACACCAATGAGACATAAATTCTAATAATGAAAAGGAGAATCCAAGTATAAGGGGCACTGCTCACCAAACTGTAGAAACAGTTTCTGTTCCAGCTGGTCCTTCAGCCCCTTAGTCCCAAATAAACACACAGAGGCTTATATTAACCATAAAATGTTTGGCCAATGGCTCAGGCTTTTTACTAGCTAGCTTTCTTTGTTCATTATTAACTTGTAGCTATTATCATGTATTTCTACATGGCCTTATCTTACCAGAGAATGCCTGGTGCCCTATCTTCCTAGTAGCTACAGGGCAACTCTCTGGAGGCTTCTGTCTGCTTTCTTCTTCCCAAAATACTCCTCATCTTGTAACTCTGCCTATACTGCCTGCCTGGCTACTGGCCAATCAGCATTGATTCATCAACCAATAAGAGAGACATATATTTACAGCATACAGAAGGACATCCCCCATCACCAAACAGGCCAGAAAGATGGATGATGGAAAAAGACCACATGGATAGATTGAGGAACTGGTAAATTAAAGTCCAGCATTGTATTTATTATATTACTATATGTTGAAGTAGAATAAGATAGAAAAGACCAATTATTAGATATTAATTTATTTAGTGACTTACTGAAAGCAGCACTTTTACTGCCAATCTGACAAGCATGACTTCATTTGCTCCCTGGAATAGAATGACATGGAAAAGTAGTTGAAACAATGAGCCATTGCCTTTAATGATGTGCTGACCATCATATACACGTCTATAAAATCTTACTTGCCTGCTCACCCCATCCTGTGGTCTTAGAGTATAATGTGAGAATACAAACTGGACCTGGGAACAAAGACTTTCAGGAGCAGTATGGCTTTAGTCCAGCAGTGATATCTCTCTTCAGCTCCCATTGGTAGCAGTGTTTATTCCAGAAAGATTTCTGTTACAATATATACACATAGATAAAATTCAGCCCTGTGGTTTAGTGCTGTACTAGATAAGCTACAATAGATTTATTTTATTTTGTCCTATTTTACTGAGCCTTCATTGAGGGTCTTTCTGTGTAGCCCAGGATGACTTCAAACTTGCAACAATGTTCTGCCTCTGCCTCCTAAATTCTGGAATATCTGGTATGCATCACCTCTGCTCGCTCAGAAATTTTAATTTTCCAGTGTTTCAGGACAAAAATTATCAAAACTCTAATTAAAAAGTACAAACTCAGTTGAAAAAGTGTATACATACATATATGTGTCAGCCATATGTAAAACTGTATACATCCAGGGAGGATTTGAATAGTCAGAAGAATTAAATGTTCCCAGAATTCCTGGGTACTTATTCCTGGGTACATTACTGTCCTCTGGGTGGTCACATCACTGGTGTGGGGCACACATAGACACCTTAGAGATGTTGTGACAGAGAATGCTCTTCCTCAGGCTCAGAGGGACTCAGACATTGATGAAACTTAGTTATATTTTTCAAAACCAATGACAAGAATCCCGAGGCACAAAATTCTCATCAGTGGATTCCAGGGTGCTGAACTTACTCTGCAGGCCTGCTGTACCTTTAGTTTGTATCCTTTTAGATCTGGAGACTTAATAAGTTGCACCCAACCTAAGGCAGGTACAGAAACAGAAACCTGGGAGTTAATATTTGCCTAGTTCTTAGAAGTGTGTCAGGCAAATAGCAAGTATGTATAAGAGTTTGTTAAATAAATAAATCTCTTTGAAAATTATGACTGCCTTTTCAACAAACTGTTATTTGATTTTTTTTAAAAAAAAAAATTCTGTGGCTTATCTGCCATGAGAAAAATTCCCCAAAGTCAGGTAAGGACAATTTCTAGCTGGCACTCACTGGACCAAGTTGGCAAGGGTTTCCAGGCCAGCATTGCCAAGACTAGAGCTCATCAGTGATGAGGCTAGACCTCATGTAGGAACCCTGTCTGGCTGGGACTTTTGCTGCCTTTAGATCAGATGATGTTCTTTCTGAAGGCTTGCATCAGTGAACTGTGGCTTGCATCAGTGAACTGTTTCTTTTTATCTGAAACCTCATTTTGTTTTCCTCTCTTTTAAATTTTATTAAGTTTGTTCTTTGATAATTTTGTACACAGATATATTGCATTTTATTTATTCTCACCTCTCTCTCCTACCTCTGTCAAACAAGCCTTCTGTCTAAGTCTCTATTCCACATTCATGGATTTTCTTTTATTTTTGAGACCCACTTAGTTCAACCCGAGCCATTTGTGTGACCATGAGTTTGGAGCTATCTGAAGGAGCCTGGTGAGCTAGCTCACCAATGATCATTCATCTGAAGGCAATGACCACTCCACCCCAGAATCCATCAGTAGCCAGTGGTTCGGTCAGAGAGACAAGGCTCCATGACCTTTCCCAATCTATGACTTGTTGTTGAGAGGCCCAATCTCTTGCAGGCCCAGAACAGGCAGTTGAGTCCCTGTGATCATGGCTGCATTGGCTGTGCTAAGTTCCAAAGATAACCTGTGAAAGCTCTGATCCCTGTGTTCTGCCTCTTCCAATCTTTCCATCTCTTCCTCTATATCCTCTGAGCCTTAGCATAGCAGGTGGTATAGATGTCCTGTTCTGGCCTGAGGATGCAACTGTCTTACTCTTGGCACCTTGACTAGCTATGAGTCTCTGCATTTATGCCATTCAGTCCAAAGAGAAGCAGCACTGGTTAAGGCTCCAAGTAGCATTTGTCTATGGGTATGAACATAAGTATTTATAAGAAATTTGCCACCATTTCAATTGAGTTAAACATCAGGCTTAAGGCCCCCTAGGCCATGGAGTTTTGACCCAGCTTATAGTAGTACCATGCATGGATTCCCTCCTGTGGAATGGGCTTCATATCCAATCAGAAAGTAGTTACTGTCTTCATAACGATCAGGACAATATTGCAACAGTGGGTGCATCTTGCCTGAGAGTTCAAGGTTATATATAGTTTGTAGCACTCATGGCCAGGTCAGACCACTGATGCCTTTTCTTCCCCAGCAGCCTACATAGAGCCTTCTGACACATTGGATGCTGCCAGGGAGGAAGTCCTGGCTTAGCTCCAGCATGGTTTCTATATCTTGTAATAGAAGTATGCAGTGTCTCCAGCAATGGGAGCTTATAAACTAGACCCTGCACTGGGAGAGGGATACTCAGCACCTCCCTGACCAACAGTTTATAACCAGGAATCCCACATTTGGCCCTGGGATTGTTTCTAACATTTGCTTACTTGGAAAGGGGTACTCAGGTGACACAGCACACATGTGGAAATAAGACGACAACTTCCAGGAGTCAGTTTTTTCCTATTACCACATGGGTCTAGGGGATTGAACTCAGGTCCTTAGACTTGGCAACAAGAACCTTCACCCACTGAACCACCTTGCCAGTCCATGACACTTGTTTAATAACCATGGCCTGTAGGAACACTATTATCCAGCCATTCAGGAGATTTCCCTCTAACTCTTTGTTATTTGTTTTAACATATGTTTTCAATGGCTTCACAAAATAATCACTTTCCTTGTGATTTTTCGATGCACCATTAATTTCAGTTCACCCTACTCTTCTGCCTTCTCTTCTCCCTCAACCTCTACTCCAATCTTCAAATTAACCACTCTAGCCCCGACCCCTTTCCCCATGAACCATGTTCTAATATCGCCTCTCCCTTAGGGTATCACCAATCACAAATGTCCTTTCCAGTCCCCTGGCGTCTATGGGTATTTTACATTAGACACAAATAGAAATATTTTGAGCTGTGTTCCACATATGAGAAAGAACATGGAGCATTTGTCTTCCTGGGCCTGGGTTACCTCACTCGTACTCAGTATAATATTTTTCACCCATTTAAATGAAAATTTCATTTTCTTGATGGCTGAATAAAGTTACATTGTGTATATATAGCACATTTTTATCATCCATTCATTAGCTAATGAACATCCAAACTGATTCTACTCCCTAGCTATTGTGAATGGAGTGGTGATATCTAGTACCGTAGTGTCTTCTCCATGGACTGGTGCCTCAATCAGAGCTAAGTGATCTCTACATTGTCTGATTGGTTTTGGCTTGAAGACCATTTTGTCAGACATTAGAATAGTGAAGTTTGCTTCTTTTTTATTCTCATTTACTCAGAACACTTTTTTCCATTCTTTCACACAGAGGTGGAAATTGTCTTTGAAATTCTTTTTTTTATTATTGTTTTGATTTTTAGACTCTTTTTATTGATTCTTTGTGGATTTCACTTCATACACCCTAATTCCATTCATCTTCCCATCCCTTCATATCTGCCCTCTGTCTTTGCAAACTCCCCTCCAAAATAAAATAAAATTTAAAATAAAAACAAAATAAAGAACAAAAATAAAAACTAACATTAAAAAATAATTCTCAGTGTGGAGGCTGTAGTGTGGTCCAGTGAATCACACACTATACCCTTTAGTCTATATGTCTTTACTTGTAAGAGTTCATTGCAATGAGTTACTTGTCTGGCCCAGGGCCTCTGGCTTCTGCTACACCCTAGATACTGGACCCTTACTGGGATGCCTCATGAACTTCTGCAGCTTTGGATCTGCCTGTTTCACCCCTTCACATGCTCCAGCAGATAATAGATGGGGTGGATGTTGGGGAGAGCCACCTGATAGCTGTGTTTCTGGGCCTAGGTGGTCCTCCCTCCCCCCTCCTTTCCTTCCTCCCTCTCTCTCTCCCCCTCCCTCCTTCCCTTCCTCCCTCTCTCCCTCCCCCTCCCTCCTTCCCTCCTTCCCTCCCTCTGTCCCTCCCTCCTTCTATCTCTCATTTCTCCACCATGCACTCATTCACAACAATGGAGCCTGATCACTCAGCACCATAGGCTCTGGGCAGCTGGTGCTTGATCTCTGCCTGCCCAGGGCAAGTATCCTGGGGCTGTAGCTGTCCTCCCTGTGTCTGGCTCTCATGGTGCTGGGCTGTCCTTGAAATTCTTGTGAACCAAAAAGAGATGGCTCCCGTTTCTTAATCCAACTGACTGGCCTTTCAGCTTCAATTAGAATATTAAAACCTAATTAATATCAACAGTCGCTGGTGCAGTTGTTCCATTGATTTGTGGTTTTTTTTTTGTTTTGTTTTGTTTTGTTTTGTTTTTTTTTGTCTTGTTTCTTATTTGCAAAGTAGCTGTCTTAACATTATTTATTTAATTCCCTGTAGCTCCTTAAGTATGCTTATCATTCACTTCCGTATGAAGTATTCCAGCCAGTATTCTCTGTAGGGCTGCTTTGGTTGTGGATACTTTTAACTTGAATTTTGTTTTTGTTGTTATCGTTGTTGTTTTTTTGAATCATAGTGTGATGGGAGATGTTATTCTGTAAATATGTTTCTCGTACTGGTTATTTAATAAAGCCTGTGGCCAATAGGAAACAAGATAGGTGGGGCTAGGAGACCAGGAGGAGGAAAGAGGAAGTAGTGGGGAGGAGGCAAGATGTAGAGCATGGAGGAAGAAGACGCCCACCACGGCTCCCGGATAAGATGAGCCACGTGGAAATACTTAGATAAGTAGAAATGGGTTAATAAGACAGAGCTAGCCTATAAACAATAACGGTAACTGGCCAACAGGATTGTATCAAATACAGAGTCTCTGAGTGTTATTTGGGGCTCACGTGGCGGCGGGACTATGGCGGCAGGACCAGGAGGCCGGCGGGAAAAACCTGCCGTAACAATAGTGAGTTTTTTTCTCTCCTCCAATTGTGACAGACAGTATTCAGGGTTGGTATCTGTGGTTGAAAACTTGAATTTCTTATGCTTTTCTTAGTTTTAAAGTTCCCAGTGAGAAATCAGTTGTAACTCTGAGGGGCTTGCTTTTATACACACCTGGAGACTTAGGTCTTGTCATATCTGATGCCCTTTGTTTTGTATAGTTTTAACTGAAATATGGCATGATGGGTTACTTTTCTCATCCTGTCCATTTGGTGCCTGAATGGAAATTTCATCCCTTAAGTTTAGGGAAGTTTCTTCTGTTATTTTACTGAAGATATTTTTTGTGCCTTTGATTTAAAATTCATCTCCTTTTATGCCCATAAGTTGTGGATTTGGTCTTTTCTTGGTGTCTTAAAGTTCCTGTGAATTCCATTCTTGGGCTCATATGTAAAATTTTCATTTTCTTTGGCTGATTGTTTCGCTACTCTTTCTTCAGGCTCTGGATGTCTGTTATGGGATCCCTTGTGCCAGGAAAGCTCTTCATGGAGTATTGCTTAGACTTGCTGAGTTGTTCATCCCAGCTTCATTTCAGGTTGGGTTTCCTTTGGCATCTCTCTCTCTTTATTAAACTAAAGTTTCATATCCCAACCTGCCCTCTGAGTTTGTTTAGCCATTTGTTT
This sequence comes from Cricetiscus sungorus, assembly GCA_030556225.1. Classification (NCBI taxonomy): domain Eukaryota; kingdom Metazoa; phylum Chordata; class Mammalia; order Rodentia; family Cricetidae; genus Cricetiscus; species Cricetiscus sungorus. The sequence continues at coordinate 922,507 of JANBXA010000366.1, forward strand.
GTGCTTCCTTGCAATCATGAGTTATTTTTTTTTCTTGTCCTCTTGCAGTTCATTTGAATGTTAATCCTTGTCCTCTTTGAACATGTTTATATTAGTTATTTTTGAATTCTGTTTCTTGAGTTTCATCTAAGTTATTTTCTTTGGAAACCCTTACTATGTGATTGGCAATCTTGAGGATGAGGCATAATATTCTTGTGATGTTTTCTGAGCATTGGAGTTAGGTTTTAGCTCATGATTTTGAGTTTAGATTACTGGCCAGAGTCCTAGGATATTCTGGTGGGCTGGATGGCTTGAAGAAGCCATGGGGGTGGGCCTGGATCTCTTATTCAGTCTGTCCGTGGGTTGAGGACCTGTAATTGGTCCTGAGCCCAGTGAATGTTTTATAGCACAAATGTTCTGTTATTTTAGAAAGTAAAATGAATTAAGCGTAAGTATTTTCTTCTGTAGTGGATAGTGAGCTTCTTTCCAATGAGTCTCACACCTTCCCCAATGTATAGCAGAGACACAATTCAGGACAGGATGGATCCCAGTTGGTCCAAGACAATTAAAAAAATCCATCCTTTCAGGTGATTGAATTGGAAGGCTTCATCCCAATAGAGAATAGGATTTTCTTTTCCTTTTTCTTCTTCCTTTTTGTTTTTGTTTTTTTATCAAAAATCTGTGATGAAGCTGTCTATTTCCTCCACTGATACAAGCACAGAAGCAAACACTCTGATTTCTCCCCAGTGAATGGCTTACAAACACAGGAAGCTACTGGGAGATAAACTAACACACATAGTAGACAGAGAGTACTGCAAAGCCATAGATCCAGGGCCCCAGTTGCTGTGCAAGAAATGCTCTACCTCTGGGTGGCAACTAACCACACATATAATTTATATTTATTTGTTTTTACTTATTTTATTTTCTCAAAATTATAATGGTATAACTACATAATTTCTCCCTTTCCTCTCCCCAAATCTTCCCATATATCCTCATTGCTTTCTTTCCAATTCCTGGCCTCTTTTTTTTAAAATTAATAATTGTAATATATATTGTATATTGTAGTATATTATGTATATACTATACATACAGTATATATACAAAAATACAATTTATTTCATATATTACAGTTTGTAATATATTTGTATTCCAGAATAATGTATCATATATAATATTACACACACACACACACACACACACACACACACACACAATCTGCTTAGTCTGTATAATGTTACTTGTAGGTATATGGTTTCAGGCTGGCCATTTAGTGTATATTTTGTATATTTACCTGTTAGTGTATGTGTGCATGCACGTGTGTTCAGCTGCATCTGTATGCACACATTAGTCAGCCTTATTAGTCAGCTTGTGCTGTGTAACAAACTACCTCGGCATTTAGTCTGTAATGTGGTATATGAAATCCACAGATTAACAGGGGTGGCTCTGGTACAGGACCTAGCTCTAACTCTCATATTCTACATCCACAGGCCTAAGAGCTAAAGTTCACACAGAGATGCCTGAGCTATGAAAGAGACCACCTAAAGGCACGGGGGCATTCACAGCATCACATGTGGGCTTCTCATTGGCTGAGTCCAAAGTCAAAGGGTAGAACTACAAAGTTATTGACAAAGGCAAAAAAAATAGGTTTTGGAGCAATTGTGATAGCAGGAACAGGAGGTAGCAGCTGGAAGGTGGGATGAAGGGTTAAAAAATACCCTTCTTTAGACTCAGTGTAAGCACTGCAACCCAGTCATCAGCTTGCAACAACTATAGTTACCGGACTGGGCCCACACAAGGCCAGCTCTGTCAACAACCAAATAAGAAAGAGAAGCAGGCTCTATATACCTCTGAATGGCTATTGACAGATTCTGGAAAAGGGGGAATTATTGTCTTTAGTTGTATACCCACTACTGATAACACCAGGTTCCAATAGACAGTCTAAACTCATTGTCACACAGATGATTCTGGTCAGTTTGATGGATAACAAAACAAAATGAAAAGACATGAATGTTAGAAAAGTTCATGTGGATGAAGAGTTATACAGGAGTGGTAGGAAAGGAGAAAGTGAACGTGGCTAGTACCTATTACATATATATGAGAACTTGTCTTAGAGAGAAATTAATTAGTAAAAGAAAGATCAGAAATGATAAATGTTTTCATTCAAATATTCCTAAAAAAAAATAAAAGAAGCAGCTTAATAAAATAATAATATAATAAATAAAATAAAATAATATAAAAGGTAAATTCTTAATTTTCAAGTATGTGTGTGACAAAATATTTTCTCAGCTGTATCCTACCCAAAATATTCTGTTGAATTTCATCTCTGAGGTTTCAATTTCAGTGGCATTTTTTTGTTTAAAATGTAATAAAATATAAATCATGCTTTCTTAAAACAAAAATTGGCAACAATAATTCAACCTGCTGAACAAAGAAATGAAGTATATAAGCTTCCGACATTAAAGTCAACAGAACAGAGAAGAAATGCTTTTGAGAGACTAGCACCAGCCACGTGATGTCCTTAGGCGCCAGAACAGCACTGAACCCTGTTAATTTATGTATCCAGAGATGAGGGTTGGTGCTTTAGCATTGTTATTAGGTTTAAAATCATGCCTGTCTCATTCAGGCAAGCTAGTCTAGATGACACTAATGCCAGCAAACGTGCATCCAGATTCTGGTATGAAATTCAAAGAACAAGCACAGTGATGTCTAATGGAAAGCCCTGACAAGCACAGGGAAAGCATTCTTCTCTTGAATCTTGAACAGCATAGTGAATTTTCAGATCTTGTCAAGACCACTGAAATATAATTGTGTTATTTTGCCAACATTTTCACAGTGATATCCATCCCCTTTGTTTCTATAGCTCAGACCACAAAGGTTTATGAGAACATGATGATTTGAACAAGAAATGACCAGATCACAAGCAGCTCTGGTAGGTCAAGAACTCTAAGATGTCAAACATAGATACAGTTAAGGCCATGGAGAACAGTAAAGCCTCGCCAGGCAATGTGGAAGCTACATGGGCAACAGTGGCTTGCCTGAGGTAATTATTATTGCAGCAGTGTTCACTGAAGATAACTATTGTTATCCCCATGGATAACAGCAGTAGTCCCCATGGAAAGAGGCAATGCTTATATGCCAGTCTTCCCACTATGATAAGCAAAGCGGGGTAAAGTTAAATCCGATAGTAATAAATAGCCTTGGTGAGAGCCCGAGTCTAGGCATAAGAACAAGTGCCAATGCCAACTACCTCATCAGCTAGTAGGATTTCTCAGGTCACTTTGATTAACCCAAATAATCTCCAACAAATGAAGACAGCAATGCTTTACTAAGACAACTAGCTATTGTGTCAGCTGAACTGTGAGCATTGTATTTAACAGTTGCAAAAGTTCATAATTAGTACCTGCAGTCTTATGAACTATATCATCTGCTAAGATATCACTGCATTAAAAGATAAACACCTCTGTTGGAAACTCAGTGACATTCTTTCCCATTTCCATTATATGTGTTTTTCCAGATTGCTGCACCAATATGTATCAAGTCTTGGAATAGTCTACGTGATTTTGTAAGAATATATCAGAAAAGCTTTCAATAAATCAAACCACTGCACTTATTGAGGTTGTATTTGATACAGAAAACTGAAGATATTTTCACACATCCACATCCGACTCAGTCACTTTGTCGAAACTACATTTTAATCACCGCTGGGTTGATCTGAGGCAGATGGTCTATATAGAAAAATGAAAACAACATAGACCATGATCTTTTCATCTAAAAAAAAAACCAAGAAACTGCTTTCAAATATTTCAACAGATCTTCACTGAACTGTGTGGATTAGGAACTCATTATGAATGAAAGTGTATCATTTAGGATACACTATTCATAAGAGGGAATTTGTACAGTTCTTCAAAGAATGTGACCACACGTTTCTTTGTGACCTTCTCTAATACAGTGAAGATCAAGGTAGTGGGACTGTGAACACCAACAGAACCTTGGAGAATGAAACAAAGAAAAGGTGGAGATTTGGTCCTAGGAACAACCTCTCAAGAAAGGAAATCTCTTCTGTGAGAGGAATGATCAGGGAGGCCAGCACAGTGTCCTCATAGTCAAAAATGGAAAGCTCTATGCTGAGCCCGAGCTCACTGGTCACTACACATCTAGGCTGGAGTGAGAACCCAGAGTTTTCACCAGTGACTACACATCTAGGCTGGAGTGAGAACCAGAGTTCAAAGGTGCTGGCAGCTGCTTTGCCTTCTTTGTCCTCTCTTTTTATTTCCCCCAAGACAAGGGCTCCCTGTGTAGTTCAGGCTAGCCTTTCAACTCTTGAGTTCCATAGCTGTTGAGACTATAAGTTTGTACCTACTTAATCTGTTGTACTTCCTTTCAAGTCATTGAACAAGCCTTTGCTATACCGGCTAGGACAAATACAGCCTTACAATTTATTTCCCATGCTTCTAGATTGCTATTATGAATTTTGTCATAATATAACCAGGAAGACAGTTTTAAAAATTCTCACTTTGCTGTTACCTGGAGCTTCCGAACTCAGTATAGAATATGGATGACCTCATGTCCTCTAGAAGCTCCACAAATATTTTGAAAGGACTTAAGAAATGGCCATGCTACCTCAGACTAGCTCATCCAGGATTCCCTTGAATATGGTTGGTGGATACAAAACCAGGAAATCTGGAAGACATTCTGTTCTGACAGAGCCTGTCACTCAAGAGACAGCCACAATCAAGTTATCCAAGGCAGTAAATGGCCTTTGCTGCCTGAATAACTTCTTTGATTTCTCTTTGTGCTGGCATTATAACTAAAGCAATATTTGAGCATTTTTGTAACATGATGATAAATTTGGATCATTGGTTTAATTTAGATTCCCATTTAAATAGAAAGCTTATAGCAAATGGTTTGAATAGCCAGATGGAACTAATTATTATTTAATGAATCAGTTTAGTAAAAAATCATTTAAAACACAAATCTGTGGTGACATTTCACAATACTCATGAAATCACTGCACTGCATCAAGCTACTGCACATTGCAAGTCATAATTTAAGTTCCTGAAATGCAATTTAAAATCTCCCCAAGTGAATATATTTCCAAAAGAGAACAGATACACAGCATTGTCATTCATGTGGAACTTAATTCCAAATTCACAATGAAGAGGACACTTTGGTTTTTGTTTTTTGGGGGTTTTTATTATTATTATTATTATTATTATTATTATTATTATTATTATTTATTTTTTAATTGAAAAACCTGGATTTCAGAACACATTGCTTCACAACTTATGTTAATTATATCTGGAGCAAGCCAGTCTGGATGTTCCCAGCATTTAAATTCATCACTATGGGAATTTTGTGTGCTGATTGGTCTCATGTGCTGGAGTCCACAGCTTTCTAGATGGTCAGAACCACAGCAAAACAGATCACTTCCCTTTGCTGTGGGTAGGGAGGGGGCAGCATCATCTCTCCTTCCAATTAAAAGCTCCATCATCTCCTATGGGAAGCCACCAGACATGTCTTGTCTTGCTCTCTCACAGGATTCATAAGGAATTGTGGGTAGGAAACTGTACTGCTAAAGGAGACTAATAAAGAAGTCTAAAGAACCCACGTTGCCTATCCAATGCTCATTAGGGTCTGCATATGATACGGAAAACGGATGTTGTTTTCAGCATGCTGAATTCCTGAAAACACCTGTTACCCAGGGTAGTTGCTCAGTTCCTCTCTCACCATACCGTTCAGAATTTTGAAAATCCACATTAAGATATAAGTTTTGTACATACTGGAATTTTTAATATTTTTAAACACATTTTCACCATTTTTATTTCTTTTAACTCAACTTCTGATCATACATATAGAATTTCAGGCTATATATGTGTCCAGTGTCTCAAATTACAAGTATACCATCAGTAAGGAAAACCCAAGTACAGAAAAGGGAAAGGAAGAATAGCCATGAGGAGCCTGTACCCGTAGTGCTACACACACTACGTTCCATGGTTGAACTGAAACATCTTACGATCTGCAAACAAGGCTTTATTAGAATAGAATATTCTTCCTGTTGCAACACACAAACAGATGGAACATAACTCAGCAAGGAATTTCTATTTGCAAAAAAAAAGGTGTATTTCAACCCATATCAGGTTATCAAGCAGCACACATAGCCAAGACAGACAAGTGTGTGTGTGTGTGTGTGTGTGTGTGTGTGTGCGTGTGTGTGTGTGTGTTGGGGGGGATGCAGGGGGTGGGGTGACTTGGCTGTTCCTCATTGGTTAAGGATCAGCTTCACAGTCTGCTTCTGATTGGCCAATTTAAAAAAAAAAACAAAGGTAATAGGAAAATGGTCCACCACTCTAGGCCCTTAAATTCCAGGAATGTAGCAAAATTGAAGCTTCCCCAGGTGAGGGAGAATAAAAGATTTTAATTTCTTTTCTTAAAAGTTCTACAAAGTGGGGAGATTTATGGAACGTTGGTCCTTGGCAGGCTAGGACCTTTAACAGAAAAAAATCTCTAGTATGACACCATCTGATTCCAGTATAGAGTTAAAGCTTGGAGAGATGGAAGTGACTAAGAGATGTGGACACAGAGGTGTACCCAACATATACCCTGCCCCCCCCACATATATATCCTAAGTATTGGAGCTGTTTGGCAGCAATAACAGAAAGAATAACTTAAAGTGTTTCAAATAAAACCAGAGATGTATTTCTACTAATAAACAAAGCCAAAGAGGAAAGATCTGGCTGTATTTCTGAGGGTCTAGGTTATCCCCTCAAGCACTGAACTATTTCACTTCTTCTTCCCACAATACCTCTCTCTGTGTGAATGGCCTGGACCCAAGACATCACTCTCCAAGTTACAGCCCTGGCATCCCAGCTGCTGGGGAAGGGGATCAGAGCTGATAGTTCCTCACAGCTACTTTGATTGGATAATTCTTTCTTGCAAGGTCTGCCCTGGTTGTTGGGGAGTGTTTGGTAGTACTGCTGCTTTCTCTGTTTGCATCAACTGCATCCTCTCTATTGTAACAATCACAGGGTCCACAGTCTTCTCAAAGTTTCCCTGAGTGGGGAGCCAAGAACATTGCCCTAGGAAACTTGTGAATAACTCAGCTTCATTCAAGTGTCAGAAAAAAATAACGGGGTTCTTTGAGAAGACGGCGACTATAATTTAGACTACACAAGAGTGGGGTGGCAGAGCAGGACAGAAAGATTCACTATGAACAGCAAGAATCCACATGGACATGATCTCATGGATCAGTTCCTTGTAGATTAAAGCAGGAAAGCAAAACAAATGAGCTTCTCTACCTGGCTTAATGAAGTCTTGTGAGAATTTCATGGCTAAATGCCCACAGCTGCCAATGCGCTCAGTATGAGCTTTCCTATTCCAATGGCTCTGATGGAATAGCTAATTTATGCTTCCTTATTCTCCCCAAACTTAATGTTCCAAGAGCATTTCCCTGACATGCAGTAATTATACATACTTATGGGGGTACAGAGTGATAATTTGATAGATATTTACAATTAAAATAATTAGCCTTAACTTCCTAACTATTTATCATTTCTTCATGCTGGCAACTTTCAAACTCTGCTAGTTCTTTATAAAATATGAAATAAATCATTGTAATATAGTCATTTCATTCAAATACATTTCGACGATGTATAGTAAGTCTTCTTGTTCCAAGTGTAACACAATAATAAATACTTATTGCACACCAGTTAAGTGTCTGTCACTGATCCTTACCCCCATACCCAGTACTCACAGTGGCCTGAGAAATAAGCTCTATAGTGCCCATTGTACAGAGAGAAAAACATATGAGAAAGGCTAAATGACTGACTTAGTAAGCTAGCTAGGTTTTAAACACGGTTATGTAGAGCTAAAATAGACTTTTTACAAAAAAAAAAAATCAATGTGATTATTCTGCACAAATGCAGTTGAAGATTAAACATAGAAATAAATATGGTTCTTTTTTCCAGGTATTTCTACCCTATTTATATCCCTCTACTCATACACACACACACACACACACACACACACACACACACACACACACCACTATCTGCATGACCACCACCACCATCACTTATCATTCTTTTAGGAATAAAGAAAGAATCACTGACACATTTTCCAAAAGTAAATTGCTAATAAGTGGAGCCCACCAATTAACTCACAACTAAACACTGCAGAGGGTAGTGAGGGTTAATCAGCTTCCATTCCTATTTAATTATGGCCCATTTTGACTGATGCTTCTGAAGCAGAAGGGCAGAGGGTGGGCTAGATAATTGCTCTAAAATATACTGCCTGGGGCATCAGTATTACATTAGGGAGAATTCGTTCATGGAAAATTAGAAAAAGTAATTGCCTATTCTAAATATTTCATACTGTTACAAAGACATCTCAACGAAGAAGAGTGTAAGTGTGCTCAACATCAGGGAGCCCGGAAAGTTCCGAGCCTCTTGTAGGTATCAAAAGGACTTTCCAGCTTTGAACAGAAAGTCCTGAAAGCAAATGAGAATCCAGAGAGACTTGGCTAATGGTTCCGGGTTCCTCCCAACATCTGATTCCTCTTGGTCAACCATCTCTTTGTTATCACTCTTTTTCTCTCAGTTTAGTAATTTAAGTTCGGCTGCCCACTGGACACTGGTGTATATTTTAGCTTTAGAACTGGGAGACAGTCTGTTGATGTCCAAGGGTGTCCTTTAAGACTGCTGAATCTAATCCAAACTGTGGTCAGGTACTTCTCTCGGCTATCCTTGTTAAGTCTCACTGGGATGGCCTGCATGCAGCTCAGCCATCTGTCTACAGAGAAGGTTGTGTGTAAAACTGCCATCATTCACATGCTTTCTTTCAGGTTTTACACCATTCTTCATGTGACCTGCTGAAGTCCCCATGTGTTAACTAGCTATTTTCTTGCCCATTACACTAGAGGTGGATGTCAGGTTGGTAATCTTGGGTCATATTGCACAAAACATCATTTTGTTACTGTTGTCACCTCTTTGGTCCTATTGCCGAATGACCCACTTTCACTGTCTTCAATCCTTGTCTATTGTGAAGAGGAGATTCCTGTAAACACTGTTAGCCAATATAGTTTTGAGTTTGTTTTCAGTTCGTGAAACAAACATATCAGAAGTATTCAAGTACAGAGTCCATGGATCACAGTCCTAGTCCCACCTCTGCCCAATAGCTGGACAACCTCCAAGGCCCCTCCAGCAACAACATTCCCCATGTCCATTGCACTAAGGCACCGATGCACTGATATGCAAGAGAGAACACACAGCACAAAACTGATACGTTCAGGTAAAAACTAGATTATGGTCAGACTTTCCAAAACAGTCCTACATAAGGGGGCAAAATAGCTTCAGATTTTAGAGATGTGACAACTCCATGTCACAGTCATCAGTAATGAAAAGCTGGCTTTAAATCCTGCATCCTAGTATGATCAGACAAACCAATGACTCCTCTCAGATCAATGGTAAAACATGAAAAGAACTGCCTGGCATTCTGAGTGGAACCCTGAGGTAGTGTATCGCCCCTATGACCATGCCTTTGGTGACATTTTTGCCCTCAAATTGTAGGGGTGGGAGATTCTGAGATGCTGTTGTGGAAGTTCAGTAACCGTGTCTTTTACTATTCTTACCACTTCATAGTGAATATTTGAGCAAAGCTAAAAGTGCTAACCCAGCCCTGTATGGTTTTGATTTTCCACAAAACATTGGATCTTTTTCCAGAAATAAAAACATTTGTTCACTGTACTGAGAACTTGAAAGAACATCTTAAAAGGGTTTTCAAAATATTTTCCTGGTAATGACATCATGTTTACTGTTTCTCAAGGCAAAGATCTTGATTCCAGCACTCGCCTGAAAGCACAACACCTAGCCTGGGCCTTTTTTGTTTGCACCTTACTTGGGGACAATGTATGTAGTTTATTCACCTTCATAACACTGTTTCAGAAAGAGCTGAAAAAGCTGTATAATAAACAGAGAGAAATACAAGAGAGAAAAATAAGTAAAAGCTAAGTGAAACAAGAATGAAGGAAGAAACAGTCTAACTGGAAAGAGGAATGAGCCCTTCAAGACGGTGGCTGCAGTGTGACCTCCACAGTGACTTGCAGCCTGTGGGGAAGGGAAACCAGGTCATAAGCACAGTGCTCAGAAGAAAGTGAGGAAGCCAGCTGATGGGGAAGAATGACGTCCCTTCCAGCAGGTACTTTTCCTCACTAACACAGGCAGGGGCAGGCAAGTTTCCTCAGAAAATGGCTCCTGTCCATTCTGTGACAGAATGGACGGGAGCCTGACTGCTGGTGTATTTCGAGTCAGCACACTTGATGTGGCTGCGTCCCTCACAGTTTCCACACACAGAGGCTTTGAAGCAATAAGCCTGCTTTTAGTAAAATACAATGTCAAGTCCAATCATGATAGGGAGAGCCTGTAGCTCCAGCACTCAGAGCTGAGGCAGGAGAGACACTGTTGTGAGGTAACACCTTCAGGGAACCTATGGACTCTTAAAGCCAATAGTCTTTACAGACAACAGGTGGCTGCATGGGGGAACACTCCCAGCTCATGCAGCCCTAAGCTTTACTGTTCTTGACTTTTTAAGCACAAATACCATATCCTAGGTTGGCACACTTCAGTTAACAAGAACAGTTAGCAAGAAGAATTGCAGGCATGGTAAAGCAAGGTTAAAACACTTAGGGACTTCCCTGGCTGAGCCCTGTTCACTTAGCCTGTGTCTCGTTCTTGGCTAGGTCTTTGTTCTGGTTGGGAAAGGCACTGCTGCCTATGGGTTCAGTTCCAATGCCAGTATGGTTCTCCATCACTGCATCAGTTATGAAAAGATGCTTGGAAAGATAAAACCCGAGTTCACCAGCCTCTGCTGATGTGGCACCTTACCTGGTGGCTTCCTTGCCACTGGCTTGCCTGGTGCGGAGTCCTCTGGCTGCTCTTGACTGGTGCAGAAAATCTACCTCATTTGCAGCGTATGCTGAGAGGTTCCCATTCCCTGAGGTGATGATGGACTTATCCTGTCCACTGGAGGACCATCTGTGGTCTCTCTGCCTGGTTAAAACTTGACATTGAATACTGTGCTTTGTGTTATTTCTCGGCATTTGCAATGGAAACGAGGAGCAGCCCACATTGTGTGTTTGGCTGACTCTGCACAGTCACATCCTGGGAGCCACAGTGACACAATGACAGAACAGATCACCACAAGGAGCACTGCCATCCTCACAATACTGATTTTCCTAATACATAAGCAGATACGTCTCTCCTTCCATCTTCTCCACAGAATGCTGTAGTTCTGCTCATGTGTGTATTTGTCGATTTTCTGCTGCTAGAGCAAAATACCAGAGACTGTGTGTTTTATAAAGAAAGGAGGTTTATTTTTCACACAAATTTGTAAACTGAAAGTCAGAAAATTTTGGGCCCTTACATTTGGCCTCTGAGGGTCTTCCTCTCCCACTCTGGCTGTATTGTGGCATGAAAAAGAAAAAAGTACCACATGCAGATGAGGTCAAGTTGTGGGAAGTTGTCTTTCAAGAATGAAAATGCATTTCTTATAAAAGAGCATTAATTTCCCTTACAGACATAATTTCTCCCATGAGCCCTTCCTTTGTTTCTGTCCTCATCTCTCAGAATTGCCACACTGGGGTGTTGTAGAACAGGAACATTTTGGTGAATTCAAACCACATCCAAGCCACAGGGCCAGAGGTCTAAAATACTGCCTACTATTTTTTGTTCACAGTCAGTCAGTGATTTTTGTTTGTTTGTTTTTTCTTTTTACTTCTTTCTAGTTTTTTTTTCTATGACTGTGCATGGGCCGCTCTTCCATTTTAATTACCAACTAATTCCTGTCAAACTAATTCCTGTCAGTATATATGAGAACTATTGATTTTGATGTATTCATTTTGTTACTAACCACCTGGGTCAGCACTCTTACTTTTCTCTAGTAATTTCTCAACTGATTTTACTAGAGTTTGCAGGGAGATGATAATGGAACAATATGCAATATGTGTACTACTGTTTCCATCTGGATGCTTGTAGTTCAAAATCAAAAACAAAGAAGAAAATGGAAGAAATCTCCATGAATGAGAAAATAAGAATTTGATTAAGCTAGGATGAATATAGATGGCAAAGCATCTGACACTTTGAAAATAAATATGAATGCAAAGATAACACATGTGAAAGAGAAAAGGGGAAACAAGGCAGTGTGTATATATTGACATAATGTCATTCATTCTTACCTAAATTAACTTCTTTTGTGTAGATGCAAAAGAAGAGAGGTTGGAGAGCTCCGGGGCTATATGTTTGAGACAATCATCTCCATGGACATTTTTTACCTTATAGTACCAACAACAACAAGCAATTATTTTTGCTTCTTTGAGACATATATAACCTAGTGGTCTATTATCATTCAAGTCACATCTGACACAGCCTAATGTGATATGAATGTTACACTCACAAACTCACAGTGGCCAAGCTTGCCTCTAGGAGCCCTGCATATGATTGGGCAGTTAGAAATTCCAGCATGAATAGGGAGGAACTCCCAAGACTCCACTGCTAACTATTGGCAGTTGATGATTACTGAAGGATGGAGACTCGCTTTTTCTTGGGGCTGTCACTACTAGTAGGTTCCCTATGTCCCAGTGGATAACCCCACACCCATGTGCACATGAGCAATACCACTTGGACTCCATTGATTCAAAATAATAAACAAACACACAAAAATTGGAAGGATATGTGATGGGATTCTTGAGGAATTTGAGATGAGGGATGAAGGTGAATATGGCTCGGATACATTGTGCGCATCTTTGAACTTTTCTGGAAACATGTATTTTAAGAAGTGCTTTACTGGTTACGGAGTATAGTCAAATGAAGCTGCCATTTTGACTATAGCAGCCTCACAATCATATGGTCTACCAGAAAGCCAAGACTCTTGCCATGGCAGAAAAATTGATTTTTGTAGTTCTAAGAAATATCTGCAATCAAGCTGCAAGGCAGAGTTGGGGAAATAAGACCTCCCTGTGGGCTGCATTGTCAAAAGATCTTTACATGTAACTCCTCATTGCATCTTCACTACAGAATGTATATGCAACATCTGGCTGCACTTTATAGCAGGACTATGGACAACACCTGATTGCATCTTTACAACAGGACTTCACAGTGCTGACTATTATCTCTGTCTCTATCAGGAAAAGAAAATACAACAGACAAAAAGAAGAATAGCACCTGCACGGAAAGGTCTGTTCTCTGACTGCTTCCACTACATCTAGCTGGTATTGAGAAGTCCCTGTGTGCTCCAACCTGTGGGAAATGAAGGCTTAACTAGCCTGTGCCATCAAGCCACCTAAAGGGCCACATTATATAAACCAGAAGTGCCTGGAGATGAATTTGGACCAGTAAGAAATGGGAGAAGGTAAGCAACTGAGAAAATAAATTTCTTCACTATTATTCCTCTCATGGATTTTTCTAAGGCTATGTCTTTATGTACACACTACCTAGAGGGAGCCTTCAGGCTGAATAAATGTACTGGCCCAACATCAGGACTGTTGTCTCCTCACAAGCCACTGAGGAGCATTGGGGTTTTCCTTTGGACTGCACCATCCAAGCACAGCTTCAGCTCTTCACTCTGGCCTCTGGCTCTGTCAGGAGAACCCAGCTATGACTGATCTGGCAAGGGCTATGGGATAAAATCCTCCCCAACTACCAGCATCTGCTTAGCCTAAAATGGATTGGGGGGCATCCTAACTCCTGTCTCACTGCACAAACCATGCATTAAAAATGAAAACCCGTATTCAGATCATTTTGCAGGAAAGGTTTGATTTGGGTTAGGGATACACAAACAGCATAATTATTAAACAAAATTTAGGCAATTACATGCAAAAATGTAAAACTATTCTATAATATGCAAACACTATGCAGCATAAAACAACTTCAAGGCAAATGCAATAGCCAGGTCTTCAAGAACATGTATCACTGGTTGACTGATAGGTTCAAATAAACCACATAAAAGATATTTCATCTATTCAAAATTCAGAAGTGTTTTCTATACTCACTGAGTTCCGGATATCATCCATCAGAACTCAGTGACTGACTGACAGCATGTGACACAGAATTTTGTAAGCCACAGAACTGAACTAAAAGTGTACACTGGTCATGGATCTTATTCACAACAGATCCTAAAATAATAATAAAAAAGACAAGTTGGAGAGATGTGACCAAGACAGAACTTTGGGACCAGCTGTGAATGAATTAGCTTGACTTGTTTGCCCAGAGCCCTTCCCATCCCTGAGTCTCCATGATCTACTCAGCATTAACAGCTCTCCATCCTGCTTTCCCATCTGCCAAAGCATCTTTTCTACCTGACCTGCCTGGTGCCTCCTTCTGATATCCTCCAATGCCTTTTCCAGGGTCTTCCTCAGTACCCATAGTGCATAGGATCCTGCATCCCAAAGTTGATACCCTGCATTCTATGGTTGGTTCCATAATTCCAATGGCTGCTACCCCATATCATATGACTGGTACTCTGCATCCCATAGATGATATCCTGAATCCTGTGGTTGGTGTCTGCCATCCCACAGTTGGTACCCTGATTCCCATGAGTAGTATCCTCCATCCCATGGATGGTATCCTGTAACTAAGAATAGATCTCTACCACCAATAGCAAAATCCCATTCTTCAAAGCCATGGGAGGTGTTATGAACCTATAATACCAACATTCAGAGGCTAAAGCAGGAGAGTGGCCAGCCTGAGGGCAGCCTCAGATACATAGCAAGGTTGAAGCCATCATGGACTATATAGTAAATCTCTATAGAAGAAAAACAAGAGCAAATGTTCTAGAAGTCTAGTTTTTCCTAAACAGAACAACAACAAAGCAAACAAAACCAGAAAAACCACACCAAAACCCTATATTCAGTAATTATGATGGCTAGCTTTATGTCAACTTGATGCAATCTAAAATCATTTTGAAGAGAAAAACCTCAATTGAGAAAATGCCACTGTCAAATTGGCCTGTGGTTCATTCTTCATTGATGAATGATTGGGAGGGTCCGGATCACCACTGGCAGTGTCATCCCTAGGCTGATGAAAGAAAGCAGGCTGAGCTAGCCATGAAGAACAAGCCAGTAAGCGGCATCCTCCATGTCCTCTGCATCAGATCCTGCCTCCAGGTTCCTACCCTGCTTGAATACCTGTCCTGACTTTCCTTAGTGATGGCACTACCTGGAAGTAGAAGATAGAATGAAACCTTTTCTCCCCACATTGCTTTTAGCATGGTATTTCTTCATAGCAATAGAAGCCCTAACTAAGACACTAATTACTTATATATTGTAATTCCTCAAAAATTTAAGGACATTTCTTCCCTGTTCTGAAAATATGAGCACAGATTCTCAATTTTGCCTTGTGGCTTATAAGCTGTTAAATACTGTCATGTCCTTTACCGAGAAACATCTCTGCATTGGAATTAAAGACACCAGAATCCAGAGAAGGCTGGGGCCTGGCCACACTAACCTCCATGAAGCTACAGTGCTGGCCTCCCATTCTCTGGCGGCCTTTCTCTTGCTCTTCACAGCTCAGCATATGACCCCTGGAAACTGAAAAGAAACAGGACTTTACAAGGAGCATGAGAGCCATACAGCCCATGTGTGTATCACTATCAAATATGCCTTTCCCATCCTGCATTTTTTTTTGAAAACCCAGTGTGTATGTGAAATTCAAACCTCACTCCCTATGTTTATCATGTATGCAAAGACATTATATGAGAAGCAGCTTTGAAGTGAGAACGCAATCAGTTAAAAGTGAGCAGAGCTGAAAACCTGAGAAGAATCCCACAGCCTAATAATGGCTTATTAAAAAGCCCTGGCAAGGTCTCATCAGCTTGACAGCTGGTCCTCACCTTCCCTTCCCTTTGCAACAGCCAATCCACCTCCAGCTGGAAAGCAAAGGCTGGCACAGCACTGTATTAGATGCCCTGTTTACACAGGATTGTGATTCACCATGTTTATACAAAGGTCAGGCCAGCTGTGCAGAATAGCTGTAGGTTTTATTTAAGTTCCCTGGCTTTTAAAAGCAGCCTTGAAAAAGTCTTCAGTTCATGCTTGTAAAGCATGAGCCTCTGAGTAGCATGATTTGTGTAGCAAAGTTCACAGGCTCTGTGACAGCTAGTCAGGAGATGGGTATTTGAGTGTGGAGGGCAGACTTGCCAGGCTGTTTTCCCTCTGTGCTCATAACTATTCAAAAGGACATTGGTTATAAAGAGTTTCAGAGTGTCCATGGCTGTAGCAGGTCAAATGCACCAGTGAGAAAGAGACAGACAGACGGGCGTCATGAGAGTCAGTAATAGGATTGCCTGAGAAGGGCTTTAGGATGTGAGCATCTTAGTCTTGAGATCAGAGAAAGGCCACAGTCAAGCACTCTGCTGAATTTGCAGGGACAATTTAATAAATACCACTCACATGGCATGCTGTGTGGCACTCATCTAAGGGGTCTTCATTTACAGTCTCAGCTATATTCTGGTCATGGGCAATCATTGGATTATCACTGAAAGTGAATTCTTGAAGAAGAGGGCACAGGGGCCATGCTATGGGGTTCATTCTTGAAACAGCCTCTTCCCATCTGATGTACATGGATAAGTTCTTCTTGGATCAATATGGCTGCCATAGACCACACAAGGGTGGGTTCTTAGACCAGTGCTGCACCCAGAGACCACACAAAGGGTGTGGGTATCATTTTATAAAATAAAACTTCAAAGATCCAGAAGCTTTTGTTTAATAAATAGGGCCATCGTGCCTCAGGAATGAGAGAAATCTGCTTCCCTAATGTGTGGGGAGGTGGGGTGGATGTGAAGAGGGAAGACAAAGCAAGAACTGTCTTTCACATGTATTATTTCCTTTGGTTTCCATTTCTCAGTCGGTACCACAGTTTTGTTTTCAGTGAAATGAGTTCCAGCGCTGCTATGAAGCTTTCATCTTACTCCTAGCCTGCTTCTCAGAGGAAACATGGTTTTAAAAGCAAGCCTTCCTGTTGTTCGCTGTGAGGACTCACCTGAACAGGTGCCTGAGGTTGACAGGCCCTGCACAGCACAGATGATTGGGTGAGTCCATTCTTGAAGAAACACACAGGACTGATTCTGGACCACAAGACATTCCCCTGACTCTACATCGTCCCTTGAAAGCACAGGGCAGAGAATGAACGGGCAGAAGCCCTGGCTCTCGAATTTGACTACATACATGAATCCTCTGAAGAAACTGTTGTTTGGGTTTTTAATTCTTGATTCTTCCTCAAGCTATCAAGTTAGCATCTCTGGGACAAGCCCCTGACAGTAGCAACTAGAGACAGTCATTGTGTAATTCACATAAGAAACTAAGAATGACATTGTGAGGTTGTAAATCTCCTTCAACCTAACAAAGGAATCCCTTCTTCCCTGTGGTTATTTCCAATTTTTCTGTGTTTGTGTGACATGCATATTTGTGTGTGCATGTTCCTTTTTACAGGTGTGTGAGTGTGTGTGTATTGGTGAGTGTGCTTGTACTGGTGTTTATGTACATGTGGGAGGCCTGAGATTCACGCCAGGAGTCATCCTCTACCACCCTCGCATCTTATGTATCGAGGCTGATGCTTTATGCATGGTCTTGTTAGCCACTTGTTTTGCAGATCCAATCTCTACCTTTTAGGTAACAGAATTATAGGTGGTCCACTGTGCCCTCTTGACATTTGTGTGAGTTTCTAGGGAGGCAAACTATGGTGCCTATGTTTGCACAACAAGGGCCTGAGTTGCTGAGCCATTCCCCCACCTCAGGAATATATTTGCTTCAGTCTCCTCAAGGTGCTACTTTACCACCAAGCAGCCTAGTTGTGCCATGCTATTTCATCACTGGACAGGAGCCTTCTGTGAAATACAAACTCTTGTCATTTCCACACCCAACCCTCAGTACAGAACAACCTATCTGTATCAATAACTTTGTTCTCATTGATGTAACAAAACATTGCCTGGTTTGACAGTACAGTTTGTCAATGCAGGAAGGCATGGCTAGCTGGTCCTGTTGCATCTGTAGTCTGAAAGCAAAGAAAGCTGGATGCCAGTAGTCAGATTACTATCTCTCTTTTATTCAGTTCAGGATCCCAGCATATGGACATTCAAGACAGGTCTTCTTATCTGTTAACCTCATCTAGATAATACCTTGAAAACCTCAGGTGTCTAGTTCTGTGGTGAATGTAAGTCTCATCAAGTTGACGATCAAAATAACTACCACACTGTTTCTCATCTAATAACTTCTGAAATTCCAAAGGTAGGTGTCATCAGGCCTGCTGGACATCTTATGCTCCCCTCAGGTTCCTTCCAAGATTTAGCTTGGAACATGGTTTACAAATTACTTTACTGTCACTCTCGTCTTTTTAGAATCAAGGTTTAATATTTCTCTTTTAAAGGTCATTCCAGAACACAGTGGGATTTTCTAGCACAAGCAATGGTTTTTAGGTTATTGATGAAACAGAACAATGCTTATTACTTCAGATTTTGTCTTTGGGGCTGTGTTGTGGATTGGACCTCGTTCACACTGGCAAGTGCTTCCCACTGAACTGTCCCCCGCACATGATTATTGTCCTTTCAGAGCATCTACCATTGTCCAGCCTGGGCTGGTACTGTCACAGAAGTTTCCTACAAATAGCTTTCTTCTTTTTTTATGCCTGTATTCAGCTTTTGTGGACAACTTCAGGAGCAGATAGTCTCGCTCACAATTTTCCCCTGAGAGAGAGGCTTTGACTCATCTTACCATTTATCCAGACAATACAGATTTTTTTTTATTGTAGTCATTGCCTTTACTCATCTCATTAGGTCAGAGGCTTAAAAATGTTTTGTAAGAGCAATTGTATAGCCCAAGGAACTTCACAAGAGACCTCAACCACGTGAGCAAATATGCTCACAGCCATCACTAGCCTTGTTGTGGGAGCTTTGCTAACTACAGGCATAATTCTAACTGGAAAATCTCTGATGGGCTGCCTAGCCCTCCATAGAGAAACCAAGGTCAACTCCAGGTCTCCTCCTCTGAATGAAGACAAGCAAGTGGCTGGGATGCTTGCATTTTTGAGGGGAAAATTAATGGTCTATTTAGAATTTTGGATGGTTCTAAATGTCAGGCCAGCAGCTGATATCAAACAGAAACTATCTTTGTGACTGTAGGGATATGATTCGACAGTCTCCATCTTTCTGGAACCTCTTTCTGAGTCCTCGGGGGCTGCTGACGATGGCACACACTTGGAAATTGCATCCAAGTTCTATTAGCATTTTAAAGTCATGGTTCCTTTTATTCCCAGGTGGAAAATTACTTCAAATCTATTGAATCTTCTTTCACTGACTTGATATATCTTCGCCCATAGTGCTATCCTATTCTGATTTTAGATTTTTTCCTTTTCATTGAAAAGAAGATTGTTCATTCCTTTTTATGGACAATGGAAACAAAACTAGGAATATCAAGCTCTGTGCCCTTGCCATGGGCTTGATTTCCCTCTTTACTGTGACAGCTCATACCCTTTGCTTAGCAGTAGGCTTCCTTCCTCCCTCAAGGCAGCCTTGTGGTATCCTGTGTCACAAAGACACGTAGGATGGCCTTTTGAGCATCATTATTCATAGAAGTCTCTTTACAGTGACTGTACTGTGCCCCTGCTCAAGGGTCAACCTTGGGCATTTGACATATGAGACCAGGTAATTAATTCTTCCTTGGAGTTTTCAGCAGTCTCTCTGGCCTCTGCCCCCTAAAAACCAGGATCAAACATTCTCACCTCTACTCCAGCTTTGTGAGCATCTATCTCTGGAGTACCCAGACTCCATATCTGTAGATCTTGGTGACAGTCTCTCTAGGCCTGACATCCTCTTGAAGGCATTTGCCAACCTCCATTCTCAAACAGTGAAATCATGAGATACTCCTCCTGAGATTCTAATGCCACTAATTCTATTAGCCAAGGTTTCGGGGCATGGTAAGGACTAACTGGGCAGCCTTGGGGTGCTCCTTGTGACTGTTCTCTAAGAGGCACTGACTTCAGCTGGAACAGTTTTATCTTCCTTTCGTGGTTTATTTCTAGCTGCTTTTCCGACACAGATCTCCCTTCCCTCTTCAACCGGAACATCACTAGATGTACTTTTCAGTGGGGTGTCCTTGTAATAAAGTCAACTGAGCAAAACCCAGAGGGGAGGGTCCTTTCAGATGTCTTTTGGAAAAAAAGCAAACAATCCACACAAAGCAACGATGTTCTTTTAGAAATCGCCCTCTGAGGTAAAGCAGAACGCACAGAAAAGGACAATTCTGTGATTCAGCCAGAGTACAAAAGCCAGAATTCCTACCAACACAGGACAGAGGTGACAAGCCCTGGGAGGGAAGGGCTGACTCTGTTGACACATAAAGAACTGTTTCCCCTCACCTAGGATGCTTTGTCATTTCCCCACATCAGTTCAAAGGACATCTTTTCCTCTTCACGGCCCCCATCCCAATCTTCCAGATGTGATCAACTCAAATATTTCCAAGATAGTTCTCAGAAAGTGTGATTAACAACATGCCAGGAGCTACTGGACCAGCAGTTCTTGGTAGGCGAATCCCACGCAAGGGTATTTAAATGCAGCCTCCTGGATGCCCCTACCCCCAGAGTGCTGCTCTGTGTGGGCTACAGTCCAGGTAATGACAGTTGGAGGAATAGATTTTGTAATTCTGTTGCATCACTGATAAACACTGTCACAGGTGTCCCAGGTGTACCTGGGAAAACCTTGACACTAGGCCCTGGCTATTTGCCTCAATATCAACTAAGTGATGAGAGGTGTTCTTCTGTCTCCATGAAGTAGTTTTTCTAGATTTTTATACAGCCCCTTCTAACTTAAGGAAAAAGATGACTGACTACTCACCAGAAATTTTGTATTTTAGCATGAACAAGCTACAGAACTATCAAAACTTGGTCTGAGTACATTTAAAGATTTTTTTTCTCAAAAACAAAACATGGGGGAGGCTGGGCATTAAGCAAAGAGAATGCATATGGGGGCACCACACTTTCATTTAATTTTGCTATGACTATAAAACATCAAGTCTATTAAAAACAAACAAACCTAGCCAGTATCTTGAGTGTCCTAGCAAACGCTGAGAACTGACTATCTAAAGATAGCAGCTCATGCTCACATTTTCTTAAATGGTCATCTGCAAGCCCTGTGACACAGCCACTCCCTTGCTGAGCACCAAGCTGTGTGATCCCCATGACAGTGTCTTCACATGACAAGGCAAATTTTCGGTTATCCTCCTCAGACGGTGGCTGTCATTTCTCTAAACCTTGCTTCTAAGTTCTGGGAACAAGAGATCTATGTGAGTAGCTGACCTCATTATAGAGGTTTGGGGGCAGAACACATCCAAAAGAAGTCACTATAACTTCATCCCTACTGTGGCCCAATCTGATGCTGTATTTGCTTTAAAAATTATTTTATTTTATTAATAGCTTCAATTTAATACTTTATTTTAAAAAATCTCAAATATATAAAAAATGAACAGAATATTATACATATTCTGTCACCAAACTGTAATAATAATAATAAACTTACAAAATTGTTTAATCTTTAGTCCCACCTACCTTGTTCTTTCCACACTGAAATAAAACCCATATATTCTATGAGTTTATCTGTGGTTTTTCTTATGTACTTTTACCTAAGTTTTCAGCTATTAAAAACTCATTTTTTAACATTGCCACAGTATCACTAACAGACCAAACCCAAAGTAACAATTATTTATTAATATGATCTAGTAGCCATTGTTTAGATTTCTAATTTTCACATAAATGGCACAGTTTTATAGCATGTTTAATTTATAATATCTGCAGACTTATTTGCTAATACTTCAAGACAATTTTCCTTAATCTCCCCACCCAGTCTGCCCCTTTATCTTTGATGCTGAAGTTTTTAGGGCCTCACAGATTTTCCACTAGTTTAAATTTTATTGATCATGTCTCTAAGGTTTAGCCTATCCTGACTCTTGATCTCATTTCCTACAAGCAGGAAGTTTGGCCTGGAGGCTTCCTCAGATTCTGGCTTTTATTTTTGTTCTACAAAAATAAATAAGAGACTACAAAAATATTTTTCTCTCAAGAATGGATTTCTCTCAGAGTTGAATGGACCTGTCTAGCGAACATCCCAAAGAGGCCTGAAAATATCGTGTCATCCCATTAAAAATGTGGTTAGTAAAGCAAAGTAAGTGACTGTCTACCTGAGAAGCTGCAGTGGTGATGAATAGCCCAAATCATTAAGATCCTTTCTGTAGAAAGCTTGTCTGCTCCTCCAACAGGTAACAAGGTCACCACATGCCTCCCTAGTGCCAGACTCTATAGGCTGCCAATTCAGTGAGTTCTATGAGATAACAAAGATGTCTCTCACACCCAGGAAGCATAGAGAGCTACCTAGAATGGTCAATACACACAAAAGTCAAGTGTGTGTGTGTGTGTGTGTGTGTGTGTGTGTGTGTGTGTGTTTATAGAACTGCACGTGGCCCACACAATCAAAGAAAACTACCGGGAGATGTTACATGCTTGATTACGTATTAATCATATGCTGGTCTGTAGAGGAAGGAACCTGATTTAGGCATAATGTCAGAGGAAATCTTTAAGAAAGATGGACAAGTGTCCTGTTTCTTAACGTACATTATTCAGACTTCAGGGTAGGTGTTGGCTGTTCTGCAAGGCTGGGCACAAAGTTGGGTGATTAAGACCCCAAAGTAGAAGTCGGTCCCTTAACAGAGTCATAGGAGACTGACACTGGTAATTCACAGTGAAACTTCACAGCCTCACAGCCTCTCATGGAGCCAGAGCACTTACATCAGGACAGGCTCCCTGATGGCTCCTGTCTGGGCCAAAGCACCAGATGCACCTTGTTCTACAATGTTGTATCCTACAACATACCAAAGAGCACTTGGGACTGGCCCAGACCAAAAGCAAAATGATAAGAAAACATTATTGATTGGATGGCTAGATCCCTTTCAGGCATTTATGTGACGAAGACTCTTTGCCCTGTCCTAGAAGATAATGCATGAAAATTAAGACTAAGATTAAATGACTCAAAAAATAACAGCCTTGGGATGGAGAGATGGTTCCATGAGTAGTTAAGATCACTTGCTGCTCTGGTAGAGGACCAAAGTTCAGATACTAAACCCACAGCCCCCAGCTCCAGGTGTGTGTGTGTGTTGCAGGAAGTAGTGCCCTCTTCTGGCCCCATGGGTACTGCATCCATATGAAGGAACCCACACACAGACACAAAACACATAATTAAAATTAAAATAGATCTTTAGACTCTAAATAAGTAAGACTAAAATGAAAGGTAAGAATGTAGAAATGATCCAGCATATGTGATATGTCTAAATGAAAAAAATCTATCTTGAGAATCAGGCAGGCACATAATCCCTGCAATTGGGAAGACCAGAGAATCAGGAGTTCAAGGCCAGTCTCTGCTGTATAGTAACTTTGAAGACTATATGAGACCCTATTTGAAGAAACAAAGAAGTCTTGAAAGGTAACCTAAGTGGTCATTGTAGAGGATTATAAGTGAGCTGATACTGATCACTGGTCCAGTATAATCAATATTTACATTTCTTTATAACCCCCAAATTTTCCATTTCAAATTACTCTTTACAGTCTAATAAACTGACTGACCTCCTTTCGGTAAGCAAGCCTAAGTAAGCAAGGCCGTTCTTGGCAGTGTCACAGAAAATGTGACCAAATTTTTCAGTGGGAAACCATACTTAAGACCACATCACCTGAGTCAGAAACTGGGTTCACTTCCACAGAGCAGAGAAGCGTGATTGTAGCGCCTCTGTGTCAGTGTGGAAGACAGGGATGAAAGTGATCCTGGAGTTATGTGTGGAATGGAAATACAGGCAGTAGCCGCACCACCAACGAAGCATTATAACCCAGCTGCTCAGAATACACTTCTTCAAAGAGACCTATGGGAACCCAACTCCAATAGACCCAAATCCCAGCCTTGTTCAGCAGCATGGAAATTTTTACATAAATGGCTTTGCCTGCATCTGTTGGAGAATAAGAGAAGCCGAGGGAGGTTAAACATGCAAATGGCACTTTAAAATTCATTACCTTGGCTGCTGAATGCCCAGTCCACTGCTGTAGGGAACCCTGGATACCCAGGATAAAAAGGAATAAGCATTAAAAGAACCCAGCAGTCTGTCTCAGCCTCTGGCTTCCTGCCTGAGAAGCAGGCACCATAGCAAGACTGCAAATGTCCATCTGCTAACCAGCCTGGACCTGGGCTCTTTAGCCTTTCCTCTTGCATGTGCATAGATGTATACATCAGGTATGTGAATCAAACATTACTGATGGTAAACCATAAAGAAATTAAAGCAATTCTTCAACATACATAAGTTTTACCATTTACTCAAGACAAACAAACTCACACACTAAGAAAATGAATCTGCTTATTTGCTATTACATAAAGAATTGAATTCTGGCTGAATATATTCGATACATCAAGACAGAGAGCACCTTCACTGCTATTCAGAGTTTGTGGATATTTTAACTTTATAATCATTACTGAGAATGCCCCTTCACATAAAAACAAACACAATATGACCAGGTTTGCTTAGGGCCACTTCAGAAATTGTTGGAAAATGCCAAAATATATTTATAGTGGTTTCTTTACAAAATTCAAATCAGCAACCCAAAGTGTAACTTTTAAAAAATCAAAGATTCCTCACCATCCATCCCAAAGATATTATCAATTTGAAATTTACATGCTGAAGAATGATGGTAGGAAAATATTTAGAAGCTTTCGTTTCTGGTAATTAAAATATTGTTTCTATAAGAGCAGAAACATACTGCAGTTCATAGTGTGTGATGGTCCCAGATGTGAGGCAAGCAGTTTCACGTGTTTGTTAGGGCTGTGCAGCAGGACAGCAGGCACAATGCACTGTGCACTTACACAGTGTTTGTTGGAGCTGTATGGCAGGATGGCAGGCACGGTGCATACTGCACTTACACAGTTTGGTAAGGTTGGACAGCATGCCGACAGGCACAATGCAAAGTACACTTGTGTGCTCTGAACCCAGGCTGCAATGAAAACCGTGTAAAACTACACGGGAGAGTCCGGCCAGAAACTCCCCAGATCATTCCACAATTCATTTTGCATCAAGTTCTGGGTGTAACACACTCAGAAACCTTATTGTCATTGAATTTTTATGACCCCTGCCCCATATCCAGTCACACGACTGCATACAGAATCACAACGCAGAGTTTACGAAGCTGTGGTCTGGACAAAACCTGAATTGGCCATCTATATCGAGATTCTCTAGCTTAATGGGTAAGCCAGGCTTCTCTTACCACTGACTGAGCCAAAATGAAAGGCTGTTCCTAGTTCTGAGCCTGACAGCCTCTACTCCAGAAAGCCTCAGACCCAGCTTTAAGGGCAATAGTTAGATTGTTATTGAAGTCAAATAAACATGTGTTAAGAGCTCCTGTGCTCTTCCTTTCCAAGCTGGCTTCATCTGCTTGCTCAAAATGTCCCTGTTTTGTTAGGCAGCACCAGACTCCTGGTTCCTGGAAGACTTTTTACCATCTGATGGGAGATGTCATTCTGTAAATATGTTTCTCGTATTGGTTAATGAATAAAGCACTATTGCCCAATAGGAAAGCAAGATCGATGGGGCTAGGAGACAAGGTTTCGGGAATCAGTAGGAGGAGAGTCAACATGTAGGACCAAGAGAGCAGAGGTCTAGATCCTCTCTCCAGAAAGATAAGACCATGTGGAAATACTTAGATTAATAGAAATGGGTTAATATTTAAGACAGAGCTAGCAAATCATTAATGATAGTTACTGGCCAACAGCTTTATAATATGGTGTCTCTGTGTGTTATTTGGTGCTGACGCAGCTGTGGGACCAGGCTGGTGGGAAAACCACTAGTAACAGTGTGTCTCTCCTTTTGGTATGTGTTAGATACCAAGAGCAGGCATATTTTTTCCAGGACTTCTCCCTGTCTCCTGGCAGGGGGAACAGGAGAACATGATGCACATGACAATGTAGAAACTGCCTGTGAGACCTTACCCACTGGAGATTAGGTTCAGACTTTGGAAGCTCCACCCCTAGCCTGGGCCTGAAAACAGGTCTGCTTGTGCCTAGAATTCT
Source organism: Cricetiscus sungorus (assembly GCA_030556225.1). Taxonomy (NCBI): domain Eukaryota; kingdom Metazoa; phylum Chordata; class Mammalia; order Rodentia; family Cricetidae; genus Cricetiscus; species Cricetiscus sungorus. The sequence continues at coordinate 948,607 of JANBXA010000366.1, forward strand.
GTGAGATTTTCATTAAAAGTGTCCTGGAGCCACATTCTCTTGTTCTTGTAATTATAAGGGGGCCCCTGAAAAGAAGGATGGTGAGATTGTCTGAGCCCTGCCTCTTTCCTGTACAGAAGGCTGGCAAGAACAGCTCCCACCAATACCCACATTCTGTATGAACACTGGCGGGTAGGCCCCAGCATACTAATGTAACCAGAGAAAGTATGGGTGCAGGCCACCTTGGTGATCTCCAAGGCTTTCCAGTCAAAATGCTTCCTTACAGAAGAAATATCAAGGATCAGCTATGCTGAAATGTCCGTTTGTGTTTGTGTAAAGACAATTAGCAAGCAGATTTGTAGGAGCAGGGACCAGCAGCTGAAGGTAAAAGTCAAGTGTGATTGAGGCAGAAAATGAGGCCGAAAGGTCAGGAGACAGGCTGTGTTGTCCAATGGTCATGATGTTTCAATTGTTTAAATGCAGTCCTTGCTTGGCCCAGATAGCAGCATCACTTGAGAATTCATTGGAAATGCAAACCCTGAGTTTGCTATCCCCACAGCGCTTAGAATATGGATCCAGCAGCCTTGTGGGTGATTCTGAGGAACACTGTAGTTTGACTCACTAGTCTATGATATAAATCTCATAGAAACAGCCACTATCAAATGAGTAGCTGCTACAGTCATGTAAACAATAGGTGCTGTGGGGATAAATGGCTCAGACTTCAGAGGTAGTATTGATCGGTTTGGGTTTTCAGGTTTTATTATGGTAGTTTTACAGTCTTAAAAAGAAAAGCTCAAGTCCCCCATCTCAGGAACATCACTCCCGAGACGATAAGTGAGGAACGTACTGGTCCCAGACTGTAGTATTTACCTGGACTTCCCCTATCCAGTCACTAGGTTATCACACACCTGGCAAAGTCTTCAAAGATAAAATACTTTCAGTTTTGTAACAGAAGCATCTTCAATCTGCTGCAGCTGCTATCCCTGTTTGTTGACCTGCATCTTTTCTGGGGATGTGAATATGAAAACAGAATGGTTTCAAAGAAGGAGTAGCTGAAAGAACACAGTTACTGGTCTATACCAGATCCAGAGGAGTCTCTTTGCTAACCTCAGAGACTGGAATGAGGCAAGAAGTACCAACAAGAACTCCATTTATCCAGAGCAGATACCTGGCAACCACACAGGCACGTCCTGAAGAAACCACAGCAGAGCCCAAGGACAGAAGTAATTTACTAAAGGCATCCATGTGCCCCTGCCAAGGCAGTGTGAAAAGCAATAAGGAGGATGTGAGCTAGAATTAAAATCAAGAAGATAAATTAAAAAGTGTCTGCAGCATTGTTTGCCTGAAAATGGCACCAGGAAATCTCAGACCCACTGGTGAGTCAACTGAGTGACCACCAGGGTCAGTACCAGCTCTCCCACTCTCCATGTCATGTCTGTAACGGTTCATGTGTCTCTTCACTGCTCTGAGCTCACATGGTTCTCATTCCTATCTCTGTGTTTCTCATCACTTGATTACATTCACTACTGACTTTCATGGAGTATAGAGATCCTCCAAGTCTAAACTGATGTGAAGTTAATGTCTGCAAAGATTATAACTAGTGTAAGGACCTTGGAGTGGTACATTTTGGCAACAGAAGGAAGAAGGAGCTTAATAAATATAAAGGTAGAGATAGATGGATCTTAGCAAATGCCGGGAAGAAGAATTCTCTCTTCATTGTCTTCAGATGTACCATGATCCTTTTTTTTTTGTACCAGGCTTTCTTCTAATTTATTCAGCTCCTGTATTCATAACCATTTCTTCTTATATAAATAAATGTTTATAACAATGAGTCACAAAGGTAGGTGTTGTTACTATCGACAACTTATAACACAAAACATAGGTTTAGAATATTAACATTCTCCAAGTGGCACAGGGCACAGGTGGTTGAAGAGACCCTAGACAGAGCTAAGTTAACATGTTTTAGGATCCTAATCAAAGACTAACCTATTCCTGAAAATCAGCATCATTAGATTGTTATATTACCTTAACACAGAGGAAAGTTACCCAGTAGTGGACTGGGGAAAAAAATCAAGGTAGGTTTCATCAGAGCCCGAGGAGTCATTTCAGTTCTGTTCTGCAAAGACTTCAAGGCACTGAGTCACCAAGCACCAGACAAGATTCCTTCCCTAAGGGAACCACCTTTCACTTTTCTTTACTTTTTGAAAATGTCTTTATACAAAATATATTCTGATCAAGTTGTTCCCTCCCCAACTCCTCCCAGACTCTCCCCCATTCATCCCAACCCCTTCCTTATTCTCTCTTTAGAAAACAAGCATGCAACCTACAAACCAAAACACAAGAAACACACAAATGCACACACACATATCCATGCACAAAAACATAAAAACACAAAATTATAAATCATAACGTGCAAGACAAAAAAAAACTCAAACAAACCATAACTATCTGTCTTCAACTCCATCAAAGACCACAAAAGGAGAGTATATAAACCCCAGAACTGACAGAGACATTGCTACCTGGACAGTCATCCAAAGTTCTCCTGTAAATTGGCCCATGCATCTTCAGCCCATAGGCAGACTTCTCAGCAAAGCAGGAAACTTTAAACTGTCCATCCGTATTGGCAGTTTGTGAGTCACTTTTCTCTGTGTCCTGCAGACTGTCTGGCAGACTCTTCCATGAAGCAGGAACCCTGTAGCAATGTCCATCTTGTTTTGTTTCAGCAGTTACTTTCCTGTGGGTCTTGTGTGTCCAGTTTATACAGCATAAAGTCCAACAGTCTAGACAAGAGCAGTATCTTGCCCATATGGCTAGTCTTGCCATATTGGAAGCAAACTCCATAACAAGTTTCTTCAATGTTCATCTTCCTTTCTGATGCAGTTAGTATTGCCAGGAGCAATTATGCCTCAGTTAAGAAAAACCCTAAACCATTTTAAATGCCATATTCTGTAGGTCTTTGAAAGGTTTGAAGAATGCCTATCCAATATATCTTGGTTTATCTAGAAAACCTAACTTAACTATAAATTTTGACTATTATAGGTAAGTATTTATTATCTGTACTAAATTATATATTATATTTTAAATGAACTATATAAACACAATACCTAAAGAGGAGAAATATACATATCACAAAGTTGACCTTAAATCTGTATCAATAAATAAAATTCCATTCAAAATAAGTATTTATTTCTATACCATAATCCCCTTTCTACTTTTAAAAAGAGATTGGTTGTGGTCATTAACCATTTATAACCAACCCCATTTAAATGAAAACAAACATTTATAGACAATATTTGGGAATTTGGGCATTGTTCTTTCCAAAGTGCTTTCTGCTGGTTGGGCACACTGTAATACCATGGGAATCCGAAGATACAGAAATCCTGGCTGTAGTCTGCAAGGCTGCCTTGTCCCAGCTGTTTTGAATGTTAGATCACCTGAGACACTGCTTCAGGGCATCTTGCTTGATCAAGCCACATTAGTCTGGAAGGAATCCACAACTGTTTATTTTCTGTGGAAACAAACATAGAAATTCATTTCCCCAGTAACCTGTCCTTAGATTTAAAATTTGAAGTCAAAGCATTTTTAAAATACATAAGTTGGATTAATTTAGCATTGATAATCAAATGTATTTTAGTAGTTGTTGTTCCTTCCTTAGCAATTGAGCAATTGAAAGACAACACAATAGCATATAGTATCCAGATTCTCTGTATATTTCACATCTTTAGGTAGCTTCTTTATTACTCTATTTCTTTTACTTTTATTTTTTTTTACCTTTATAAAGACAGGGTTTCTCTGTAACTTTGGCTGCCCTGGAATTCACTCTGTACACCAGGTTTGCTTTAAAATCATAGAGATTTGCTTTTCTCTGCCTCACAAGTGCTAGAATTAAAGGTGTGTGACACCACACCCAGCTACTCTTTCTTTCTTTCTTTCTTTCTTTCTTTCGTTCGTTCTTTCTTTCTTTCTCTCTCTCTCTCTCTCTTTTTCTCCTTCCTTCCTTCCTTCCTTCCTTCCTTCCTTCCTTCCTTCCTTCCTTCCTTTCTTTCTAAAGACCATTTTATCCTGTTTCTTTTTCTCTACCAAGCCTATATATATTTTTAAACACTAAACTTTTGGAGGTTTTTTTTTTTTTTTTTATCTGAATCTGCCTTTACTGTAAATGTTTATCTTTTTCTGGATATGAGTCTTTTATCTGCTAAACATAACATTGCTAAAATGAAAGCCACAGCTGTTTTAGCTGCCATCTATCCAAGATAGCAGTCACATTTACCGCCAGCAGTGAGAGTTGTGCTCACCACCTTGGTCTATGCTGCCATCAGGCAACATGTTGCCGGCTTGGAGATGTGGTCACTGCCATTGTTAGCTGCACTTACACACCATTCAATTATTAGCCGGGCCTCTTAAAACAGCCCTGCGTTTTTCCCCCCTCGCTTATGCTGATTCAGGAAACCTCCCTTAAAGGAGTCATGCAAGTCTCTGCTTGTCTCTAGAAAAACAGAGCCCACCTAAGAAAAATGCTGCCACCAAGAAGCCTTGCTTGTCTCTGTTCTTTTGTTTCTAAGATCCCTTTTTAAACTTTTGTCAAGTTTTAAGTGGACGGTTTTAGTACCCATGTTGTAGGAGCCATTTTGTTACATGAACTTTCCCATCAGCCTGGTCTCACACCTGCATCAGTCCCAAAATAACACACAAAGACTCTATTAGTTATAAAGCTGCTGGCCAATGGCTAGAGCTTCTTATTGGCTAGCTCTTCTTAACTATTAACTCATTTCTATCAATCTAAGTGTTTCCACGTGGTCTTCAGAGAGAGAGAGAGAGAGAGAGAGAGAGGGAGGGAGGGAGGGAGGGAGGGAGGGAGGGAGGGAGGGAGGGAGGGAGGGAGAGAGGGAGGGAGAGGGAGGGAGAGGGAGACAGAGACAGAGACAGAGAGTCTCTAGACCTCTTATTCCTCTCATGGCCTACATCTTGACTCCACTACAGGACTTCACCTGGCTTGAACCAGTACAGACCCTGTGGGTGCTGCTGCAGTCTCTGTGAGCTCATTTGTCTGGGAGACACTGTATTTTTGGAGTCACACACCCCATTTGGCTCTTACAAGTTTTCTGCCTCCTCCTCTGCACATTTCCCTAAACCCTGATATGAGGGAATTGATGGAGACATCCCATTTAAGACAGTGTTCCAGATCTGTCACTATCTGCACAATGTCCATTTGTGGGGTTCTACGTTAGTTCCTATCTACTGCAAGAGGAGATTTCTCTGATGATGGCTGAGAGAGGCTCTGATCTATGGATATAGCACAATGTTGTTAGGACACATGGTCATTACAATATTCCTTTAGCAGAACAATAGTGGCTAAAAACAAAACCTAAAACCTTTGAATCTTTCTTGGTTACTGAATCACAGGGGTGTCTCTGTGTGTAACCTGTGCCTTTACATCCACAGAATAAATTGTAGAAAAGTTAGAGGAAGCTGGTCTTAGATGGGACCTGGAAATTGTGTTTTCCTACAACAAGGCCTCTGTGAGCTTCAGGCTGCTACAGCTGTGTGCCATTGCCATGACACGGGATTTATTTCTTGTTGCTTTTGTGCTGCCTCCTACAAAACCATAAGGTGACACAGTTGGCTGACCATCAGGAGTGGAGAGCCTCTGTTTTTATGTGTGGGCCAAGCCTAGGTGTGCCTTATAGTTCTATATCCTGGTTATTTACAAATTTTGCTGTGTCTTGTATGTGACTTGATGGAGAGTATTCAGTCTCCTGAGAGAACATCCTCTCTTTCCGTTTCCTGCATTGCAGAAGCAGCTAGACCAAATTTCATTCTGGAACAGCTGGGCTAACTTTCCTGTTGCTGTTCACTTATAATTTTTTTAACTTGCCAATTGAAAAGGAGGCAAATCATATTTCCTTTAGTTTGAACTTCAGCAGGAGACACTACAGTGTTAAAATAGTAACTAAAATTAAGTTATTCTTCCTAAGTTTTTAACAGGTTTAAAAGTGTAAACAGATTACATAGAAGTTCATCTCTGTTGGTCATTGGTGCTGAATCTCTCCCTCTCCACTTTCACAGTACATGTGTTCACACTCATCTTACTTGCCCAGTGCCACCAAGATTATAACCAGGCACCAAAGTAGTCATGATGTGTACCTGGAAAATGGCCCCTTAGCATGACTTTGACTCTCTTACAGAGACCTACACTTATGAGTCATGGAGCTAGAGAAAATCTCTCAATGTATTCTGGGATACTTCACATCAGCCCAACCCAAGTTAAAGCCATGGAGAACAATGTGACTACAACACAAGGAAGGACTCATTCTCTTTTGATGAGGCAATGCTAGCTGCACGAGCTTATACAGAAAAATCATTCAAGTGTGGTTTTTTTAAAAAGGGAATATGTAAAAGAAATGGTCTTGACTATCAGATTTTTAATACCTTGCAAAGGAATTACTGACATGAAATGTGCTCATCTCTAAAATAAGAGTACTGTTGGCATGGAACAACAAACTCATGCTGCCAAAAATACACTAAAATAGCTGTGCACATTACAAAGAGAATTTCAAAATTAACTTATATATTGTGTTACTCAGGAACCTTATTTGCAACCATCACCCTCTGTCTGATTTAATCAGAAAATGAATGAATTGAAATTATATCAGCTGCTTGTAGAGCTGAGTCATTTTTGAAGGTTGGAAAATGGGCAGGAATGGGAAGATAAGACAACACCTTGGCCAGGGACAGAGCCATTCCACAAAACTCCTGACAGAGGTACTCTGAGCCTAAGGTGCTCGATATCCAGACCCAATACTGCAGCAACTTCCACCAATGAGCCAAATACAAGTAATCCTGGTTTCTTTCAGGTGCTATTTCCAGAGGAAAGAATGACTGCAGCTACCCTGTGCTCTTACCTTGCATCCCTAGCTCCTGAATAATATGCTTAGGTGGACCCACTGCCTGGTCAACTTCAAATGAAGTGGCTGCAAAGGTGGCTGTGAAAGCAACTAACTGGTCTTCATTGTCTATAAGGTGCAAGGGCATTTGTCTTCACCCAGATGTACAGCTGTAGGACTAAGTCAGAACAGTTTATGTTTTATTACCATGACAAGAAACTCCCTAAAGATTGGTGGCTTAACAGAAACGTTTTTGATTATGTTATGCTTGGCATAAATTGTTCTTTGTTTCAATTGTTTTGTTTCTCAGTCACCAACCCATGTGTAATTAGGGATCTGTCCTTCTCTCTGTCCTGTGTCATTATTCTCTCTCTCCCTAACCCTAGAACACAGACTGAAAATGGTCTGTAGATGGACTACAAAGGCCATCATGCCAAGCAAAGACCATTGTGGGAACACATCTACATACACTTCAGTTGCTAAAGTAAGCTACATGGCCAATCTCAAATTTGAGGGCCTCAGAGGAGACAGAAAAACACAATCCTGTCGTATGCTCAAATAAAGTAATGATGGGGGATGTCCTTCTCTATGCTGTGAATATATGTTTCTCTTATTGGTTGATGAATAAAGCTGTTTCAGCCAATGGACAGGCAGGACATAGCCAGGCAGGAAGTATAGGTGAGGCTACCAGACTAGGAGAATGCTGGGAAGAAGAACAGAGAGAGTGAGTCATGAGCGAGACACCATGTATCTGCCAAGGAAGAAAGAGACCTGGGCATCACCAGTAAGCCTAGACACATGGAGACAAATTAATAGAAATGGGTTAATAATTAAGAGAGAGAGAGCTAGCTAATAAAAAGCCAAAGTCACTGGCCAAACAGTTTATAATTAATATAAGCCACTGTGTGTTTATTTGGAACTGAACAGCTGTGGGATTAGGCAGGAAAGAAACAAAGTAGTATTTGGTAGACATCACTAATGACCTGCATATGTGGTTTCCAAAGTTATGAAGAGGACTCAGACATTAGGTAGCCAAAACTTGGCAGGCATATTCCACATGAGTCATGTGTCCCACTGAATGATGAACACATCCAAGGTACTGATGCTCTTGACTAACTTGCACAGTATCCCTTGAACTTACCTGGTGAGCCAGCTTCTCAGATTATTCCCATTTAGATGAAGACATTGGTTCTTATGGGGAGTATGTGACTTGCATATGAGCTCACATCAGGGAAGGTGTGGTATTTTAAATATAATTGGCCCCCATAATCTGATAGGGAGTAGCACTATTAGGAGGTGTGGCTTTGTTAGAGTATGTATGGCCCTGTTAGAAGAAGTGCAACACTGTGGAGGTGGGCTTTGAGGTCTCATACATGTTCAAGGCATGTCCAGTGTTTCAGACCACTTCCTGTTGCCTGAGTGTCAAGATGTAGGACTATCAGCTCCTTCTCCAGCACCATGTCTGCCTGTCTGCAGCCGTGTCACACCATGATGATAATGGAATAAACCTCTGAAAATGTAAGCCACCCAAAGTATATATTTTTTCCTTTATAAGAGTTTCCAGGGCATGGTGATTCTTCATAGCAATGGAAACCCTAACTAAGACAGAAGAGTTGAGGTTTCAACTCATAGTTAATGAGAAGTATAAACTAAAGACAAAAGTAAAATCTATATCTTCCCTTGACAAACTATAGCTACAAAGAGTTGTCTGAGTGGTCATTCAGAAGTGGCACTTCTCTGCACGCCATCTCTGTCTCACTGTCCTTCCAAGTCCTCTCCATTTTCACTCCTTTCTCTCACGCCTGCATGTACCTGTCCCAACTCTCTTTTACTCAGGCTTTGACCATGAATTCTACAGTGACCTGCATCTGTGGCAGGACACTTGGCATCTTCTATTAGTCTTCAGATGTAAACAGTCCCAATCACCCTTACTATTAATTTTTGCAGATAAGGCATGGTTAAAATAATTCCAAGATGTGAGATTCAGATACAAATATCTTATAAAAGTACTTTATATATCACATATGGAAAATATTTTATAAAAAGAGTAGGTAAAAATTTTGTTTGGGGGCTGGGGAGGTGGCTCTATCACAGAGGACCAAGATTTGGTCCCCAGCACCAACACTGGATGGCTCACACCATCTAATAACCCCAGTTTGTGGGGGTCTGGTGGTTTGTTCTGGGCTCGACAGACAGTGCAGGCATGCTGTACACACACACATGCACACACAAACAGACACAGGCATGCACACACACACACGCACAGACACAGGCACACACACACACACACACACACACACACACACACACACACACAGACAATAAGTAAACATACAAATCCTTAAAAATGAATGTTAACATCTACTCTAAAAAAAAAGCATGAGAAACTTTGTTAAATTTACAATCCAAAGGGAAAAGCCGATCAAGGTTCTTCACTAGAAAGGAAATAGTAAGAGGATTATCCTTTTCAGGTCTCCTTTAAAATAATATCAAATAGGCCAGAGCTTAAGTGTTGTTAAGTCTTCCCCCTCTTGCTACCCCCTGTGAAGCTATAGACATGACTTATCTTCACAGGATTATCTTTTCTAAACAATTGTAACCCCTCAACTATTTCCTTCTAAGACTACTAATGTATTTCACAAAATGGTGACAATACAAGTATACTACACCATATTCATGGTGTTGACAGTAAGCAACATTGCCTTGCACGCGGTACACTGAATTCTTAAAATGATTCCGCAAATTGTGAGGACAGCATCATGTTCAGATTTCTGAATTCTTTTGTAGTTTTATTACCTAAGTAAAGGGAGAGATCAGTTTAGAACGAAAGAGGGAAAAGAGCTGAATACAGGGAAACTACTGATGATAATTGGAGAAAATGCCAATGCCAAGTAAAAGTTTCCAGTGAATGCCTCCCATGACCTCCGTAACACAAGCACCCTGGCCAGAAGTGTCCCGGCCACTGTATTAATTAATGTATTTTTCCATTGTGTCAGATTATGTCGAATCATTTGATTATAAACACACCTCCGGCATATCTCAATTAGTGGTGTGCTGCAGTTTTGTCAAAGTCTGCTTCCTGTAGAGCAAGCCCACTGGTGACAGGGGGACAGATTTTGAAACTAAGAGAACCGTGTGCTTTCGATAAAACAGGAGTTCTGGTGCTTAAGAAATGCTGCACTTTCTGATTTCTTAGAAAAAGAAGAGTCTGTCTGGGGAGCTGGCTCAGTCAGTGACGTGTGCAGTGTAAGCATGGGGAGTGGAGAGAAATCCCCGGGAACCACATAAACAGCATGTGTCTCCAATCCCAGCCCAGGAACAGAGTTAGGATGGTCTCTGGGGCTATCAGGCTCTGTCGGCTAGCCAGTCTAAATTAGTGAGCTCCAACCAATGATAGGCTCTACCTCAAATAATAAGGAAAAGAGTAATGGAAGAAGACACTCATCACTGACCTGTAACCTACACACATGCAAACAGAAATGCTCATACACACACACACGCACACACACACACACACAGAGAGAGAGAGAGACAGAGACAGAGACAGAGACAGAGACAGAGACAGAGAGAGACACATAGAGAGAGAGAGAGACAGAGAGAGAGAGAGGGTCATAGACACACCTGCTCCCACACCCACGTACATACACACAGGCATCTAGTTCTCTGCCATTTATCTGAAAATTGGCATAAATAAAGGAGAAATTAGAAAAGAAAACCAAGGGATAGATGGTTCACAGCTCTCAGTAACCACTGGCTATGTTCCTGCTCTGATTTCTTTGGGTGGGGCCTGTTGAAGTAGCTAGGATGTTGTGGGCTCTTCAGGGTTGTGTCTCTTTTCCAGCACATTTTACTCGTTACAGGCAAAAGAACTGCTTCATCTTGCAAATCACCTGTAGTGTTTCTTACCCCACCTCCCTACACACAGGCCGGGATCACTGTTAGGTGGTTATAATGCTAAGATTTGGACCAGTATTTCCAGTCTTCAAATGTGAAATTGTATTTCTGATTTTCAGAACCCCAGGACCTCACTGTTTATAAGTTCTCCTATTATCTCGTCAGTCATAAGGCCTTTGCTTCTTATTGATGAATGCTCATGTCAACAGGCTGATGGGGTAAAAAATGTCATCTTCAAAGCTAGTTTCTAACATTCACATTGATATCTGTAGAGAGGAGAATATGAAACCCATTATATTCATCCCTTATATTGCAACACTACAACTCCCCACCCTACCCCCACCCACCCCCACACTTCCCAGGTAGATCTTAGCACGGTTAGAACATGTTGGAGAGAATAGTTGCCACAGTGGACAACTGTCTTTGTGGACTGAGTCACTGTGATGCATGCCTCAGTACACACACCCCTTACTCTGCAGCCCCTCTTTTCTAGTGCTCTTGGCCTGTGTGTTCCTGTGGAAAATGCCTCTTGTCACCTTTCCACTTGGTGTCCACTTTGCTTCCTCAATGTCAACTCCCACTTCTGCAACTACAGGGCTAGAAATGAGAGCGCTGTGTGTCACGCTTTTCTATTTGCTGCTTCCGACTCTTGGTTTGTACTGTGGAGACTAGTGTATATTTCTCTTCAAATGATACAGTGCCATCACATTCTCTTGTAAGGTTCTGCAGTGAGAAGTGCCCCACCCATCCTGAAAAGTGTGATCAGGGCACTGACTGACCTAAGGGGGGAGGATTGGAGCATGTAGGCTGGACCATGTGCTCAGAGAAACTGGAAAATGGAGCTATTTTCACAAATTTGGGTGATTAAAATATAGAAGGTTTTTTGTTTTTTTTTATTTCACTAAAAAGCAATGACAATGCCATCATGTAAAACTTCTTATAAACATTTCCAACTCCGATTCCTAATGCGAATTTATCCTCTAAGACTGAAGAGTGTAATTTACCTTCTCTTGGGCCTGTTGTATTAGAAAAGACAAAATGAGTCAACTTCTCATTAAAAATGACTTTTAGGGATTGTGGTAGTTTGGGTGAGGAATGTCCCCATAGGCTGATTTAGAATGTGTGCTTACCAGTTGGTAGTGCTGTGTAGAGAGGATACAAGCTTGCTGGAGGAAATATATCAGTGAGCTGGGCTTCAATAATTCATAGCTTCATCCCTCTCCCAGGTCGCTGTCTGTGATTCGTGTTTAAGGTTGAAGATGTGACCTCTCAGCTTCCTGCTCCACCCACATGCTGTCTGGCTTTTCCCACCATCATGAAACTTCTCATCTGGAAACTAAAACTAAAACACTTTTTAACGTTGCTTTTGGTCATAGTGTTCCATCACAACAGAAAAGTAACTACAACAGAGATCCGCACTGAATCTCACAGTGATTTATCATTCCCACAAATGTTTAAAACAGAAAGAAGACCCAAGAGGAGTTGTAAAGCAAACATTTCATTAGTAGGGAGGTGCAGGGGACTGTTCTACCAGAACTGAGGAAGCCCTTGAAACTTTCTCTGCATCCTCTATGGGAAATAATATAATTTTTGTTCAAGCTAATTCAAATACGGGATTACTGTTGCATCCAGTAGCTTCCATATGCATGACCTAGGACTGTAAATTACAAACAATAGACTCCAGGTCTAGGTCACTTACCAAGAGGAAATGTATTAAGCAGAAATCTGGGGGATAACAGAACTGATTGGAGCTAGAGAAGTCAGGCTGGAGACGAACAGAACTCTAGGAGATGAGAGAAGTGATTTAGGTAGCAGGAAGAACACAGCTGCCACTCATAATTTCAATGTTTTCTCTTCATCCTTTCTGCTTCACACAGGATTACCAACCATCTGGCTTCACCTAGATCCCAGCCATACCACTGAGATGTGCTAGGACAGGAAGGAAAAAAACCTTCCTGGAAAAACAAAAGGCATCACTCAAAAAGCTGAAAGATAAGTGAACTCCCAAAGCAAGGAGAGAATTAAGAGAAACTGGACTGAATCTGGGTAAATTAAAATAGAAAACAAGAAAGGTCAACTCCTCTGTGCCTTGGAGTCAGAAGCAGACCATCTTTGGGCACATGCCTCCCCAGGAGAGTCAGATTGTGCATGTAGGCTGCATTGCAGATTGAAGTCCTGGTAGTGTGTTCAGACCACATCTGGGAGTTAATAGCAAAACCCCAACTCAGTGAATCCCACTCTTGAATTGTGGCTCCTACTTCCTGTGAGATGATATTGGAAATCTAGAGCACTGAGGCAGCTTCTCTCTTCCTCTGAGGACTCTGGGCAAGGCTTCTGGGCTCTTACTGACTCTCCACACAAGGGACCAGAAGGTCAGGGAAAGGGTCTATATAGGTCATGAGATAAAGCATTGTCCTCCAGTCAGAAGCATCTATGTTGAGAAGGTGTTTGGGGCAGTGCACCTGAAGTGTCAGCTTTACCCCAACCAATGCACAGCACTGCACAAGCATATGTTGGCTAAGTGAACATATTTTCTTCATTTGTTTTCTCAGTGTATTGTTTTTAATTGATTTACAAGGCTATTGTAACTCAAGACATTCTAAAGCTATGTTCACATAATACTTTTAAGACTAGCATTTCTCTCTCTCTCTCTCTCTCTCTCTCTCTCTCTCTCTCTCTCTCTCTCTCTCTCTCTCTGTGTGTGTGTGTGTGTGTGTGTGTGTGTGTGTGTGCTTTTTAGGAGGCAGCCTTGTTGTTGCATAATCCAGGCTGGTTCCATACTTTTCCTGCCTTAGTCTTCAGTGCCAATATAGCAGGCATCTGTAAGCATGAGTTTTCTGGCCCAGCAGCTCTTGTTGCCCTTTAATCCTCAAATAAACACACAGACACTATATAAATTGTAAAACTATTGGCCAATGACTAGGGATTTTTATTAGGTAGCTCTGTCTTAATTACTAACACATTTCTATTAATCTAAGTATTTCCACGTGGTCTTATCTTACCTGAGAAAAGCCCTGGGACCTGTTACTCCTCTGCCATCTGATATGGAACTGGTCTCTGGCTATACCTCCCAGAATACTCCTCATCCCCTAGACCAGCCTATCTTGCTTCCCTATTGGCCACAGTGTTTTATTCATCAGCCAATAAGATAAACATATACAGAAGACCATTCCCCATCATCTCCTCTTTCTGTCAAAATAAAAAGAAGGGTTTCAACTTTAACATAGTGAAATCACATATAACAAAAGAGTTATCAGATAAGAACTGTAGTCACAATATTTAGTCTATTAATATTTAGCAAGATTTAAAGAAAATATTTTATCATCTATCCTATCTTTGTGAATCTAAAGTCTTATATGTAACTTACCTTTAATCCTAACTAAGGAAAACTATAACCATAACTATCTGTCAATTCCATCAAAGATGACAGAAGGATAGCATATAAACTCATTCTCCATCAGGCATGTGCCACTAGATATTTCTATGCTTTTATCAATAGATTTTAATGATATGATCTTCTGATTTTCATAATTTATTCAGCCTTTTATTTAGCAATGGAAACGTAGAGTTTCCAAGCTTTCATCATTTTAACTGAGTGTGTATAGTAAATAACTTTGCAATTGACTGTATTTCTGTATACTTCCTTATCATATTGGTGAACACACTTGTTTTAATACACTCTTGTTTTGTCTCATGTCTGTGAGCATTTGTAAGGTAATCTCTGATGGAAGTCTACTTGTATAACATTCAGGAATGAGATAAAGTCTTGTTTACCCACTGTGTCCCTCTTCTGATGCATCAGTGCACTATCTATCTCTGTCAGGGCTGTCTAGGGGGATTACATTTAAGCACATGAACTGGTTTCTATTGGTTTTTGAAGACAATCAGCAGCTGGTGCCTAGTGTAGCTCCCCGAAGAAATCAAATTATGAATCTTAAGAAACTGCTCTTGACATTAATTGATTTAATAAGGATTGCCTTCTATATCTCAAATTGGGGGGGTGAAAACAAAAATTGTTTCACAATGATTGCTTTTCAGAAAACTACCACAACTTTGAGCAAAATATATTCCTAGAACTTGGAATTCATCATAGCACATGAGACATGCCCCATTGCAACCAATAGCTGATAGACCAAGGAAGCCTTGCGATGTATATTTTTGTATCCATACTTGAGAGAACTGTAAAAGAAAAAGAAATACCTTGGCTCATGATTTCACATTTATCAGTCTCTGTTGCTCAGCCTCGTACTTGAACAGAACACTATAATAGTTGAAAGCATGTAGAAGAGGGTGCTCACCTCTTGGAGACAAGAAGGTGTAGAGAAAAGGGGAGAGGAGACCAGGTATGACTGTCATAGGACTGACCCCAGCAAACCACTTCCCTGATCTGTGTCACAGCTCCTAAAATTTTCACCTCATTCCAAAATTGTATCACTTACCTAGAACCAACATTGATCACAGAAACCTATGGGAATCATTTTATACTCAAACATGACACATCCTTTCTATAACATTTTGGAAATTATTTCTTCAGTCTTTGTCTCTTAAATTTGGGTATTTATTGAAAAGAGAGAATTTAGTGAAATTGTGTAGATCTTTGGGTTCCAAAGATATTATGTGTGTGTGTGTGAATTTTTAAAATGATACTGCCAAAAGTTGTATATCTCCCAAGAGAAGAATAAAATTAGATCCATATCTCTTCCCTTACATGCAAAGACTTTTCTCCTAAAACTCCAAACACTGAAATTTCCAAAGGAAAACATAAAGAAACACTCCAAGGTATAGGCAAAGTGAAAAAAAAAAAAAACAAAAAAAAAACAACAAAAAACAAAAAACAAAAAAACTCTATGACTAGAAATTTCTAAGAAAAAGAAAGCAAAAAAGGGAAGAATAAAGAAAGAAAATAGCCCCAAGAATCAACAAGCAGGATTATGTGAAATTCTAATGTTCCTGCACATTAAACATCAAAAAAAAAAACAAACAAAAAAATAAAACAACAACAAATTGTCAACAGAGTAAACTGACAGCCTATAGCCTAAAGCTCTGTCCCCTATTCCTCAGACTGGATGTTAACAAATAGCATATATAAAGAACAGCAACAAAAGCAACAAAATAAAACTGTTAACCAATAAATAAATCAGTGAACCAATGGACAATTCTCAAAGGAAGAAAAACAAATGGTCAATAAACATTTTTAGAACATTCTTAGAAATTACAAATGTAAAATGAAACTACTTCGGGATCTCATCTCCACCATTCAGAATGGCTACCAACAAGAAAACAAATGATAACAAGTGCTGGTGAGGATAGGGAAACAATGAATCCTTATTCAGGTACTGGAAACATGAATTTATCTAGTTTTTATGGAAACTAATGTGTACAACCCCTTCAGAAAGAACTAAAAATAGATCTACCATAGGATTCAGGTACACCACTACTGGACATGTACCTAAAGAACTCTACATGCTACCACAGAGACTCTTGCACATCCATATTTATGTTTCTTTATTTCACAGTATCAATAGGATAGCAAATAAAGAAAATGTGGCACTTACACACAATGGAATCATGAAACTCACAGGGAAGTGTACGGAATTGGAAATTATGCTAAGTGAGGTAGCCCAGGCTCAAAAAAACAAGTTCTATGTCTCCTCTCTCATGAGCAGATCCCAGCATCCAAGGACAGGAAACTTACAAAGTTGGCCATTAAGGGGAGATTAAGAGGCCTTAAATGAGGAATCTTGAGAACAACAGGAGGCATGTGACATGGAACTAGGAAAGAGGGAGAGAGTGGGAATGACAGGGAGAGAACAAAGCAGTGGGGGTGGGCAGAGAGACAGGGAGGGATCAAACCAAACCATTCACAGAAACACAATTAAGGAAACAGGTTATTCGGAATGCTAATTTAAAACAGAAAAGAGAAGAAACAGGGTCTAAGTTCCTTGGTGTTCTGTCTCTACTGAGGGGAACTGGAGTAAGCCTACAACCTTGCATTCCTTTTACTAAAGAAACAGAGTAGTACAGATGAGTGACTTTCTGTGAAGTTTCTGCCACACTGAAATGCCACCTAGAAAAGAAATCATTTTGAAGCAGGATGAGAGAATGAGAAAGCTGAAGCAAGAAAATCCAGCTAGTTAATTTGATCACCTAAGAAGGTCTCAGCAAGTTGGGAATGTAAAAGTTGACACCTTCATAAGAGGGAGCATCCTGGCCTGCAATGGTCAGCAGCCAGCTCAAAGGCAGACTATGGAAGGTACAAGAGGCCTTTGGATCTGAACATGTAGGCCAAGGGGAAGTTCTTCAGACCTGGGAGCAGGGAAGTGGGCTAGCAAGACATGGGACCAGGTCAGAGCTTAATTCTTACTTTGAGAGAAACTACCAACTCTTTTGGAACCTTGTAAGTGGGGATTGACACTCTACCTCATTGTAAAGACTCAATGCAGCATAGAGCCTAAGTACGGGGAGGAGAGAACATCTATGAAGTAGTTAGAGGTTGTAGGCAATAGTAGAAATAAGAACTCACCAAGCTTGTACCAGGGGTAACTGACTCAGTCCAAATATGCTTAGGAAGGAGAGGCCAAGCTGAAGCTTAGGAATTGCTGTAGGAGGAGACATAAGAACAAGGGATACATTGAGGCTTTGGCTCTCCACTAATAATAATAATAATAATAATAATAATAATAATAATAATAATACCAACATGATTGGTAGTTCTGATGTCACCATGTCCAATGTCAAGGGCTTTATAGGAAAGCAATGTATTCTATAAGTAGTTGATACATGAACTCAGGACTCAAGAGTGCTTAGGCTGTATATATATACTATTTTTCAATTGGGATTTAAAGCACATTAGTCTGCCCTGTGTCTGTGACAAGGAAAAGTGACTACAGGAAACCAGTGGTTCAGCTTGATGGTGGCTTCAGGTCCCAGGCTGGTGAGCATCACTGTAAAGATGGCACTGGAAGAACAAAGAGGAAGAGAGGAATGGTTGGTTCTCAGTAGCCAGCTCCAGATCTATTACTTTAAAAAAGTTGTTAAACACTTGCAAATGAACAATATATGAACTGTCAATAAATCTACACTGATTCAATTGAAGTCATTACAATGTAAAGTCCTAGCCAGCATGCCAGTGCTGGGTCACTTCTCCATACAAGTCCGAAGTGCCCATTCTCTTGAATACGCTGGTTAGTGCCTTTAGTATTTGCACTTAAAGAACAAATGGCTAGGGTCTGACTTTCCAGCCTGTGCCTTCTGTATTTTTAGCCCATCTACTGGGAGGGCTAGGGAAAGAAAATGGTAGGAAGGGCTGGCAAGGAAGACACTGTGATATGGCAATCATTTAGAAGTCATTAACTCAAAGGGGCCAAGGTTATCACATGGAACATTCTCCAGAGTCTTCTGGCAAGAGGGGAAACCCATTGTTTCTTGTGGGAACCTGTGCTGTTTTACCAAATGATAAGTATTGTTTCATATACAAGAAACACAATGACCTTTTTTAAGCCCTGCTGCGGGTTAATTTAATCCTCTTGAAATGGTTTTAGTTGAAAATGACTTTTTGGTTTACCTAAATTAATTTTCATCATCACTTATATTTTCTATTCAGCAACTGTTCTGTTAAAAAAAAGTTTCTCTTGAATGCACTGGAAAAAAATATCAAAAAATCCATTTTCAAGGAAAGCTACCTGATATGAGAAATGGTAACTTCTGTACCATTTAGGGGTTGATTAAAAACAAGTGTCTAGGAAAGACATTTTCCTTGTCTTTGACTTTCTGTGAGCACAAGAAAGATTACCTTCACTGCCATGTGCAAGCAGGCATCTCACCAGAGGTGCAGAAGTACACTTCTAAATTGGATTAGGGTCACTGCAGCCTGTGTCTGCTGCAATTTCTGGGGGACAAAATGTCCAATTAGCACTGGAAAGCTTGACAAAGAGAAAGGAACGATTTTTTTCCATAGCAAGTATCACCCTCAAAAGGTGAACCTTGACCTTGCTGTGCCCTCTCCTCTATGTTCCATGTTCCACAGAGGTTCCTGGGATTTTCTGTCAGGGCAGGGCTTCCTGGGACGCCTGCTCACCTCTCTAGGTCCCTTCATACTGCAGCTAAGAGCTGCCCAGTCTATATTGTTGATGAGCTTGCCACAGCTTGTGCATGCCTGGCTATCTATAGAGCAACCATTAACTTGTTCGTTGGCAGTCTTCCACTAAATTGCAAACACTGGCATGTAAAGATTGTCCCATTTTCTTGCAGTCTCTTTGTACACAAGAGGGATTTAATAAACACTACATGAAATAATGATTCTCTATGCCATTGCTTGCTAGTTGTGTGATCCTAGGTGAGTTATATGGTTTCCCTGTGCCTCAGTTTCTTCAGAATATAACTAATATAATACATAGTATGTTTGGAGGAGGGTTAAATGCAGAGACTTTGCAAGTGTTTACTAATATTCCTGGTCACTTGAAGAAGATGCCATTTGCCTCCCCAAACCATTCCCTCCTATGAATAAATGCTGAGTATATGAACATGACCTGGCATGGCCCAGGAAATCTATTGCCAACATCCAGACTGGAGCATATTCCATAATGACCAAGCAGTTGAACTTAAGGTCTCAGTAAATATACTTGGAAATTCTGTTTAGGGGTTCTTGGATTTTATTCTCTGAAAAAAAAACAGCCTTCAAAGGACAAAGACTATCCAATCTCCATAGATATCTGCAATGTTTTATGAACTGTGGCCTCCATCTTACTTCCATGAGGAAAGCTAAGAATTTTACAGAGAAGCCAGCCATATCAAGGGACATAATATCTTCAAGTTTCAGTGTTAGTCAATCCAGAAACCATATACCTGTAGACTTTACAGTATATGAAAAAATTAAATGTCTTTATGGTTAAGCAATTCTAATGAACTTTTCTGTTGTTTGAACAGGGGAACTCCAACAGAATAATCAACAGATGCTACCTATGTATTATTAGTTTTTGTTTTTATTATTTATTATGAGTGATTTCAGCCAATATCAAAACTATTAAACCAGTCACAGTGAAGTAGTCTTGTGCCTGAGATTGTCCCTTCTTTCCCTGGTACTATCTATAAAATAGGAATTCCTCAAGATACATTATGTTTGTGGTAGCATTCATATCCTCAACCAGTCTCTATCCCACAAGGGAAACAGCACAATCAGTGGTAAATCTTGCTTGCAAAGTCTTCATTCTGATGACCTGAAATACTGAAGCAAGTGCTGTGCCAAACCCAACTCAAAGTCTTTGACTTTGAACTCATTTAACAAACTCATTCTCAAGCTCTTCTCTGTTGACCTTTGCTCCCTCCAACTCTCCCACCAGAGTGAGTTGATATCTGATTTCCATGGGATGGTGTGGCAGTTTTAAAGAAAATGGCCCCCAAAGGGAGTGGCATTATTAGGATATGTAACCTTCTTGGAGTAGGTGTGGTCTTGTTAAAAGATATGTGTCACTATGGGGGGGGCATGCTTTGGGGTCTATTATATGCTCAAACAATACCCTATAAAATAGGATTGTCTGCAAGATGTAGGACTCTCAGCTACTTCTCCAGTACCACATCTGCCTACAGGCCTCTATATCCCACCATGATGATAATGGACTGAACCTCTGAAACTGTAAGCAGCCCTAATTAAATGTTTTGTCTTTATGAGAATTACTGTGGTAACAGTAGCTGTTCACAGCAATAGAAACCCCAACTAAGAATATCTTCATATCCTCTTCCTACAGATTTATGGACATTTGTTGTTTTTCTACACTCTGGAAAGACTACCAAAGTTTCAGATTTCTCCAGCCTCACCCAAAGTTTAGATTCATACTACTTTCTATGTTAAGAATACTTATTGTTGGGTGCTGGTGGCGCACACATTTAATCCCACAGTACTCTGGAGACAGAGGCAAGTGAATCTCTTGAGTTTTAGAGCAGCTTGGTCTGTAATCAAGTTCCAGAACAGCCAGAGCTGCACAGAGAAACCCTATTTCCAACCCCCCGCCCCATGAGTACTTGTCTTCCCAGCAGACCTAACACATTTCTTCCCAATATGAACACAGTATGCATAGATATTGAATGCCTTAATCATTGAACAGAGCAAAAAGGGAAAGGACTGGAAAGAGGCATTTCTTTTTTAAAACTTAAGGAGAAAGGGAGAATGAGCACCCCCCCACACACACATCCCTGAGAATCAGTCACATTCTCACAGAAAACAAAGCACAGAGTCATAACAGGAGAACAAATGGGATAAAGTATGGAGGATTTTACAGATGATTTGCCTTAGAGACTTTCATTTCACCAGGCCAAGGCTGACGATCACAGCTAGGGCCTCACACATGCTCAGTAAGCACCACTGACTACAGCACCAGCCTTCCATGGCAACCTTTCAAAGACTGTACTACTTCAACCTCATCATCTTTTATTTTCTCTAACTTAGTACCTTCCATTTGATCAATTCCAATAAGAATACAGAGGGGCTGAGAAACTTTTGTATACCATGCCCTATGGCCTGGCCAAGTCATTCTGTGAAGACAAGATAATCTTTTTCTTAATGATTGTAAAATAGAGAAAGAGGGATGAGCAAAGCATTTCTTGTGAAAATCTGATTTTCTTCTGTAAAGTGGGAGGTTTTCTCTGTGATCTCTGCCTACTGACTGAGTAGATGGGGATCAGGGGCTTCTGAACCTCAAAGTTAGAGAAATGGAAAATGTAATAAAACTTAAAGTGGTCTTTTGTTTTGTTTTTGTTTTTAAAGAAGAACCCACAGGTCACAGGTAACTTTGTTGGTGAGGTCCATGGATATAAGACTGGGGGACAGAAACAGTGAGAGGAAAAGGTAGGCGATCTGGAGAGAAATCTCAGATCAAGCCTGTGGCTTTCACGGGAGGAAAGCCTGGAGCCACTGAGCTTTCTGGCAAGTGTGCTACCTGCTCCAAAGCTGCCAAGGTCTAGAGCACAACCAAAACCCCCGTCTGTATTTCCTTGACTTTCAAGTCTCCACAACCTTCAAACCAATCATCAGGCCACTAGAACATTAATAGATATATATAGCCTGATGAGAGGATAGAAATGCAAAGTCAGACACAGATAAAATGGAAGATGAGGAAAATTAAAAGCTAATTCCTCCCGATCTTTGAAAGGTTAACTCTAGGTACAGGTTGTTAGGGTTCAATTCAAATACTTACCACTGACATGTTTTGAAACTTGTTCCCCAGGTCATGGAGCCATCTGGGAGGTTCTGGATACTTTGTAAGGTGATTCCTAGGTGGTTGATTTTGAAGTTTATACCCAGGCCTTAGTTCCTTCCTTGTTCTCTGCTTCCTGGCCTTCCATGATATGAAAGACTCCAATGAACATGCCCACAGTCTTCACCAACATGATGGACTGGAACCCTCTGACACTGTGAGTCAAAATAAGTATTTTCTACCTAAGTAATTTCTTTCTGGTATTATAGTAACAGCAAAACAAAAGTAGCTAATAGAGTGATAAAATTATAAAGTATTCTGGTGAACTTTTTGCTTGTTACCTGGACATTTACTTTTAACTTTGTAGATAATTAACTTCTACACACATAACAGTATTTTCATATTATTTCTAAAAGTGTGTAATATTTCTTCTACCATGGTTTTAAGCACTTTTATAGACTCCTTCCAAATGAAATTTAATCAGTTTTGCCCACCATATGCTTATACCTATGAGTTTTTGTAGTTAAACTGTTTAACCATATTTTTATATTTTTAATTATGTTTTAATAGGTCCAATAAAAATATTTGTTAAATATGAGCATATTAGCTCCTTTTCTACTGCTTTAATAACATAGAATGACCAAGTCCACTTATGGAAGGGGTTTATCTGGGCTTACAGTTCCAAAGGGGAATGGAGCCAGTGGGTTGCAGACATAGTAGCTGGATCTGCTCATATCTGCAATCGCAAGCAGGAAACAGCAAACTTGAATGGTGGAAAGAGTCTTGAACCTCTTAAAGCCCTCCTTTAGTGACATACTTCCTCCAGCAAGGCCTACCTGTCAAGCATTGCAGCAACTCCATCTGCTGGGGACCAAGTGTTCAAATGCCAGAGCCTATGGAGGGCATTCTCACTCCTACCACCACAATGCGACATGACCTGTAAAGCTCCAGTCCTGTTGGAACACATGTGGCTTGGTTTCTATGAGACAGTTGAAAAGGTATGGAGTTGGCTCTTCAGAAGTCTCACAAGCATTGTTACTATGTCAAGAAACCCCTTATCTCCTTCTGAACCAGTATGGCTGCTTGCATCTTCAGGTAGAATAATTTTATTCTCCTGAAAATGAGTTTGACTTTTGTGATTTTAACATGGTCAAAGAATGCAGCAGAAATGACAGTTAATAACTTCTCAGGCCAAATCCTTTGAAGCATTTCAGTTGTCACCTGATCTCTTGGCACGCTAGCTCTGGGAAATCCAGACACCATGTAATAAGATGTATGACTACACTGAATGGCTTATGCTTTGAAGCAGAATCTTCAAATATTGTGTGGACTAAAGAGAGGTTGGGCAGGCTACTTCTGCTCCTACTGTTATCGTGAGAATACCAGGTAAGTTTGACTGGAATAAGACACCTGGGACATCTTTCTTCTCTGGTAGAGAATATGTACAACATAAGCACTAGTTTCTTTTTACCTTCAAGGATATCAACAACTCCAGTAACAACCACCTAGCAGAGCCAGGTATCCAAGCAATCTGAAAAAAAGAGGATGTTTTAAATGGTAGAGTTTCAGATATTTTTATAAAGCAAAAATATTTTTATAGTACATATAGTTTTTCATGTTTAATAAGTATTTCTTGATTGGACTTTGAAATGGCTCAAACTATTGGTCTCTTATCATGAGTGTGTGAAGATTCTTGCATTCCTGAACCCCCCTTTTTTACTAATCAAGTTTATAAGACATTTTCCTGCTGATGTTTTAATTTTATCCCTGAAATAAAAGAAACATTTTTGATTTATATTTGCAACGGGGAAGTTGTATCTGTTGTAATCAATGCACAAGATGAGACACTCTTCTTCCCTTCTTAAATAAGTGAAAAAAGCTCATGATGATTGCCATGTCTGGGTAGCTATGTCCCCAAGTTTTTACACACCAGTGTTCAGAAGCAATCTTAGAGATATGATCCACTGTGTTCTAGAAGTCAATTCTAGAGAACCTGAGGTTCTCTAATGCAGGAAGCAGCTCTTCTCAAGGTGGGTATGGTTCTAAATATATAACTGCCTTCCTTTTATCTCTATAATCCAGTTAACTATGAACCAACTCAACTGCTGTGAGAAATGAGTACAGTAGATCAGATTACCCCACTTCTGCAAGGATTTTTTTTTGGGAGCACACAGATGGTCAGTCTAGTGATTAGCAAATGCCTTGAAAATGACAGGACTATGGTTTGATCCAATCACTGACCAGGTTCCTAGCCAAGCCCACAGAATAATATATGTGCAAACTCAATATGAAGCAGGAAAACCTGCCATCTCCAAGCCACTCTTCTTTTCACTGTATAGAAATCCACCATTGTTTCTATGGCCCACAGGTGTAAACCCACATAAGCATAATGCATAGCTGTTGCATGTATGAGCACAGCTCAAACTTCTCTATCTGGTCTCTCTCCCTAGTCATAACATTCTTAAACCAGGCAGGTATTTTCAGTCATATTCCCTCTGCATTCCCACAATGCAATTCCTAACACAGTAAATGACGATATGCAGTGCCATTCTATGTGAAAGTATTAACTCATTACAAACGTGGAATCATAGTTCTACTTGCCTTCATTTCTCACTTAGTCATATATTGTGGACTTTTCCACCAATACAAATGTTTCTAGCTGCTTTGTCTTTTCTGAACAGCTGTGAGGGCTCTCTAGCCTCATTCCTTCCTGAGAGGAATTAAGGAAATTTTCTGGAGAAAAGTAGAACCACTTTTTGGTAGTTGTTTTGTTTGTTTGTTTGTTTTATTTTTTTTTACTCTTTGGGGGCCTGCCACTCAACTCCCAAATAAATACACAAAGACTTTTTAACTTATTGAATGCCCAGCCTTAGCTTGGCTTGTTTCTAGCTAGCTTTTCTTGACTTAAATTATCCCATACAACTTTTGCCTCTGGGTTTTACTTTTCTTTATTCTATTAATTTATATATCTTTCTTTCCTTCTTAGTCCGTGGCTGTCTGGGTGGTTGGGTGGCGGGCCCCTGGTGTCCTCCTGTCCTTTTCCTTTCCTCCTCCTCCTCACTTTTCCTTGCCTATACAGTTTCTCCCTGGAAGCCCCGCCTACCCTTTCTCCTGCCTTGCTATTGGCTCTTTATTAGACCAATCAGGTGTTTTAGGCAGGCAAAGTAACACAGCTTCCCAGACTTAAACAAATGCAACATAAAAGAATGCAGCACACCTTTTTATTATTAAATATATATCCCACGGCATAAACAAATATAACACATCTTAATAATGGACAGCACTTTTTACTTCAGTGGTTCACTCTCAAATGTGATTTGTTACAGGTTCAAAGCAGAGCAGACCAAGACATAGTGTGTAAAAATGGAACAGTTAAGGGAAGGGACATCTGAAGTCTGGATGCAGTGTGAACACTGTGTTAGGTGCTGCAGAGAATCTGTAGTGAAGGTATGCATCCTGTATGAATCCTGTCATTGCAGTGTGGTTCCTGTATTGAAGGCACACATCCTACATGAACTCTTAGTTGCTGAGTGGATCCTGTGTTAGAGGCATGCATCCTATGTGACTACCCAATGGATGCTGTGTGAATCTTACAGATGTGTGGGTTTCATGTGTGTGTATAAATTCTGCAGTCATTTGCCCAGCACAGGAAAGAAAAATTGAATGGCATGATAACATGTGTAACCTTGGTATTACCTTGCCAGGTCCTAGCTGGAACTAAGAGTACATAAACACTAAAAACATGTCAAGGATGCCATTTAGATGAATATGGTAGAATCATTAGAATGCAGGGATTATGGCAGGTCTTCTGTGTCCAGACACACTTTGCAATGACTTTGTGAAGAATAATCTTCAATGTGGAGCTAAATACGGGAAACCCCTCTCTGTTGTTGCCTTTACTGGACAGCTGCTCACTTTCACTGGCATCAGTAACCTCCAAATCTACCTCTCTTCAGAAAAGTCTTTATTCTCTGAATGACTTTTAGTTCATGCTGCTGGCATTAGAAACACTGAAAACAGCAAAATACTTCTGGGTTAAAAATGATGAAAGAGCTGTATACCTATGTATGCCTGGCATTTTCTAGGTACCATGAGGGAAGCAACAGATGATATCCTACAGCCACCCATTATCCAAAACTTATAACCTTATAAAAGAATCAGTTTAATATTAAAAGTATGGTGGTGACATTGAAGAATAGTTCATTCTTTATGTTAAATCAATGCCAAAATAAGAAGAGGAAATGGCAGTGTTACCTGTGTGTGCTGCATAAATACAAAACATACCTTCATCCAGCCTCCAATAAACATGGATGTGGGAAGGAAGAATTTGAGGCATGCTGTATGGGATTGGCCCCAATCTATATTTTTCTGGAAGCTTAAGCACCCATGGCACATGCATGTGGGTACATGTACAAACATATATGCACACACCCACATATGCATGCATACAGAATTTCATATTTAAACGAAGAGTCTAAATCATATTTCCCAGCTCTCTTCTTTCTAACACACTGCAGAGAAATATGAGCAAACTGTTTTCCATGCTCAAAGCTCAAGAGCTGTCTGCTCCTACACTGAGTGGCTCTATACTGCTAGGGATTAGTGTCTTCCCTTGTGTTTTCTTTCTTGTTCGTGAAACTGTCTTTTGTGTGTCATAACATCCAGTACTTTCTACCTCCTGTAAAGTGACATTTTTAATAGGTTATAAATTGAGAAACCACACAAACAAGGTTTTAAAACAGGCTTCAAAGGACAGGTCTGTTTGATGCCCTCAGTAAACTGCAGTGTTTCTTTCTTCCTGCTCTCTCTCTCTCTCTCTCTCTCTCTCTCTCTCTCTCTCTCTCTCTCTCTTCTCACACACACACACACACACACACACACACACACACACACACACACCTACTGCCGGTTGTTAGATGAGTGCCAGGGGGACCCAGCCTGCTGGTGGCATATGGTGTCCTCCTGTTCCTAGAACTAAGTTCCTGTTGTAGAGAGCATCCATTTTCTACAGCTTCTCCTGTACCCAATAACTCTGGTGAAATCTCTGTACAGAAGTGAAAACATTGAAGACACAGCAAGGGCTGCTGTCTCTGGGCACTCCACTGGCATAGCAGGAAGCTCCAGTTCCCTGGGGCTCCTTTGATTGTTAAAAAGAGAAGGACATGAGGGTGGGGAGAACTTAGAAAGTACCCAGGATAAAAGCACCCACGTTGTGTTCCAAGGAACCCTGGCTTCAGAAGAGTCCTTCGGGGACCACTTTCTGGCAAGAGCAAGAGACTTACAGAGGCCTCCACATGCCCTTCAGATACTTAGCCAAAGTCATTCTATCTCCCTGTCTGCCACTCATGATGGGCCATAAATTACAGTTTCAACAGGGGTTCTAAAGAAAGTAATATTTCAAAGTCATTAATTATGAAGTAAATACAACAACAACAAAATACATCAACTGTTTACAGCCAGGCAACAAATGAGGTTGATAACATGACTTTATGAACTTGCAGAAACACATTATCACAACGTGTTTGTATTACACAAATATTTAGAGTCATTTGTTGACTACATTGGGTGGGCTCCTATTTGATGGAATGAAATGAAAGCTAAAATTGAGGAAACAGAAGAGGACTGAACAAAATAGCAGAAAGAAGACCTGAGGGCTAGGGAGACTGACTGCTCATAGGTTTAAAGTGCTCCCTGCCCTTGTAAAGGACAGAAAGTCATTCAGTTCACATTGTGTGGCTTAGCCACCAGAAACTCCAGCTACAGGAGGTATGACACCCTCTTCTGGTTTTTGTGGGCACTCTACTCACACACACGCACGTACACACATGCAAGCACACACACACACACACACACACACACACACACACACACACAAGTTTCTGTCCCTCTAGCCAGCCCCTAAATAACCACACTGAGACTTATTATTAATTATAAATGCTCAGCCAATGGCTTAGGCATGTTACTAACTAGCTATTACAACTTAAATGAACTCATTTCTATCAATTTACATGCTGCCACATGGCTCATGGCTTGTTACCACATTTTCTACATAGCCTGCTCCCTCTGCACCTAGCTGGTGATTCCTCCAGGCCCACAAGTCTCCCACCTAACCTCTTCCTTCCTAGCTATTGGCCATTAGCTCCTTATTAAACCAATGAGAGCAACACATCTTCTCAGTGTACAAAAGACCATTCCATAACATATATATATATATATATATATATATATATGAAAATAAAATAAATCTTGCTTATAAAAGATGAAGACATGACTAGGAAGTGACAGTCGAAGACTTTAAGATGATGAGAAATGTATTCACCAGACCTGAGATCCAAGGGAGAGTAGGGAAAAGACACAATAAGGTAAACTGCCAATGGTGGTCCAACATCTGCACTCTGGGAAGTACTATGATGCCACTCAATTTCTAGGTAGCATCTTCAACCCTTCCACCTGCCTGTTCACAGAGGAAGAAATGTGACCAGACATGTCACTGATAAAAGAATCATCCCTATCGCAAGACTGCAGAATTTTCCCCATTCCCCAAAATCTCTGTGTACTAAACACACACACACACACACACACACACACACACACACACACACACACACACCCTCACTGGGCCAATACCAGTGAGTTTTAGAAAATACTACTCTCTTGGCTTATGAAAAAAAATGTTCACCGTGTGTAAACCCATCTTGATCTGAGATACAGAGACTGTCTACACAGAATGAAGTTGATTTTCATGGGCAAGAAACAATACTAATGGCAGAAATCATATGGGATGCTTTAGATGTTGAGATATAAGGAGAAAATGCAGGTAAAGAGATCTAGCAAATTATATCAGCCAAACTCTTTCTTTTTCCTAACAACTCGAGAGCAGTGATTTTTCCATGTGTAGTTGTATAGTATGTTCTTACCCTCCATTTTGTCTATTGCTACATGTTGCATCTGTGTTGAACACTAAATCAAGAAGGAATAAT
Source organism: Cricetiscus sungorus (assembly GCA_030556225.1). NCBI lineage: Eukaryota > Metazoa > Chordata > Mammalia > Rodentia > Cricetidae > Cricetiscus > Cricetiscus sungorus. Next base: position 977,533 of record JANBXA010000366.1, read on the forward strand.
AAGTTGATCTTTAAACATCTGTCTTCTCAGGCTGGGGTTAATGGCACACACTGGGATCCCAGCATTTGGGAAACTGTGGCAGGAGGGTTCCTGAAAGTTTGCGAGCATTTTGGGCTATGTAGTGATATTCTGTCTCACAAACATTAATAACAGAGAGGCTAATGGTAGTTAGATAAGGGAATAAATGTGATCAAAGAGCCTTGCATACATGGGATGCCATAAATAAACTCAATAGTTCATACAATTAGTATATATAACAAAAATTTAAAAAGATATAAAAAAATAAAAGCCAAAAAACTCCCTTATTTTAAACAGCTATTTAGCATTTATTCATCAGTTTGATTCTTATAGTTTGCTTAGGTCATCTTGAGAGTGAAATATAAGGAATAGACCAAACCAAAATTACCTCATTGTAGTTTAGAGCATTTTCATGAACTCCTTGGACCCTCGGGGATGAGTCAGAAGTAGGTTTGCTCCCTTCCTTGTGGGACCAGCTTGTGATTTGTTGTAGCTCCAGCACTACAATCTGTTCCACTAATTGGGCAAAGGCCTAGAGATTTAAATAAAAGACAAGACAGCAGGTCATTCGTGTAACAGGAATGTTGAAATGCTGAATGCCATTTATTGAGGGGAAGGAGCAGGCTTATATACTGACTCACAGCACAGTAGAAACAATCAGGAGTCAAGCATGCAAGTTCTCAGGCTTAGTTCCTCCCCAGCAGATGTGTTTTAGCAAATCAAGAAGAGTACCAAGAACTAACTACTCTGGTGCAAGATGTTCCAGCTAAAACTACAGAATGTTCCAGCCAACAGCTCAGGCTTGCTCAGGGTGTCTCAGAGGTCCATGCAGGGCCCTACATATCCCCCTTTCTTTTAATATAAACTAACACCTGTCTTAGGCAGCAGAGGACATCAGCACAATTCTTTACCCATCATGAGAGAGGTCACCCAGGCCTGTAACCTTCCTGTCTTAAGTTGGAAATTTACCCCCTTCTGCCTTACCCATCTCTGGAGATTAGTTCATCTGTAAGTTCAGCCATACTTGGCATTCTCTTGAGCTAAAGACAGTAGAATCTGTCTTGTTTGAAAGTTGGCCTGGGTCTGTCTAATGCTGTGTTGATGTTGACAAATCAGGCAGATAGCACCAAGGGCAAGGGCTATGATCCCCAGTGAGAGAGAGCTTGCCCATTCTCTAATCTGCCAGCAGGTTAAGTCCTTGTAAAAGGACCTTAGTAGACTGAGCCATTTGAAAAACAACAGACTAAGAAACATAGGTAGATGAGAGAATTGGGTTTGAGTTGCTAGAGGCACAAGTATGCCAGAACATGAAATGACTAGAAAGGGATAGCTTTACTTGTGGGACACATGTGATAGCTGTTCTGAATGAACTATCACTGAACCAGACTTAAGTATTAGGAAAAAATAAGCACAAAATGGTGTCCAGAAGAACTCAAAATCATTTAGGTGTTTTCACACTAAAGCTTGTGTTAAAAGATCTTGTCTTATCAGGGATTCAAGGTCAGCTTAAGATTTTAACATGTAAGAATTCATAATTGTATGTGTGATGGTCAAGAAGTCATAGAATATTTTACAGCCTGGTTCTGAGCCTGAAGAGTGGCCTTGCAATGGTGGATATGTAACATTCTCTTCAACATCTATTCCTGTTGTTGCGGCCTAGAGCTGAGAGCTGCTGTCTCTCCAGGGAGACCTGCAGTTGCTGTAGTACACTCATATACATGGCACGTCCCATTGAGAGAATCACTTAAAATATCAAACCCAACACACAATAGAAATCCAAGTTAGAACATCTGTGATAAAAATTTGCTTTCTAATTTTAATCAAAACTAACAGCTAGGTCTACATACAGCTGCTTTGGCTTTGACACTGGCCTATTTTTTAGAATATTTGATTTTTCAAGATCTCATTTTCTCCATGGTAAAATCATAGGGGAGAAGACGAGCTCTCGGTAAAGTGTGTATTAATTAAGGGAAGACCCAAGGCATTTGCCTTATGTTTACAAAATTGCACACCACTGAAAAATTGATATTTATCAAGGACAAAAGTCACTGCATAAATCAATAATCCCTGTGGGTGGTGTAAAAAAAAATTCTCAACTCTGCTTGAGTTTTATATTTTTATTGTAAGAGTCATATCATTTGTTGTATTAGTGAGTCCATGACGAGTAGGAACAAAACAAAAGCTATTGTATCAACAGGAGCCGCAAAGTTTCCTGGCTGGCATGAACAGCACAGGTTGTGAAGCAGTTGTGAGCATGTGACTGGCAGGTGGACACGGAGGACAGAAGATCGCATATGTTACCTTGCCTGCACTCGACTGTGCTCTCTTGAAAATACTCCCCCCCCCCCGTTCTGAAAACTCTGTTGTTAATCCCAAGAGGGAAACTTTGATTTTTCCTCTTCATTTTCAGCTGTATGAATATTAGTAAGTGCCCTGTTATTTATGGGAGGAGCATACATTTAAATACCACAGTGGACTCTATGTACATTCACATCCATTTACACACTGTGTGCATGCATAGCCATGTAGATTGACAGATAAACAGCAATAGTGCAACATCCTGTTGTGGTTTTAGAAAGGATCCTTAGACTTGGTCAATTTTTCTTTCTGTTATGTGGACACTAGAAAACTTAAATTAATATTTAACTGCAGCCATTGAATGTGTGCTGAAGATACTAACTTTGCTCTTGGGATTTCTTTATAATGTCTAATTCTATCCTTTTGTAAAAACCAAACACTAACCACCTGTGCTTTGATAAGGTTACTACTGGTAAAGTCAGTTGTTCAGACAATACTGACAAGTTTTAAATTTTTATGTTAAGGTAATTGTCCACCGTGTCACCTAATACAATCTATATTTTATCTATATGATAAGCCCATTGTTATGCTTATTTTGGAAGTGTGCCAAAAAATGAGCAGTGTTCAGCAGTGGGACAGATTATGTAACATTACTTCTTCATTTTTTTAGCATCAACAATCATGGATGTGGAAGCAAAACACATATGTAAGTTGGCTTACTGAATGAAGAAGAGAAAGGAACAAAGACAAGAAAATAGAGAGATTTCTAAGAAATTAGATCATGGCTTTTTAATAAAATATAAGTAAATAATAATAAAATACAAATAATAACTGTATACAAAATAAAGGAAAATATAAAATAAAGGAAAGAAAAGAGAAAATCAAGAAGATGGGAGGCATGGACTTCTGAGCAATTAGATCACGACTTTTTTAATAGAATACCTTTGAAACTTAAGACAACCCTGGAAACCAATGTATTTATTCAAACTAAAGATAGAAGACTGAAATTAGAGCTGGGAAAAAGGTCACACACACATAAGAAATGTCAATTGAAAAGCATGGACGTCCAGATAATGAATCCAAGAGAACTGTGTAAGCATGTTGGGCCTACTCTATAAAAGGCTCGATTTGTTTAAAGGAATAATGAAACTTGGCAAGAACTTCACAAATTCTGAGCAGCAATGCAGTAGGATCACTCATTAACAGACTCACAATGGACTTGAGGAAAATTTGAGTAAATTTTAACATAAGAGAATTGGTCTATTGATCAGCATGTGATGACACATTTGGGGTCTATAAGTACACGAATGTATTTTGTATAAATGAAAAGTATCTCATCATTATTTTGAATTATTTCCCCAAGTTGACATCTAAATCACTCAGTTGTATCGGTCACAGTCTGAGTTGTCACCTTGCTTCCCTGGTACCATTATTTAATAACTAATCCAGATCAAGTCTCTTAAAATATAAATTAGTAGCACTCACGGTTTTTTAGACAATTGCTAAGCCAGGAGTTAGGAGAGGTCAATGTGTGGTAGTAGCTTAGGAATACCTTGACTATTCAGGCAAACTTGGTGCCTGAGAAACAACCTCTGGTCATCCCTAGGCTTCTTGGTCCTTGGGACATTCATGTGAAACTCAGAGGTGACACACAGAACATGGTGTACAAGATAGGTGGGGATTACTGCAAGGTAAAGTGGGGAACCCTAAAGAGTTAAGAATGACCAAAGGATCACTGTAGAAGAGAGAAATCAGGGAGGGAATGGACACTGGACAGAGGGACCACTGTGTACACCCACATTTCAGGGAGACTCTAGAACACAAATCTCGCCTAAGTTTGGTCTCCTGCCAAGAACAGAAATCATCCCCCTATTTTCCCACACATCACCTTTTGGAATACAAGGAATAGTCCCTGAAATTTATGGTCTTTCTTCCATTTCTCCAATCCCATATTAGAATAAAGTTCTCTGCTCCTCCACTCTCTGGCCCCTGCTTTGTTTTGGCAGAAGCAGCAGTTAAGAGTCCTGCAGTGATGCTCTGGGATTCAGAATTGCTCCCTCCTAGCTGACCTGAAAAGCTTGCCTATGACCTGCAAGCAGAAGTCTCCTTGCAGATTCCTGCATTCCCCTGCACCCTGTACCCTCGGCTTCCTTGTAATTGTTACACTTGCGTGTAACATAATGAATACTGGGCTAATGTCTTCAAGTAAACACTTGTACTTCATTCAGCATCCGCACCAATAAGTAATTCAGAAATTATCAGTATTCCCATTCATATTCATGCAAATTCACTTACGCAGATTACTAAATCCTGAAGGCATAAGAACCAAAGGGAGCTGGTTACAGCCTGAGTATAGAAATATCAGTAAAACCTGAAATCACATACCAGAGCAATGGCATTGTAATTCTCAGAGCTTCTAATACCTGCATCTTAGTACACATCACAGCTATGAGAACCTAGATTAATGTGGCAAGACGTGCCAGTCCTCTTGTGATACAATGAAGTTTAAGGATTATTTGTATGTTCACATGTAATAGAATCTCACTAATTCAGCTGCCAGAGTATCTACTTTGGCTAGCAAAAACAAAGAAGTCACCAATATTTGCTAAAATATGTACAAGGTATATATATATAGTAACTGCAACCCAAATAACAACGAGCTGTCTTTGAGGAGCCTCGAAGGAGACTCCTTAATGACTAGGAGAGAAAGATTTTTCAATTACCATATTCATTATTTTATGCAAATTGCAACTTTAACAGCTACTTATCTGTGTTAAAAAGCAATTTGTTCTACTAAGCGGTTTAAACATTCTCCTTAAAACCTGGTTTATCTGTTTAAGTTGTTGAACAATGTCTTTTCTGGGTCTGAGAGACAAAAGAAAAATTCAGGCTGGCTGTCCCATTGTTTCTCCTTGCCCACAACCCTTCTTCATTGTTTTGTTTTCTTAGGGTTTTTGTTTGTTTGCAGAGAGAGAGAGAGAGAGAGAGAGAGAGAGAGAGAGAGAGAGAGAGAGCATGAAGTTGGGTGAGGGGGAGGGAGTTGGAGAGAAAAATATGATCAAAATACATGTTATGAAAATTTGAGATAATAAAACATGTAATTTAAAACAGAAAGGGGCACATGTTTTGGTGATTGTATTTCAGTGATTTTCTATATTTTTAAGTGAAGAACTGCATCAGTATCACTTGTGGAGGTGACTGTGTGTGTGTGTGTGTGTGTGTATGTGTGTATGCATGTGTGCATGCAGGCCTGCATGTGCATATATATTTGCCTGTTGGTGGGCACACATGTGTGCAGGGTTTCAATGTCCACTCTCATATTCTTCACAGGAAAATTACATTTTTCATGAGAACATTTCATAATAAGACTTGAGTAGAAACCATTATAGTGGGGCCAAGTGTTTGCTCTCGGCTTCTTGGTGATTGTTGCTGGAAACTTTCCCCCAATTTGTATTGTGTTACAAATACACTGATGATAAGCCACCTGGCATGCGACTCCCCGAAGTCTGATCCAGGCTGACAAAGTCATCTGTACTGGGTTTTCATTCTCATCTCTTGGCGTGATTTGCTTTCCTGGCATCTGCAGGGACCTTTCAGCTAAGGGACAAACTGGAATGTGAGCTTCAAGCAATCTGTGAGACTGATATCCTGATATCTTGTAACCTTTTGGCTGCAACATTCCTACAGTTTTGTCGTTATTGTTGTTATTTCCTTTTATACCAGAGGATTTAAGACTTAGCTCATAGTTATCCGGTTTAAAAACAAAAAATAAATCTATGCATGTTCCCATACCCACCCCACAGGCTTCTCCAAAGAAACAGAAAGATAACAAATATTAATGTTCAGAGTCACTTCGATTACTAATAGGCCAAGTGGTAATTTTTCAGGATCTCTGGATATGTAATTCTAATTATAGACATAATTTACAGAAATGTAAACAACAGCCTTGCTACCCTAAAGCCACCAATTCTGTGACTTGCTTAAAGCAGTGAAGTTCCAGTATGTCCAGCTCTAATGGGATCCGTTAACTCCTGCCAGTTGTAGTAACCCAAGACTAGACTAGCATGCCACTGGTTACCTCAATTGTGATGGTGGAAAAGGCCAACAACACGATCTTTGATAGACAGATAAGTGCCCCAATACAAAGATAGGAGGGACTGACATTCATGAGGTCTGTGCCACACCCTGGCCCTGTGCTCACATTAAGGTCACATGCTAGATCCACAGGCTGGGCCTAGGAGGTAAACTGAGGCCAACTTCAGATACTACTATTAAAAACAATTCAAAAAATAAGGGCCTGTGGCTCCTCCCCCATAAGGTACCCCAATGTTGTGAGACTTCTTGTGGGAAAAAGTACCCAAGAAAGGAAGCACTTCCTCAGAATACCTAGCCAACATGCTGAAGGTACTGAGATATTCCAAAAGTAGTTCACAAGACCTCCTGCGCAAGACAGAAGACTCTCAATTTAGTGTAAGAATATTATCCACCAAATCATTCATATTATCTCACTACAGGGATCGTCTCAAGCGTCATAGTTCCAATAGATTGCATTTGCTTTTCCTGTGCAATCAAAGTATTCCTTCTCTAGGAAACTGAACTTGGACCAAACATTGTTGTGAAATACGATTTTACCTGGGCAAAGATGTGTTACATTTGTTGATGCTGTGGAATATTACTTTAACTATGTAAAGGTGTGTAACATTTCTTTCTGCTGCATTTGCCTAATGATATAAGGATGTGCTACACTTGTTTATGTTGCATTTGTTTAATTATGAAAAGTTGTGTTGTTGTTTCATGTTGCTTGCCTAAGGCACCTGCTGGGTCTAATAAAAACCTGAATGGCCAGTAGCTAGGCAGGAGAGGGATAGGTGGGGTTGGCAAGCAGAGAGTAGGAGGAGAAATCAATAACAAAAGAAGAAGAGAGGAGAGATCAAGGGAGAAAAAAAGGGAGACTTCAGAGGAAGAATCCAGGCAGCTGCCAGCCAGCCAGACATAAGGAGCAGTGAAAATAAGATAAACAGAAAAAAAAAGTAAAATGCCCAAAGGCAAAAGGTAGAAAAATAGAAACAGGTTAATTAAAGTTAAAAGAGCTAGCTAGGAATGACCCTAAGATGGGCTGAACATTCAAAGCTATTAAGTCCCTGTGTCATAGTCAGGGAGCTGGTTGGTTGCCTTATAAAAATGGCTGGTACAAAGCATCCAAACTGTTGTTTGAGAACTGTGACAGGACATGCTGTAAGTCTCTCAGCTCTCCCACCCCTTAAACCTCTTAAACATCCTCCAGTTTCATGCTCTTCTTAAAAGAATCCCCATGTTAACACTAGATATTGATGATGCTAATTTGTGACCATCAGGAGATATGTTTAAGAAAGGATCAATCATGCCACACCACTTAAGGACAAGAAAGAAGCAAGGCAGGATAGAGGAAGGACAAAACAGACCACGGATTTCAGAAGCACAGTTCTTACCCACTCCTGTGGTCAGAATACAATGTGTTTGCTTAGTCATTAAATATTTATTGGGTATATTCTATGTGCAGGTCACCGTATGAAATGCCAAGGATATTACAACGAATGAGATATGAACAAGGTGGTCCTGCCTTCAGCATCTGACGATGCCAAGTCCTAAACAGTTTTGCTCTCTCGGAGTTTCTCACTTCCTACTGTCCTTTCCTTTTGTGAATTTTGCTCTAAACACTTATGAGTCTACTGTATCCTGAGCCGGCCATGTGTCTGCACTAGTGCTCTACTGTCTGGCCTCTCCATGCTGGGAAACTGCAGAGAAGCAGGCTGGGAGCACGTCTCATTGGTAAGACAGACTCCAACAGTAAAATCGAAAATAGGATGGCCCAAGATAATATACTTCTAAGAATTTAGCAATGAGAATGTTGGTTTTGGTGATTTACATATCATACCTATGTTTTTAACTCCCATAAATATCCCTCATACAAACGCATTAACTTCGGTTAATAAAGAAAGAAAATTATCTAAGACAATAGAACTAACAAAAAGCCAAGACCAAAGTCTTGCTTGTCACCTTGACTACACCTGGAATGAACTAAAGCCCACTTGGCTGGATTCACATGTGAGAGGTTTTTTTAATTGAACCACTTGAAGTGGGAAGGCCCACTTTTAATTCAGATCTGTTAACGTGGGCCACACTTCTGCTGGCAGCTTGTGTAAAGGGAATGGAAGAAGGAAGCTTGCTGTCTTTGCCTGCTTGTTCTCGCTCTTGCTGACAAGTCCATTCCTTCACTGGCATTAGCGCCTACTTCTTCAGGATTCTGGAGTATGCTGAAGACCATTTGAGACATCCAGCCTCATAGACTGCATAACTATTGAATTCTTGAACCTCCTTTTGGTAGTCTGCTATTGGAATACAATATTGGCTGGTTAGAAGTCACTGTCTGCCATAGACTATCAGCTTTCTATCTAAAGCTCAGCAACATGAAAAGTCCTTCTCTCCCCAGCAAGGCCTCCTGCTTTCTACATGCCCATATCTGGAAAATGTCCCTGGGCCTTATCTAAAAGCTGTCTTTAAACCAGATGCCTGATTCATCTTTATCTTGACCCTTGGCACAGATCCCCGCTAAGAAGACTTATGCTAGGAGCTCTGCTATAGGATCCTACAGCCACGCACTAAGCCCTGTGATAGGACTGTGCCACTTAGTCCAAATTAGGGTTTGATCCCAGCTTCCCCAGCCCTACATATTCCTTTTACTCTGGAATATATTCACTGAAGTCTGTCTCCAGGAGCTTTCCCTCTGTCTCATGTCTGTGCTCCTGTGTCTCATACAAAGTTTCCTGTCCCTCCTTCTGCCTCTTTTCCATCTTGGATTGATGGCCAACAGGCCAAGAAAGAGGACCCCACAGACAGCTGTACTGAACTTGTGGACAAGCCTTTGAGCCATTCTAATAAATCACATATTAATTCTATCAGTTCAGTTCCTGTAGAGAGCCATGACCAATATACCAGTATAGCCTAATCTAAGAGTCATTGTATGTTCTTGGTGTCTGAACTATGGTAATAAAAAGTAGACCATGATCTGTAGTTATCTATGTTGATTTTTTTAAGTGCCTTTCAGGTTTACTTGAGAATAAGCAAGTAGAAATAAAAGGCAAGCCACAAAATGGTAGGTGATGAGGGCTGGCAGGGGATTAATATGAGCACTATGTCCAAACTGTCGTAGTTTGTTTCTGTTGCTACCATAAATGCCCTTCCCTGGTAGTGAGATCAACAACTAACTTATCCACCATCATGGAGCCCTCATCTAGTACCTATTGGAAACAGAAGCAAACACCCATGACTAAACACTGAGTTGAACTAGAATCCAGATGCAGAGAGAGAGAGAGGACAAGACCAGGTTGCAGATACACATAAAGACAGCTGACCTGAACAAGGAGGAGCTAATAGGCCCCCCAGACTGATAGCTGGGAATCAATCCAGCATGGGACTGACTCAGACCCCCTGAATATAGGTCTCAGCTAGAAGCACTGAGCAGTCTAAAGGACCTCAAACGGTGGAACCAGGATGTATTCCTGGTGCACAAAAAGACCTTACAGACACATCCCCCATGGAGGGATACTCCCTTAACCTAGGGACAGGAGAGAATTCCTAGTCCCTACTTCAAATGACTTGACAGATTTACATGAACCCACCTGGATAGCATAGCCCTACATGTGGAATGGGGGTGGGGGAATGGGAGGGGAGAGTAGTCAGGGTGCACGTGAGGGGGAAGAGAGGGTAAGAGGAAGGAAAGGAGGGAGGGAGCGGGAACTGGGATCGACATGTAAAATAAAAAACAAATAAATTTAAAAAAAAACAAATAAAACACCATGACTAAGGTGACTTATAGAAGAAAGAGTTTATTTGCATTTACGATTTCAGAGGGTGGAGTCCATAATAGCAGGGACAGTATGACAGCCAGTGGCAGCAAGCTGAGAGCTCACACCTTGAATCACAGCATAAAGACAGGAGAGCAAACTGGAAGTGCCAGGAGAATTTTAGTTCTGAAAGCCCACCACTCGCAGCGCAGCGAGGCAGTCCTTCCAGTAAGGCTGCACCTCCTAACCCTGCCCAAGCAACTTTACCACATGCAGACCCAGTATTCAAACACTGATCTTATGAGGAGCATTCTTCTACTTCTTCCTATTTTTTAATTTTAATTTGAAACAAGATTTATTTACATGCCAATCCCAGTTTCCTCTCCCTCCCCTCCTCCCCTCCTCCCCTGCTCCCACCAACCCCCTATTTCATTCCATTTCTGTTCCCCAGGGGATCTTCAAAGTCTGTCATGTCATTTGGAATAGGGCCTAGGCCATCCCCCATATGTCTAGACTGAGAGAGTATCCCTCTATGTGGGATGAGTTCCCAAAGTCCATTCATACACTAGAGATAAATATTGAGCCTCTATCAGAGGCCCTGAGATCCTAGTTCATGGGGTCTGGGTTGGTCCTGTGCTGGTTTCCCAGCTATCAGTCTGTGGTCCATGAGCTCCCCCTTGTTCAGGTCAGTTGTCTCTATGGGTTTCTCCAGCCTGGTCTTAACCCCTTTGCTCATCACACTCCTCCCTCTCTGCAACTGGATTCTAGGAGTTCAACTCAGTGCTTAGCTGTGGGTATCTGCTTCTGCTTCCATCAGCTCCTGGATGAAGGCTCTAGGATGGCATATAAGGTAATCATCAATCTCATTATCAGGGAAGGACATTTAAGGTAGCCTGTCCACTATTGCTTAGATTGTTAGTAGGGGTCATCCTTGTAGGTCTCAGAACATTTCCCTAGTGCCAGGTTTATAAGGAACATTCTTATTCAACCCATGACAGAAACCAAGACTTTTATGTTGCATTACCTACTTGGTTCCCTTATTAAGATTGCTACTATTAACCCTGAACATCTAATTCAAATACTTTCCAACCTCATCACTCCCACCCCAGTATCTAATAAAGCCACTATCTTTACAGTGGGTATTTTGCTTCCTGGTATGAGCTTATCTCAATGTGCCACACTGTGAGGAGGCCACTGTCTCCCTTTCCACAGCACCACTTAGCAAATGCAGAGCTAAACAAGTATGATGAGAGGTCTCTAAGCAACCCTAGAGATTCCTTGTAAGTACACATTAATTGTGTCCAGGCTGCTAATGTTTAGAATAGACTTCCTCACCATGTCCCCCTACCTGTCATAGTATTTCTCCAGGTTCTTGGAGATGTATTTTTCCGCTAACCTAAAAGAGAAATATCACCTCCAGTCATCCAGGCTACTGCCTCCAACATTTCTAAGTTAGAGATGCCTCACTGGAAGCATTTTTAATTAGACAAATGCTATGGGAAAAAAACCTGTTTGTCTCAGATGAGCCTTAAAATATCCAGAAAAGGGTAACACTGATGAAATTTAACTCTTCCTTCCCCCTTACCCATTCTTCTGCATATAACATAAAAATCTGGGCTTTCTGAAGTCCTAAGTGAATGGGCAGAGAAGGTTGAGGAGAAGGGGTACATTACTAGGCCCTATAGGTAACTATGAGTTGGAAGTGGGAAGCCATCTTTGGGGAGATTAGGAACAGACAGGATTCAGAGATTTCAGAGATAAACCCTGAAAGGAAAAGTATCAGCTCAGGACCCCCAAGACCAAGTTCTCAGCACAAAGGATATTTATTTGTCCCAGAGTGACAGAGGGCAGAAATAAGGGACAAAGAGGGGGAAAAGAGGAAAATGAAGAAGGGTAAGGAAGCTAGGGAAAGGGGACAAGGGTATTTGTCCAGGAGGGACAAAGGACTGCCTCTGAATTGAGAGAAGACAGATGTGGCATATACGAAAATGGCAGTTTACAAAGGTACCATGTCAGGATGAGGTGTTTAATTTTATTTGGACATGTTAATTAAGTGACTCAAAGGGGGTTTTTGATTGCTGAATTTCAGTACTTTGATGGTTGGACCTTGGTGGTCAGCCTCAGGAGGAAGGACTGGCCAAGTAAGGGAATAAACCTGGGGGTTAGCTTCAGGATTGTAACCTAATGTTTTCATTGTTGTTGTTGTTGTTTAGCAAGGCTGAGGGAGTCAGGGAGAAGCACAAGGTCTTCCAGAGCCACATCCTCAAGTGGGCTAGTGTCCCTTCAAACCCTGTAGACTTTTCAATTTTGACCTATAATAAATGCATCTTCAGCTCATGTGCTTCTCTATGAAGCCTCCTAAAAATGAATCCTTTTACCTATCTTAGCCTGTTTCTAACTAGCCCCAGACCTTTTCTGCTCCTTGCTTATCTTGTGTTGGTGCAAAATCAACCAAGTAGTTATAAGATGTTCCAATGAGGACAGTGTGCATTCACCTACCTCTTCATCCAACAAGTAGGTTAGCAGTGTGAGCTGGAAGGTACTGATCAAACCATTCTGCTACCTGTGATATTTTAACGGATGTACACCTCCAAATAGCCCTGGTGGAATGTATAAAAAAATCAAATTTGAAAAGTTTGCCCAGCAATGCAGGAAAGACTATGTAGGATGGGAAGCAACACAGGTAGGATGCCACCAGCTACAGAAGAAGTGCTGTGCAGTCACAAGCTGTCAGTGAGGGATAGTCACCCAACATCAATTTACCATCCTGGCAGTCATCCAATGTTCAGCTTCCCATCCTGTCCAGATTACACTGAGGTGCAAATGAGCAACAGCTTTCTGAAAAAGTGCAAGACCTTCCTGTCCTGATACAATTCTTCCAAGTTAGGCTGTGCTGGTAGAGGTAGAACAGAAGACTTTCCTAATGAGGTTGGAAATCGATGCAACTTGCCTACACTTTAAAAGTAAATTTACCAAAGCCTGTAAGGGCAAATTTCCATGTAGTCATATTCATGTTCTATTGCAACTACAACATGGATGTACAGAGTAGCTACATCCATGATATATGTATGTGCACATGTATAATTATATTAATATGAAAATAAAATAGCTTCAAAATTAGCTACTCTGTATAGACAACTAAAGGATACAATAACTCCCATGAAGGCTGTTTTTGTGGGTCTCCCTCATACAAACAAGTGATTCATTTATATAATTTTCCTTTGCTTCTGGGGACTAAGACATTATCAATCTACTTATTATACCAGAATATAAATGGTTCAATGTTTCAAACATTATTACTAACTAATAGAAACAGCAGGAAAAAAAAAACAAAAGACAAATTTATTTATTTGCTCTGTTTACATTTTTATTTTAAAAGGCAATATTTGAACATAACAAGTTTACTTCATTATAGGCATTTTGGGGGTCTAAAAAAATGTAGTGGCTTCAGGATCATGCTAGAACCCAGCAAGCTAGTTATTTACAGGCAGACCCACTACTGCTGATGAGCAGAGAGCTTTAGTATAACCAGTAATTAGATCTACTTCCAGCAATGTACAATACAGAACCACACTGGAAGGGAAAGTTGTTCTTATTTTCCTGGTGTGGTATTTCTTTAGTCATACACAGTAACACACAAATTGTTATTTCATTATTATTCCCAAGAGTCTCAGTTATTTAAAACAAACAAACAAACACACCAACAAAAGAACAATGGGCTAAGGCTACTTCATGGTCTGTCTCTTGCCTATCTCTATCTCCATATTCTCCATGGTGGTTATTTTTCTGGGGGGATACATTCCATCATGGTGGGGAAGGCATAGCAATGGTGGCCCTAAGAAGATGATGATGACTGAACCTTGGAGGTGCTCACCTCCTTATATCTCAGTGTAGCAAGAAACAGAACCCATACAGAATGCAGGATCTAGGCAGTGTCCTGCAAGGCCCATCCCTGAGAGACCCTCTTCTTCAGGATAGACCCCACTCCCCAAAGTTCCATAACCTCCTAAAGCAGCACTGCCACCTGAAAGCCAAACATTCCTGTGAACCTGTGGGTGGCATTCCAGATCCCAGCCTGATTTACATGACTGAGGGGCTCCCAACAAGACATGTGCCGCCTCTGGCCACACCCTCTGTCATCTACATCTCCAACACTTGCGTCCACTTGAGCACCTGTCACTGGAGTCAAAGTCATGTTCCACCCTTCAGACCACAGACTTGGTTCCAACCTCTAGACCACGGGCCTGCATATAAATTGTCTTCTTAAACTTCCATAAAATAAGCCTGGTCTATTTAGCTTATTATGTAAACACAGCATCCTATACAGTGTTTGTCACACATACTAAAAACTCTATAACCACTGAATAAGCACATAGCTTCATTTTCTGGGGAAACTTAAGAAGAGTCTAGCATTCTTCCAGATACATCCTAGATAGATCTGTCATGCCAAAAAAAAAAAAAAAAAAAAAACAGTTTACAAATTAATATCTATTAAATCCCATGTAGTAACATACGAAGCAAATACAAGCTCATTGCTTCTGCAAATATGTTTTTTTCTGAAATGATGTAAATGTGGGAGGGAAGGGACCATTCTGAGTGTCCTGTTTCATATACTATGATAGCAGGATTAGCTATTCTATAGGCTGTTAACTTCAATGATGACATTTACCATGAGGAGAAGGGAAGAGAACTGAAATGGGAGAGAATAATAAATTGTTCAATTGTACTGGCTACTTTTATATCAGCTAGGCATGAGCTTCAGTCATGGTAGGAGGGGACCTCAACTGAGAAAATGCTCCTACCACATTGGCCTGTGGACAAGCCTGTGGTGCATTTTCTTGATTGATGATTGATATGGGAGGACCCCAATCACTATGGGTGGGAGGGCCCCAATCACTATGGGTGGGAGGGCCGTCCCTGGGCAAGTGGCTCTGAGTTGCAAACAAAAAAAAAAAAAAAAAAAAAAAAGCAGGCTGAGCAAGCCATGAGAAGCAAGATAATCAGCACTCCTCCATGATGCATGCATCGGATTTAGCCTCCAGGTTTCTGCCTTGAGCTCCAGATTTGTCTTCTTCAGTGATGGACCTTGATGTAGAATTGTAAGCTGAAATAAATTTGTTCTTCCACAACTTGCTTTTGGTCATCGTGCTTAACACAGCAGTAGAAACCCTAAGACTGGCTGATTCTCTACATTATCCTGTGAAACTTGTAGCCCAGAAAACTGAGTCCCTAAAATACATTCTGCACCACCACCACCCCAAAAAACCTACCCAACCAATTGCATGACTTCTTAGGCCTAGCCTCTCTGACAAGTACTAAAAGCTATAGACCTATAATCTGGACTCTCTTCCTCACACTGCAGCAGAATGCATGAGAACTCTCATTAAGATTACATGCACGCACATTTCCCCATTATCTTAAAATACCTTTCAAACTCCTTTGTAGCTCTCTCCTTCTTAGCAAAAAATGGTATTAATATCTACTCACCTTCAAGGAATATTTATAGTGTACAATGAGTCAAAAGAGCTGAAAAATTGCATCCACATGTTATAATGGAAATGTCTAAAATGATTAAGAAGGAATTCATCCCAGCTTCACAAATCTTTGCAGCTTTCCAACATCACAGAAAAGCCAGCAAAAAATAAAATACTTCATGACATTTCTCAGAAACAGAAAGAAAAGAATGTAAATTTCAAAGAAATGAGTGTCAGCAAGAGAAACGGAGTGCAACAGCATTAAAATAGGACTCCTGAAACCCTCGGAAGCTGTGATAAGCACATCTAAACTGATGAGCAACAACCACTGACTGAAACTATGCTCCACATGGGTTGGAGGGAGGGCTCAGTGGGCAAAGGCTCTAAGCCTGACAGCCCGAGTTCCACACTTAGGACCCACAGGGTACAAGTAGAGAATCAGTTCCCAGTTGATGACTTCTGACCTTCACCATGGCGCACACGTGTCAGCACAGCCAATGAATGAATGAACGAATTAATTAATTAACTAATTAATTAATAAAAATAGATAACAATCAAACAAATATATCTAAACCATGTTTTAAGGGTAATGCCATATCTTAATAAAGACACAGATAACTCTGGTAAGGACTATTTCAATTATGATTGTAACTACTATGAAACATTGCTATTATTTTGTTATTAAATAGGAATTTTAACCCATGTTTTATGTCTGTGATTGTTTTGCCTACAGGTGTGTGTATGTACCATGTTTGTGCCTGGTGTCTGTGGAGGTCAGAAGAGAGCATTGGAACTGGAGTTACAGACAGTTGTGAGCATCCATGTGGGTGCTGAGAGTAGAACCTGAGTCCTCTGGAAGAGAAGCCAATGCTACTAATGGAAGTTATAAGGCAAACAATGTCATGTCTCATTATGACCACTGTTCTATCTTACTATTATTCTGATCTCATTTATTATGAATAATGCAAAAACTGAAATAGCACACTATTAATGTCAACTGAACAAACCTAAACTGAACATACACACAGAGAGAATTTAATTTCTAGGCTGAGAACGGTCTGTTATCTTTGTGAAACCTTTTGATTCTTGGATTTGGGTTCTATGTGCACATGCCATTGTTGGCCCATAGGCCCTACAAGAAAACCTCCTGCTTCTGATTTGCTAAATAGATACCTTGTCAAACTGCCACCAAAGGACATATGTTTATACTTGTGGATAAGCACTCCCCTGAGCTTCACTCAGAGAGGTCTCTCCTTCCCAGGGACTGGTATGTGCAGAGACTCATCAAGGTGTGGAGAATTACTATCTGTTGAGTGTTAAGTACATATCACCCCTCCCAACTATCTGGAAACATTGCAGAAGGGAGCAGAGGATGCAAGAACCTGATGATGGGCAAGAGGGCCATGCCATGCTGTCTTCTGGACATGACCCTGCACTCTGAATTCACACAGCTATGGCTGACTACATAGGCGTCACCTTGCAGGATAGACATGGGGCTCAGGGCGTCCCTGCCACTGTGGGGGAGGTGGCTATTCGCAATTGGTTGCTGGATACAATAGTGTTCTTTCTATTGCTGGAGACAGTAATCCCTTCTTCAGCTTGTAAAAGACAGGGTTATTGTCTCCAGTAACAGAGCCATTGATGGGTAGCCCTTTCTCCACCCCCACTCCCACATGGGTGGCCCTGGTCAAACTCAGTGGGTCACAAAATGAAAATAACAAAAAGGTGTGATAGTGGGAGGAGGGTTTGTTGGGAAGAGGGGGAGTGCTGGATGGAGGAAGATGAGAGGTGAGAGTAGGTGTGATCAGAATGTATTACATAGAAGTGTGAATTTGTCAGAAGTAAGGCAACTTTTAAAGGAATTAAAAAAAATAAAAATGAACCTCACAGCATTAAAAGGAAGACTTTCTTTCTAAAAGGTAATGAAAGACCACAGCAACTGAAAGCCACAAAATAATAATAATAATAATAATAACAACAATAATAATAATAGTAGTAGTAGTAGTAGTAATACCAGGAACCATATCTTAGGTTAGTGTATAAAATCTGAAAGCATGTGTTTTCATATTTCATTCTTTAGCTCTTTGAAAGGCAATGATTTTAGACATTGACACAATATTCAGGCATAACATAAAAGTGCAGAGAAATGCAGGGAAATACATGTGTATTAGAGCACAGTTTCTGTATTCTACCCAAATTAGGTTCATATTATTCTGTAGGAGATAATGGTAAATTGAAATATATCTTATTTAAAATTCCCAGAGTCATCACTGGGTAACTAAGTAAAAAAGTAGTTTGAGGAATCCATAGAAGAATTGATCGGTGAACTAAAAATACTTTCTCAAGGAAAGAGAATGTCAGAAAATAATAGGAGAACCAAGAAGTAAACAGATGAGGTCACAAGGAACCCTGATTGAAAGGTTCAGTCATTAGTAAAACCTCTGTAAATATACTATGTCCAAGCAAGGCAGCCATCCAACATGACTGACACGTTCCACACTGAAAACATGCCACACAGGGACTCAAAATTCACATTCTTTCCCAGTACACAGGGAACATTTTCCAGAATATTCTGTAGCCTGTAAGCAAATCTCAGAACTTCGGAAAGAGTGAAGTTATGCTCTGTTTGAAAAATAAACCAATCTTTATATGTTTACCTATACTAACAAATGAGATACAGACAGAGAGACAGCCTAAATTTCAGTCACAGAAGATGTCATTAGTTAAAATGGGAAGTGGTTTGCCCTGAAAGAAAAGAAAAAGAACTCCACTCCACAACATATCAAAGTCATTTGGTTCATCTGAGGCATGTGCTAGTACCAGATAGTTAGTGAAGGAAACGGGCCTATGGTGGAAACATCAAGTAGCTCACACATATTGTAGAAAGGGCAGAATCTGAAAAAAGATTACTAAACATCAAAACACAGAGCCCAAAGCACCGAGGAAAATGAGTAAGAGGCCTGTAGCTGGGTGTGAGGTGATTATCAAGCTACATCGATAAAAGGGGGGGCAGAGCTCTGGGCCAGTGACAGTGATCAGCTGGGTCCCCTCCAGCATCAGCTAACTGGGTGGACTATATGTGAGCAGTGAATGATAATCCTCTGGTTGGGCCAGGAAGACAGACACAGAGCATGTGGACCTCTCACTGGCTCAGCTCATGATAACCTGGATAGCCAACTGATAAATCAGAAGAGACTACCTCAGCCATCACCCTGAAAGACCAGGACAAAGGAAATTCAACAGCTTTCTCCTTTGGAAACCCTTCTCTGGAAGTTTCTCTCACTTTTCATGATTACTCACTTTTGCAAAATAATTCTAAGTAACACTTCTGCTTTGAGCACTGTTCTCACAAGACTCCACATCATTAATTTTCTTTAGCATGTGACAACAAACTCAAAGCCTGTCCCTATCTTATCTTTGGTGACAATGAATATCTATCATATTATGTCCTTGGGTCAGGCAAGAATAATGTGAATGGTGATCCTCACAATCCTTGCATCACAACCACCACTTTGAGAAATAATTACAGCTTGCAGACATGCACAAGAAAAAGACAATTCCAAAATCAAAGGCCTGTACTTCTGCCTTAGGTGGCAGCAAAAAACAAACAAAAAGCAGACTAACTTTGGAGTAAGCAGAAGAAAGGTCTGGAAATAGCAGAGTGTCTGTGAACTACAAAACAAAAACAATAGGGAAAAAAAATCTATGAATTTAAGAGTTGTGGCTATGACAAGATCAACAAAACTGGAAATCTTTAACAAATTCAGAAAATGAAAGCAAGTATTGCTACATTAAACAGAAATTGACTTTTATTGTGTGTGTAAGGATGTGTGTGTTTGTGTGTGTGTGTGTGTGAGCGCGCGTGCGTGTGTCTGTATTTGCACCATGTGCTTGCAAGGCCCTGTGGGGGTCCAGAAAGCAATGTCATCTCCCCTGGAACTAGAATTACAAGCATTATGAGCTCTAGTGTTGGTTCTGGGAACAAAACCTTGGTCCTCTGCAAGAGCAGTAAATGTTCTTAATTGCTGAGTCACCTCTCCAGACCCACTCACCCACTCACACAGACATTTAAAAGATTATAAGGGAATTTATAAACAAACATGCTGAAGCATAAGGTAAATAAAAACGAATAAACTAGTAAAAATAATGGACAAATATCTGAATAGTTGTACTGCAGAGAGTGGAGAAGCTGGCATAAAGTCATCTAGTACCGAAGTACAAGTCAAAATCATAAGATACCACTGAGCACACACTCATAATAATGACAATAATCAAACAGAAAGATACTCCTGTTACAGCAGGTTCCCCCCCCCCCCGCAGGCGCCAGCCTGCCGCCAGTCTGGGCCCACAGCCTCATCAGCCCCAAATAACACTCAGAGACTCTGTATTTGATACAATCCTGTTGGCTAATGACTATCTTTGTTAATGGGCTAGCTCTGCCTTAATTATTAACCCATTTCTACTTATCTAAGTATTTCCACGTGGTTATCTTATCCGGGAGCCGCAGCCAGCATCTTCCGGTCTACATCTTGACTACTCCCTTCTACTTCCTCTTTCCTCCTTGTCTCCTAGCCCCACCTGTCTTGCTATCTTATTGGCCACAGTGCTTTATTAACCAGTATGAGAAACATATATACAGAATAACATCTCCCATCATACTCTGGTGTGGGCACAAACATGTAGAAGATCTGGAACCCTCATTTATTACTGGTGATTAAATAACATGAGTCTACAAGTTTGAAAACAGTTTGGCAGTTTCTTAAGAAGTTAAGAACAAAATAAATAAATAAATAAATAAATAAATAAATAAATCAGAACAAAAAACAAAACCAATACAAAACAAAAACAAACAAACAAAAAACCTACTACGTAATCCGGTAATCACTTCTTGGAACGGAAGTGAAATGAATACCTTTGTCTACACATCTGTATTGTTTTAAGTAACCAAACCTGGAAGCCATTCAAATGCCCATAAAATGATAACGGAAGAAACAAAGCGTTGTAAAATAGCAGGCAATGTTCAGCAATGAAAGAATGAACTGATCACATGGGGGACAGTGCAGATGAAGCCATGAATTGTGTGCAACTCTGAGACCTAATGCAAGGGTTAGACACCAAATATCTGATCTTTACAGAATAGCACATAAGGTACATTTATAGTCAAGAGGCAGGCAGGGCAGTGGGTCTCTAGGACCAAGCACGGGATAAAAAGATCACTTGCACATTGGTGGGAGATCAGTCTACAACTATAGATTTGCTTTGAAGAAAAGAGAAAAGAGAGAGAGAAAGGGAGAGAGACCATAAAAGAGGGAGCCATTATAGGTTTGAAGAGAAAACTGAATCTAAAGAAATGTCCAGACCTACAAGACTGACCCCAACTAACAATTTGAGCAACAGTGGAAAGGCTACCATAAATGCCCTTCCCTGATAATGAGATCAGCGACTAACTTTTCCACCATCATGGAGCCCTCATCTAGTAGCTGATGAAAACAGAAGCAAACAATCACAACTAAACACTGAGCCTAACTGGAATCCAGATGCAGAGAGGGAGGACAAGAACAGGCTGTAGAAACCTATAGAGACAGCTGACCTGAACAAGGAGGAGCTAACGGCCTCCAGACTGATAGCTGGGAATCCAGCACGGGACTGACTCAGACCCCCTGAACATGGGTCTCAGCTAGAAGGCCTGAGCAGTCTAAGGGACCTCAGACAGTGGAACCAGGATGTATTCCTGGTGCACAAAAGAACTTTGTGGGCACATTCCTCATGGAGGGATACTCCCTTAACCTAGAGACAGGAGAGAAGTCCTAGTCCTTACTCCAAATGACTTGACAGGTTTAGATGACCCCTCCTGAAGAGCATCACCCTACATGTGGAATGGGGAGGTGGGGTGGGAGGGGAGGGTGGTTGGGGTGCATGTGAGGATGGGAGATAGGGAAAGAGGGAGGGAGGAAAGAAGGGATAGGGAACTGGGATTGATATGTAAAATAAAAATAAAAAAATAATATAAAAAGAGATCAAATAGAATTGTACTCACAATATGGTGGTGGTTATATCATGTAAGCTATATGTCAATAAAGTTGAAAGATTTTTATGAAAATTAAATACAACTATTTCAATTAAAATATCTGCTTCCTCATAAAAAGAAAAATGTGAACTAAAGGTATACTGCACAGCTTTTACGACTCGTGTTTGCTGAGTCTGTCATGCACCCAGTGTATAATGATACAGGGACTCTATTCACATCTGGAACAAAATATAATTTAGTATTTTCTTTTCTGGAGAAATTTTGTTTACATATCAAAAAATAAAATTACATATTTCTTAACTCAGTAATTATACACTTACTCCCACTGATGCAGAAAGACGTGTTTATATTATATTCATTGGAAGCAAAAAACACAGACTACCCAATAGTCATCAAGAAAAGATGGGGCTAGCATGTGGAATAACCCTCAAATGCAGATGTGAAAACAACAATGCTAAAATGTATTCACAGTAACATGACTTTACATGTACATTTTTTTTTCAGTATTTTGTTAGAACTAATAAACTCAGCAAAATGGCAAGATACAAGGTCAATGCTCAAAAATTAGTTGTTTATATTTATAAAAACTAGGAGCCTCCAGAAAAGTGGCAGGATACAAAATTAACATACAACAATCGGTAGCTTTTTTTCCACCAATAAAAAAAAATATGTTAAGGAAGAAATCAGAAAGATAATCTCATTTACAACTGCCTGGCAAAATGAAAAGTAAAAATACCTTGTAATAACCTAAAAAGGAAAGGGGAAATCTACAGAGAAGCCAGAAGATGCTGAAGAAGAAAGTTGAAGAAGGCTCTAGAAGTTAGAAATAAACGAGATTAATGTAAAACTAATGTAAAGAGTCCCTACCAAACCAATCACCAGACTCAGTGTATCACATGATCAAATTCCAATTATATTCTACAAGGAAATAGAAAAAAATAGTTCAAGTAGAATAATCCCGAACAGCCAGAGCACTCCTGAGAAAAAAAGAACAACACAGTAAATATCACCGCACATGATTTCACACTGTAGGGACAAAGTGGCATGGTACTGGCCTGTGAATAGACACGTAGATCAGTGGCGCAAACTTCAGGGCCCAAATACAAATCCACATGGATTTTTATAAACATGTGACCTGACCGACCTTTGAGCCCTCAGCCCCTGAGTGCTGGGGGGTGTGGGTATGTACCGCCACACCCAACCTGCCTCCTTCCCTTTCATTAGTATCTATCACTCAACAAGTCCAGCCCCAGTGCAGTAGAGAACCACAGGCAGTGAGCAGTTACCATGTCATCCTTCTGCATGTGCTTTCGGGTGGGTGGATCCCTGTAGACCAAGTGTCCGTTCAGCACTAGGACTAACCTATATGAGCTCTGGATCTTATTCCTTGTGAAATTGGGTGAGATCTAACCTTAGGATGTTGCACTGATCCCTAGGACCACCCACGCTCAAGATCATCTGTACAGACACTCCTTTTGTCTGTGTTCTGTCATATAAGGACTGAGCACAAAGGACCAGTGTAGCTTCACATTTGCCAGAACTCTCTGGTCTTTGAACTGTTCTGAACTGTCCTCATAACTCCTCACAGCTCACTCCAAGCTGCTCAAAGGTAAACTGCAAACACAAATTCTCCACTGTGATAGTCCAGATGGAAGGCTGGAGTGGCCCCATGAAGAACTGGGAGATGTAAAGTTGGTTTAAGGCGGTTTAAAATTGGCCTAGCCATGGAAAATCCTGTGGAGCATCTACTGGTCAGGGCTGAATGAGTGATGCCACCCTGCCCCCAAATAGGAGGCCCTGGAGTATAGTTTCTTCATTACTGAAGGGATCTGAGGCAGATCAGAGGGGCCAGTCAGAACCCTTCTTTCTTTGTCCTGCCACTTGTCACCTAATTCAGCTGCTGCTTCTCTTCTGATTATAAATTTGTCAGCTTTCCCTCACTGCCCACCTCATATGTATCTTGATTGTCATCCTGGCTGACTGACCTCAAGCTTTGGTCACTAACCCAACTTTGCCACCACTGGTCCTTAATCAGAGAAACTAGGGATTGGAGTCTGTAGAGCAGCCAGACTCTCAAAGGAACAACACCTCCACAAAGAGAGCAATTCTGTCACTTGGTGGATTACTCCTTTTATTTTCTTTAAGGATTAAGGTGAGTAGGTAAAGTTCACTTAAAATTTGCAGAGTTCTTGATACACTGCTTATACTAAGAGGCATGCAGTTTAGAAACGGCGACTATCAAATATCCCAAAAGTGAAGCAAAAGTTAGGGATACATATAAACATTTGAAGGAATTAGTCACTAAAATCCTAGTCATTCATGGCCTTGAGAAAGCATCCTTTCCTTGAGAGTTCACTTGCAACTCTGTGTCCATTTCCCCTCATACTGACTGTCAGGCTTCAGTGTCACCACAGATGACAATGAGCACAGGATTCAGCCTACTGTGCAGAAGAAGCTCGCTGGGCTTGATGGGACATTAGTCTAATGGTTGGAGAGGCAGAGATGGGTGTGAAGCTGGGCAAAGTCCTCCATGTTGAAATGAAATCCACGGGAGTGTGATACATAACAAACATTTCACCAGCAACAAGAGTATCCAAGGAGACACTGGAGATCATGACTATAATTCTATAGCATCCAAAACATACTCTGCAAGTCCAGGTTGCAGTTTGTAATAGGAAAAAGGAAAGGGAAACTTTAAATATCTCTACTTAGAGGAAATCATAGAAAACGAAATCTAAAACAACATAGGACTCTTAAAGAACAAATGAAAAGTGGATTACAGAATGAGACAGAATGCAGAACTCCATATGTGAGCTGAGCTGAGTGTTAGTGACTATGAAGATGATGTAGTTTGGATCTTGAATGTCCCAGAGTTGTGTAGCTATGGCTTTGACTTGAGACACTACCTTCTGGAGAGAGGAGGGAGGCTCACAAGACTGGAAAGGACCAGTGGGAGGATCTAGTGGCTAAGTGCTTATTGTGCAAGCCTGATGACCAGAGTCCCATCCCCAGAATTCAGGGTGGAGGGAGAGAACCAACTCCCAGAAGTTGCACACCCCTATGTGCACACTATGATGCCCGAAAAGAGAGAGGAGAGAGAGAGAGAGAGAGAGAGAGAGAGAGAGAGAGAGAGAGAGAGAGAGAGAGAGAGAATCAGCAAGTTAAAGAAAGTTTACCAAAGTATCAGAAAGTTCAGACGGTTACAAGATTTATTAGTCCTTCCCCCAATGATTACAAAAGCAGTTAACAGCTACTAGCGGGGAGGAGACTCTTTGCAGCCTTTGTGAGATGTCATCATGTGGGTGGGCTTTTTGGAGACAATTGTTTTTGAGACAACTATGCACCTGGAATTGTTTATTTGGTTTGTTGTTAAGGCCCAGTCTGGGTTGAATAGATGTTTGCTCATGTCTTCTCAGGGAAAAATCACACCAGACCCAGGAACTGCATGACTTAGTCTCATGGTGCCATTTAAATGGGGACATTTAAAAAGTGAAGTCCAGTGAGGAAATCTTTAGATGACTGGAGATGTGCCTTTAAAAGGCATAAGGAGGACCCCACCTTTTCCTCCTCCTGCCTTGTGTATCCTGGTCATGGGTGAATGGTTTGAACCCATCATGCATTCACCAAGATGTGCTACTTTGTCATTAGCCCAAAGAGCATGACCACAACCAACCACAGACTCGAACCTCCAAAATCAACCTTCTATCCACTGTGACCCCTGACCGCTGGCCCAGTTCACGGGTCCACTCATAAGACAGCTGATCCTACAACTCAGGAGCATTGGCACATCCCAGCCTTCAGTTGACAAAATGTGACACAGAAGAAAAGAAAAGTACAGGCAGACACACATATACCAAGAAGGAACAGAACTCAAACTGCACATGAAGCAGAGGTATGTAGGCCTCTCCCACGATGTGAAATTTTGGTGGGAAATTGTGTGACCGGAAGTGAGAAATAGCCTCTCCTACCACCCTAGTCCTTGTACCCAAATTTATTTTCTGATGAACTTCCTGCATTTCTTATCCACAAAGGTCCCTTTTCTCCCCACCTCCAGAAAGAAGATTGTTCAAGAAGCTAGGGCTGTGTGATTTTCTTACTGGAGCTGTTGGAGTTACTTTAACTGCTGTGGCTTTCTGCATTAGGAAAGGCCTCTCTGGATGCCTTGCCCACACAGGTACCTACTACCTTCTCGGTATGTACCCAGTTGTCATCAGCCAGACTGATGCTTAGCTTCTACCCTCGGGCAGCATTCCTTAAGTTTTCCACAGTGCCTGAAAATAAAGAAATAACATTCAAACTCATTGTTACAGTGAACAGAGTTCCCTGGAGCTGACTTGTAACCAACCATTTACATGCTGGCTTCCCCACTGACCCAGGAAACATATGATGCTGATTTTCTCTCCTGACACACTAAACCATATAAGAAGGCCCTGCAAAGTGCCCTAGGAGTCAGCATAAGGTTTTGTGAACTTGTGAATTCCTGAACCTATGCATATAATGCTATAGATTTTATCATCACAGAGAGATTTAAACAGGATCTTAACCTCACTACATTCTGTGTTCTGGCCTGAACACTGAGAAAGCGCCCCCTTCACAGTGCTCATGGAAATATTTAAAGACATGATGTTTCCAGAGGACCAGGGGCACTGCAGACACTCAATCTATAAAGTCAGTTTCCATTCCATCTGTGTCTCCTTAGCCTTGTTTATAATCTGTAAAGCTAAAAAAAAAAAAAAAGGATAAGGTCAATGGGCTCTAAGGTCTTTATCAACTCATCATCAGAGATATAGGTACAGAATTGTCAATAATTTATTTGGAAAAAAACCCAGAAAACTCAGTAGAATTGAACAGCACAATCCACAAGCTTGTTAGAAATACCCCACTTAGGCCGTGACACCCATACTTTTTTGCAAAAGTCTGCAGAGAATCACAAAATTAAATTTCTATTAGGACAGAAAGTGATATTATATACAGTGACAGGAAATGAATAAAATGTGGCCTCTGGCACCAATATGAATGAATCTTCAGACAAAGAATAAGCTTTGTAAAGCTGGATGCTTGCATGAAGTTGGAACGTCCATGTCCGTGTGTTTGTGAAGGCATGAGAAGAAGGTGGTGAAGAGTTTCCAGCATTCTGCTCAGGACCTGGGAAGCATTTGGTGAGAGTACTCATGTCGGGTAAACTCAAAGTGTGCACCCTTAATGCTCCCATGAGTTTATTAGCAACAACAAAACCCTCCAACATGCCTGGCTAGTTAGTGATGGAGCTGCAGTTCCAATTGGGCTGCAGAACCTCAGAACCTGGAGCGTCTGCAGAGCTTCCTTGTCAGGGCAAATGTCTGCATACATTTCTGAGTTTCTCCTTTGTCTGTCCAGCTTGCTCCAAGAAGTTTCAGGGAGGAAGATGGCAGCATTCTGGATACTGGTCCCCAAACTTCCTTTTGATTCAAGGTTTGTTTCTTTATGATTTTTTTTTTGAGGATGAGCTGTCCCTGTGTTGGTTAAGGTTATCTGTCAACTTGATAACATCTAGGTTGGTCTGGGGGATGGGCTCTGAGATGCTAGTGTTAATTGTCTAGGAAGCCCCATCTTAATTGTATAGGACTACATCCTGAAGATAATCCTGGCCTACACAATAGAGAAAGCCAACCAAGCATGCATTTTGTTGCTCACTATTTCTAACTGTGGATATGATGTGACAACTGCTTGAAGCTCCTGCTGTCTTGACTTCCCTCTGTGATGGAGTGTACCCTAGAAATGGGAGCTAAAGTTAGCTACTTCCCTTCTAAGCCTCCTTGTCAGAGTATTTTATCACAGCAATGGGAAAAGAACCACCAAAGCCATTCCAATTTTTGCAATAGTCCAAAGAGCTAAGAGGTGTTCTCGATATTTTACATCACAAAATGACTCAGGGGTCAAAAGCACTTGCTGCTTTTACAAAGGACCCAGGTTCAGTTCCCAGCACTCATATCTGGAGCCTTACCTGTAACTCTGGTTCCAGGGTATCTAATGCCATTGTTTGGCCTTTTCAAGCTCTGCATATATGTGGGACACATACAGACAAACAGGTGTATACACTTATACATACATTGAAAGTAAATAAATAAACTTAAAAAGTGGAGAGCAGACTCTTTCCTACCCAGGATTATTCTATCTGCTGTTTCACAGCTTCTTCAACAAATACAAATTTAACACATAGTACATTAGCAGTACCTGAGGAGAAATATGGTGTTGAATTAGCACAAATACTGCGTTTGTACCAATTGCATAAAAATTAATGATTGTGTAATTTTCTCGGAGAATGAATTATACAAAAGATGATATAAAGAACAATGTGCTTAGGACAAAAGAATAAGTGTGAAACACATTTCAGACCATCTCCATGTGTGTGTAAGTGAAAGAAACCAGTTTCTGAACTCTAGCACAAAAGTGAACAGGAAAAGAAAGGAGATTGTGTTTCTAATCTGGCAGCACCTGGAATTCATAAATGACCCAAGCAATGAGACCTAGCCTTGCTAACAGGCTGGAGAGCCCCAACCCTTCCCCCTCACATCTACAGGAACCATAGTAAGCTAAACTGCCTCTGGTTTCCAAGAGCACAGGGATGCTGGAGGTGATAGATAAATCAAGAAAACCACACACAGCCCTCCAACTATGAAGGTGCTGCTCATGAGTGTGCTCTCATGACTTTATTGCACTACAGCCTCTACACCTACTGCTTCAGCCTCCACAGCTGTGCCTTTGAATCAGCCTGCCTGACCCCAGGGAACCTTTGCTTTACACTATTCTGTTTAATCTTCAAACCTGGATGGAGCCCTTCTGGATCATCATAGCTAGAACCAGAAAGGGCTGCTGTATTTGCCTGTGCAGGCCTTTAGAAGGGGCAAGGGAGAGGCACTGGGCTTTTCTCTCTTTCTGTGGCCTCATAAGGATGCTTGTCAGAGTGAGTTCTTGAGGTCAAAATTGTCTGTGTAGGTTTTCCAAATAGCATTCAAACAGTGTTCAAGAGCATCCCTCTCTGTGTCTTTTTACTTCCTTGTCCACTCATAGCACGGTGCACAAGGGAAATCTTGAGATGAAGCCAAATAGACATTAGCAAGCAGTTTACAGAAAGTGTGCATCTCAAATACTCCAGACATGGTATCTGCATCCACTTCCCCTGTCCTTGCAAACAGTATTCCCCCCAACCAGCACCTGTTGCTCATCACTTCATGGAGCCAGAAAGACACTTACAGATGACTACTTTTCTAGAGAAGAAGCTACAGGAAGAGAAAGAAGAGAAAGTACAGTCCCAAAGCCACACTGGACTAGTGGCACATCACTGTGCTGATGGCCTGTACCTGGGATGACCCGTGTCACTTGTCATGGCCCACTCTAATGAACCATCTTCAGGACACCCATGGGGCCCCAAATGAACAGAGTCTGGGTGGAGTTCGGTCCAGAGGGGTTGACTGAGGTAAGAAGCAAGAGGCTCAGGTGACTTGATGTGCAGTGACCGCAAAGGCTTGTCTCTGCTGCTTTCTGGCAATGCTCGCAGTGTTCAGCACAGAGTCCCCATTACAAATTAATGGATGATACAAGTGTTAGTGTCTAGGAAGCAAGATGATTTTACTATCCCGGGCAGTTTCTCAAGAATATCATCAGTGATGCTTTCTGGGAATGTCTTTGTCATTGGCATCTGCCCTACACATGGGAAGGCAGTTGCAGCATCCCTGGCTGATGGTCAGATTCCCATTTATGACAACCAAAACTGTCCCTTCAGATGCCTCTTAGTATATAGAAATTATCCTTAGTTAGGAACCACTGGTCTAAAGGATTCAGGGAAATTTGTGTTATCAAAATATCTAACAGTAGAATCCCAGACAGAGTGGCTAAAATTTAGGCACAATATCCAGAAAAGAGAATGAACACATCCATCAGCATTCTACTAGCCAAAAGTTGTCCTAAATCAAAGTGACATGAGAAATTGTCCAATGACCACTACAAATGTAGTTTAGCATGCAAGCTCCAGGTCAAGCAGGTGGTAGGAATTGAACTCTGCTATCAGTTGGACTCTGTCTGCTGCATGAAGGCTCCTCCTTGTGGTGGCAAAGTGCTCAGCACTCTACGTCTACCTCCCACTGGCTCAGACAGACAGACAGGAGACAGCATCTTGAATAATTCGAAATGAAACAAACTCCCACCATGGAGTGAGTCTGTTGTGACCATCCTAGAGCACATGTCCCTGAAGGGCTGTCTGGTAGAGAAACACTGAGTGAGGGGGTCTAATGGAATATGGAAACCAGGAATAGGCCAGTCCTACCTGCAAACTTAGATCAATGTTGGGGTGCAGAATAATCTCTAAGACTGCAAGATAATGTTTGGGTAGCGATAGAAACTGACCATGTCCGAGCAAACCAGCAGCCTGTGCACAGAGAAGTGTGGCACCCGATGGAAAAGCAGTTCCATGCTGCCCCAGGGCACTTGCTGCTCAGAGGGGGCACTGCTTGGAGCTGTTTTATGCAAATCCTTCTTTGCCAGATCTATGAGCACTTATTAAACATGAAGAGCTTTATGTATTCAAATAGCAGCACTAATCTTTGCCCTGCCTGCCTCTATTTGCATGCCTCGCCTTTCCTTCTGCCCTTTCTGAAGATCCCCTCTGGTAAACCTGTGCTTAGAACAGGCCCTCCCAGCTAGAAAACAGGCACTTCTTATTTTCTGCTACCCACAGCCCCCGGCCTGTGGGTCACAGACTGGGACCTGCTGAATGCCAGCGCCAGGCTAGGAACAGGAAAGAGATACAGTACCACCTTACCCTGGTTGTGGAGGGGGTTTCAGACTTACATAGCTAATGAGCAGCCTGTGCTCAGAAAGTCTATTAACTCCCAGTAATGTGTGCAAGCTGAGGTGTCTCTGAGTGGTCATGACTGCTGAACCTTCCAATGAATATGCTGTGTATTTCTCTGTAGACTGTCTTTTCCCATCAGCCCCGGGTCTATTTAGAGACATCTGCCTCTGGTGCTTCTGGTGTGCCAAATGCATGAATTAGAGAGAAATGAGATTAGTCTGGTCAGCGCTCATAAATTTACGTTTGTTTTTCACAGTTCCTTAAGAACACCGACTTGTGCTTGTTTGGGGACAACCTCAGCCAACAGGAACACAGAGCAGTCTGCATCAGGGTCACTGATCTAAGGGTTCTGATGGCTCTTGGGGATAGAATTCTGGATCTCCTAATAAAGTGACAACAATAACATCTGGTGGAGAGTCTTCCAATATATACATTCCTACATGCCAAAACAGAGCTATTCCTTTCCGAACATGAGGATAATCAGTGAGTCCCAATGTACATGCAGGATGCCCCTCACAGGAAACCCCAGTCTCTACTGTTGTCATTTTCTGGTCTGGTTCTGCCACTGCAGAAGCTTGCTGGCCCTCTTCGGAGTATTAAATAGAGCCTCACCTCCATTGATGCTCTGCACAGCTGCTGTGTGCTGAAGGTTGCAGATCTGTGTGCTCACAAACCTAGCTCTGCCTCCTACCAGTTGTGACCTAAAGCCAGTTTCATATCAACTTGCCATCCCTAAAATATGGGCACACCTGTCAGCTTTTACTGGCATTTGCAATGTGGCCTGTTTGATATGTGGCTCTGTCAACAGAGGCTGTTGTATTCTTTTGGGTCTTTCTTATTTTCTGAAAAACTATCCTTGGTTTCTGCCTCTGCTGCCATCTCATGCCCTCTTCCAATGCAAGCTTTGGAGGCTCAGAGCTCACAGCAGGCTGGCTGCTTTGTGGAGGAGGCTGGAGGGGGGGGTGACTGGGCTCTGTTTGGTACTGTAGCTTTCTCCAGCGCAGCTGCCTCTGTGTCTGTGTAGGTTTCCTAATAGAACAGCACTGTTGTGTGTTAGAAGAGCTTGCCACAGGCAGGATGGCTTGACCTTGTGTGCCTGTGCAGCTTCTGCTGTGTTAACTGTTTTATGTGACATCAACAGGGAGTTTATAAGTGTGTGTGTGTGTGTGTGTGTGTGTGTGTGTGTGTGTGTGTGTGTGTGTATGCTCTTGAGTAACAGAGTGTGACAATGTTGCTATTCCATAGTGTACAGTATTTGCACACATTTGCGCTGACAGCACACACAATCTTTAGAACAGATGTTTTCTCAGGAAGAGCAGTCTGAACTCTAATTGTTTCAAAACATCCCTCTCTACTGAAAATGTGCTGTGGTGACCTCACCCAACTTGTTTTTCTTACTTAATTCCCCTTAGCCCGCAGGCTAAGAAAATTCTATTTTTCCCTCCCTGAATAAATAGTGTTAACTCAGAAACACATGGCCTGTAGAAGTGACCTAGACAAACCTTCCAGATCTTTGGGAGATGCCTTCATAGTGATTGTAACTGTATTTAGAACATTTAGCATCTGAAGATTTGGCTAGTTTATGAGTTTTCAATTTCATATCAAGTTTCAGCTCACTTCTCAGGGGTTCATCCCATATAAAATACATTATCTGAGTAGAAATCTAAGAATTCCATTAAATTAGCAAGCAATTAATTTCCTATTAGTTCATCTCTATTGACAGTGGGAGATAGCTATAACTGAACCATTACTGGAATATAGGAAAGCTGATCTAATAAATATGTGAGCTGTAAGCTCATACGTGCATGAGGTTTATTAACATGCATGAGGTTTATTAATAACATACGTTTATTAACGTACATGAGGTTTATTATAATACAGGTTTATTAACCTGTAGCATATGAGCTGTAAGACCTTTCCCAGCTGAGTTTGCTGCACCCTCATTGCAGCTGTTAACACTAATGCAAATGCAGGGAAGATGTCTGGAATCAGTTGCTGCTGTAAACAGGTAAAAGTTAACAGGCAAAATACTGCACTGGGCTGCTAGCTGGCTAAGAAAACAGGAGTATGGTCTCAAGGATCCAGCTGCCAAATGAACCAGAAATCATCCTCACACAGGAGCACAGGTTACTCACACACTTCTTCCCTCATCCGGAGCCCAGTTTCACAGTTGTCACAGATGATTCTTCATATGCGAAAGGATTTCTGACCTTTGTGTTAATGATAACTATGAGAGAAATCCCAGTTAGTCACAGCGCAGAAACTACATCATACCTCTCACCAACACTCCTTCCCACTCTTCACCTCATACTAAACTGTCTTTATATGATGGAGATTATTTCCATCAATAGCCACTTTCTGAGAAAATAAGCATTCGTTTTCTGTTTTACTTTTTTGAAATAACATATTATTTAGTGAGAGCTTACTTAAATTGATGGAGGAATTGGGACAAGAACTATCTTCACAAAAGACACGTTTAAGAATCCTTAGGTGGGTAGGTATCTAGGGTACCAAGAGGCTCACCACATAAATCAAGATCCTAAAATGATGAAGGGAATATCATTCATCCACCATGACTACTTCCAGAAGCAGCACAAATCCCATATGGCCTAAGCATGGGTTTAAGGCTGTTTGTCACTGTGTTTAGTGAAAGCTTACAACAGTTCAAGTCTGAACTGAGAAGCTGGGACACCCTGCTGGGCAACCATAAAGTCCATCTTTTCCATTTCAACGTGGAAATAAATGTTTCACTTCTGTTTAACTCTAGAAAATGCTAATTGCCAACCACTGACCCCAGTCATCACCATGCTGCCAATCAAAGTCTAGAAGATGATATTTTAGTATGCTGATCCACCATCTAAGTCCTCAGTGATAAATTGTTTTTGTTTGGGTCTACCCAGAAACAGATCTCCTCAGGACAAGGGTCAGTGCACAACACAGGGACCCTTGGGGGAGTGTGAGCTAGCTAATAAAAGTGCTTTATGCAGCTAGGTGGGTATGTTGTGTACAACCCTGTGAGAACACTCTGGTAAGAAACTAAAACTTATACCACAGGGTTTCATAACTTTAAGTGATCTGAAATAATCATTCCTCATATACACACATACACACAAAAGACATAGAAAGCCCTAACCTTAGCATCTTGGCCTATGACTTTATAGGCCAAGAAAATAGGGTAATTGCAGGCATAATCAGTAAGATGTGGTCATACTGGGGTAGGTTAGATTTCTAATTTAACAAGATTAGTGTCATCATAAAATCACAAGGGGATTATGCAAAGGAGGAAGGTTCTGTGAGTGTGGAAATGGAGCTCAATGAACATCGAGGATTGGAAGCTGTCTCCAAAATTAGAAAGAGCCTAAGAAGGATGTGCCTAGAGTGGCAGAGCCCAGCATCATTTCAGTCCTCATAACATGGGGACAGTAAATTTCTGTTGTCTGTGGGGTTTTATTTAGCTTTTTAAGAATTTAGCTTTGGCAAGTTCATTCACGTATACAATATACCTTGATCATAACCATGATCAAGTTCCCAGTCTCACTATCCTCTCGTTCCCTGAAACATTCTGCCCACCCACCTTCATGCCGCTCCGTATTTCATAGCCCACTGAATCTAACTAGTATTGTCTGCTGGAATTTTGCCTGATCTAGCTGTAGTGACTGGGTGTGTTTCCTGCAGGCAACTCTAGCCGTAGGTAACCATGGCCACAGTGAGATCATGAATATGTGAGCCAGGCGATGTCCGCTATTTTCACAGCTTTCCAGTTCTTACATTCCTTCTTCTCCAGTCCTACTATATTCCCTGAATATTTATATTATTGTAAGCCCCCAAATTTGTCATCCAGTTCTGGAAGGTATTGACTCTAACTCGGCCATTGGTCAAGCACTGATCCATGGAGCGTTGACTCCTCCACACCCTCTTGATTGTCATGTATACGAAAAAGAGGATTTTGACAGAAAAGTCCTTAGACATTAGGATGTATGTTCTAGCAGCTGGGACTCGTTGAGAACACCACCATGGTCTAGGCCAGGAGGTAATGTTCTAATTAGGTTTCCTGTTGCTCTGCTAAAACACTAAACAAAGCAACCCAGGGGAGGAAAGGATTTGTTTGAATTATGGGTCCATCATGAGGAAACTGAATAAACTCATGGTGGGAGCCTGGATGCAGGAACTAAAGCAGAAACCATGGAACACTGCTGCTTATAGGGTTTCTTCCTCTGACTTGCTCAACTACCTTTCTAAAACATCCCAGGCCTATCTGCCCAGAAATTGCTCTGCCCACAGTGGACTAGGCCATCCTCTATCAATTAGCAGTTAAGAGTCTAGTCTGACAGAGGCAATTCTTCAAGTGAGATTCCTTCCACTGTGTACTAACTATCCTCTTCACTTCCTGTTTCCTACCTTACTCCCTAGTTGGGTAGTCCAGCTCTCTAGGCTGGGT
Organism: Cricetiscus sungorus; assembly: GCA_030556225.1. Taxonomy (NCBI): domain Eukaryota; kingdom Metazoa; phylum Chordata; class Mammalia; order Rodentia; family Cricetidae; genus Cricetiscus; species Cricetiscus sungorus. The sequence continues at coordinate 1,012,442 of JANBXA010000366.1, forward strand.
CCACTCGGCCTTTCCAATTACATCACTCCCTCCCTCTTCGTTTCCTTTTAAAGGGTTTGCTTTATACATTAATTTATTTCTTATCATATTCCTTTGTAGTTTCCTTTTCTTCTAAAGTCACCTTCATCTTCTACCATACGTATACGCATTCTTACCCCTAAAATTCAAATAGAATTCATTTTGTTTGAAAAAGGCTTCACCAAAAGCACCCACCCTTCTCCTTTTCTCCTAGGCTTAACCAAAGGAGTTCACCCTTCCCCTAGGCTTAAGTAGAGGCACCCATCCTTCTCCTAGGCTAAACCAAAGGCACCCACATGTCTCCTAGACTTAACCAAAAGCACTTACCTTTCTCCTAAATATTTATATCATTTCACCATTGGATACATGCCTGGCAGATAATCCTGCCAACTGTCCTTGCTGCAGACTTTACTATATGACTTTTTTCTTCTTAATTGTATCATAACCCTGATAGCACTGTGTTCTCCTTGATTTTCCCTCTAAAATATACCTTATTGCAACCAGATACACAAGTGAGTATTCACTGGTAATGAACTCTTCTGAAGACAGTTGGGGAGCAGAAGAGCTTGAAACATCACCTGCAAAAGTCTATCTCGTATTCAATGCGATCCCCACTAAAATGCCAGCACAATTCTTCACTGACCTTGAAAGGATAACAGTCAACTTTGTATGGAAAAACAAAAAACCCAGGATAGCCAAAACAACCCTGTACAATAAAAGAACTTCAGGAGGCATCACCATCCCTGACTTTAAGCTCTTCTACAGAGCTATAGTCCTGAAAACAGCCTGGTATTGGCACAAAAATAGACAGGTAGACCAATGGAATCGAATCAAAAATCCCAATATTAATCCACACACCTATGAACACCTGATTTTCAACAAAACAGCTAAAAAATACAATGGGGGGAGGAAAGCATCTTCAACAAATGGTGCTGGCACAATTGGATGATGGTGTGTAGAAGACTGCAGATAGACCCATGTCTATTACCATGCACAAAACTCAAGTTCAAATGGATCAAAGACATCAACATAAATCCAGCCACACTGAACCTCTTAGAAGAGAAAGTAGGAGGTACCCTTGAACAAATTGGTATAGAAGACCGCTTCCTGAACATAACTCCAGTAGCACAGACACTAAGATCAACAATTAATAAGTGGGACTTCCTCAAATTTAGAAGCTTCTGTAAGGCAAAGGACACAGTTGACAAGACCAAACGGCAGCCCACAGACTGGGAAAAAATTTTTACCAATCCTATATCTGACAAAGGGCTGATCTCCAAAATATACAAAGAACTCAATAAACTAGTCAACAAAACAACAAATAGCCCTATTAAAAAATGGGGTACAGAATTGAAGAAAGAATTCTCAAGAGAGGAAATCAAAGAGGCTGAAAGACACTTAAGAAAATGTTCGACATCCTTAGCTATCAGGGAAATGCAAATGAAAACAACTTTGAGATACTGTCTTACTCCTGCCAGAATGGCTAAAATTAGAAACATCAATGACAACTTATGATGGAAAGGATGTGGAGAAAGGGGAACACTCCTTCACTGCTGGTGGGAGTGCAAACTCGTACAGCCATTTTGGAGATCAGTATGGCGGTACCTCAGGAAAATGGAAATTAGCTTACCACAGGACCCAGCAATTCGACTCTTAGGTGTATACCCAAATGACCCACATCCAAGCAGCAAAGACATGTGCCCAACTACGTTCACAGCGGTTATTTGTAATAGCAAGAACCTGGAAGCAACTTAGATGCCCCTTAACTGAAGAATGGATAAAGAAGATGTGGTACATCTACACAATGGAATACTACTCTGCAGAAAAAAATAACGAAATCTTGAAATTCGCAGCCAGGTGATGGAACTTGAAGAAACCATCCTGAATGAGGTAACCCAGTCACAAAAAGAGGACCAAGGTATGTACTCGCTCATATATGGATTTTAGATGTAGAGCAAAGGATCACCAGCCTATAATACACACTACCAGATGAACTGGGATACAAGGTGTATTCTAAAAGATTCATATATGGTCCCTCACAAAAGGGGGAAGGGACAAGTCCCCGAGAGCACATGGGAAATGAGGGAAGGGCAGTGAATGGAGAGAGAACTAGGAGATAGAGAAGGGAAGGAGAGGAAAACAAGTGTGACTACATAGATTGAGTCAGGGTTGGGGGGGGAGACATAAAAGTGGGAGCCATTATTGGTTTGAAGAACAAAAACTGAACCTAAAGAAAGATCTAGAGAACTACAAGACTGACTCCAACTAATAATCCATGCAACCATGGAAAGGCTACCATAAATGCCCTTCCCTGATAGTGAGATCATCAACTAAATTATATACCATCATGGAGCCCTCATCTAATACCTGTTGGAAACAGAAGCAAACACCCATAACCAAACACTGAGTCGAACTAGAAACCAGATGCAAAGATAGGAGACAAGACTAGGTTGCAGAAACACACAAAGACAGGTGACCTGAACAAGGAGCTGACCTGAACAAGGAGGAGTTCACCACCACCACAGCCCCCCCCATCCTGCCAGACTGATAGCTGGGAATCCAGCATGGGACTGACTCAGACCCCCTGAATATGGGTCTCAGCTAGAAGGACTGAGCAGTCTGGGGGACCTCAGACAGTAGAAACAGGATTTATTCCTGGTGCACAAAAGGACCTTGCAGGCACATCCCCCATGGAGGGATACCCCCTTAACCTAGAGACAGGAGAGAAGTCCTTGTCCCTACTTCAAATGACTTGACAGTTTTACATGACCCAACCTGGATAGCATAGCCCTACAAGTGGAATGGGGGTGGGGGATGGGAGGGGAGGGTGGCCAGGGTGCATGTCTCAGGGGAAAGAGGGTAAGAGGGAGGGAGGGAGGGAGGGAGGGTTGGAGGGAGGAAGGGAGAGGAAACTGGGATCCACATGTAAAATTTTTTAATTATATTATTAATTTAAAAAGTTGGAAAAAACAAATGCTGCTGGATTAATTATATATATATATATACATATATATATATATATATATATGTATATATATATATAAAATGCTTTGACTTCAAAATCTAAACCTAAGGACAACTTACTGGGGAAAAGGATTTCTAATTTTGTTTTCACAGAAAATGAAAAGCTGTGGATTCCCCCCAGACTAATGTGGTTTGATCGAGCAAGCCCCCCTGAAGCAAAGTCAATGGGACAATGCAGCCTTGCATACCACTACAGCCAGGATTTCTGCATCTTCTTAGGATTCCCCCATGACAGCGCCCCCTACCAGCAGGAAGCAGTTTGGAAAGAATGACGCCCAAATTCCCAAATATTGTTTATAAATGTTTGTTTTCATTAAAAAAGTCTTTGTATAAATAAATAAATAAATAAATAAATAAATAAATAAATAAATAAAAGTTTATCTCATGACCATCCTGTGCCTAGGGCTAGACCACTTACTTTTCATTTTAAGTGGAAATGTATTGTCTTAGCAAATGACTGTTTGCCCATTGCTGGCCAGTCCCTGAGCTCATGGCAGTGAGCAAATGAAGATTTTGTCTAATATCTCATTGTCTAAGATTCATCTACTTCAAAGAAAAGTACCTGCTGATGGAATCATAAAATGCTATTGCCCCTTTACTCACACAGCTCTCCTGCTATTTGATGTTCAACTAGCCTACAGTATGCAATTGGTATATTTTCTAAAATCCCCCTTTTTCTGTCACACATCCTACCCCTACCCCCCCCCATCCTATGTGCCTGGACTTTAGCCTGTGACCTGAAAAAAATGGTTCAAACTTGGCTTCAAAATGGGCTTGAATGTGTTCCCAAAGCCTCCAGACTGCCATCAGCCAAGTCAAAATTTTGGGTTCAGTCCTTCAAGGCTTTTAAGGCAAAGAAGCCAGCATGGCTCACTTGAATTTTCAGCCTGAAGAACAGTAAGATGATAAAATGAGTGTTGTTTTAAGACACCAATTCTGTATTCAGTGTCATACAGTTTAAAAATGTGGAACTGATCAATGGAATGTGACAGAAACACCAATGTGGTGTCTGTGGATTTAAACCTATTTCAGATGCTGTACTGGAAAAAAGAGGAGAGGAGAGAAAGAGGATGGGGAGTAAGAAGAGAGGAGAGGAGAGGAAGGGAGGGGAGAGGAAAGGAGAGAAGAGAGAAGAGACCAGAAGAGGAAGGAAGAGGAGAAGGAGGAGGAGTTGGGTGTAAGCATTTTGGCCTGTTACACAGAGTGTTCGCTTCCTGAATGGAGCAGAGGATTACTATAGATTCTGAAGAGCACAGAGAAGGGCTTTTTCTAGGCAGCTTTGTGTCCGGACTCGTATTCAGTAGACGGCCGTGACAGAAGAGCAATGGCAATGGAATTGTTGGTGATCTGGGAGACTCCAGTGTCAGCCAACTCCCAGCTAGAGGCAGCAACCATGTGGGGCTCCTGTCTATATCACGTGCAGCAGGTATGTCTGCCTTTCCAGTCTATCTACAGCATCTGAGGAACAGATACATTTTTATTTAAAAATTTATACAGTGTATTTTGATCTTCTCTTCCCTTCTCCTGACTCTTCAGAGATCCTCCTCGCCTTCTTACCATACCTACCCAATTTCATCTTTCTCTTTCAAAAACAAAAACAAGCAGAATTCTACAAAAACAAAAATCAAACAACAACAAGCAAAAGACTAAAACAAAAATGGAATTTGCCTTGTGTTAGCCTGGGGCCTACCTATCCTGGAGTGTAGTTAATATGCCCAATGATACTCCAAACTCAGGGGAAACTTTGCAAACAGGTGGCAGGTGGATATTTTAAGGGCAAAGTTCAGGGACAGTGTTTAGTGCACCATAAACAACAGGATCGGGTTTCGATGGTCTTTTTGCACACTCTTGCTGCCAATACACTGCTTTCATGGCAACCCACAAGTAGGTGCTGGCTGCTTTTTAGAAAATCTGAGTAGCCAGACTTTGTTCACCACCAGCATTTATAGTATTTCAAGTAAAAATTAAATAAACTTAAAACTCTGCCTTTCACAAAGTTGGGTCCTGAAAAGAAATTCTTCAACAGCCACTGACACAGGCTGAGACTGTTGGAAGGGGACTGTCAGTACTGTAAGACTTAGACATGTCCCCCCCAAATGCTGAACTTGCCAGGAAAACAGTTGGGAGAAGATGCCCTATGGGGAAGTGAGGATCCACCTCCCACTAACCATATGTCAAGCTGTACAATGCATGCTTTTTCCAAGAGGTAAGTATTCTCAGAATTGTCACCTGTGAGCATATGGCCATTGGGATAGAGGAAAAGACCTCACTGCTCTGTCAAAATGTTAAATACCACTTGCTAAAAATACATGCTGCTCATGTCAGCTTCTAGTTTTTAGAAGAAGGCAGCAGTATCTTCTTCCTAAGGAGCATTGTTGAACTTTACAAAGTGAGCCACTATGTGCTGAAAAGTGCCTGACCCAGTAGTGGGGGGATCCAAGAGGAGGAACATGTCCTCTTAAAACTGTGGCCCAGGTTATAGTCAATGAGATTAAGTATTGCCATGAAGGCGCCTCACAAAGAAAGTGTCTATGTGACTAACAAACACAAAAAATAACCCTAACAACATCACTGGAGCTCACTGAAGAGACTGAGATGAAAAGGGCCACCAAGTGTGCACACAGAATGTGGACACTGACATACAACACCAGTTGAAGAAGCATAAATTGGCACTCTCTGAGAGCCTTGACCAAGCAAACTGCTTTTATATGTGATCTGCCAATCCACCTTCAGTTTACCCAACAGAGATGGCTGCCCATGTTCACCAAAACACATGAATAAGAGTTCATACCTATGTTAGCCACACTGTCCCCTGTGAGAGCAAGCACTTCATACATATCCCCTAGACCATGGCTTCCAGGACCAGCCATGCTGTGCCACATTAGGCAATATCATATGTAGAAAGTCCCAGGTAACAGCCAAGGACATTAACTAAGGGACCTGAAACTGAACTTACTGCTCTGTTGTGTAGACAAGTCTCCTAAGCATGGGTTTCCATGTCTAACAAGAAGGTCTAACCATTTCTTGACCTATGTCCAGTAAAGGAGAACTTAACTAAGGTTCCCCACCTTGATGCTCAGGACCAAACCCAGGATAACAGGAATACTATTCAAGCATTCTACTGCCAAGACACTCCCTGATCTTTGCTTTTCAAGATACAAAATTAAAAATAAATAAGAAAAGAAAACTGAACTCTAAGGATGGAGTTGGCTTTCACTCTTGGTTGTTGAAGCAGTTGGCATTCCAGTCAACCAGCTGAGCTGAGCAGATATGGAGGGCTTTGTAGGAAGAAAAGATAGAAAAAGCAAGCAGTTGATTGGCCATTTCTAAGTTACTTCCTCCTGTAGCCAAAGCAGGGGGAATTTCTGCCATGGTATCTCAGGCTGATGGGACCTCTGCTGGTCAGCTGTTGGAAACCTATTTGTGTAAACACTGGTCTACAGTGTTTGCCTTTATCTTCATCCTGACTTCAAGGAAGCAAGTAAGGTTTTCACATGGTGACACTGAACCTTACCATGAGTGCTGCCATATTGGTTTGTTGAGCTGGGGCTGATGCCGCAAAGAACAAGACTGGTGAAATTTGTTCAACCAGTTAATTAAGTGAGGTGGTGAGAGCAGTATCAAGCATAGGGTTAGTATTCCACCATGGAAGTGTCTATAAAGCCATCCCTCTCTTCATACTTACACTCCTGGGCTCAGGTATGTTCCAGGCAGACTCAGTCCAGGTGAATTCTATATGAGCATCTCAAGCCATTGATCTGGTAAATATTGAGGAAAACTGTGAAAATCAAATCCACTGGCTTACAAATGCTGATGTTAACAACTGATAGAGATAACTTCCTTAAGACTGCTGTCATGGGCTGTTTAGTAACAGAGATATATTCTCAGAAAGGAATTCGGTGACCTCATCATGCTATGAATGCCCTAAGCACACAAACTTCAATAGTATCCTTACTGTACACCCAGGTGGTGTGGTGTACTTGAAGATTCCTAGACTACAAGCGTACACAGCATGTGATTGTACTGAAGACTATCTGATACTGTGGCATAGTGGCACGAATGCATAAAGAAAAGACAGGAAAAAGATGCAGTAACAGATGAAGAATGGCGGTGTTGTGTGGCGGTCTTGTAGGATGAAGGCGGCAGAACTGTAGTTCAGGCTGTGAACAAGAGGCTCAGACTTGACTCTACATGGCAGCTCACTTAGAAACATCTTCACCTAGTCAGGCTACCTTTGAAAAACAGGATCTTTATTTTGTAAGTAATAAATAAAACATTATTTCACTGCAACTTTCACTTTATATATAATCTTTACTTCCTTTTCAGTTTTGAACTTTGTCTACTCATACAGCTTAACACACAAAACATCTTACAGAACTATTATCTCTCCTTATGTATTTATTCTATAAGATATAAGATTTTTTTCTATTTTTAATTTGTTTTGTTTTTAAACAAAAAAACTAAGACACATTAACCACCATTCCATAGTGAAAAGATATGGATATCACTGTTTTCCTGCCTCAATTTCTCATCCCTGGGAAGGTCTCCAGGGATTATAAAAGGCATGGACTTTGCCACCTGCTATAACAACAAAATCTTCTAGATTCTTCTTGAGGGTCCTGCCTGAGGCTGTTCTGAGGGAAGGATAGGCTTTCACACCTTTGTCGCAGAGGCAGCTTGGGCTTGTTTCTTTGCCCACCCTGGCTTTGCTGGTGACTGGATTTTGCACCTGACCACCCCTCTATCACCAGCTCTCTCTGTGTAGGGTCCCTGTCCTCAGAGTTTGTAAGAAGCTCCCTGAGGTCAGCACACCCTCTGTTGAGCCTTCACTGAGGATTTTCCTGGGGGTTGCCCCTTCTCTTATAGTTACCTGTCTCTCACCTTTTCTCAGTTGTGGACTTTCAGGTTCCACAAGTCCTTCATTAGCAATCCTCTGGAAGTGTCTCTGAGCTCCTGAAGGCCATCCCATCCTACATCCAGATCTGAAAGGGTAAATTCATTTCTATCTCAACCACAACCTTACTGAGTTTTGCAACCACCACATCAAATCCTCTAAGCCACCGATGAACCTCTCCAGTGTCTTCAGATGCAATGCATGAACTCCTTGAAGACATCATGCCAAGGCCAAACAAAATTCATGCTGCAATAACAGGATGCATGTTCACTTAACATCTGCTGGGCAGAAATAGCCTGGGCAAAGACCATGTGGGCAGTAGGCTATTAGCAATGCTGTAACTCCTGAATTATAGAGGTGGTACTTGGAGGCAAGTGTCACTACTTGGATTGATTAAACAAAAAACCAGAAAAGGAGAATTATGAGAGCATAATATTGGTGGTAAGCAAAGCCTAGAAAATGGCATCATTGATGGCTAGTCCCCATTTCCCTGGTCCAACAATCAACATATCTCAGAAAGCCCCAGGACCTTATTGCTCCTAGAGTGTACTGGCAATATGTGCTAACTGGCATGTAGGAAGGCTTTTACCATGCCAGGTCCCTAAGGGTTTCAATCTGTCACTGATTGAAACACCATTACTCAGCACATGGCTAAATGTATTTCTGAACACCTCTTTCTAATTGGGATGGAGAGAATGTGCTTGTTAAGCAAGTACTATTTGGAATTCAATATAGTACATACATTATTAACTGCATGCATATCTGAACATTTGTTTACTCGAGCTTCTCATTTATTTTGAGCTTGAATACTCTAGTGAAAAGTTAAAAAAAGATAGTATAAAAGAGACTAAAACTACTGTAGAAAAGAAAAAGTCATAAATATTTTCATATCTCCAGAGTCAAGGCTGACATTTCTGTAGCAAAAGGAGTAAGAAACATCATAAATATATTTAACTGAAGTTTTGTGTGATACTCAGACTGGGGTGTTTATTTTCATTGTTTGTCTGATGAAGGAAGTGAGCAGCCATAGAGAATAGCAAGACAGTAATGAATATAAGCTAATGGTAATGACTTGGAGGCCGCAGCAAATCTTGATTGTTCACACTCCCTACATCTCGGCACATCCCTTCCCAGCAAATAGAAGCCCCTGTCAAAAAGCTATCAAAGGAAAAAGTGTGTGTGTGTGGGGGGGTTGTCAGTGACTTTCGTAGCTTTTATGCCTTCATTTAAGAAGAGAAATTCTACTTTTGTGTGTGTGCAGTGCTGCAAGCTAAACTGGGGACCATGTACATGCTAGATATGAACTCTACTGCTGGGCAACATCCCAAGATCAAAATCTACATGTCTTTGATTTGGAGGAGGAAGAAAATGAAGAGACAATCAGAGAGACTGTTTGCTTTATCTTTCACTAACCTTCCTACTTTCTTTCTGCTAAAAAAAGAATTAAACATACCAACGGACCACATGTGAGGTCATCTTATTCTTGGCCTTAACACTGCCCAGTTGCCTGGAGGTCTTAGTAGGGAACAAAAGTGCACTGTATTTAAGTCTCATTCCTCCAGCAAAGCATGTCTTTGATAGCTCTAGGGCTTCAGCTTTTCTACTGAGTGACAGAACAGATTTATTTTAAACAGATGCCATTTATACCTTCAAGGTAACATTAATATTTTTCCCTTTTAGAAATCCTGGCATTGGGGATTCGATGTTCTGGGCTATAGCTTTGTGTCTGCCTCAGGAACTCTATGTGCTGGGTTAGAGGATGGGAACTCACTGAGAGTTTCCCCTGGGAAGGTGAAGCTGATGGCTTTCCCAGTGCTAGGTTCTGTTGAAAAGACAGTTGGGCAGAGAACTGGGGTTTGAGGTCTCCAGTTAGCATCATCTAGAGAATAAACAAAGCCATATGCATGGTGAAGAAATTATTATAACCCTGGGAGAAACATTGCAGCTTATAAGAAAGGAAATGCCACTATATTACAGAACTTGGCTCAGTTGGAACTATTTCCATGGTCATTCTACATTGGTGAGATGCAACATGACAGAGCTATACTATGTAAGAGTTGATTAGGGAAACAGAAAGAAGATACACATGTCTTGGGTATCGGTGAGGAAAAATGGTCAAGGAAAAAAAACTGTCTTAGAATTCTATTTGCTATGGATATGAAGACAGGTAAAATCTGAAAGAGTATTAATAGCTGCTAAGATTAAAAATTCAGATTAGAAGATGTGAAGGTATAACATTTTTATTATTAGATTTGAAATTCAATTTTACTGTAAGACTGTGTACATGTATTATTCTAAGTGGAATATTAACTTAAAAATAAATTCATGCTGGGCTGTGATAGTGAGCATCTTTAATCCCAGCACTTGGTGGGCAGAGATAGACAGACCTCCATCAATTCAAGGCCAGCCTGGTCTACAGAGTAAGTACCAGGACAAGCTTCAAAGCTACACAGAGAAACACTGTGGAAAAATAATGAGTTTGAGTTCATAATGGCATTGTTTAATCTTGGTAGTAAAAATAAAAGAACAAGGTGGCTGGCAGAATTTTTATAAATTAAATGTGTTCACATTTTATGGATAAGCATTTGTATCTTCTGGATAGCTTACATTCTGCCATAAAAGCTTGTTTACCATACCTAATACCCACCTAGGTGAAGCCTGACTGACTTAAGATGCTAGATAAAGGGTGCATAATCTTTTAAAGCTATGTCTTTTTTGTTTGTTTGTTTGTTTAAGAACAAACACTGCACTTAAATTCTAAGAATGTAACTGACAATAACATAATCTGATGAGATTGTTGCATCCCATCTGCTTTCCTGGAGCAGCCAGGAGTTCTTGGCCACTCAAAGCTGTTCCACTTGATTTGTAATATTCTATGAAAGGAGCTCATGCCCCCAGACACCCTGAGTTTCTGTTGTACCTGCAGTTCTTTGGCCCTGCCAACAAAATGTTCCTGGATAGGAAAGATAGAACCAGTTCTTTGAGAATGGCAAGCTGCAAAGATAAGTCCATTACACCTTCTTCTGCTCTCCTGGTTTTGTGGGCTGGGGTGTTGGGGGTTGAGGGGATGGAGAAAGACCATGAGGGCTGCTCTCCAGGGAGAGGGGGGTGATTGGAGATGTTACTCTGTAAATGTTACTCTTATTAGTTGATGAATAAAACACTGATTGGTCAGGCAGGAAGACTGGAGGGGTAGGAGAGGAGTAGGATTCTGGGAAATGTAGGCAGAGTGAGCTCACCAAACAGAGTTATGATACTGCCAGAGGAGTAACACCATGCTGGGCATTACCGAGTAAGCCACAGCCTTGGGGCAATAAATAGATAGATTAATAGAAATGGGCTAATATTTAAGACAGAACTAGCCAATAGAAAGACCTAGTCATTGGCCAACAGTTTTATAATGAATATAGCATCTGTGTGTTCATTTGGGGCTGGGCCAAAAATCTCATGCTTACAGAGGTGGGAAGAAAGACCATGAGGGCAGCTTTCTTCTGCTCTTGCCATTCCATCTGTGCTCCCTTGATTGGGAAACATAAACCTTCCTTCAACAAAAACTAGGCACAGGGGGTGATCACCAGAATGAGAAGGGAACAGTCATGCAATAGGTCATCCTAATTACCTATACAATCTAGAATGCTCATCCATTCCTAGTGTAACTGAAAACTTGTACAGGCACTACGTAAATCAAGGTGGTGGTTCCTCCGAAAAATGGGAATCAATTTACCCCAAGATCCAGCTTTATCCCCCAAAGGATGTCTCATCCTAAAACAAAGACATTTGCTCAGCCATGTTCATTCATTATACTTAAATACCCAGAGATTGGAAATAACCTAGATGTCTCTCAACAGAAGAGTGAGTAAAGAAAATGCATTATTTCTACACAATGAAATATTACTCAGCTATTTTTTAAAAATGAAATCTTATGGTCTTTTGCTGGTTCCCCAGTTGTCAGACAGGGATTTGTGAGCTCCCTACCTTGTTCAGGTCAGCTGTTTCTGTGGGTTTCCCCAGAATGTCTTGACCACATATCATTCCTCCGTCTCTACAACTGGATTGCAGGAGTTTAGCTCAGTGCTTAGCAGTGAATCTCTGCTCTGCTTCTGCTTTCATCAGCTATTGGATGAAGGCTCTAAGATGGCATATAAGGTAGTCATCAATCTCATTATAGGAAAAGAGCATTTAAGGTAGCCTCTCCACTATTACTTAGATTGTTAGTTGAGGTCATCTTTGTGGATCCCTGGACATTTCCCTAGTGCCTGATTTCTTCTTAAACCTATAATTGCTCCCTCCATTAAGGTATCTCTTTTCTTCATTTCCTTTACTCTTCCCTTGACTTGATCTTCCTGATCCCTCACGTGCCCCCCCACTTATCCCTTCCTCTTTCTCCTACCTCCCCCTCACTCTCCCTATGCTTCCAATTTACTCAGGAGATCTTGTTCCTTTCTCTTTCTCCAGAGGACTATGCATGTTTCTCTTGGGGTCCTGCTTGTTCCCCAGCTTCTCTGGAGTTGTGGATTGTAGGCTGGTTATCCTTTGCTCTATGTCTAATATCCATTTATGAGTGAATACATACCATGTTTGTCTTTCTGTGTCTGGGTTATCTCACTCAGGATGGTTTCTCCTTCCTTCCATTTGTCTGTGAATTTCTATAACCAGGCCCCCTAGACATGGGTGTCAGTGGGAAGGCCTGAGGAATCTATGGGACCTCTGGCAGTTCGACCATTATTTATCCCTAGTGCATGAATGGGCTTTGGGAGCTCATTCTCTATGGATGGATACTCTCTCAGCCTAGACACATGTGGTAAGGCCTAGGCACTGCCCCAAATGATGTGTCAGACTTTGATGATCCCTCATGGGAGGCCTCACCCTCCCTGGGGAGTGGATGGGGGAGTGGGATGGAGGACATGGGAGGATGGACAGGAGGGAGAGGGAACTGGGATTGGTATGCAAAATAAGATTGTTTTCAATTAAATAAAAATTTATTTTAAAAAAGAAATCATTAATTAAGTAATACACTAGGTAAATTTATGGAACCAAGAAAAAAATCATCCTAAGTGAGGTATCGCAGACCCAGAAAAACAAATGTGGTATGGATTCTAAATGGATATTAGCTTTTGAGTTAATGATAACCAAGGTACAATCCATAGAATCACAGAGGTTAGGTATAAAGTAAGGGATTAGGAGGGAACAGACAGATTTTGATAGGAAAGGGGAATAGAATAGATAGTTATATGGAGGAATGGGGTGCTGAAACAGGAGCATCAAGTGTAAGAGAGGAGAGGAGAGAAGGGGAAAGGTTGCAAAAGAGAAAATATAGTGAGAAATAGCTAAAACTAAAGGCTATTTAAAAGTAGTATCAAAAATAAATACCGTGGAAGCTCCCTAAAACATACAAATATTGAAGCCACTCTAAAAGAAATAGTTAAATAATGAGGTAGACAGAGTTTCAACTGTCCATCTCTTGTGACCAAATTAAGCTTATGTATCAGAACTGGGTTACATCTAATTGAGTTATTGGTGAAAGGGCTACCATGTGAACCCCCATACAACCCAGGTTGTTGCAAGTTTATAGGTTATTCTCCACAAATTGATAGCAAGTTTCCATTGTCGAAAATAATACCTACACAGCTCATTGAATGATAAGTCTATGCCTACATAGAGCCTTCACCCCCACGTTCTAGTCTTTTTGGTATAGGAAGATACTCTGCTTGCTACCAATAGAGAAATACAGGTACCAACCAAGCCACAAACCCTTTGGTCTACAATGATGTCCTGCCCCCAAAATATGATAGGGCAATGATGGATGCCACAAAGCTTGTGGGAGTAACCAACGAATACCTGATTTGCCTATTAGATGAAACCTGTACCCAACACTGCTTATGTGACCAAGAACCAGAAACTAGACAGCCCATGCAGCCCAGAGTAAAACCAAACCCAATAATACATTTAAAAAAATAGTGGCAATAAAACGACATTCTGCTTTACTCATAGACCAGTGTCTTGTTCAGCCATCCTCAGAAAAGCTTCCTTCTGCAATGGATGGTAAAACAAAATACAAAGATGGATAGCCAAATATTACACAGAGAGTGAGAGAAATTGGAGCACTCAGCCCCAAATGGGAGGTCTCCATCAAATCCCTCTCCTCAGAGCTCAGGGAACACCAGCGAAAAGGAGTCAGAGAGAGTGTAAGAGAGGATGGAGGGCACCAAGAAGACAAGGCCATCTAAATTAACATGATCAATGCACACTGGAATTCACAGAGTCTGAGTCAACATCACAGGAACTGTGTGGGTCTGTACCAGGTCCTCTGTAGTCTGGGCTTGCAGTTTATAGGTTTTGTTTGTTTGTTCATTTTTTTAATGGGATTCCTGAGTGTGAGAATGAGTGGGTCTCTGGTTTTTGTCTGGTTTTTGTGCCTTCTCTTGGACTCTTTTTTGTCTGTTGGTTTGTCTTATCCAAACATGATAACTTAAATTTTTTTAATCTTATTTTATTATATTTAGTTTTATTTATTATTATTTCTTAGAAACAGTTTCATTTTTTAATCAAAACCAGGCAGGATGGTGGTGGGGAGAAAATGGGAAGATCAAAAGGAGAAAAAAATAACCAGGATATATTATATATGAGATTTAAATATGTTTTCAATAAAAGAAAAAAATCTAATGCAGGATATCTTTTATCCTTTCAAGACCATAGGATGAGGCATATAAAGCAAGAAATCTGGAGAAAATTTTAAGGGGTTAATTAACTGCATGGGGAAAATATTGGGTGACTTGCCATTTGGAAGGAAGGTTTTGTGCTCAGGTCCCTAAAGTCGGTGCTGCCTCAAGGCTACAGCCTGACCATGGGATTGGCAAAACAGTCATGGAAACTCCAGATTTCCAAAGGTAATTTTCCAGGTCACTAACAATGTGCTTTCTTACCTCACAAGCAAGATTCACTCTGTGATAGTCAAGCATGCATGAAACTCAAAAACTTGGTGCCTTAATTTTGGGAAACTCTATGGTCACAGTTTGCAATCTCTGTCATGAGGGACAGAAATCTAACACAGAAAGTAAGATTAAAATGATTACAGAGAAAGAAGCCAGAATCCAGAATAAACTGTGTAAACCATGCCTGAGGCCTGCTCTGCTGGGGTCATTTATACAGGCATCAGTAAATCCCTTCTGTTGTTGGAACTGGTTGATTCTTTTTTTATTTTTTTCTTTAACCTATAATGAAAAGTCTCTGGCAGTGCACCTGAATAAATTGAGGGCATGGAGAAGTAAAAGCTGATGAAATTTGGAGCAGCATGGAGAACTCAATGTCTGAAAATAATCTCTTTGGAGCAGAGTCCAGAAGACAATGCAGAAAACATCCAGTTCTGGAAATGAGGAGATAATTGCCTAATCACTGTTCGGGCCCAGCATGTAGGAAGGGTGATGCTTCATCCCAGCAGAGTTCTGGGGAAAAAAAATTGTTCATTGTCCAAGTTAGTAAAAGCTGATGTCCCTCTTCGATGTGTTTTTGTTCTTTGTGATACCTTCATAATATTTTGTTAAATTGTTTATACCACGTTTTTCTACCAACTCAGAGAGGATTTAGGTTGGTAAGGAAATGAAGAGTTGTATTTTAATTAAAGAAAAGAAATATAAAATGTGTTTATTCATAAAAATTCAGGTGGGACAGAAGCTTGTGTTGTTTTCATTCAGTGTGTGTGCGTGTGTATGCATTTGCCATGGTGTTTCTGTATATGTCACAGGACAATTTGGGGGAATTCCCTTGTCTCCACCTTAATCTGCTAAGCCATCTGGCCAGCCCCTTTCCTGCCATTTTAAGTACTAAATTCTGGACATCTGGATAAAGTGATACAATGTAAGGAGCTGCTATTTGCTACTGAACAGAAGCCTCACCCTCACTCCCACCTCTAACTAGTAACTTTTGAGGTGTCTGTGAAAACCAAAACAATTTTTGTTGGATCAGAGCTAGGATCAATTCCTGACCTGGTCTTTGCCCTTTATCTTTTCCTTTAACTGTAGTTGGCACCATTATAATTCATTTGCTTGCAGACTAATTTATTCCATGGTGAGAAGCCTCTTGATTTGTATATTGAAATCGCAACTACTTGCTGGTTGCTTTTAATTTGCAATTCAATACCAAATTATCCATTTCTTCCTGTGTGGATTCCTGTGTAAAACTGCAGCTTCACCAGCTGGTCTTGGGAGTGATGAAGCTGAGCTAGAAGCTTAGAGGAGGGTCAGGAGTGCAAAACATCCTGGCTTGTTCTTCAAATTGACACAATCTGAAGTTATCTGAGAAGAGGGAACCTCAGCTGAGAAAAAGCCTTCACCAGATTGGCCTGTGGGCAAGCCTGTAGGCTGTTTTCTTGTTGATGATTGATGTAGGAGGGCCCAATCCATTGAAATTGGTACCACCCTTAGGTAGGTGGTTCTGAGTTGTATAAAAGGCAGGCTCAGTAAGCTAAGAGGAGTAAGCCAATAAGCAGTGTTCCCCCATGACTTCTGCTTCAGTTCCTAACTCTGGGTTTTTACCTTGAGTTCCTGCCCTGACTTCTTTCCTGAGCTGTGATGTGGAACTATAAGCTGAAAAAAACCCTTTCTTCCCAAGATGCTTTTGGTTACCCTCTTCTATCACTGCAAGAGAAAACCTACCTAAGAGATAAAATCACCATTGACTACAAGGGAATTCAAGGTCACCCTGAATGGCATGAGATTCCATCTAAGAACAACAAAACAAAAAGATAACTTTCCTAGGGTCACCAGAACAAAACACCACAGGCAGAATGGCTAATTCAATACAAACTTATTTTCCCACAATTCTAAAGTCTAAGATCAAGATGCTGACAGGCCTAAATCTCTGAGGCTTCTGAGCTTTTGTTGCACTTGGCAAATACCTTTGTCCTTTGTGTGAAGTTTGCCAAATTCCTTCTTGTAAGAATGCCAGTCAGAAGAGACTGGGTCCCCCTTAAGGAACTCACCATAGGTGAGTTCATTTTCACAAAGGCCTTCTCCAAATAGAGATGCATCATGTTCTATCAAGGCTTCAACATGTTGGTTGGTAGACATGACACAGCTCCTAAAACTAGCTGTTACCTAAAAACCATCAGTGATGGTCAGAGAAAATCAAGAAAGCACTAATAACAGCTTGAAGAATCAGGGAAACCCAATGACAAAACAAAGCACACTAAGAGATGTTGCTTAGGCAAAAGAGCAATGCTGGAGGTGGTACCACAACACACAATCTCAAATTACACTACAGAGCCAGAGTGACAATGACTCTGTGGTGCTTGCACAAATTCTGACATGCAGAATAATAGAACACAACAGAAGACCTAGAAGTCAGCCCACACAGCTACAATTTCCAGGTAGGTGTTGTGAGTTTTGATGAAGGTGCCAACAATCTACACTGGAGGAAAGACAGTATCTTTAGCTAATGATGCTGGGGACACTGAATTTCCATGTAGAAAAATGAAAACAGACTGTATCTCTCACACTGCACAAAAATCATCTCAAAATGAATCAAATACTTTGATATAAGCCCTAAAATGCTGAGATTGCTATAGAAAAGCAGAAGCCAAGTGCATTGAACTATAGTCATAGGAAAGGGATTTCTGAAAAGGACTAACATAGCACAGGAAATAACCATAAAATGATCAATGGGGTTGCATAAAATGAAAAAAAATCTGCCCAGCAAAGGATATAAGTTGAGAAAAGAGACCATCTCCAGGATAAGACAAAATCTTTACTAACTATATATGTGACAGATCAACATCTCTAGAATTTATAAAAACAAAACTTCAAATATCAAACAGCAAAACACCATATCATCCAGTCAACATGTGGATAGATGAATGGAACTCACAGTTCTCAAAAGAAGAAATATAATAGCTATTAGACATTTGAAAGAAAAGTCAACATCAGAGCAATGAGCATAGTTATCATAAAAAAGAAAGCAGTAAACACTGGCAAGGATATGAGGACAAGGGACCCTTACATATTGCAACTAGAAGTATAAACCAGTGCAGCACGATGAAAATCGTTGTGTAATTGACTGAGAATACTAAAGCTAGAATACCATGTGACCCAGCTGTATTATTCCTGAGTAGATAACCTAGGATAATTTAGGTCAACATACCACAGAGATATTTACATACATGCAGCTTGTTGAACCTCTTACAATAGCCAGGATATAGAATAAGCTTAGCTGTCTATCGACATATGACTGGGTAAATGTATATTATAATTATATATACTTTAATAATATAATGTATTATATATAATAACATCTTGTTCAGACACAAAGAAGAGTAAAATTGTGTCATTTTTAGGGAAATAGATGGAACTGTAGATCACCCTGTTAAGTGAAATAAGCCAGACCTAAAGGAACAAATATCTCATGTTTTTTATCTTACATACAGAATCTATATTTATATAGAAACATGCCCCATCCCATGGGGTCAATCGATGGGGACCCTGAGGGAGGGAGTGAGAATGAGGAGACAAGAGACGCAAGAGATGGAGACAAGATAGTATGGTGATATACCCTTGAAAGGGCTGTGCCTATCTTAGGTCAGAGGAATTCTTGGATCAAGAATGTGGCATAGCCTTACTCGTTATTGGAGATGACATCTTGTGATGATCATTCCTATCTTAGGGGGCTATTGGAGCATGACACTTTTTGTCCTTCCTCTGTTGCCTGTCATTGGATAACCAGCCCTGCTCACCAAGGAGAGGATGAATCTGATGAATTTATCAATACATAAGGTTAGGTAGAGTTCATCATAGCTGTCTCCCATTTTGGCCATATCAAGGTGATGATAATGCACCTGTATGGGTTGTATTTTTATAGCATCATTTTGATTTTTAATGAAGGCCCATCAATTTGTTAAACAGAATAGATCCTAGCGATAAAAGAATTAGTATGCCAGGCAGGGGTCCTAGCAGGGGAAGGAGGTCAGGCAGGAGTTCATTCCAGGCGCTCCCAATGGGTTGGTCAACAGCTAGCTTTATGGGATGCTTCTTGAGCTCTCCTTGATGTTTCTTGATCCTGTCTTGAGCTATTCCAGATTTGTTAGCATAAAAACATCATTATTCCTGTAAAGTCAAACAAATGCCTCCCTTGTCGGCAGAGAGTAAGTCTAGCCCTCTTCTATTTTGTAGGACCACCTCTGCTAGAGAGTCAACTTGGTCCTGAAGATCTTGGACTGACCTGCAGATAGTAGATAGTCTGTACACCATCAGCAAGCTGTTGCCACAGCTTGGAGTGTGATTTTATTGCTATTCCCATGCCTGCAGAACCAGTGACTAGGGCTCCTGAAATACCAATCCAACCAATATTGGAATGAATTGGACTGCTTACTTGTGCCTCGGAGTGAGTATTGGGTATTGGGATGGGCTTATCCCCAGATATGTCTATATCTGGAAGGAGGACAGCCGGGACACACAACCCTGTCCAATCAGCAGCAGCAAGGAATAAGCCAAGCCATTGCCACAAACTAGGACTTGTCCAGGCCAAGCACATAGAGCTGTGGATACATTAATGACTGAAAAGCAAGAGGTAGAGGAGGCTTGTCCTACATCTATACCAAAACTGTCATTCTTAAAATATTCATAAAAGTATGAGAAATTATTAAATCCCATGGGCTGAACCTTAAAAGGGACACCAAGTGTGCAGTTATCCTTCATCATGGAATCATAATTAGGCAACAAGGAATCATTAAGCACAGGGATTGCTAGGGGCCAGGAGGTTCCCAAGGTCAAACATAGCCAGCAGTCTTTTTCTAGGCTGGGGTTGGTAATGCTTAAAGCATAATGGTTAGCAGACAGTGTATCTAAGGTTTGGGGGTCAATGTTTGCACCTCTGGGTTTGGGAAGTAATAATAGATGATAATCTACACGAGGAATCAGAGAACCAATCACGGTTTAGGTTTTTTCTTGGACTATGGCTTCTCTGACCTGGTCTGTCAGCCCACCATCAGAAACGTGAATGGGGGCTATCTTACCCCAGCATGCTGGTTTTCTGGGTGGAGCAAAGCATGAAGCCTGAGCATATTTGTTGGAGCCGAGAACCTGAGGGATAGTTCCCCAGTCTCTTCCAAAAGACCATCTGGGAAAAAGTCCCGGGGCAGAGGCCTTTTGAGGCATGTCTTTTTGTTTTGTGGGCAGTTTTTATGCAAAGTGCCCTAAGTCTCCACAATTGAAACACTTATTTCTGCCCTGATTTGATAGGAATTGTTTAACAGTGGTACCTAGCATAGTGGCTGCCATGGCAAGCCCCTGTTGGTAGGCTGCTCCTATCTCATGGCAGCCTGAAAGGCAGCATTTGTATTCTCAAATGCTAATTGTTTAACAAATTCAGTTCCTGAATCTGCACTTCCAAAAATTCTTCCTGCTGTTGTTAGTAAATGGTGAACAAAGTCTGAAAAAGGTTCATCAGGCCCTTGTTTAATATTGGTAAGAAAAGAGCTCATATCCCCTTTAGCAGGTAGCCTCTTCCATGCTCTGGTGGCAGCTGTTTGAATTTGGGCATATAGCCCAGGTTCATATTGCATTTGAACATCTTCTGCCTCAAAATTTCCTTCTCCCGTCAACATATCAGCATTCTAGTCATTGCTGGCTTGTACATTCCTTTTTGCAATTTCCTTACAAGCCTCTGCAAATTCTGATTTCCGTAAGTGGTAGTCTCCTCCTGCCAGAGTTGCTCTGGCTAAGATATACCAGTCTGAAGGAGTAAGCCAAGTATTAGCCACAGATTCTATGATGGCAGTGGTATAAGGAGCTGTGGCCCCATACTGGGAAACTGCAGTTTTAACCTCTTTGATTACATTAAAGTCATTTAAACCTGCATGATGTTGCCATGCACCCCCCTGTGCATCTGTTGTTCCAGAGACCAGAAAAGCAGTTACATCCTCCGACTCTGTCTGTTGCTGATGGTGAAGAGACATGCTGGGGGCAGCCCCTTTAAGGGGTGGCCTGGTGGTGGTCTTCTGAGAAGTCTCGGAGGATTTGCCAGTTCCCCACAGAAACATGAATGTGTTGTGTATGTGTGTGTATCTATGCATGTATGGCATGAAAAGATAAGAGTGTCTATGGAGGCGGGAGCAGGACTAGAGGGGCCAAGACTATCAGTGGGGTGAAGAGAAACAATATTGACTGTCTCTATCATCTGTAAAATCTAAATATCAATATATGTATGACATGAAAACAGAAAAGGGGCTGTTTTGGAGGAAGAAGGGCCAGTAAGAAGGGAAGGGACAAGGAAGACAGTGGTGACTGAATATGCACAAGATTCAAGGCTACTAGAATGCATGAAAATCTCATAACGAAGCCCATTGCTGTGTATATTAAGTTTAGCCCACTGCTTTTTATATTAACTTTTTAAAACACCATAAAACTGTCTATGAAATGTAGGAAACGGAAAGAGGTACTGCACCTGAGCAGCACAAGAGCAAGGAATGCTGGGAAACTCTAGAATGAGTCAGCACAGCTAAGTGGCCCAATTTTCCCATTCATTCTCCAGCCACACTGAGAAGAGGCTGCAGTTTGAGTCTTGATGAAGAGATCATGTGTGGATCAGCCCTGTCAGCCTGAGCTAGTGGTGAGAGCTAGTGACCACCTGCTTTGCTTTTCTGACATTCAGCTTGAAGTCTGAACCCCAGTATCAGTCTTTGGTCCATTTATTTTCTGTGTTACAGTGTTTTTTCCCCAGTGACAGATAAAATAGGTATTGTATAACTATGGACACCTGTGCATGTCATTCACCTATTCCATCTTAGCCTCAAATGAACTGGACATCCTCTGTAATGCCAGAGGTAGGTGCAGAGACTGTGTGTGTCTCCCTTTTCCCTGCTCATGGTGGGTAAACTTGGCCGATTGCCCCAACCAGATGCCTGGAAGGCAGAAGAAGAAGGTGAAGGACTTGATTAATTTGCTTCTTGGATCTGCCAGAACTGGGCAAAGAACAGAAGACAGTTGTGTCTCCAGCCTCCAAATTCTTGTGGCAGTTCCAGAGCCACACACACAGCATACCTCTGCAGAAAGATGGCCACCCATGCCCAATGACAGGGTACCAAATTTATGTGACTATGCTTCCTGGCCCACATTCTCTTATTCCCTACTGTGGTGCTACATATGTTAAGTCTCAAAGCCAGGGATGAGAGGTTGGAATACCAATTTAACACATTAAAGTCAACCTGGCCACCAGGTTCTCCCAGCATTCCTCAGTCCCTACCTATAACAGAGCCCTCCTGGCTGGCATACCCAACCCTGTACCCTGAACTCTCCAGCACAAGGGGCTGGGCTTCTCTTCTCTATATAATCCAACCATTTTGGTCACCCACTCATTTTGAAACTTTGGACTTCCTGGCTACTGCACCTAGTCCACCTCTCTCTCCTCTCCCTTCCCCTCCCTGTCTCCCCACATGGCCCAACTCAGTCTGGTTTTGTCCACTCTTGACTCTTCCAAATGTCCCTGCCTCTGGCTTCACTCTCCCACACATCTACAATAAACGTTGTCCTCCACCATACCTAGGAATAATGGTGTCTTTCCCCCCCTTTCTATTTCTTTTTTTTTTCATGTTAATATTTTTCATTTGCATGTCATCTCAGCATCTATTTCTTCTACAACTCTTGGTGGCCTCTATTCAATTGTCTCATTTTAAAATGCCTAGCACAATTTATGTTTTCCCAGATGGATGGACCTTCTAACTTATGCAGTGCCCTAAAATATATTAAATCCAGCACCTCAGTGAAATGTAAGAGCCTTTAAGTGACCTGGTACCTTTGATTAAGGATTTCTACCTCTTCCAGTAGATGCTTTACCTCAATTATCCATTTCTGTAGTTTTGAGCTTTAGAGTATGTTTTTCTGGGTATTGTTTTTTAAGTCTTTATGTTTTCAAAATTATGCATTATCTGTGTATCTTCTAATATCTTGGTTCTTGTGGGCAGATTTTTCTTTTTGGGCTACCAACTCACAAAATAAATGATATAGAGATTTATTATTAATTATGGAAGCTTGACCAACAGCTTAGGCTTGTAACTTAAATTAACCTACTTCTATTAATTTCTATTAATCTATGTGCTGCCCCGAGGCTTGTTTACCTCATTTATGTATTGTCCATCCTGCTTCCCTGGTTCCTCTGCATCTGTCTGGCAACTCTGCCCTTCTTTTTCCCAGAACACTCTCTGCCCCCAAAATCCCACCCAGCTACTGGCCATTCATTTTATTAAACCAATCTGAGTAATACATCTTCACAGTGTACAAAAAGGTTATTCCACAACATACTCCAGAAAGCATTATCTGGAAAGGAATCATAAACAAAGTAATATGCACATAAATCTTCTAACTATAACGTGCTCCTGGGTCTTATAGCTTTCTAGTGAAGTCTTGATAGTAGTAGGAGGGTAACTTTTAAAATTAGTATGAATTATCTTTAGCAAATTCTAAGTCAGTGAGGCGGAGTTTCCAGACTTTAATTTTCTTTCAAAAACAGGTGAGTTCTTAATTTTTTTCCAGATATCTCTGTACTTCACCTCCAGTAGCATCTTTCCCTGAACTATGCCAGCTGGTTCACACTCTGACCTCTCTAAGTCTCACTGTCAACTCAGAGCAACCAGTTCATAATCGGACTTCTCCAGGTCTCCATGACTTTGGTCAGCTAGGAAAGTTTACTACTCTGCGCATCTGAATTCCTGTGACTGTGGGCCATCCAGTTCATACTCTTTTTTAAACCTTTGTGACTATCAGTCAACAAGTCACTCCTCTGGTTCCCACAGACCTCTGTGACCTTAGGTCAGCTGGCATATCTTTTCCTCCCTACTCCACGCTTCATGCTTTAAACGTTCTATGGTATATTTGGATCTGGATTCTTTCATATTCTTTAATTGTAGTCATACAATTTCCAATTGACTTTCAGATTTCTGTCTTTATTTTTAAACATACTTCAGCTTGTTCATTATTATGTTATTCAGCCTCTTCAAGTTTGAAAATACTGGCTAGAAGATCCCTTTGCATTCTTAATTTAACTCTATTCTCCCATGTAAATTCAACAATTTATGACAGAGAAATAGCTGCTTTAACCAGACTTGTCATTAACTATACATATCAGGCACCAATACGGAACTGAGCCAAATGAGCATCCACATCTGTTTCTTTGAGAATTAGTTAGCTGGTCCCTCTCACAAAGTATAAGGCCCTCAAGTGACTACATTTATTCAGCAAGAGTCAATAGTGTGTTGAATACTTAAAGGCTTTTCTTTTTCTTATGTCAGCATATGCAGAATTAGGTTTCATTATGGCTCTTTCAAATACAATCTGTATTAGTCAATTCTCTTCACTCTCTCATCTCCCCATTTTCTTATCCCCTTTATTTCTCCCCCAGACCTCTTTCTGCTTTCTTGTCACACATGTCCTTAGCCCTGCCCTCCCTTCCTCGAAACATCTTTTTCTTTTCTCGTGGTCTTCTTTCAATCCGCATAGCCTAAACCCACATACAAATGTGTCTACATGAAAAGTAAGGACCTGCACATGAAAGCAAACACATGATGTTTGTCTTTCTGTGTATGGGTCACCTGACTTACTTTCACACCTCCAGACCCATCCATTTTCCTACAAATTTCATTTTTCTTTATAGCTCAGTAAAATTTTATTGTGAATGTGAAGCCTATTTTCCTTGCTCATTTATCTGTTGGGGGTCATCTAAACTCCTTAAAGATGGGTGTAAAAGCACCCCTGTATTAGGGTACAGAGTTCTTTGTATATATGCCTAGGAGTGGTATTGCTGGTTTATATAGAATATCATTTCTAATTTCTGGAAGAAACTCCAAACCAGTTTTTTCAATGGCTGTGCTAATTCACACTCATGAGCAGGGAATGAGATTTCCTGATTCCCCACATCCTCTCCATGGTTTCTGGTGAGTTTTCTTTTTCCCTTCCTGCTTTTCTTTACTCTTTATTTATTTATTTATTTATTCTTCATATATTAGATCCCAACTACAATTTCCCCTCCTCTATCCCCCTCTCCCCACACACACACATATTGCCTTTTCCCCAAATGTGCCCACACTCCACTCTGCTCAGAAAAGAGCAGGCCTCCCAAGTATAGCCACCAAATATAGCATAATAAGTTACAATAACACCAGGCATGTATTCTCATATCAAGGCTGGGTGAGGCAACCCAGAAGGAGGAAAAAGTCCCAAAGACAGGCAAAAGAGTCAGAGACTGTCTCCCCTCCTATGGTTAGGAATCCTGCAAGAACAGCATACAGTACAACAATTACCATACAGTAATTTTTACATTTCAATATAAATTCTAGATATGACTGAAAAAGGTTTCCTTCCACTCTGTATATTGTCTCTGTTCACCCTGCTGATCATCTTCTTTACTAAACAGAAATGTTTTAGTTTCACACAGTCTCATTTGTTAACTCTTGGAATTCTTTGAGTCATTTCTTAGTTTTAGAGTCCTATTCAGTAGGTTCTTGTCCATACCTATAGTTTGAAATATATTGCCTATATTTTCCTCTAGAATTTTCAGAGTTTGGGGTTTTAAATGGAAGGTCTTTGATGCATTTCAGTGTTATTTGTACACACTGAAATATATGAATCTAATTTCATTCTTTTGCTGATGGATATCCAGTTTTGCTATTAATAAAACTTGAGTGAGTGGTCATAGCTGTGTGAGTTTATTCTTGGGTCCTCTGGGTTCTTCTTTGCTGTTAATTTCTTCTTTTATTTCACTGTGGTCTGAATGAACACAAAAGTAGCATTGAACTCATTGGCACAGAAGAACACTGACACTTCAGGCACTAAGATCAACAATTAATAAATGGAACCTCATGAAACTGAAAAGTTGCTGTAAGACAAAGGGCATGTCTTTCATTCTGTAAGACAAAGGATATTTAGACAAAACAGCAACCTACAGAATGGGAAAATATTTTCTCTATTCCACATCTGGTAAGTGAATAATAACCAAAATATACAAGGAATTCAAGAAACTAGATATCAAAAACCTAATAATCAAATTTGAAAATGGGGTTCAGACCTAAACAGAGAATTCTTAATAGAGGAATCTCAAATGGCTGCGAAACATAAGGAAATTCCAACATCCTTAAACATAAAGAAAATATAAACAAACTACTTAGAGATTCCATCTTGCATCTGTCAGAATGCCTAAGGTCAGTAACATAAGTGATGGCTCATACTGGCAAGAACATAGAGCAAGAGGAACACTCTTCCATTGCTGGTGAAAGTACAAACTTGTACAGCCATGTTGGAAATCAATATGGGGTTCCTCAGAAAGTTGATAATCTGCCTCAAGGTCCAGCTATACTACTCTTAAGCATGTACGTACCCAGAGGGCACTCTATCCTACCACAAGGACAGTTGTTCAACCATGTTCATTGTGGCTCTTTACAGAATAGCCAAAACCTGGAAATAAGCCAGATGTTCTTCAACAGAAGAATGGGTAAAGAAAATGTGGCACATTTACAAAATGGAGTATTAGTTTTCAGTTTAAAAGATTAATATCATGAAATTTGCAGGTAAATGGATGGAACTAGAAAGAATTCTGAGTGATGTAACCCATACCCAGGAAGATAAATATGGTGTGCATTTGTTTATATGTGACTATTAGCCATTAAGTAAAACATAAACAAGCTGTAATCCATAGACCCAGAGAGGTTAAGTATAGAGGAAAGATCTGGAGGAACACAAGGATACCCTGGGAGGGGGAAATAGGATAGATTTTGTGGGTAAACTGAGGGCTGGTAAGGACAGGAATGAGAGGACCAGATTGTGAAGGAAAGAGTCAATAGGGTTGATTTAAAGTAGAGCTGGGTGATTTTTTTTTTCATAAACTGTATGAGGAAAGGATCTACTTTCAATAAAAGGGGAAAATACTTGAACAAAAGAAATTATGTGAAACTTTAGTATTTGCTAAGGTTTCCTTTGATGCCTATATTGTGAAAGTTTTGGAAAGGTTCCATATGCTCCTGAGAAAAGTGTGTAATCTCTATCAGCTGAATGAAATATCCAGTACATACCTGTTGAGTCATTTTGATCTATAGTATAATTTAGGTCTCAAGTACTTTCACTGAATTCTAGTGTGGAAAGCCTACCCAACATGAGAGTATAGTATTAAAATCTAGTGTGTGGCCAAGAAAGCCTTGAGTGAATGTGTAATGACTGGATGAAATCTTAACTGAATGTGCTGCCATGAGGACCAGCCTTCAGGAGTTCAGGAATTAAGCAGAACCACAGGGTTGGTGAACAAATCACTGAATTTGACTTTTCTATCTGAGGGAGTAAAACTTAACTCTCTGGGGCCAGTGAGTGTGACTAAACTTAACTCTCAGGGGCCAGTGAAAAGGAAGAAACGCACACACACACACACACACACACACACACACACACACACACACACACACACACACCTTTAGGGTCTTTCTATTCTCTCTCTCTTATCTCTTTATTCTTCTCTTACCTCTATCCAGATGTAGCCCCTCTGTACATTCTTAATTTTTTTCTTACAGCTTATATACCCCAGAAAAATCTTTCAAGTAGTATAAAAATTACAATGTTGTTACTTTCTATTTTTTAATTGGATAGTTACAGTGAATACAAGTAAAACACATGTTTCTAATTTCCTTTACTTGACTAAACATTTTACATATCACAGGTGAAAAACAAATTATTTCCAAGAACACACATACCTTCATACCCAGGATATTTGTTATAGATTAAGAGTGTAAGCAGCAAGGTATTTTTCTCACTCAACCAGTTCTGTCAGTTACTGACAGGCTACATTCATATTGTGGTTATAAAGGCAACAATCAATCACTTTATTATTTATCTTAAAAGATAATCTTATAAAAAAATCTTAAAAGAATTACAAATTTAAACTTTTATATGTGAAAAACAACCAGCCAGCTCTACAGTAAATCCTCAGGTGTATATCCACTCATAAACAGATTTTTATTAAAACATATCAGGAAACTGAAGGAAGGAATGGAGACAGCATGAATGTTTATTGTTTGACATGGGCACAGCCATATCAAGGACCAAAGCCTCAGACCCATGGGAACCACAACGCCTTCCTCCAGAGATGAGGCTCAGAAAGATGGCAAAGCCTTCCTCTGGTCTGAGTGTGAAAACTAACAACCACACCTTCCTCCTCTGATGTTTCCAGTCTGAGACTGCACAGCTACGGAGACTAGCTAACCCCTCCTGATGTGCTCACATAATAGACATAGTGAAGTTCCTGGATGTGCCACACTTGGTGTCACTCCATCAGAGTGTGCAGTCCCACCTGATCCCAGCTTTTCTGTACAAGGGTCTGCCCTTTCTTCACTCCCTCACTGCCCCTAATCCTGTCAACTCTCAGTCCTGCAGTCTTCTGCTATTGTACGGGGACCTACATATCATTTTATGCCTGTGTTTGTTTTATGAAATGGGAAGCCCCAATATTTTCTGTATAGTGCTTATAAATTCTATCAATATGTTGAGGCCTTCATTATCTCTTATGACTAGTTTTGGCTTAAAGTCCACTTTATTGGATACAAAAATATCTATATCTGTTTCTTTGAGGCTTTTGTGTTCTTGACAAACTCATTTGTATTCTTTGACACTCAGTTCTTAGTTGAGTTTTTTTCTAATTGTGTCCCTTAGAAACAAGAGCTAATCAGTTCTTGTACCCTCCTCCCTACCCAGAAAATGTCTGGATTTTAGATTCCTTGCTATTAACAGTTGCAAGTATCCAAGGCTGTGCCCTACTGTTTGCATTGTAAACAGCATA
Source organism: Cricetiscus sungorus (assembly GCA_030556225.1). NCBI lineage: Eukaryota > Metazoa > Chordata > Mammalia > Rodentia > Cricetidae > Cricetiscus > Cricetiscus sungorus. The sequence continues at coordinate 1,041,171 of JANBXA010000366.1, forward strand.
TCAGTACAATAGGCTTCCTGAGACCACCCCATACTCCTTTAATGGCCTTGGAAGTTAAATAGACCCTCACTGCTGAATGGATATATCTCAAAAAACTGAAAATCACATCAAAAGTGCTAAGCAGGCTCTTCTCCAGGGAACACCAGGGTAGATTAATCTGAGGAGAATTTCCTCCTGGTTTAAGGTTCTTTTGGAAACCACCAGCCTTGCTCACAGGACCTTCAGCACACTGGTCAAGGCCACCAAGTTACAGAGGGTCACTCTACTCAAACTCTCAGTATGTTAGCCTTATCTACAGCACTGCCAGATCAATATCCAAATACTCTTGGGCCAAGGCCCTGGCCTGAAGTGTGGCTGATGTGATGTACACCACCACCTTAGGGATGAGAGAATCTGTCACTTACAGTTATTTTTAAGCCAGTCAGTTTCTGTGTCTTTATTGGTGAATATGAAGTCATTTACAATTGAAGTTATACTGAAAGTGACTTGTTATATCCTAAGATTTTGTTCAATGATTCTGGTAGGCTGCGCTGTTTTACTATTTCTTTGGGTGAGTTTACTGTATTACACAATTGATTAATTCGCTGTTCTTTGTTCATCAAGTCACCTTTCATGGAATGTATTCTTTCATTCTTTCATGTGTTCTCATGGAAGAGGTGCCTTTCTTCTTCCACTGTGTATATTTATCCCCTGAGAATTTTCTGCAATGCTGGCTTGTGTGTTGTAAGTTGCCTTAATTTGTGTTTGTTATAAAACAACCATCGATTTTGAAAGAAAACTTTTTTTTTTTTTTGGCGTGACAGTATTTTTAACTTGACAAGATTTAGGATAACCATGGAAACAAATCTTTAAATTTGTCTGTAAAAGACTATATTAGGTTGTTTGGGGAAGACCGTGGACTGAGGTTCTAGATTTAATAAGAAGGAAAAACCAAGTTGAACATCATTCTTCATCAGTCTCTGCTTCCTGATTAAGGATGCAAAGCAAGCTGCTTCCCTGAGTTCCTATCGTCATGAGTCCCTCCTCCCACTCACATAATGGGATGTACCTTGGAACTGTGAGCCAAAGTAAACCCCTCCTTTATGACGTTGATTTTGTAAGGTAAATGTCTCTGAACTTGAGTTATATTATTTTATGCTTTTCTTTTCTTTTTTTTTTCTTTTTTGCTTTTAAGGATGCTGTTACAATATCTGAAGCTACTCTGGTATTCCTGCACTTGTATATGTGTTGGAATGCTATTTTTTTTTTATTTTTTACAACTTTTAGTATTGTATCATTGCTCTGTGCCTTTGACATCTTGACTCCTGTCATGGAAAATATATTCTAGTCTAACATTTGCTGTTCCTAATGCCTCCTGTGTTCAAATGCTAACTTCTTTCTCAGGCTTCGGATATGAATATGGGGGTTTTTGTTCCACCTGGTCCCACAGCTACTTTGTCCCAAAGAAACACACAAAACCTTACATTAAGTATAAAATGTTTGCTTGGTGGTTTCTTATTGGCTAGCTCTGTCTTAATTATTAACTCATTTTTATTAATCTGTATTGCCAAGAGGCTGTGGCTTACCTATAGTCCAGCATATTACTCCTTTGGCAACATGGTGTCTCTTGGCAGCCTCCCTCTGCTTTCCCCTCCCCAGCCTTCTCCTCATTTGGTAGCCCTGCCTATACCTCCTGCCTGGTATTGACCAAACAGTATTTTATTCATCAACCAATAAAAGGAATATATATATATATATATATATATATATATATATATATATATATATATATATATATCAAAGGACATCCCCCATCGGGGATATTTTCTGTTCAATTTTCCTTAGATTTTTGTCCAGTTCCCTTTGATTTTATCCCTGCTCAGTCTTCTACCCATGGATTCTTGTTATATCACAGACCACTTTGATATATTGTTAATATTATTATTTTTCCATGTATTATCAAGTATATTGCTGTCTCCCATCATGGGAAAAGCCCCTCTTTTGCATGGTCCCATCTGTTAGCAATGCTCTCTGACAAGGTTTTTATAATGCTGCATCCTTTTTATTTTCATTTCTATGTTTCTGTTTGGTGGTTTTTCAGGGTTTCAATTTCCATACCAAATTTTTCATCTGTATTTATTATTTTCTCCTCCAATTTACTGTTTTGTTCATTTCTGAGACTGTCTTGTCCAGTTCTTATACATATTTCCTTAGTTCTGTTTTCATTTGAGGTCTCTATGTGGTCATTAATTCTTTTTAAAGGCAGGATTCTGAATTATTTCTCAAACATTTCCACTGTCTCAGTGCTTTTGGTTCCTAGTACAGGGGAGTTACAAGGTCAGGAGTGAGCTGTGGTAGGCTGTTGTTATACATTCCCTGTGTTCCTCTGCACACCTTCTTCCAGTTTTAACTTCTCTTTTTTTTTTTCTAACTCTACTTGCCTGCTTGTTTATTTGTTTGTTTGTTTGTTTGAAGTCTTCTTTGTTTGAAGATTTCTTTCACTAGAAATTACATTTGTTGCAACTATTTAAGGAAGGGACCCAGTAGTGCCCCTCCCCACTAACTCATCAACACTTTGCCCAGCTGCAGGAGACCCCTTTGCATTATACTTGTGTCCCTATGAAGACCCAGAGAATACAGTGTTGTGGGAATGAAGGGATGAGCAATGGCTACAAAGTGGGAAAATGAGCTTCTTTGGGGGAATCTGCAGAACAATCCCAAGAACAAAGCAGATCTAAGGCTTTTGTAAGCCTTTATGGAATGGTAGGCAGTTCTACACCACATGATTTACTTCAACACAGCATACCTGACGAACAGCACCCAAAAGCCAGATATTGGTTGTGGCTATAAATTAGAGGTTGCTGTTAAGCCACAGCACAACCAGCTTCTTAATTCTCTGTCCTAGGATGAGATCTGCAGGAGGAATGGCCTGATTTCCTCAGGCTGTGGGATCTGGCACCTTAAGAATGACAACTGTCTTAATACTTACACTCAATGTTTGCTTGTTGCTAGCCAAGCTCTTCTGAGTGTCCTGGAGACTCATCTTAGTGAAGTTGACTCCTGGAGACAATTAATGTAGTCTGTGGATTCCTGTGGGGTAGCTGAGATGATCCTATCCAGGACCAGAGTGTCAGGGTCAGTTGCAGGAGCAGTGGTAGTTATGGGATGGCTATGGCCCAGTGGATAGGGGTAGTGTTGCCAGGCAGTCTATTTTCAAAGGTCACTGGTGCTGTAGCTTCTACAGGCAGTTCACTGGGAACATTCACGGAGCTAGTCTGCTGATATCCCAGCTTCCATGTCCCAAAGGGTTATTAGCCTGTTACCCTGGAGGATATAGAGTCCCATCAAAAAGAAACCTATGAGTCATGCAGTAAGAGTAAACTTGGTTAAATGGACAAGCTTTGCTGGTCTTTCTATCTCAGTAACTCTAACCCTCCATTCCCTCAAACATGGTTTCTACTTCACTGTCTAAACCAAAGGCTAATCTTCAGTCTTCAGTCATATGGAATTTCCAATTTCTTGCCTTTTGTTACCTCCAACTGCATTTCCTCATCAAATTGCTAAGGCCAATGAATGTTTTCAGTGTGATAAGAAGTGTTATCTTAGCTCCGGAGGCTGTGGAGTGCCTAGTGAAGCTGGGGTGGCCTGGTGTGTATGAAGATAAAGTCTTTAGATTTCATAATTTATATAGTCACAGTATTGAAAGGAAACTCGGTTAATTAATCCCAATGGGCCCTTAATATCCAGTCTTTCCTTCCTTTGCTTCTGGCTAACAATGGCTTAAACCAAGCTTGAATAAATTAAATTAGCAGATAACTGTACCCCAAACATTTTCACTGCCTGAACCCCAGGGCAGGTATCCTTCTTACTCCATCACTGGCACTGACAGCATAGTCATTAAGTGCCACCTGCGATTTCCAGAAGCTCAGGTCTACTCTCTGAAGTTAACTGCCCAGTTTTTCTTTCATTCCTCTGCATGAGATAGAAATCACCACACACCATGTTTATCTGCACAGGTCCAGGAAATGAGACAGAGCAGTCACCTAGTTATTCCAGGTCATTGGGAAATGGCGCCATTGAGGTTAAAGGTAAACAAGGGATTCTAAACCATCTAGTCCCCCATTTATTTTGATTAAATTCAAATAGCTATTCCCTTCCGTATGCCTCATTCATCTCAAAGAACCTTTTGCTTCTTTTGGGTGGTTTTTCTCTTTCTCCACTTCTATTTTTAGAAAGGATTTGTATTCCCCATTATTCAACTAATTTAATTATCAGTTTCTAGCAGACTTGTTGATTTTCTTAATTAAATAGACCTAACAAATCATTTTAAAAACACACAACTAGTTGTCCTCAGTCAGTGAACTAACCATTTGTTATTTTACTCTGTGCACCCCACATCCCAATCCAAATTGGAAAATGATCTCTGCATGCAACATTTCTGACATCGCCACTGTAACCCTGGGTTCCAAGTTGTCCGGACACATTCTTTTGATATGCTGGGTTTTTTTTTTTTGTTTTTGTTTTTGTTTTGAAAACACCAAACCTCACTTGCTTCTTACTGGGGATGATAAAAAGGGAAACAAAAGCCAGACAACTTTGGAACCCTCACAAAAGAGAAACATGACTTTCAGAGACATCTGAAACTATTTTGTAGAAGTGAAATGGGAAATTTTGTATCTCATTGAGGTACCATGAAATTGAATACTCTCAATGGTTAAAATAAATTATATCTCTCTTATCAGATATTATATATGACCAAAAGTTACTTTCTTTGCTTTAAAGATTATTTGTTTATTATTTATATAGTGTTCTGCCTACATGCCCTAAGAGGCCACCAGATCTTATTATAGATGGCTGTGAGCCACCATGTGTTTACTGGGAATTGAATTCAAGACTTCTGGAAGGACAGCCAGTGTTCTCAACCTCTGAGCCATCTCTCCAGTCCCCAATAGTTATTTTCTTATGTAACATTTCTCAAAAAAAAAAAAAACTATTTCACAGATGAAATATATTCTGGCCCCTTCTCACTGACCTACGGTGACCATCACAAAACCACACTGAGCCCACCTCACCTTGCAGATGTCAAGCTGGGTGATGAGTGATGGAGAAAGCTAAGCTGGGATGCAAATCTCACCCAGGGGGTGACCTTAGGGAAGTCAGTTTACCCTTCTGTTCCTGGTGAGGGGCATCCCTCCCCAAAATTGTTTGGAAGCAGACAGGCACAAGGTATGTCACCTCAATTTGTACCAATAGGAGCAGGGAGGACAGGGTGATGGAAAAGCTTGGGTCTGGGTTCACTTCAGATAGGTTCCCTTCAGGAGTGCTCCGGAAAGAGCCTGCCCTGCTCCTAAGCTTAATCCTGCCTGGGATGTCTGCACTGCCTTCTTGCTTTTTCTCCAGAACAAAGTGTAGCAGTCACTTCTTGGGGCAGATGCCTTGAGGACCCCACCTCCCAACCCACCAATTCCATCACCAGATACAACTTTACTTGCTCTAAATCTTCTCTGATTGATTGACTATGATTGGTTAAGTTTTTGTAAGTGTGTATATGCACATAAGCCAGCCCTTAACCTTAGCTGGTGTTCTACGACCCAAGACTACAGAATCTGCCTCTCCCTACTTTCCTGGAACTGGAATTCAGATGGGCACCACCAAGCGTGGTCCTTATACACAGTGCAAGTGGTGAACTCATGTTCTCATGCTTGCACAGCAAGAATTTTGCCAGCTGAGCTATCTCCCCTGCCCCTCCCTTTTTCAAAGTAAAGGTTCCCTGGTCTGGCTCAATCTGACTACAATAGTCTCATGGCTTGAACAAGAGATTAAACAGTCAAGGTTGTAAAAACTTGAAGGATAGCACTTTCTCTTTTGGGTGACCCATGAGGGAGGGGGTGAGAAGACACAGCAGCAATGATTCAGGCTCTGGGAGTCAGTGAGTAGCAGAGCATGCTGCAGACTTGTTTATTAAGGAAGTTGGAGCTGCCTTTATACCACCTCCCAAGGTCCTATTGGCTCAGCTACTGTATCTGCTGAGTTGTCCTTTCCTCAATGGTGTCTCTGTCAGCAGTTTCTGGGCCTAGAGGCAGGCTTGGCGGCTTGGTGGCTTGGCTAAAGGAAGAAGTGTCTGCCACACATGCTTATGCAGGCTGGCCTGGGCACCTGTGGTTTGGGTAGGCTAGCCGGTTTTTCCTAAAACTTTCAACTGAACAAATACAAATGACTATCAATTTTTTTCAATATTTTATTCCTTTAAAAATGTAGAAATTCTGTGATCTTTACCTTTTTAGAGATACTTTTCCATAAGCTCACTTTCATCCTCAAATTCCAGTTTTAATTACATTACATAATGGAGTTGCCCTCAGTATCAGATGCTGGGGAGAGGGTTGTCTTAGTGCAGTCACAGAAAGCTGAGCTGGGGCTAAGGATCCAGGGGACAACCAGACACAGCAGGAAGTCTAGTCAAGCAGGAACTCATTTATTGTCCCATAATAGGCATCTTTTAAAGGAAAAACTGCAGAGCAGGAAAACAGCCAGCCAATGGTTTTAAAGGTCAGTCTACCACACACCTAGGCACCCTTATGCTTTACCTAGTGATCACGAGCTGTTCATGCAGTGACCTCATCTGGTTCTATCTAGGCAACCAATCATCTTTTTTGTGAACAACTCAGGACTCACCCTCTTGACTTCCCCTCAACCCCATCCTTGACTGGCTCCTGTGCCCTATAGGATGCCTCCAAAGGTGACTCACAAATACCAACTCCAGATTTATTCTGAGACCCTCAGTTTAACATGATGGTTGACATGGAGATAGCTATGTCTCCAGCAGAATGAAACCATAAACAGTCTTCTCTCACAGTTCTACAAGTTCAGAGTTGAACATGCTCATGTTAGCAGAGCATGGTTCTCTCTGAAGGCTGCAGGAATGACAAACAGCCCCTTCTGACTTCCTGTCACTGTCAGTGCCCCTCAGCAGCCACCGTCTCACAGCCACATCACTCCAGTCTCTATGCTACTGGCCTTCTTCACCAGGTACATCTAACTGTCTTCTAATTAGGAGGGCACTAATCAGTGCAATGGGGATTACCTAATCTTAGCTGTAGTGGCCCTAATGTTACAGTCACAGGAACAGGAGTTGAGACCCTCCATGCTTGTTTGGGTATGCAACTTGAACAGCAGACCTTAGGTCAAGAGGAAGGCACTCCAGTTTGCTCACCTTGGGAACCAATTGGAAATTAGCACCACAAAGATATGTATGGAGGAAATGGTGAGGGACAGGTATCCCCTTGCAATATACTTTGATATTTGATGAATAGTTTATTTCCACTAGCAAGCTGTGAGTGTGCATGTGTGTGTATGTGTGTGTCTGTGTCTGTCTGTCTGTCTGTCTCTCTCTCTCTCTCTCTCTCTCTCTCTCTCTCTCTCTCTCTCTCTCTCTCTGTGTGTGTGTGTGTGTGTGTGTGTGGTGTCTGTATGTATGTGTTCCCTGTGTTCCTTTGTGCCCAAATGTCTGGATTGCTGGAGAATCTAACTGGGGGATTTGTATATGCTGGGCAAGTATCCTGTCATTGGGCAGCATACTGAGCCTTCCAGTCAGGTTTGTTTCCAAAACCCTAGGGGTGTCAGCAGAAGGACCACAGACCAACTGAAAACTGAAGTTCATTTCTCCCCTTTTTCACCAATAAAGAAGCTCTCTGCAGTCCCCAATAAACTTTGGAACTCCTTGGGATTCTGCCACTGGCTTCCACATAAGGCTTAAGTCTGCTCAGAAGGAACAGGTCATCATTTTAGAAATACAGCAGCACTTGTGCAATGGAGAGATACATAAATTTTTATGACAGTAGGTGAAATCATTTACATTGAACATATTTCTCATTCTTTCCCCAAGTCCCACTATTCTTCATATGTTAGAGAAGTATTCATTTGTCATTGTGGTACTATGCTTCAATATCTTCAATAGTTTACCTCTTCAAAGGCCTATTTTGGAAGTCTGACTAGGAGTGTTCTTTTTATTTAAATAGGAAGATATGAGCTATTTACAAAGAGTATGTCATATGTTGTTTTTCTCAATGTTTATAATATTTCACTTGTAAGCATGTAGAGTCATTAAATTTTCTACATTTGGGTTAGAGAATGGATTCTCAATAAATGTTTTTTTGAAAAGTAGGTTCACAGACATATCCATTAATTTAAAATCAGTAAGACCAACTCCATGAAAGCAAGTGGTCCTCTCCCACACTGACCCTGAACTTGACCATGTGACTTGGTGACTTCATCTTTAGCTTGTCTAAGGGATAGTCTGGGTTGTCTCCTAGGTAGATGCTTCTTATTAGAAGGCAAAGTTACTTACAATTTAACCTGTTATAGTGATATTACATGAAAGATCAAGGGTTTCTGGGGAGGGGGCTTCCGGTCTAATGTCATTGCCAAGAGCTCTCCGCTTATCTGTTTAGCTTGTCTATTTTCTACCCAACTACAAATGTCTTATTCATCTTCATCAGTGCTTCAGGCTCTGCAGTTAATTTTCCTCCCCACTGCCTCAGCTTTCACTGTAGCTGTGTGAACAACTTGCACTTTTCACATGAACCTCTACTTATTGTTACCATGCCCTAGCACTTGCCTCAAAATTATAACAAGATGCCAGTATTTTATGACCACTGACCTGACTCTGGACCATGTTTATAAGATCCTACTTCTCATGACTCTCCTTCTAATGTCATATTAATATTATACATAGAAAATATAATCAGATTATTACATGGATAGCTTCCAAAGTAGAGCAGAGAAATGTTTAAATAATTTTTGTCCAGAAATAAATTTGATTAAATAAAGGAAATCTCTGGAGACCAGCAGGCCTTGGTTCTGTCCTGAAGCCAGCCTCTGCTCCCTGCTGACCTCCTGTGCAACACTGAGCCATAGGTGAGGAACAGCCATGCTGGAAGACATATATATGACTATAACAGGCTTAGTCATTTTTGAAGCCACCAACCAGTTCCCGAATTATGACACAGAGACTTGTTATTAGTTATGAATGCTTGGCCTTAGCTTATATTCGTTTCTGGCTCACTATTTTTTTCTTTAACTTAAATTAACCTGTTTCTCTTCATTTACATTTTGCCCTGGTGCTTTTTAACCTATCTGTCTCTTTGTCCTACTCAGTGTCTGCTGGCTGGTGGCAGCCTGGCTGACCCCAGATGTCTCCCTCTCTTTCTTCCTCATTCTCTTCTCTCTCCTTTCTTGAGCCTAGATTTTTTTCCTCCTACATATTCTCTCTGCCTGTCAGCCCCAACTATCCCTCTACTGCCTAGCTATTGGTTGTTCATCTTTTTATTAGACCAATCCGGTGCCTTAGGTAGGCAAAGTGAAGCAGCAACACATCTTCATATAATTAAACAAATGCAGCTTAAACAAAAGTAACACATCTTTACACAATTAAAGTAATATTCCACCACATAACAAATGTAACACATGTTTGCCTAGTTAAAATAATATTCCACAACACATAGCATACACAGCTGTGTTGTCGTGACCTTCTCTGCAACACTGAGCCATAGGGGGGAAACAGCTATACTGGAAGACACACAGCATTCACAACTGTGTTCCCTGCTTTACCAAAGGACTAAAGAATGTGCTTAAAAAGATGAGAAAGACCCAAGAAACCATCAGCCCTGTCAAAAACCAGAGTGTTTGTCAAGGTGCACACCGAACTTTTAAAAGGACACAACACTCTCTTGTAAGAAACTCCAAATAGAACTCATATGAAATATTTTATTTTTATGGCTCTTCTCAGACCTTACTATATCTTGTATTGTGTCCCTATCCCAGGGCTCCACAAAACAATCCAGATTTCCTCTTTCTTGGGAATTAAAAAGTGCATCATGACTCCTCACAGAAGAGAGATGAGGAAATAACAGCCACTAACCTGGACTTGGGTTCCAAGATTCTTGCTCTCAGGCTTCTTTTTTCCTCCCCTGTCAAGGATAATTTTGTTAAAGTTTAAAAGAAAATAACCTGGAACAGGCAAGCTGTAAATCTCAGCAGCTGCCTGGAGGAGAGGAATGGGGAAGAAAAGGCAAAAAGCCACACCCACGGTTCAACCAGCAAGAAAGTCAGCCCATGGCCACAGCTGGTAAGGGGGACTTTAGAGAAAGAGTGGAGAGGCCCAAGGTACAAGTGAAACATGCTCAGAGACAGGGCGAAATGGAGAGATGCTAGAGTCTCTTCTAATAGTGACGACTAGGCAAGAATGACATATAGGCTGGGCTGCCCAAAGATCTACAATTAGTGAGTAATACACACTCTGAACCAAGATCAGGGCACAAAGCAAAGCCTGATGCCACAACTATTTTGTACATAATGACTAAGCCCTATTATCAAGATCCAGTCACATAAGAGTGGATAGTTATTCCAGGACCACTATCTCAGGTTAGCTTTTAGTGACAGTTGAGAAAACCTGAAGACCCTGGACCACAGTCACCTGCTCTGAGAAAAGCTCTGTCACTGTCAAAGATTAGCATCATAGCTACATGAAAAAAGAACTCATAATTCTACTCAAATTCTTATCCTATGTCATAGTATGACATGAATGGACATTAAAAAGAACATTAAAAATAACATTAGGGTTAAAGCAATATCTGCTGGAAGTTAGAGAAATGGCTCTACCAATAAATGTCCTAGATATATAAGCCGGATGACCAGACTTTGGTTTGGAAACAGGAAGATCCCTACAGATTAGTGGCCCACTAACCTATTCTAAATAGTGTGTTTCCCATTCAGTGAGAAACCCTGTCAAGACAACAAAGCAGAGAGTTATGGGAGATACAGGCATCCTGTTCTTATGGCTATATGCACACAAACAGATATGCATACTCATATACTTACCTGCATTCATAACTCACAAAAATTAAAACAAGGAAAACACCACCACCTCCAAAACAAAAACAAAATAAAAAAAACAAACAAATAAACAGTAAGGTTCAAAACGCTAGAAATAAGAAAACATAAAAAGTTAGCAGCTGGGTGGTGAGACATCTAAGCTGAGAAGGTAACTCAACATGAGAACAAGGAGAGATTAGTCCAATTAACAGCTTCAGACCTTGCACAGGTCTGAGGTGAGCGACACCTGAAAGGAAGAAGAGTAGTGATGCCAGCTAGAGTAACAGTCACCAGATGTCTATTAGCCCCAAGGTCAAAAGCTATCAGAGCAGAGGTCAGAGATGGACAGAGGCAACTACAGCCATCCTGAGAACCACATGTGATCATCTCCATGGTTGGGGAAGATGAAAATGCACACAATGTTTCACTCTCGAATTGTCTTGCTTCTAGATATATTTAGAGAATTAACCAATCTCAGTAGAAATTGTCTCAGTCTCTGACCTGTTTCTGCCATAAGACCTATTTTTAAAAAACCTCTAGACAGATATATTGATGATTTTTCCATCTTTTGGGATACCTCACAACTCCATGGAATTTCACTCATATTTCCTTAATTTTCCTTATTAAAAGCCTGCTTTGCTTACCTTAATTATCATAGGTAAAAGACAACAGACTCCAGTGCCACTATCTCAAGTTGGCTTTTCCTGACAGCTGGGTAAACCTGAAATTTCTGAACCACACCCATCTGGTCTGAGAAAGGCTCTGCCACTGTCAAAGGTCAGCATCATGACTACATGAAAGAAACAGGAGGTGTTACCATGAGAACTTACAAAGCACAGTGTGGTCAGATATTGTTTATGATTTATTAAAGCTCGCCTGAGGATTCAGAAAAGCCAAGCCAGCCACAACCCTTAGAAATCCTAGCAGCCAGAAGTTAGGAGGTTATGGTACACACCTTTAATCCCAGTACTCAGGATTAAGAGGTAGACGAATCTCTTGAGTCCAAGGCCACCCAGATCTACAAAATCTGAATCAGTCTGCAAGAAAATTATAGTTCACACCATTAATCCCAACATTAGGGAAGTATATAAGACAGAAACAAGGTCTCAGAGAGTCATTCTTTCTGCAGCCACACTGAGGACAGGCAGCAGTTTGAGACTTGGTGAAGAGATCATGTGTGGATTAGCCCTTTCATCCTGAGCTAGAGGTGAGAGCTGGTGGCTGGCTGCTTTGCTTTTCTGATCTTCAGCTTGAAGCTTGAACCCCAGTATCAGTCTCTGGGTCTTTTATTTTTGTGTGTTACAGCACAGTTTGGCAAAAATGCTTCTCACACAAGTTTGTGTCCTTGTTGGGCTGTGTTTAGGTGTACAAGTGCACATTTTCATTGGAGAGAAATTTTAGAATGAGCTGAGCCCTTAGATACATTAATACTTCCTGGGCCCTAACTGACTCTGGGAGCTTGGGATCCTAGCTGCACAAAACTCACATGCCATGCCTTTCTCTACCAGACACCGAGTGTTAGAAGTAAGTTTGGGGAACCAGGCATTGGTGGCACACACCTTTAATCACAGCACTTGGAAAGCAGAGGCAGGAGGATCTCAGTGAGTTCAAGGCCAACCTGGTCCACAAAGTGAGCTCCAGGACAACCAAGACTGTTACACAGAGAAACCCTGTCTAAAAAAAAAAAAAAAAAAGGAAAGAGGCCATCACTGAAGTTCCTCAAGAAGTCAAAACTTTCCTTACCAAGAGAGGGTGCTTTGAAGAGCAATCACCCAGAGACAGGAAGTATACTTCTACCAAGGTTTTCACTATGTCTTTTCACATTGACTAGGGTCCAACCTCATAGTCTTTCTCTAGTCTTTTTGTTGTTTGGTTGGTTGTTTCTTTGGTTGATTGGTTAGTTTTTCAAGATAGGGTTTCTCTGTATAGTTTTGGTTATCTTGAAACTGGCTCTGTAGACTAGGCTGGCCTCAAACTCATAAAGATCTGTATACCTGCTGGAATTAAAGGCAGGTGTGTGCTGCCACCACCACCACCGCCTGGCTCAGTTGGCTAGTCTTAAAAGAACTAGTGCATAAGAAAGAATGGAAGGGGAAAGATTGTCCTCCACTTAAGTCTGAGAATGTAGTGTGGAATTGCTATAAACAAAGGATTTTATCAGTAAGTGTGTGGTGGGATGAGATAAAAAAGATGTGACTTCCCCAGTAGAAACACAAGTTTTATAAGTGCTCGGTAGAAAATCTGCATTTAATGTTTCTTACACTGAGGAAGAGGTGATAAACCATTCTAGTTTTCAGAACTTGATACAAGAGAGAAAGTTGCGCAGTAGACAACCTACTAGTTCCCTCTTCCATACTCTGTAGAATGCACTAAAGATGGTCAGACATATTCTTCAATATATATCTACAATGACAATAGATGTTGGCTTTGTTTTGCAGGTTTCTATGTGTTTGTTTGGGGAGCTAGAATGAAACCCAGGAAAGTATTATTTTTGTGTTTGAAGATTAGCTATTGACTCTGTATTCTTTACCCATTGTTATTTTTTTTGAACATTTTAGGAATTCATCTTTGCCCCCCACCCTGGTTAATTTATTCAGGTTTGGACTGTCTCCTCCAGGAGAGTCCCAGGTATTTTATGACCAGTACTTTCATCCTGGAATTTGTGTCTAAAACTGTTCAGGTAAGAGTTTTAGGGTCAATGACCGAATCATTCATTACAGAAGTTAGAGAACAGTCTTTTCTAAATAGCATAGCTCAGAACTTTCTGTGATCAATCAATACTTCTAATATAGGTCGTATATAGTCATTAAAGTACTCTGTTCCAAGACACACATGGAAATGTGACATGGTTGCTGTGGAAGAAGCTGGGCTCCTCACTCAAGAACAGATTTAGCTGTAGACATTTAAATAGGAGGCATCTCTGAATAATGATAGATCCTACTCTTTATAATAAGCAGTTCTTATGTAGACACAAACTCTTTAGGTTCTTTGGTCATTTTATTTATTAACTGTAACTGTCATTCCCACTAATGAGAACAGGGAATTCTAGGGAGAGAAAATTCATTCATAACCCAACACATCTAAATTTAGATGAAATTGCATCTCCACCAGCACTTCAACCAGAGCTAAAAATGGGGGCGAGGCATGAATACACAATCTGCTTTGCTTTGATTTTCACAATGAAAATACTTCAGTGTGAAACATAGCCTGGAGACAGACAAGAAAGCAACAGAAGAGAACCTCTGTGTTAATGCACTGGATAAACAACTAAAATGCAGATTAGGATCAGTCCTATCATCACAGCCTTCATAGCATTGTCTCTTCAGAGATGCTGGAGGTCTTAGAGGTGAGCAGGACCTCACTAGGAATGCTAGAGCTCTCAAAGGTGAATAAGACCTAATTTGAATAATGCATCTTCACTTGGTGACATTGTGTGGGTTTAGGTGCTGTGGACTTGGTGGGAAAGTATGTCACTCTAGGCATGTTTTGAGCACTTAAAAACTCCTACCATTTTGAGTTTGCTTCTTCTGCTTCCTTTTGTGGCTTGAGATATGAAACTTTGGCTCTCAGCTGAGATATGAACCTTTGGCTCTCAGCTTTGAGCTCCAGTTGTCATGACTGTTTCTGCCATACTATTCACCATGACAGCAAGGGACCATAAGGACCAAATAAAGCCTTCCTTCTGTAAGTGTCTCATCACAGCAGTGGGAAAGTACCTAAGCCACCATAGCAGCACAGTAATGGACAAAAGAGAAAAAGGAGACTATACAGAATTTGTTAAAACAGTTTAAAGAAACAAATTTCAGAATTGATGGAAAAGCTAAATGCCACGACAAAATGAAACTTGATAACATCATCAGACCAGGAGAGGAAAACTCACAGTACTTCTCAGTGTGATATTCAGCACTAAGATTCAAAGAGGAACAAAAACATTGCCCTCAGTTGGGGAAACAGTACAGAATGTTCACTGGGTGTCATTAGAGACTTGCCATCTTCCCAAGTGTCAGCCGGCATGACAACTACTAAATAGTTTGTCCTTGCTTTGGAGAAGTTCTGTTACAGTAGTTCAGGAAAACATTTCAAGATAGCTCACACATCTAAATGGCCAAGAGAAAAGTACACCTATCAACATAAAGAAAATGTAACAGCACAACAAATTTGAATAAACATAATGGGTTTAGTGCTACATTTCTTCTGTTCCTCCAAGTTCTCTCTATATTTAGAATTTTTCAAGCTAGAAAGTATGACAGAAAAATGGCATTTTGATCTCTAATACAGCGAGAAGTAGAAATATACAATGAACTATAAAATGGCAGAAGAAAGAAATGGCAGATATAACTTTACATGCTGTTCAAAGGCTGTGATGGGAAAGAAAATGGCAAGTAATTGTGTTTCAAAGACTTCACAGGGAAGTGACATGTAAGTCCTCAGAAATGAATCCCTTCCAATAGGGCACACACTCCCAATCTTTCCTACCACGAAGGAAGCAGGGAGCTGCCAATGTAAACCTAGCCTGAAAACACCCTCCTCCCTCAGGAAGACATGGCTACCATATATTAACAACAGCTCATTCCTGCTATTCCAGAAAGCAAAAAGATTGCCATTTTCATCAGTGGGAAGCAAGAGCTTCTCTTGACAGCACTTTCAAAGTTTCTATTTGGCATGATTGCTGTCTGATTCATTTGTAGACACACACACACACACACACACACACACACACACACACACACACACACACTACCCCTTCCTGCTCCAATCAAGCCAACATAGCTCCTGCCCTGCCTTGGCTCATGTTTACAGTCCCTTAGGCGATCCTAAAGACAGAGAACCGAGACTCCAAAATGAGATGGGCATAAAGCAGGACCTGCAAGCAAGTGGGGACTGGGGGGGAGACAGCAGAGCCTCAGGAGATCAGCCATAGGCTAAGCTTTGGGGTGTGTAGCACTGCCGCAAATTCCACTGTCATGAAAAATAGAGTGGTATTAGAGCCACTAGGCCTTCCAGGATCTGTAACCATCATTAGCCACCCACGGGTCTACTGTGTGTGTGGTGTGTGTGTGTGTGTGTGTGTGTGTGTGTGTGTGTGTGTGTCTTATTCTGTTAGCTTAATGGGGGCAAGTATCTGACCTAGAGCCAAGCTTTATGGTCAGGAGTTCTAGTAGCATAATAAAAAAAAAAAAAAAAAAAACACCTAGTAAGTCCATTTAAAACAGAAAGCAGGATACAATTACCTCTGTGTATAATTTAAGCTAACATCAACATCCAGTTCCTAGAAGTAATTTCCTTGAATATCCCCAGACCAGATGCAAAATCATCCCCTGAAGATCATGCCCTGTCCCAGCTGCTTTCTGCCCCGTAACAAATTCCTTCCACTTCTTTGCTGTAAGAGTCAAAACGCTGCATTCATCTTAGGCTGGCTTCAGATAGACCATCTGCTGCACAACAGTTCTTGATCTGTGCACCCTATATAGGGCACCAAATGACTCCATGCACAGTCCATAAACCAACGAGTTTACCAAAGTTACATATAAGTGCATGCATGGTGAGGGGTTGCTCAGAGGTGAGTAGGTAATCCAAGAACAGCCACATCAATAAAAAGTCCACCCCAGCATGTGTGATGACTAGAGATCCCTGCCCAGTTGTAAGCAGTTGCCCTGAAAAGTCTCCCTAGCAAAATCTTCCTGCTTTTATACCTTAGGGAGGACCCTTAGTGAATTGTGTAACTTCCTGGGCTTCCTGAGCCTCACAAGCTTCTTCAGCATCTTAAGTCTCCTTTCTTCTCCTATTCCCTCCTATTGGAGGAACTTGCTGAACAACACAACACCCTCATGCACTGGAACACACTTGGCATTTCTGCAATTGCCAAACTGATCAATGTTTGAAATTTACTGGGAAACACTTAATCTCCAGTAAGCATGGAGGCCTGTGGTATAACTCAGTGTTTACCTAACATGAATGATGTTGTGGGCTTGATGTCCAGACCACCCACCCCTCTCCACACACACCTACAAAAATAAGTAAACTTAGCATGATACCACCTGCTGTTCCTATGTCATGTGGCTTCCAGCTCTGGTCATAGTCGAGGACCTTAAACCAGAGTCTGGGTTTGTGGCAGGGAGGATACCTTGGTAGAAGTGATGCTCATTGTTGTGGACAGTCAGCTGACTGTAACAAACTGTATTTCCACAGTAGCTGAATCTGTGTTTTGGATTCTGGGCATTCCTCCATTTTTTTTTATCACTTCCCTACAAATGTTACAACCAACAGACCCAGGGAGAGGTCTCAGCCATCAGTAGGGATTAAACATCAACCATGTGAGGGATGGCGACTACACATGGTTCTAGGTCCCAGCTGACAATCTGTGCCCCTGCATGTGTCTGCCATGAATGTACGACCATTGGGAAACAATAGCAAGTTATATTCTCTGATATCTATGAAGCCCTGACCATAAACAGATTTTCCATCGGCCATTGCATTCTGGGGTAATAGATCATGTGGTAGTAGATATACAAATAAGCACAAAGGACATTTGTGTCAATGGCAGAACCCTCCTTATTTTGTAGCTTAAATGAGAGTGGAAACAGAGATCAAGAGCAACATTGAAGGGTAAAAGCTGCATCAGCTGAGCATCCAGGTGGCAGGATGCATTCTTAAGAGCTGCTGCAGTGTAAGCCAGAGCCTCTGCCTACTCTGATGCCTACAACATCAGATTGCTGATCACAAGAGCATCACTTCATCCCCCTTCCAAACACAGGCAGGGAAAGCCAAGGAGCGCCTCTCACTGTCCATCCAAGAAACACCTGCTCAGGCTAGAAATCCTTCTCAACAACACTCACCATATACCTCTTTCACCCACAACCTCCTCAATCAGGGACATTCACACACATGTGAGTTGAATGAAAAATACCATCACGTCACTGGAGACATTTGTTTGCTTTATGTCATAACTCTTCTAGACTGTTAGAACTTAGAAAAGAAAGTTGATGTGGAATCAACCTTCAGAGGAGACTGTATTAGGAGTGACAGTGTCACTCCACAGGCAGCATGATGGGCCTTGAAAGGAGAGAGAGGGCCTTTGATTCCAGACTAGGTGAAGGACCAATATGGATAGCATAACAGAGATATTGAGGAAAAGCCTTTAATTCCAGAGTATCCAGAGAGATAGATCACAATGGCTACAGGCAGTCATGGCAGGATCTTGAATGGAAACAGACATATTTCCCTTCAATTTCAGAAGACATAGGAAGCCTCAGATTCTCATATGTTGAGGTGAGGAGGATGGGGTGGAGTTCAATATCGTGTGACATGGTGTGGCCTAGCCTCCATGCCAGGGGTCAGGATGCTATAAAGACAAGTTTCAATTCAAGGTTGTCCTCTGCTTGCTCACAGCTTCGGGGAGTAGGAGGAGACTGCATGGACACAACACCTTCTTGTCCCAGAGAAAGCTGCAAGAGAAGTGTGGCCTGCTTTCTGAGAGACAAAGAAGCAGTTAGACAGTCTCCTATCTAATGGATATTACCTCTCCAAATTCCCTCAGGATAGCCTTGAGGAAGATTAAATGACCTGCTCCAGCCATATCCATACCTTTTGTCATGCCACTTTATTAAGCTTCATGCCACAAGCAACAATATTTTGCAGCCTCGCTGTTGTTGGTCTAGGCCAGGTCATTTTTCCTGCCAACTGAATGTAAGTGCCATCCTAGTGCCATCAGCTGCCATCCTAGCTTAGGTTTTTAGAAAACGTGCCTTTTCCTCCTCCCTCTTCTATCCACCACCACTAGTGTTTTGCCTGGTAATGGCACAAACCTAGGCAAACCTGGGAAGAGGAAGCTTCAACTGAATAATTGCTTCAACTTATTGCGGTTTAATAAGGATCAGGATAAACAAATAGGCCGAATAGATGTTTATTCAGGGAGAAACAACTCACAACACAGACAGATGAACACAGCAGTTGGAACCGGATGCTCCTCTCTCCGCGTCCAGCCAGAAAGAGAGTGTTCCCTGGCTCCTCCTCAGACCTAGTTCCATGGGTCACTTCCGCCCCTGGCTCCACCCCCCAATGGGTGTGATCAGTGCCACAGAAGCAGACAAAGTGAATATCCTACTACATCAGCTCAATATAGAGTCGATGCAGGAGGGCCCAGGCACTGTGGGCAGTGCAGTTCTTAGGCAAGCCAGAGAAAGCAAGCCAGTAACCAGCATTCTTCCATAAGCTCTGCTTCAATTCCTGCCTGCCCTCGTCTCCTCCCATGATGGAATAGCAGTTATAACCTCCCCAAGTTTCCTTTGTTCATGTTGTTTGCCACAGCAGAAGAAACCAAACTAGGACTGGAGTTAACTGGAGGAAACTAAGCACATAAATGAGTTGGTGCTCACAGCCTGTCGGGGTCTCCAACCAAGGAGAGCCACTTTTCACTAACATGTGTCCGGAAGAACTCTGGCTCCTCCCTTATGCCCAAGCTCCCTGCTGTCTTTGAACCCTGTAGAACACTACCGATTCACTCTCTCACTAAAGCTCCTGCTTTGCTCAAGTTACCTACCATTGCCATCTCTTGCTGCTATCCAAAGTGCTAGTTTTGTATACAATAGAAAGAACATGACCATAACCAAGACTATTGGGAATATTATTTCTTTCTACTGAAAGGAATCTACACCTAGCTGTCTTCAGCCAGCACAGCCCAGCTCAGAAGGACATAAAAGGAAGAAAAGCAAAGAAAGGAACAGTGGGAGCAAGGGAAGAAGAGAGAGCTGCCAATTAAAAGTCAACCTTTGTGGACCACTCTGGAAAATGTGAACCAGCGTGCAGAAAAAAAAATCTGACCTTAACCAAAAGATCCATTGTATTATTGTACTGATGGGAGATGTTATTCTGTAAATATGTTTCTCATACTGTTTAATTAATAAAGCCCCGTTGGCCAATAGGAAACTAGATAGGCAGGGCTAGGAGACAAGGAGGAAAGAGGAAGTGGGAAGGAGGAGTCGAGATGTAGCCCAGGGAAGAAGCAGGACGCCTGCCAGGGCTCCCTAATAAGACGACCACATGGAAATACTTAGATAAGTAGAAATGGGTTAATAATTAAGACAGAGCTAGCCCATAAACAATAATGGTAATTGGCAAACAGGATTGTATCAAATACAGAGTCTCTGAGTGTTATTTGGGGCACATGTGGTTGTGGGACCATGGCGGCAGGCGGGAAGAACCTGCTGTAACATTGTACTTGTACTAACTTTTGGCAAATAACTTGCATTCACAAGATGGAATCTATTCAATGCCTATGCAGTTTGGTCAAAGGAAATTTTCATTTCTAGTCTCTACTTTCTGCTTGCCAACCAAAGTAGCCAGATCTCTAACAAGTGTACTGGACATGGTTGTGTGTGGGAGGGGGCATTGAAGGAATGGGTAAGGGGACTTCCTTGTAAATGAAGACAGAGATGAAGTTAGCAGACATACCTGTGGTACTGGGCCCCACAATCTGTCTGGGGCTGTTATAAGTTATTTTTATAGTCGTTCTCCCTCAACCTTGGTATATTTTCCTATGTAACCAATCACATGTCACTCTTTCCTGGTCTCTCTCGGCTCTCCTCCTGGCTCTGTAGAAGCATGTGGAACCTCACAGATCAAATGCACACTGGTCACTATTTCTCAGTCTATGAAAAGGGGTCACAGGCCACATTGGCACCCAACAAGGCTAACAGAGTCTCAGTGCATTATTATTGGGGGCTGGCATGGCGGTGGGACCGACTGGTGGGGAAAACATACTCGCTACACCATATCCCATCATCTATCCTGCAGGAGAAGCTTACCCATCTGGAGCTCTTTCCCCTTTTGCCAGAAAATCCTTTTTTTCCCCACTCTTTTGTACTTTATAAGGTGCAAGATTTCCCAGAATTTTAAAGCTAATACAAAGCACTCAAATTTGACCTTATATTCTCACTTCTCATTTCTTCAAAAATAGAGGGGAGAAAAAGCAGAAAATGAGTTCTTACTATGTTCACCTCAAAATACCTCTACCTATGAATTTCAGTATTTTAAAATATACTAAATATTCAAAGCTACAAAAAATCCTGTCTATAATAGACATCACACTTGAAGATTCATGTTTAAGATATTGTATATAAATGTTTCCCTGCCCCCTACTCCTCTACCCCTCCATCCCACACACACATGCTATGAAAAGCACAGCAACCTCTTTTTACAATAACCAAGAAACAGCTATTTCAAACCTGCATCTCTATATTAAGGATTCAGAAACCAGGTGAACTGGCAAATGTGTGTAGACCTGAGGGAAACTGAGTGAATTATTTTCCTACAGAGAACTCCTGCTTAGCAGGGGTCATTCCCAGGATGTAGAGCATTAAAAACTACTTCTGAAATCTGGTGGGCCAGGGATTGCTAAGGGTCTGCACTTCCATCTACCCAACCTTGTTCAAATATGTTACATGTGTCCTACTGTCAAAACCTGGGTGTCAGAAACTGATGGAAGCAAATAAATTTATTAACATAGGAAACTAGAGGAAAAGAGAAAAAAGCTTCCTGTCTCAAATTTCCATCTGAAGTAGGCATAGGGCCCAGGGCAGCTTGGTACACATCTGCAGCTTGGCTACACTGCAGGCCCTGACAAGCTCAATAGAGACAAACCAGAAAAGAGTCCTGAGTTCCATTTTACCCTAAAGAAACACCTAACTCCACAAAAGACCACAAACTGGGACTACCCAGGCACTACCCACGAATGGACCAATCAACAGTCAAAGGGAAAATACCTAAAGGAAATATTAACCATTGTAGTTAGGATCACCAGGTATTTCTTAGTCCCACAACACACTCATTCCCTTTCATCAAGACATCCCTAAACAAATGTAAGTTAATCAGGGGTCCTGAACCTTAGAAAGCCCTCACCTCAATGTCTGCTATGATAAAAACTTCACCCCAACTGAGCTCAAGGCTCTCTGATTGTGCCATGCATTGAATACACAGAGTGTCCAAGTTAGAACTTGAATAAAGGTTCTTTGCTTTTACATATGGGATTCAGTCTCTGTGGTAGACTTTTGAGGGGCCCTGTAATCTGGAAAGAATAGTAGGGTTCTCAGATATTAATGCAGCACCATGTCTGCCTGCATGCTGCCATGCTCCCAGCCATGATGATAATGGGCTGAACCTCTGAAACTGTAAGGGAACCACCCCAAATGTTTTCTTTTATAAGAATTGACAAGGTCATGGTTCATCTTCACAGCAATAAAAAACCCAAACTAAAACAGAAATTGGTACCAGGAGTGGGATATTACTGTGATTGCCCTGATCATGTGTTTGTTTAGAGGCATTTAGACTTGGGTACTTTGGGTTATGAAATCAGTGGAATGCTTTAAGCACTGCTTGATGGGCCATACTAATAGGAACTTGGAAGACTGAAGTGCTAAGAGTTATTTGAACTGTTGGGGCTCAGCTCACTCAAAAGGTTTCAGAGAAGAATTATAGTATATTGCCTAGAGATTTTTCTTGGGATATTTTGGTGAAGAAAGTGGCTGCCTTTTGCCATTGTCTGAAGAATCTGTCTGAGGCTAAAAGTAAAGAGTTTTGGATTACTGCCTGATGGCTAAAGTGGAGAGTTTTAGATTAATCCCATTGGCAGAAGAAATCTCAAAACAGCCTAGTATGACTCTATCATGTGGTTATTAGTGGTAAATCCAATGAAAATTTATAATGAAGAAAAGAGCAAGTTGAGCAGGATAAATTATAAAATGTAAGTTTTGAGGAGAAAATGAGTACCAGGAAGTGGAATGGAGTTAATACTGTGTTCAAGGAGACACACAGATTAAGAAATTGCATAATAAAAACGGTGACCTCAAGGTAATATCCCACCCAGCTGAGATACCAACTTATGAAAAGGAATTAAAGAAAACCTTAGAGCAGGTTGTGATGGTACATGCTTTAATCCCAGCACCTGGGAGGCAGAGACAGGTGGATCTCTGAGTTTGAGGCCAGCCTGGTCTACAGAGCAAATTCAAGACAAGAAAGCTAGTGAAGATGAAATTGAAGAAGGAGGCCATGTTTTGGCCCAAGCAAGCAGCAGAATTTGGGAGCTTCAGCCATGTAATTCTGGGTTTAGAGTTAAGGATAGAAGGAAGGAGTTATGGAATAAAGCTGATGAGGCCAGGTATGTGTCAGTATGTTCTAGTAGAAAGCCCAGTGCATGAAGCTGTGTAGGAGAATCCTGGATTGCCTTGGAAAACCCAAAATGTTAGAGATCCCAAAGCTGTGGGATACCTGCCAAGGAGAGCTGCTAACAGGGAGTAGGACGAGCCCAAGAGAAAGAAGTGTGTTGCAGTCATAAAGCTGAGTGGAATTGGAGACTTGAGGAACATTTTGACACCAGACATAGAGATTCAGATTTTAGAGTTTGCCCAGCTGGTTTTTGCACCTTGTTTTGATCCATCATTTCCTCCCTACATTTTGAAATGGTAATGTATGTCCTATGCCATTATATGTTGGAAGAATCTGATTTGTTTTGTTTTGTTTTTATTTTACAGGCGATTATAGATAAGAGATTGTATGAATCTCAGAAGAGACTTTGAACCTTGGAGTTTTAAACATTGTTGAGGTTGTTATATGTGATGGGAACTTTTGAAGTTGCATTAATTGTGTTTAGCATTATGACATTGTTACAAGCTTATGGGGGCCAGGAAGTGGAATGTAGCAGTTTGAATGTAATTGGCCCCCATAAATTTGTAGGGAGTAGAACTATTAGGAGACATGGCTTTGTTGCTCTTTCAAGAAGGAGGTGAGAGAAAGCTAGCCAAGCATGGGGAAACGAAGACACTAAGTGTCTTTAGTAGGGAGACCTAGATGGGTGTAGCAAGCCAGAGCTGAGAGACAAAAAAAAAAAAAAAAAAAAAAACAAGTACCCAGGTGGGTGCCTTGGGATGGTAATAGAAGTTCTAGGGGACACTCATGGCATAGACGAGGAGAGGAATTATTAGAGCACATGGAGGGGAGAAGTAACTGAGAAGGTAGACTCTAGAATTTGCAGTCAAATTTTATGTCTGGCAGGAGCAAGCAGAAACAGATGATCCATACATACCTTAGGAGAGTCACATCGGTATCTTGGTTTGGAGTGGCTGAGTTCCTCGGGAGGGAACTCATTTATGCCACCCCAAGATTTCAGCACCAGATAAATGAAACAAGGTTATAAAAAGGAAGGACAGGAGATGATTTATTGTAGATAAAAGTGAATGCATATGGCAATGCCTGGGCCTGTGCTGCTGCCAAAGGCCATGACTTTGTCCATGGCCCTGATTCAGCCACAGGGATCTGTCTTGATGTCTGTGGTTCCTGTTACTACCAAGGGCCCTGTGATTGCCTAGAGTCTGGGCCACCACCTGTGACCAGGTCGCTGTCCAAGGGATGTGACCCTACAAGGGCCATGCTGACTTAAGAGGCCCATGCTGCAATGCTGCCACCTGGGACCATGGTGAGGACTGGTCTAGACTGCTGCCAGAGGCCATGTCTGGGTCTGTGGCCCTACTACAGCCAACATCTGTGTCAATGTTCCTGGTTCCTGTTATCATTGAAGGCAGAGTGGATGCCTAGGGGCTGGGCTGCCACTTGGAGACATGTTGGCATTTTGGGGCTATGCTGATCTGAGGGATGTGAAATGCCAATTAGGGGCACAAAGACACGCAGGTCTGGGTTGTTGCCAAGGATCATGCCTGAGTCCATGGTCCTGCCACAGCCCGAGTCTGTGCTGATGTCCATGGACTGTGTTGCCATCAAAGGTCACAATGATGCCTAGGATCTTGGCCTCCACCTGTGGCCTTCTTGGTGTCCTGCTGCCAGGTGAGAGGTCTGAGGAGCAGAGCAGAGCCATGGCAGGTTTCTAATGGCCCCTGTGAGGATCCCTGCCTTAGTTTCAGTTTACTGGAACCAGCTGGAGCTGACCAAGCAGCTTTTGGGAGAGCTGCAACCCAGAGGCAGCTTTCAAAGGGCTCCCCACAGCCTTGTGCAAACTTAAAGAGAACGAAAGATGAAGTCTTCCACCCTGCAGCTGAAAAGCCCCTAACCACTGAGCAACCAACCAATCCTACAGCAACCCATAAACTTTCTGTTTAAACCCACCAATCAGCCCCCGACTAGCCTCCTCGCCCCGAAATTCCCCTAATCTTGCTTAAATGGACTTACTGGCTTCTCTTGTCATCTCTATTTGCCACCCCAACATGTTGGAATTTTAATAAATGTTCTTGCTGGTTGCATACATGACTGGTGATCTTTTATGGGACTCCTCATGGACCCTAACACGAGGCCCATACAGACCTGAGTGACATGCCCTGTCACCTGGGATCAGGGTGTCATGCAGTCCTGAGCTGTTGTCAAAGCCATGTCTGAGTCCCTGGCTCTGCTGCAGCCAGGGCTGCCCTGATGTCCATGGCTCCTGTTATCAAGAAGAGCAGTGTGTGTAGGGCTGCACAGAGCTGCTCTGCCCCTCACTGCCTGCAGCACTTGGGAGATCTGGCCCTGGACCTCCCCAGAGCTGTCCCTGCAGGCAGGGTTGTGGGTGAGCTAGCCCCACAGTTTGTCATTCAGGGATGTGGGCAGGAAGGGATAATCCCCTTCCTCCTCCCCCCCACTTACTGCAGGCAGGAAAAGCTGATCCTGGAGTCACAGAATGAGAGAGTGGATCCTGGCCCTCATCAGCTTGAGCACTCTGGAGAGAGTCCTGTACCTCACTGGAGCAGTGCAGTAGAGATGCCCTCGTCGACGGGTGCAGATGATCGTGCACCAAACATGTGTAAAATATGTGTCCCCAAATTGTACTGTCATACAATACAGAGTGGGAGAGGGGGAGATGACCTCCCTTATGTCCTGCCCCTCACTGACTGGCAGGGGGCATAGCTGGCCTTGAGGTCATGGGAGTGGGATAACTGGCACTGTTCCCACCCCCAAGTAACACTCAGAAAAGTAGGCCTTGCACCTTGCCCAGGCACCATAATAGAGCCGATCCTGTTGGGAGGGGTGCAGTGAGCTGTCCTGGGAGGGGCACAAGACCTGACCCCACACCCCTCCCCTGCCCTCCATCTCCTTGCCCCTTACTATTCCCATGTTCACAGGAGTGCGAGCGCTGGTCCTGCCCCTCACCAGCTCCAGCACACGGGAGAGCACGCATGGCATCTCGCCTGGGCAGCAAAGGAGAGCTGACCCTGTTGGTGGTGGCACAGGTGAGCCAGGCCTGTGGGCATGTAACAGGAGAGCTGCCCCCACCCTCTCCCTCATATGCCATGGGGTGGCAAGGGTAAGGAAAACATGTCCTGTATCTTCCACCATTTGCTACCTGCAACAGGCAGGAGAGCTGGCCTCAGGGGCACAAGAACGGAGGAGCTGGCCCTGCCCCTCACCAGGGGCTGCAATCCTGACAGGGCTGGCCCTGGTGGTGTGAGTGCGGGTGAGTTGGCCCCAAGGGTGTGAGGGCAGGAGAACTGCCTCCACTCCTTGCTATCTGTTACACTGGGTGAGCCAGCTGGGGCAGTGCTGGAAAGCTCACCAGGGTGGGCGGACCAACCCAGATGCCACCCAGACCCAGACCCAGGACCATGAGGTATCCCATCCCAGCATCCACCTCATCTATGAAATACTGGTGCACATGAAGGGGCCAGACCTGCAGATCCAAATGCACAGGATCTCCACCACACAAGGCAACAATAGTACATCCAAGAGAAGTCCCAGTGAGGGTCCAGTATTGATGGTGTAGCAGAAGCCAGAGGCCTCGAACCAGACCAGTAACTCATGGCAATGAATACTTACAAGTAAAGATGTGTGGACTAAAGAATACACTATGTAACTTCTATGTCAAGATTTTTATTTGGTTTTTTGGAGGGTCATTTTTTGTTTGTTTGTTTATTGGATTGTCTTTGAAATTTTGTTTTCTGAGGAGGTTGCAAGGGCAGAGGTTGGAAGTGAAGCGACAGGGAGATGAGTGGTATTGGGTTGCAAGATGTGAAATCCACAAAGAATCATTAAAAGGGGGAGTGTACACAGCCTGAGGCAGGGACATCTAGGAGAGTTCACAGTGAACATGACCCTGAGTGGGACCATGTGAGGAGAAGGGGGAGAGGAGAGGGAGAGCCAGGGGAGTAAAGGGCAGATGAAAAGGGGGTCAGGTAACCAGAATGGCTGGATAATATAGGGAAGGGCATCTGGGGGAACAGGAAGAGCAGAGAGAAGACTCAGAGACAGGAAACTTTTGAGCCCTGGCTGCAGACAGAGGATGCTGTGGGAAGGAGTGGAGAGACACATGAGCCAGTGAGAAGAGTGTGCCCAGTGTGTGCATGTTTAGCGGGCCTACTCCTTTGCTTTCCCCCTCCTGCTACATACCGCTCCTGGCTTCCACTTTACAAGAAACCTGCAGGTCCATCAACCATAACTTAAAGGACAATTACATAGTGTGTGCCCGGGGAGGATGAGAGCAGACAAAAGCAAACAGGGCTTGGGGTGGAGAAAAGAGAAATAGGAAATGAGGAATCTCTTTCCATTTTGGGATGCTCACAGTATCCTGAATAATATTAGGATCTAGGGTGCAGATTGGTTGTCTAAGGGATGTTTAAGAACATCTTTTATAACAAAGGCAGGTAAGTTTGAGGCCCTTCAGTTGGACAGTAAGAGGAGGGGTCAGAGGTTCTCTAAGAGGCATCCCAAGGGAGAGCCAGAAGGTATGAATGATGTCATCCCCACAAGTGAGAAAGAGATGAAGATTCTAAGCTTATAGTTCAGGACATTTCCAGGACTCATGGAGGACAGAGAAAGATGCAAGACATTCAGAGTCTCATCACTACACTCAATAAGGATCAGGGACTGAAGCCTGAGGAGAGACGTCGTACCTGATACATGAAGCCAAAAGGTGAAAGACCAGGCTCAAGAGTGAAGTCTCACCCGAAGGAAAGGGTCAGGTTGGTAAAGAGGGTCAACTTAAAGACTGGTTGGGGGGTACCTCTACCTCCAAGGATACCAGAGGGATGTTGGATGCTCGGTGTTCACTTCCTCAGACTCAGGGAAGTCTTTACACTGATCTAGAGGGATCACTAACTAATTACCAGTGATGGGTGGAGATCCCAATGATTGGTGAGACAGTAGGTAACTCTATTGAAGGTGGGACAGATGTATATGTGGCTCAGACTCCAGGAGGGAGCACAACATTTGGAAGACCTATTTGAGTCACTGCTCCAATGAAAGGATTTTGAAGCAAAAGAGTATCTTGGCAACTGGAGTCAAAATGATGCAAAAGTCATACCACACAACAGACCCTATTCAAGAGAATTATTGATGGTGGTAAGCAAAAGGGGGGGGGGTAAAATTAGATAGTGTTAGGGTCCAAGAGAAACCCCCCTCCCAAAGACCAATAGTCACATATGCAATAAACAAGAGCACTTTATTCCAACATGTTGGGGTGGCACATGGTGACCCTCAAAGAAGGTCAAAAGTTCCTTTTAAGTGGAGTTAGGAGGATTCCAGGGAGGGGGGGTTAATCTGGAGCTGATTGGTGGAGAAAAGATTACTCTTGGGGGGGGGGGGCTGATTGGTGGGAAGCCTAGTGGTTAGGGAATTTCCAGCAGCTGGGTAGGGAAAACTCTCTCTAGTTATCAAGAGACTGTGGTCATCTGCTGAACCAGTAGCCAGTCAAGGAGGCACCTGTTGATTGGTTGCCCCTGAATTGTGGTTCTACCCGAGAACTGTTTGTTCAACTCTGTCCACCTCCAGAAAACTGAAACTAAGGCCTCGTCCCTGGCAGGGACCAATGGAAACCTGTCATGGCTCTGGTCTGACTCCCTGGCCCTCTCAGGTAGTTTGGATTAAAGGGACTCTAAAAGAGAAGGTATTTTGCCCCAACCATTAGATAAGAGCCAGAAATGCCCTTAGCCCTATCAGATGCTTTATCTCTCTCTCCTTCTAAATAAACAACAGTACCTAGTGGGTATGCACATGACCAAAACTTCAGTTTGGACTCAGTCCATTCTGGTGAGCATTTTTGAAACTGTAATCCTAGATTTATGGTGATAGTATCTTAATTTCATCCCTCTCCTAAATTATTTTAGAGTCTCAAATCTTCAGACACGGCTATCACAATAGCCTTGGAAACCATTGAGTATGGATGCCAGGGCTCTGTGAGGCCTGGAAAGGGAAAACTATTTTCTCCTAATCAAAGAATGGAATCCATGTGTGATCCTGGGTAGAGACATGATATTCTGATATGCTCCAAAGATTAGAGCATTGTTCTCTATTCTCTTCTCCCTTAAGATAAATTCAACTGCACCTATCACTCATCTCATAAAGAGACTACCCTTCAGGAATATGGTTCATGTAAAGCCACACTAAGGAGATAGGAAAATAATTATGTCCTTAATATGATAATGTGATTTTCCTCCTCCAGAAACTAACACTATGAATTTGCTTAGGGAGATACCACCATGTAGCACTCCTGAGCCTTAACTTGACCTTCATCCATCTTTCTTTCCAAAGTCTATTAAAAGTTTCCCTGAAAGTCCGAGATTTCTCTCTCTCTCTCTTTGCTTCTACCCTGTGGCTGCTTACAAACACCATATTTTTCCTCTTTTCTCCTCTCTATCTTCCTCCTACTGTTCCTCTTCTGCCTTTACTGTTGCTTTCCTCTTAAGTAATGATAAAATCGTTCTTGAGTTTCCCTTCACCTCTGTTTTTCAGTTCACTTATTTTTGAGACTAATACCCCACAGGAAAAACCTGACTCCCCATAGTATCTGGCACCCAGTGTGGGGTCCCCAAAGTTTCCAGTAATATTTAAAAGCTCCGGATTTCCTTCCTCCATCCTACAAGCTAAGAGTGTCATCTAATCATATCTAAACCTACAGCAGAGCTTTTCTCGCTTTGTTGGAACCCGCCTAGCTGGTGTTCTTGTCACTGGATCATAAAACTGTTTTCATGTTAGAACTCTTTATTTGCACAACAGAGAACCAAGTTCTGAGCCACAGTCACTCACAGTTTGCTTGGAATAAATTCTCTCTTATTTGAGCTAAAATCAATCTTTTTGTCAATAACATATTCTTATGGACTCTATTTTTCATTCTTTTTCTTTTTTTCATCCTTTTGCTGAAAATCAAGTCATGATGCTTACACTTGGTTGCTTGGATTGTGATTTGTATGACAGAGGCCCTGTTCTGGTTGTTTGTTTGTTTTCTATGCATATAGAAATTCAAGCCTACATAAATCTCAGCTCATTTGCAACACTTCCTCTATCTGAAATCCAGTCTCTTCTTGGAGATTAAGGGGATTTAGCAGCAAAGAATCTAATTAAGAACCATGAGCTGACTTTTCAGGTGGGTTAAATACAGGTCCATGGATCGACAGTTTATATTGCATAGTTTACAAAGTTTGTAGAAATGTGTTTGTTGTCTAGAATCTCATTCTGTTCTTTTGTTCCATAGTGAGAAAAGTCACACTACAAAACTGAGAAACTTATTAGAAGCCTGCCGAGTTTGTCGCTTCGATTTTCACACAGTGGAGCCAATATGAAATGAAGAATGGTGTTGCAGAGAGAAATTTAAAACACTTGCAGAAACTCCCAGATGGAAGTGAACCACCTAAGGGAAAAAAGTCCAGGGGGCTCCAACGGAATCCTCCCAGCAAAGAGAACTGGAGACCAGAGGGAGCCTGGAGATGAGAGGGAGCATTACATTGTACATCACAGATATATAATGTCATTGGGGAAACTGCTGTAAAAAGGCTGTATTTTCACATTTGCTTTAATGGGTGCACTTCACTTTTATTCCATTTTCACTTTGGAATGGGCTTTGAATCATCAGGGGGCAATTAATTTGAAGTAAGAAAGAGCCGAACCAAGACAATAAATGTTTCATTTGGTTTTGTATCTATTTTATCTTTGTTTATTGTAGATGGGTGTACACATGTCACAGACTACATATGGAGGTCAGATAACAACTTGTGGGGACTGAATTTCTCCTCCCATCATATGGCTCTTCGGAACCAAATTCAGGTCATCAGGCTTGGCCCCTTTCACCCACTAAGTCATCTTGTCAGCCATTATTCATTTCACCTGGAGGCATTTCGATCAAATATACTGAAAGGCATGCTTGGAAAAGAGTCCAAAAATCAGACCAAAACTCAATGTGAGAAGTAAGTCTTGAAAAACATAAATCAGAACTGAAGAAACAATGAGATGAAAATTCCCAGTTCTAGAGAAGCTATGGCTTGAATTCAATAGATAATTAATGATTCAAATGGAAAGTTAAAGGAAAAATATCCTTAAGGTAGGTACTTAGTAACTTAGGTCTGCCCAAATGGCTCAAACCAGGACAGTGGCTAAAGGCAATGCCAGAGATGGACACTTTGAATTTTCAGACACCCATTTGTTCTTTGGGTTCTAAGTTTCCAACTAGGAGCTCTCAAAGAGTAAGTCCATATTTCTGGCAGAGAAAAACTGACATTCCCCTAATGTGCTGGCGAGATTTATGCCAACTTTATATAAGCTAAAGTCATCTGAGAGGACGGAACATCAGTTAAGAAAATGATTCCATACTTTGAGCTGTAAGTAAGCCTACAGGGCACTTTCTTAATTAGTAATTGATGGGGAAAGCCTAGCCCATTGTGAGTGGAGCCACCCCTGGGCAGGTGGCCCTGGGTTCTGAGTAAGCAGGAGGGTCGTTTCTTACTGGCTCCTGGCCACTGCATTGGCTCCTGCCTCCAGATTCCTGCCCTGTCTGAGTTTCTGTCCTGACATCCTTTGATGATGAACAATGCTATGGAAGTGGAAGCTGAATAAACCCTTTCCTCCCCAATTTTCTTGGTTATGGTGATTCATTACAGAAATAGTAACCCTAACAAAGACACCTAACTTCACTGAAGAACTATTTCAACCTAGGATACAACAGTAGTTTGGCTTTAGGGGAGTTAGGCTGAGACTTAAATAATTCATACTAATATACATTATACTGTCTCCCTAGTAAATAGATCTTGAACATAACTTTGACAAGACTTGTATGCTCTACCATAATGGTTTTATTTTTTAGTCTAAATTATTTACCCAGGCTAGACTTGGATAAATGTTTCTCTATCTCAAGGGCTAAGATTTCAGACATGTGCCACCATACTCATTTTTCTACATTATTTACAATAATACTGATATTTGAATAAATTTTACGATAAAAGGCTAAAATGTTTATAAATGTCTTAGTTTCTCTCTGACCCTTAACATGAGACTAGTCCTTTACATTCCCTCGTCCCTTGTCTCAAGAATACATACATTAGAAATATGTCCTTTATGGTGTTTATTTATAAATGAGGTTAAGTTATTCACAGCTTTCCTTAAGTTGAGATAAAACAGTAAGAATTTAAGAACACTGTGAAATTCATCTTTCCACATATGCAGGGTTTGTTGATGTTGTTTCTGTTTTTGTTAATGAGGCAAGTCGTAAGGAGCTATCAGAGAATAGTATAGCTTTGTGCAACTTTAAACAAATTAATGTAACATTGTCAAGCCTTTGATTTCACACAAAAATATGAAATTAATTAAGACATATATCTTTAGCATGAAATTGTTACTCAACATCAATGACAGAATTAGCATATAACATATGGTTGGTAAATACTAATATCTGTTACCATTCCTAACGTGTTCTGGGGTGGAACAGAGTTTTCAACTACTCAAGGCAGTTAGTTCACTTGGCGTCATGTATTGAACATCGACTATGAGCAGGGCTATACGGTACTAAATCAGGTAAAATGCAGAAGAATGAACCGTCTCTGTTCTCAGGAACTTGGAAGTATGTCTGGGAATATAAACCACGACTATCACTATCTTCAGACAGGAATATATGTCTTTGACTTATAAAGAAGCTACCATGATCTTGCATCTGCCAAGGACTCTCCCTTCCTCGAGCTACAGCTTGCAACAACCACATCCTTCTTATTCTTTTATTTTGATTTTGTTTATATTTATTTTTTGAGAATTTCATACAATGTATTTTGATCATTTTCTTTCTTCTCCTCAACTCTTCCCAGATCCTCTTCTCACTCCCTCTCCTCCCAACTTCCTGGTCCTTTGTCTCTCTTAAAAACAAAAGAAGACAACACACACACGAATTAATAGTTCATATTGCCAGATTTATGTTGGGCAATTATTCCTGAGCATAAAGCTTGCTGTGGTTCGTGTTTGATCTATCCTGTTTTTTCCCTGTCTAAGCAATTATGCTCTGCAATTTGAAAAATGATACTAGTCTTTTAAAGGGGTAATATATTATATATGAAAATATACCAAGATTTGATCAAAACACATTATGTGCATGTATGAAATTCTCAAACAATAAAAAGCATGCGAACACACACATGGGGGGGAGAGGGGGAGGGGGAGGGAGGGAGGGAGGGAGAGAGAGAGAGAGAGAGAGAGAGAGAGAGAGAGAGAGAGAGAGAGAGAGAGAGAGAGAATGCCATTCCGGCCAGATACGGTGTCACAGTCCTGTAATCCAGCACTCAGGAGACTAAGAGAGGAAAACGAAGAACCCCGGGCCAGCCTGGGCTGTATTACAAGATCCTATCTCAAAAGAATATATGAAAACAACCAAAACAAAAGTGCCACAGAGTCACATGGAATGTTTGTCTTTACACTCTAATAGGAGGACTGTGAACAGCGGCAGCTAAATAAACAAATCCTGTTAACAATGTGTGTTCTGATCAAAGAAAGTAGAGTAATGTGACATTGTAACTGACAATGGAGAGAGGTCACTGCGGAGGACATAGAGATGGGGAGAATCCTTTCATGGGAAGTGGACATGAGCGGATGGTAACACATGAGTCACAGACAAGCTGCTCTTAAGGCTTCAGGATGTTTTGTGTGTTGTTTGTTACATTGGCATATATATGATATATATACATATATATATATATATCATAATATGATATTTACATAGTGAGCACTGAATGTATTTGTGCTTTTAAATATACTTCCATAGCAAAAAGTTTAACACATCAAGCATACTATTTGAAATTACTTTACCAAAACATTAGCTATCACCTGGAATCTACCACTTTCAATCAAGCATATCAGAATCTTCACTCTATTGCTTTTCTACCCTGGCTGTAGAAGGCCACAGGAGGTGTTGTCCAGTTGGCCACAGGAAAGCCATCACTCATGCTGTGTGTAAACCTCCCAGAGCCTCTGCTATTGGGCCATTCATGCTCCTGCTCATTGCCCCTAACCAATTGTTTCACCAGTTGAACTATGCTGGAATTGAACTTTGGTTTGTTGTTAGGACCTAATGAGGAGGAAAAAGATGTTCTTTATATCTCTGTGGGGAAAAAGAACAATAGATAATCCTCAAAGCCTTTGGAATTCACTCACTGTTTCCTACCTGTGTGGTGTTGGTTCTCACCTAACCAAAGACAAGTTCAAGCCCCAATAGCTACAGAAATGCTCGACTACTTTTTAATTGAGTGAAGAGCTGTAAGTACCCAAGAGGGATCTGAGGACAGAAATGCTGGCAACCATGAGCAGTGTGCCCAACAGTCAACAAAAGATACTATGTATGTTCTCACTTAACTCTAAAACACCATTTCAGAGTGTAGGTGTATATGTGCCCACTTTAGAAGTGAGGATCAGAGACTTTAGACAAGATACCCAAAACCACATAGTAAATGTCACACGGTCATATTCAGACCTGGCAGATTCTCTTAGTCCTGCTCTAGGCAGATATTTCCAAGCTATAGTTTAGACGTGCTGACCAGTGGCTTCTTCGTGGCCCAAGAAGAAAATGTTGGTGGGAGGGGAGGAGGGAGATGGTCCTTCATAGCACATAAAAACTACATGAAGCACAAATGTTCAGAAATAAAATTATAGTGGAGCCTGGCTGCCCTCATTCATTAGGTATTGTCTATGCTGCCTTCCCTCTAGAGGGCAGGAGAGAGCAGTTACATAATTACAGCAGAGTCAGAATGCCCTACAAAGACTAGAGCATTTGCTATCATCATTTACACAAACCACATCCAACCCCTCCTGTAGATAGCCAAGCTGAGCATTAGACAACAGGCAGCACCATTCTACATGTGATTCGAAAAGCAGGGCTACAGGGATGTGGAGATATTTGACCACCTGGAACAGGGACCAGAGCTTCCAAGAAGGTAGACAGAACTGTAAGAGTGAAGATGGGGAGGCTGTAACTAGGGCATCAATTAATGCCCTCTGTAAATTTAAGTTTGAAGCAATTCAGTAGGAAGTAAAAATGGAAGCTTTGGGGAAATAATATCCAGCCCCAGAAAGCAGCAGGCTCACAGAGAACCCTGCACAGGCCCTTTGCGGAAGCCAGCGTCTCCTGGGAACAATGGCTGCTTCTTTATTTCCATGTTCCTGAACTACATAGCAAGTGAATTTCTGGGAAACATGGGCATGTCCTTCTGAAAAACTAGGGATTGTGTAGATCGGACAAGGTACACCAGTGCAGGGTCCACTCAATCTTGTTATAATAGCACGGACAAGAGAGCTTCAACAGTGAGGGTTCCTACACAGAGCATCCTTCATCTGCCTGTGGAGATGAGGACATAGATTAGGGCCTTAGGGCACCTCTAGGAGTAAACACATGACTTCCCTAACTCCCTTCCCTTGGGTATGGAAGACTTTCTGCCTAGAGTGCACCACACCCTGCCTTACTTCATGGACTCTACTTTCTCTTGCAACTGGGATCCACACCTGAATTTGGAAACAGTCTCCTGGGTGATAGAATGTGGGTCTGGAACTTTTGGCCTGATCGCACAGCCTGGATTAGGGCATGCCTACCTAGTGCTCTGTCTGTGACAAAGAGTTAAGAACAATCTATTTTGTGACTTGACAGTTCTCAGTTTATGATACCTGGTTCCGCCATGCTCTTTGTCATGTAGGCTGTATTAACTTAAATTATGTGATGTGAAAACTCAGATCTTCCTTTTGTTCTAGAGATTGGTCAGATTCCTCAGGGAGATAGCTGGAGGGTGCTTTCTGGAAATGATGGAGATGACTTCTGTAGTTACGTTTCTCTTACTAGTTTATGAATAAAACACTGTTGGCATAGGGGAGCAAACTAGGTGGGTCTAGGAGATGAGAAAAATTTTAGAAAATGTAGTCAGAGCTAGTCATCATGTAGCAGAGGAAGGTCCGGACCCTTCTCTGGTAAGATAAGACCATATGGAAATACATAGATTAATAGAAATAGGTTAGTAGTTAAGACAGAGCTAGGCAATAAGAAGCCCTAATTATTGGCCAACTGATTCATAATTAATATAGTTTCTGTGTGTTTATTTGGGAGGCAAAGAGCCTTTTGTAACATGGAAAGACTCTTGACCTCTCTATCCCTCCATCCCTCTCATGGTGGTATGTTGGGGCTCTGTGGTGTGTGTGTGTGTGTGTGTGTGTGTGTGGTATGTGGTATATGTTGAGACAGGACCTCACTCTGTAGCCCTGGATGTCCAGGAACTTCCTATGTGGACCATGCTGGCCTCAAGCTGAGCTCATGGAGCTCTAGGATTAAAGGTATGTATGCCCATGCCTGCCTTCTATCTCTGCCACCCTCATTCTTAATGATGGTCTCCTTCCCTTTAACACTCCAAGGTGTTCATTTTTCAATCCATTGCTCTTTTCCACCTTAGGGTCCAATAATGGCTTTGAGTCCCCGCCTCTCTCCCCCCCCCCGGCCCGCCCCAACATTTTTTTGGTTTTGCAAGACAGGATTTCTCTGTGTAGCCTTGGCTATCCTGGAACTCACTCTGTAGACCAGGTTGGCCTCAAACTCACAGAGACCCAAGTGCAGGGATTATGAGTGGAATGAGCCATAACCACCCTACACAAGGCCCTTTCTTTAGAACAAACTTCACTGAAGAGAAATGTGTGTCAGTTTCCTTTCAAAACCAGCCGCTGTTGCTCCTCTTGGTATTTTATCATGGTCATCCTCATGATCACTAAAAGGCACTTGGACAATGTTGACTTCGTGTTTTGAGCTCCTTGACCTACTTTATAAATGTCCTATTTAATTCCCTCAGTGATCTTTTCAGGTTCTGATGTCCATCCTCATTGTGTGTGATGACACTAATGTTTGAAGAGATTAAATTTCCTGGATCCCACAGTATGAGTGACTCCCTCCTGGAACCTGCTTTGTGTGGTTCCCAATCTCGGTGGCACTGAGTCCCCTTGCTGTTGCCATAGTCCCATCCTCCTCAGACCCTGCCTCGAATGCTCTTCTTTTCACTGTGTTCTACAAGCAGAAGAAGCTTCATTTTCTGGCCATCTCCTGTTACAACCAGGCTGCCTTTCTCTCTCCATTTTTCAGACCCTTCAAAAGTTTCATATTCAACTAGATTTTAGCAAACCCGTGGAACCCTAGTGCTCACTTCTGTCTTTCTTTTCTCCTGGGTAGCATCACGTACACTGGTCCCTCTGGTTGTTTATAGTATCAGTCAACACATCTGGCCTCCCACAGATATGCAGACCACTCCTTATCATGACAAGGGATTGCCCTGACACAGTGTCTTCCTCACCAGCTCAGGGGAGGGCTGCAGAGTGGCTCCAACAGGTGACTGCCAGCTTTAACCTAATCTGTCAGTCAGCAGATGAGGATGGCATTTTCTCGGGTACAAAGGAGACAATGTTCAGGCTCTCTTCCCAGATTACTCTGACGGTAACACACTTCAGCAGAGGATTCAACACGCACTGTTGGAAATGCTGAGTACTATTGTTATATTCATAAAAATATAAGAAATACTTGCTATTAGTCACGATCAGTACTTACCTTCCTCCTCAGCCCATCCAGTCTGAATAATAGCTTCAGTGTGATTAAATGATTCTTCGATATAATAGTGAGAAAACACTAACAATGGTTAGTCAGTATGGCGCCTTGTGATTCTGAAGTCACCATCTCATTAATCATGACTGTGAATGACCGTTTTTGTCCATGGCCTAAATCTCCAGTTAATGGACCCTGAGCAGGGTCAGGCCACAGCAGGCAGAGGGCATGTGGGTTTGCAGAGAATCTGAGAAGGGTTTGGGAAGCCAGGGTTCGGTTGCTAATGCATGCAGGACCTGAGCAGCTGACCTGCATGCTAATTGCTTCTTCAGAAGTTGGAGTGGGCAGTGGATGGAAGCCTTG
Organism: Cricetiscus sungorus; assembly: GCA_030556225.1. Lineage (NCBI taxonomy): Eukaryota > Metazoa > Chordata > Mammalia > Rodentia > Cricetidae > Cricetiscus > Cricetiscus sungorus. Next base: position 1,079,152 of record JANBXA010000366.1, read on the forward strand.
CCAGGGACGTCCTTTCTCTGCTTCCCTCCTCTATTTTCACCCCCCTCCCATTACATTTTTTTGTCTCTGAAAAAGAGACTCTATCTTATCCCCAAAAGAAAGCAAGAAGTCTGGAAATAGTTTTATGGGCAGTCCATAGTTTAGAAGTAAGTCATAATGGCACCCAGGATCCAGGCACATGAAATAGCTTTAAGGGGGAGGGAAACTCTGTCAGGTCCATGCTATAGGAAGATTCACTTGGAAACAGAGAACTGAAGAGGGATTCAGCTTACAGATGGGTGGGTCATTATCCTAATCAACTGTGGTGTTTTATTGGACGGAACAAGGTATTACAAAGTGGAGAGGGAGAGATCACTTCAGGGAATATGTAGGAATCACAACTGGAAACTGAGTCAGCACAGGTGGATGAGAGAGTGTAAATATCAGTGTCCCCTCCCCAAAGGTCCTGTTTCAGGCAACTGGGTCTTCTGTTCCTGCAGATAATTGGGAATTCAAATTATTTCAATATTTAACCTCATAAGCTTATTAGCACAGTACATCAATATGCTCATCATTAATGTTAATATTGTATAGCCGCCACCAAACATGCCAATATGAGTCACCTATTGCATATTCACACAGATACATACACACAAAGATACATACACGCATTAGCACAGACAGAGAGATACACAAATGCACTTCTGTTCTTAGTCTGTGTCTGGCACCAGAGAAGATATGGAGATGGATAATACACATGGCAAATTGTTCCTAGAAGTGCAAATAGTATAATAATATCAATGTAAGGAAGCAGAAAATTAATTCTTCATCAGTATAAATTATAGCCTCAGGAAGAACCAGCCCTCAAGGACAGACAGGCCTCAGGTTCCAGGCCCTCCTCTACTTCTTGGAGGGTCGTTTTGTGTGTTTCCTCATCTCTAGAAAAAGCTTTTCTTCACTGGCTGATTCCGTCTGCCCCTCTTCCCTGGATTCAGCAGTTTCCCTGCTGCTTGAGATGTTCCCTGACTTTCAGTTCTTCACCAGGCAAAGAAAAGAACCCAGTCAAGACCCCTAGGCAGAAGTCCCAGGGATCTCATCTGCCCAGCCTCAGCATTGGGTGCTTTCCACATGGGTTTTGGGGGTTGGACTCAGAACCTTTTTCTTATACAAGGTTCTTTACCCACTGAGCCTTCTTCCCAGCTTTCCAAAGGGAAACTGTAGTTCACTAAAACTACACAACTACAGTGTGAGGTCATTAAGACAGAATATACTCACCATTTAAAAAAATCATTAATTGATCAAAGAGCTGGTTTTAAGATAATTTCCCACTTTCATTGGGGCAGAGTGAGAGGGCATCCTAATGTGTTCATTGCCCTAGGCCTTGAGTGAAATTACATACTTTGTGATATGAAAACTATGTTAGACTAAGTTTCAGACAGACGATGAGATTCCAGTGTCTGTATACTTGAGAGCCTCTTGCCATTGAAAGCACTGAGTTCGCAATGGCCTCCAGAGACACTGGCTATTCATTCGATTCTGAGCATCAGACATGGAAAACCATGTAGAAGCCCCTTCAGCAAAAGCTCGATTTAAGGAGCAAAGTGTTTTCACTGATTGGAGAGGTATGAGAGACCTAAGAGGTTACATATGTTCTGGGCAAGGTGGCTGAACTAATGAAGTGAGCCAAAAAGACACTGGGATTAGTCTTGCATGGGTGAGGCCAGGCAAAAGGTGAGGCCATGAGGAGGAAGAGGCTGTGCAGTGTGCAGCTTGAGGTTGCTTTGTTGAAGGAATAAATTCTTTAGCCTCAGGGACTCATTGGAATGTGTTGTAAATCTTCAATAAAAATGGACTAAGTTCAGAAATTGTCTCATGAACAGCTTTCGTGGATACTGAGTTAAGTACAGAGATTTGTGTCTGTTTCCATATGGCGGAGAACTGAGCCAGCACTGTGGAACTGAGCAGTGGACCATAAGGTGAGCTGGCAACTTCCAAAGCAAGGATCTCCAGAAAACCACAGACACCATCCCCAACCTCACTTATACCCCAACACCCCTCCACACCCTGACCCTAGGTAAAGCACTTGGGAAGAATCTTGACTAAAGACTAAGGCTCAGAGTGAGGTCAATACTAACATATGAAAGAAACTAGTGGGACAGAGAGAAACAGAAATGCAGTCCACCAAAGCTACTATATATCCAATAGAGCACCCCCCCCTCACAATTCCAAAAAGAAAAGAAATTGCCTCCTATACAAGTGACCTGACCTGTAAAGGTTCTAATCCACTGGACTCTGGGGCCATTAAACTTCTAACCTGCCCCTCACCTCTGGTCCACTTCCTTTGGAGACAGGACACACTGTCTCAGCTATTACCACTTCACATCTATCTCTGACCCAATTCTATTTTAAGACCCAGAAGTCCTAGTAGATGCCCACCAGTCTCCAATGTCTGCTTGAAGCTCTCTGGCCAGGAGGTTGAGAGTACTTCTCTAAGGAGTTATTGACACAAAAACACCCCTCAACTCAGCTCAGAGGAAATAAGAACTAGTTTATCAGGAGCCAGAATACGAGCAACTATGGCCTGGGAAAAAAAAAAACAGATTTTGGTTACCCCATTTCCTTGTTTCTAAGGTGGAATTGTTTAATGGACTTTTACAGTAACAGAAAAAAACAAAGTTATCAACTAAAGCACTCTTAAAATACATTGATAAAAACATCAGAGTGGTCATTTACAGCAAGATGATGAACAGTGTCAAAGATGACGCTGAGAGGAAGTCAGAAGGGTGAGTCCTGAGATGTTTCCAAAAAAAGATGATTGGTTGCCTAGATAGAACCAGATCAGGTCACTCAATGAACAGCTCCTGTTCACTAGGTAAAGCATAGTGCACCTAGGCATGTGATAGGCTGACCTTTAAAACCATTGGCTGGCTGTTTTCCCATTCTGCAGGCTTTTTCCTTTAAAAGATGAGACGATAGATGAGTTTCTGCTTGACTAGTCTCCCTGCTGCATCTGATTGTCTCTGGAATTCTTGGAAGCTGGGGGGTGGGAGAGTAGCACACTTACCTGTCCTCAGACCCAGCTTTAGAATCTGGGTGGATGATCTGAATCTCATTAGAGGCCTCTAGAAAGTGTTAATTCCACCAGCTGAGAATGAGACCATTACTACAGTTAAAGTCAAATTTGAAGCAAGCTTTAATTAAATACTGGCCAGGTTTGATGGGCTCTGGCCAGGTCCATACCCAGCTTACCAGAAAATAATGGCAAATGGCCCCAAGTCATGGTTTATAGGGCCTTATTTCATCAGGTCCAATCAAAGGCAAGCATACATCCTGACATATTTGCTGCCTACACCCAGTCAGGGGAAAACATACATTCTGACATATTTCCTGCTTAGAAACTTCCTGTCCACATGTGATCAAGCACATCCTGTATAGATGGGTCAAACTTGTTCAGGTGAGTGAAAACATGTACTTATTATCTTCCATAAACAACAGCATTTTAGGAACTATCTGTCCTTGGGCAAGAGGCTTACAGAATAGAGGTTTTTTTGTTTTTGGGTTTTTTTTCATGGATCTCTTAGGCATAGTAATTAATGACAGGTGTTTGTTTGTTCAGGATCTTTGTGTTGAATTTCTATTTCATAATAGAAATCATAGGCACCACTACCCAACAAGCAGTAACATTCTAAGTCTAGGAAATTAACTCTACATAATTGGGAAGGGCTGCCATATTAAATCTTTCTGAAGAAAACCCCTTTACAATTTCAGAATAATTTTTAGTTTACAGTTGTGACTTTAAAATATGAAAATTATTGCCTAGCTGCCTGTAACCCCCCCCCACCTCACTCCCATCCACAAAAGGATTTAGAGTACTAAGGCTTTTATTTTATCCAACTTAAAAGAAGAGGGTGGGGAGATCATTTTAAACTCATGCTATTGACACCTGCTCAGGCTTCTTAGAGACTTATCAATGATCAGAAGTGCTTCCCTGTCTTTGAAACCTAATTCTTTTACTTTGTTTACCAAGTGCCATTTCTTTGGAAGTATACATTTTAGATTAAAGATATTTTATTGATATGGAGAAAATAATTAGATCAACTGTCTAACTTTAAAAACAGGGCAAATAAAACCTCCAAAATCTTTGGCTTTTGAATCTATTGCTGCACACAACTGTACCGACTGGCTTTATGTGAGTGGTTACATAAGCTAAAGTGCTAAATGAGCCCCAATTCATCTTACTCTACAGTACAACTGAAAGTTTAAAAGCAGATGTGCAGGCACTGACAGCTTCACAGGTGAAGCTTAGTCACCAGCCCCAGCATGACAGTTAAAGAGAGCACTACTGAGGAACTGGGAAAATGTTGGAAGAAAAGAGGACTCTAAAGGCCCCTGGCCTGTCTCTATGGTACTGACACTGAGGAATCTGCCTCCTCCTTTCTAAGGCAAAAGCCATTCTGTTGTATGGTTAAAAATAAGTTTCCATTTATTGTAAGAACTGAGTTTCTATTTGTAAGTTTCTATTTCCTAGAATGTAACCTGTCTCAACCCATGACCTTGACTTGTTTTTGAGAGTGCCCTGGCCCTCCCTTTCCCATGACCACATGATGCTGACTGGGTTTTTGTGTTGTCTTGTGTTTTCTGTACTTCCTAACATGCTTTGTAACTACTCGAAGATGCACTCCTTAAAAGGGCAACAAGAAATGGATTCAGCACAGTTCCCTCTAACCCAACTTAGGAGGCTGTCACTGGCCAACTCTCTGGAGAACCTGAATAAAATAAAGCTTGCTTCAAATTTGGCTTGAAAATTATGACAGAGGTCTTAAGCTCACCTGGTGCGATTAACAATATTAATTTTAACTTTTGTAAAAAAGGCTTTGGAAATATCAATATAAAACCTATATCTGGTAAAGAAAGTTAAACAAGGGAAATATTGTCAAATGAAGATGGTTTTTAGATGTTTTGTCCTAAAGTCATGAAGGATTGTTCTAAGATAGAAATGGAAAGAGTAGAGTTTAAGCACATCAAGGGTCTGATTAAGTCACAACAAGCTCTATGTGTGACAGAAACCCAACAGCGACATGTATGTGACTAAGTTTATTATAGTTGAAGATTATTATGACTTTTTCCAAAGGTGAGATCTGTTAAATGATTTGTTTGTCTGTTACCAGTAGCTCACCAGAGATGACCACTCAGACACAGTGTATAGCGAAATGAAAGTCTTTATTCTAGCCAGTTGGGACCATACATACCCCAGTGTTCAGGGACTTAGGTTTACCCTCAAGAGCCCAGAACATTTTTTTAAAGGCAGAAGACCATACTCTGCCATCTCACTTGGCAGCTGCAGGATGGGAGTTCCACAGATTAAGTGGCTTAAAGCAAGCAGTCTTGTATCCACTTACAAGTGAGTACATACAGACAAAGGTCCATATGGAACTGGGGTTTTCCATTAATGGTACTATCACCTTCTCTGTGTCTATTATTCTTAATTCCTAAGACCGGATGGGGGTGTTGAGGGTTGTAGGCTCCTGTCCCCAGACAGGGAGGAAGAAAATGAGGAAACAATGTTCTGGGTTAATGATCTCCAGTCTGTGTTATGTTTAAGGATTCCAAAGTTTAAGTGACAGTGATAGTTCATCTGTCCTCATCCCTAGCAGCCCTCTTTAATTGGGAGTGATGGAGCCAAGAGATGACACCATCCACTTTCACAGCAGTTGTGGTGGTAAGGATAACTACATAGGGTCCCGTATAGGCAGTTCTCAGGGTACAACCAAGACTCCTGGCTGGAACTGGTAGGCTGGATGGAAGTGGAGATGTCAGGATTCCCTCCACTGTCCAGTCAACAGTCTGGCAAGCTTCCTGCAAAGCCTGCCAGGACTTGAGAAAGGAGTGACTAGACAATTCTATCTGGGGATGTCTTGGAGTTGGGGGAGGATGTGAAGTAGTGTCCCAAACATAACTTCAGAGAGAGAAAGCCCTTCCTGGTAAGGAGTGCATCAAGCAGGACAAAGGGGAAGATGTTGGCCCAATTTTCACCACTTTCCAGGACAAGTTTGTTCAGAGTCTCCCTAAGAGTTCTACTCATGCTTTCTACCTGAGCCTGTGGCCTTTGAGCACAATGTAATTTCCAGTTAATACTTAATACCTTTGTCATATGTTGAAACATTTTTGTGATGTATACAATGTTCTGCCTGCATGTTTGTCTAAGGCTAGAAGAGGGCACCAGATCTCATTACAGATGGTTGTGAGCCACTATGCAGTTGCTAGGAATTGAACTCAGGACTTTTGGAAGGGCAGCCAGTGCTCTGAACTACTGAGCCATCTCTCCAGCCTTGAAACAGTTGTATAATTAAGACCAGACCATTGTTAGACCCCAAATCTAGGCGCAGTCCAAACCTAGAAATGAATTCCTGAAAATGTTTCTTGCTAACTACTGGATCAGTTTCTTTTGGGGCAGGGGGGTAAGTATCTACTAATCCTGAGAAGGAAGGGTCTACAAAAACCAGCAAATATTTATAGACAAAAACAATGGACCTTATTTCATTAAAGTCCAATTTTCTATGTTCCCCAGGCCCATTTTCTCAAGCCCAGGTTGCTTGTAGGATCTTTCTTCCCACTTTGGGGATTAACTGAGCACATGTGGCACATCTAAAAGTGGAATCTTTAACCAGTCTCTCTGACTTCAGAAAATAACACCTGGGTATTCTTTTCAGTGTTCTTTTGCTATGAAGAGACACCATGACCATGGTAACACTTATAAAGGAAAGCATTTAATTGGGGCTGGCTTACAGTGAAATGGTTTAGTTCATTACCATCATGGTACGCAGGCAGACATGGTGCTGAAGAAGGAGCATAGAGTTTTATATCCAGATCATCAGGCAGCAAAAAGAGAGAGTGACAGTGGGCCTGGCTTGAGCATTTGAAACCTCAAAGTCCATCTTCACAGTGACACTCTTCCAATAACAAAGCCATACCTCCTAATAGTGCCACTCCCCATGAGCCTATGTGGACCATTTCATTCAAATCACTCTGCTGTGTTTGAAGAGATCAGCAGTGTTAATGGCCCCTCAGTGGATGACTTGGTGGAGAACCAAAACCAGTTACCTCCACAGACACACTGGAGGGTATTAAATATTAATGGGAAATTACATTGTGCTCAAAGGCCACAGGCTCAGGTAGAAAGCATGAGTAGAACTCTTAGGGAGACTCTGAACAAACTTGTCCTGGAAAGTGGTGAAAATTGGGCCAACATCTTCCCCTTTGTCCTGCTTGATGCACTCCTTACCAGGAAGGGCTTTCTCTCTCTGAAGTTATGTTTGGGACACTACTTCACATCCTCCCCCAACTCCAAGATATCCCCAGATAGAATTGTCTAGTCACTCCCTTCTCAAGTCCTTGTAGGCTTTGCAGGATGGGTCGGCTATCTGGCAGTACCCACCATCCATGTTTATCCCATGTGGCCAGTTATTGTCATACCCTACCAATCTCACCAGGGCTAAGCTGGCCCCTGGCAGGGATACCAAGCCTTGATGAGGCCCCATTCATTCTAGAGCCATTTCCCAGGCAATCAAGTCAGCTACTCTGTTGCCTCTGGCTTTCAGGAAATCAATCCCCATTTTGGTGCTATTTACAACAGACAATGACCACCCTTTTGGTTTACCAGATAGCTTCCAATAAAACTAAGATTTCTTCTTTGTTTTTGATCTCTTCTCCTGCTGATGCTACAATCCTCTCTCCCTGTATAGAGCCCATGGACATAGGCCATGGCCAAAGCATATTGACTAGCAATGTATTGGGGATAACCTTGTCTCCCCCCCCCAAAAAAAAAGCTTGAGTCAAAAATAAAAGCTCTACTCATTGCTCTTAGGTTTCCCTGGTCAAAGACCATGCCCAGATAGTCCTATCATGGGTCTGGCACACTAGATCCCATTCTTGGACTTAACTGCTCCTGTCTATGAGTGTTACCATCAGGATGCCAGTTGAGCTTGATGGACTGGACCAGGTCAGTTACCTCTAGACAGCCATGCAGGGGTACTATGAGGTCACTGGACCAGGTCAGTTACCTACAGACAGCCATGCAGGAGTGCCATGGGGTCACTGTCTGGCAAGAGACTGGCAGGATTGAGGGCTGGTGTCTCATGGAACCAAATGCAGGGACCACTTTTTTGCCAGCAGGGCAGTGGCAGCTATGGTCCATATAGATGCTGGTCATCCAAATGAAACTGGGTCAAGTCTCCTGGACAGATACAACACTGGTCTTTTCCAAGGTCCCAAGATTTGCACAAAGAATCCCTTAGTAATGTCTCTGACCTCATTCCAATACAAATGGAATGGTTTAGTAACATCTGGGAGGATCAGGGTTGGGGCAGACTAGGGCCTTTTTTGGGGATTTAAAGGCCCTCTGCTCAGTCTCAGTCCATTCTAAAGGCTGAATACTGCAGGTGCCGGCATAGAGGGGCTGGGATATCTCAGCAAGTGTCATTATCTATAGCCAGCAGTATCTAACCACCCCCTAGGAATTCAAACCTTTCTTGTCAATAAGGGAGCAAGGATTCACAAGATGAGTCACAGTAAAGCATAGGCTTTCCTTTCTCTGTGTTATAGCTCAGGTATTTGTCCTGAGAGATGCACAGATGAGCCTTTTGGATGAAACTCTATACCTCAGGACCAGAGGGTTTCTAAAAGGCCTTCTTCATTCCTTCTCAGTGGTCAAAGCTATGAAGAGGTCATCTACATACTGAGCAGGGTGCTTTGCGGATATTTTAGTCTGAATTCCAATAGATCTGCATTCAGGGCTTCATCAAACAATGTTGGTGAGTTTTTGGACCCCTGTGGCAACTAAGCCCATGTTAGTTGACTGCTACATCTACCTTCTAGGTCAGTACTCTAGGCAAATATGGGTTGTCTGGCTGGGGATTGGATAAAGTATTATTTTCCTTTCAGTGGTGAGCTTGACCTCAAGTTTATGAAGATGTTAAGGTTTGGGTACTTTAGGGTGGAGGGTTTCCACCCACTCATTGGCTTTCCTCAAATCCTATATACATCAGAAGTCTCAGAGTTGGATTTCAGGACAGGGAGCAAGTGAATTTCTGCCACACTCAACTCATTGATGTGGAAGATGATCCCTTTCTAGGCCTTCTGGATAGTGGGGTATTGTTTGGCATGCACCAGAAATGCAGACCTTAATAACTGAACTGTGATGGGTAGCTGGTGTGCCGTTAATACTGGTGGGTTCCCTCAGCCCAAACATCTGATTCCTTTGCTTTGAGTTCCTGCAGGAAGCCTTAGGGAAGCTCTTCCTTCCTGGAGTCCAATTCCTCAAATATTCCTATGTGCTTGGTCCAAGTCTAGAATTAAACTAGCTGAGTTCTCAGCAAAAAAGATATTGGCTCTGATTTTTGTTATGAGTCCCCTTTAATCAACAGGTATGGACAGTTAGGCATAATCAGAAGAGAATAAGTCATGGTACCTTGTTCTCTGTCTATGGTCCTGGAGGCTATCTATGCATAGTAGACAGTTTGGCCTGTTGCACCTTGGACTGATATCTTCCTGAATGTGAGGGGTCCAAGCTATCCTGTCAAGACAGAGTTGGTTGCTCTGCTGTGTATTACAAAGTTAACAGTTTTGTTGCCTACTCTTGCTGTCATCCTGGGTTCTCAGGGGCTAAGTCATATAGAGTCCAGGCCCCACCAATTTTCTGCTAACTGGAGAATGGGCGGCTCTCCTCCTCTTTTTCTTTTGTGCTTGGATATTCATTCTTCCAGTTTCTCTTCTGCTTATCATAGACACACTGGTCCTTTTTCAGATGTTTTCTTTCCCTTTATTCTAGTCTATTTTCCCTATTTCCTCTCTTGTCTGTGTTCCTAAGGGAAATGATTATTGCACAGGTAAATTTCTAACCCTGTCTGTCTTTAGTTGAATTTCAGCTATTATAAAATTTCTGAGGAGCAATTTCTAACAGTTGAGATATATATATATATATATATATATATATATATATATATATATATATATATATGCATCCTCCAAATCTCTAATTTCTGGAGCTTTCTTATGTCTGGGGCCATCTACAGGGCAAGGGCAATATTAGTGACTATCTGGATCCTGGGGGCATCTAAGTCTATGGGAATAAATACATGGTGTGCTACACAGAACTTTTCCAGAAACCCAGCAGGTGATCCTTCAGGCCTGTGAATTATATGAATTACCTTGGACAAATTGGCAGGTTATCTGTCTGTTGCTCTTAGTCCTCCCATCAATGTCTTTTGCCTTCACTGGTATTTATTAGGATCTCAATTGAGTCAGGAAGATGGGAAGGTTTGTTATATCCAGGCCTCCACATTAGGCAGTGTCCCACTGCCCAGACCTAAAGCCAACTTCCTGCTTTTCAGCCGTATCTGGTCTTGCTTCTTTGCCATAAACAGAGTGGCCAGGAACTGCTGGCCATCATCTCAAGTCTGCTGGTATGTACAGAAAACAGTTTCCAATAGGATGGTAAGGGCCTGCTGCTTCTCTAAAAAAGGAGGCTTTGAGAGTCTTTCAATTATCACTGGTGGTGAAGGTGACATATACCATAAACAGGGACAGGGACCTCTTCTTACCCTTGTCTGTAACAGGGTCCCATAACTTCCCTTAAGGGGAGAATGGATTATGATTTCACAGCCCCAGACAAAACCTATCTGGCCTCCCTACGGGAAGAGCTGCTGTATGTACATATCTAAGAAGGGACCAGGTGGAGTAGAGTCAGACTCTTATTTGCCACTCTGGAGAAAAGCCATTTCTTCTGGCCTCTCTCATATTTCATTCAGTCCAGTCAGAAAATAAGGAAGAGGAATGGCCGTCTCATCAAACAAAGCTGGGAGAACCTAAGATACTCTTTACTTCTCTGAGGGTTCCAGTTGGAGCAAAAGAACACTGACCCCCAAAGAAAGAACATAAGGGGTGGATTAAGAGATAGTGAATGGTTGGAATAGGGAACTGATAGGGTATGCTGGTAGAGCTTGTCATGACATTCCAGACTGCTCTGACTGCCTGGATATCTGAAGATCCCTTCAGGAAGCTACCCCACCTTACAAGAGGGCCACTCGTGTTTACAAAGTGTGTAGACTCTTCCTGAAGAGAAATGAATATCATAATAATCCCCATTTGAGAAGGCCATCTGAAAGAAAAAACACTTTTAGAAAGATTCTAGGGCAGTCCACATTCTCTCCCATTACAAGGGTAAATGATTGACTGACTTAAAGAGACAAAGACAAGCAACACAGACACAGACAACAATGACCAGACAAGAACAAGTGACCACCAAGAATTCATTCATCCAACAAGCCAAGGGGACTTTGGTGATGCCTCACACAGACCCTAGACACAAGATCTACAGTTGCATCTAACCTCCCTTCCTGTGTCCTTTTCAAATGGTGTCTTGTATGTACTGAACTTACCTCCAAATGTGTATAAATCAGATAATTTTTAATCACTCTTTTGGGTGGTGACATTGACATGCCTCTGGAAAGCTCAGAAGTTATTGGTTAGAGAGGACTTTCTTGGGATCCTGGAATGTCCCAGGCCTCATGTCCCCTGAAAGTTCTCTCCACCCAGTGTATTCTGTCCTGCTCCTGGGGATCCTAAGTATTTTGGTCCAGGCGTTGGGATCTTTCTGAAGCCTCTAAGCTGTTACAGGAAGCTCACCAGAGATGACCACTCAGACACAGTGTATAGTCAATTGGAAGTCTTTATTCCAGCCAGCTTGGACCACACCCAAGTGTAGCAGGCTTTCTCAGACCACTGGTCCCCAAGTCATGACATGGAGACATTACTAGTTATGAATGTTCAGTCTTGTTGTATGCTTGTTCCACTGACTCTTACAACTAAATCAACCTGTTCTCTTCATCTATGCTTCGCCTCCAGGTTTTTATTTTTACCTTTATTTCATTCTATATGTCTTGCTTTTCTTACTTTTACTTGCTTCCTTCATGTCTGACTGGATGGTGGTTTCCTGGCTGGCTGGCCCTGGGCATCTCCCTCTCTTTCTCTCTCATTCTTTCTTCTCTCAAGCCTAAATTCCTCCTCCTGCTATTATTCTTTCTGACCAACATCTCTGCATATCATTTCTCTGCCTAGCTATTGACCATTCAGCTTTTCCATTAAACCAATCAGGTGCCTTGGTCAGGCAAAGCAACATATCTTTACATAATTGAACAAATAGATCATAAACAAGTACAATACATCTTTACATAAATAAACAAATACTCTATTCCATCACACCCAAGTGTTCAGGGCCCTGAATTTACCCATAAGTATGCAGAACATGGGGTTTTTAAAGTTAGAAACCATGTCCTGGCATCTCTTTTGGTAACTGCATGGAAGCTGGGGGGCTTTGCAAAAGCAAGCAGCTTGAGGAAGCTGTATAGAAGCTAAGATTAGCAGTTTACTGAAGGTATTCTGCACAAACAGACAGTTTTTTAAAAAGCTGAGTTAGCTGGGACATGACCTTTAATTTCTAGAATAGAGCTGGGTAATCTTCCATGGGATTCTCCATCAAGGAAAGCAGATTCTAGTTAAACCTGCAATGGTCTCAGCAAGAATACAAGATGAGGAACCTTGCACTGTCTTGCCCCATCACAAGTCAATCTGCTCCAGACCTCGGGAGGAAGCTGCAAAAAGAGGTAATGGGCCCCCAGGCATAGTGAGTTAACTTTAATTTTGGATTTTGAGGTTCTCAAAACAGAGATAAAGCAGAAGCTGTCCAAAAGACACAAGGGAAATCACCAGATACAAGAACAAACCTGACTTATAACCTTTCCTGGAAATAGTGTGTTTCTCAAACATATGGCAACCTATACCTGAGAGAAAACCCAGGCCCAAGAAAGAGGATTCTAAAGGGGTAGTTTCTGGCAAAGCTGTGGAATGCCAGGACACTGAAGAGAAGAATTGCCCTCCTAAGGATCTAAGAAACAGCTTCACTTCTACTATGAGAGAAAGCACTGTCAAGAGATGTTGGATTGCTCCCTGAATCAGTGAGCCTTCAGTTTCAAGTAATTACAGATAGCCATTGAGTCACCTTGGGTAGCACTTTGAGTGACATGTAACTATTTTAATTTTCTTTCTGATAATGAAGCTTCATTATTTGCTTTAGACAGTAACCCAGGGCCCCTTATTAAGTGACTTTGTATGATAATCATCAAAAGCTGAAGGAGCTCCTGCTTTCAGCCTTCTCCTTATGGATCACCTTACACATATAAATAACAAGGCATAGCATTAGAAGTTCTCACTAAAAGTTAAGGGGCATTCTTAGATCTCTAGCTTACTTCTCCAGCTAGATTCTACCAAAAATACTGGTGCACAGAGCCAAACTGACAGCCTTCTCCTTTTACTTGGCACAAAGGCCAGGTACATTCTAAAAAATGATTGATGGCTAAATGTTACTCATACTTCTTTGTGGTCTGATGCTCAATGTCACCATCTCAGAAGAACCTACTCTATCTACACATACACATTCAAATCCTCAATAATTTATTCCCTAGTATGTTTTGAGTCTCCACATCCTCAAGAGCCCCTTAATTGTCTTATACCTGCTATACTAAAAGACTTAAAAAATTCTCTCTAAACAAGAAAAAATGCTTTAATTTCCTAAATACAATGTGAGTGCTATTTATAAACTTATGGATAGCCGACACCTTACTTTATGATCTGGTTACTTTATTATTTTTTCTTTCTGGCCATGTTGGTGTCAATGATTGCAAGACCACAGTATTTCCCTCTTAATCTGTTGTACCATGGAATTTCCTCTCAGAATTGTTCTTTTGTATTTTCTAATACTCACAATATATCCATCCAAAAGTCTTGGACTGCTTTTTGCTTGTTTTTTCATTTTGTTTGTTTGTTTACAATCTAAGTGATCTCATCCTGGATAGCAAGCTATACAAGGATAGCTCTCCTGAGGCAACTGTGGTCATGAAGCTCCTTGATCTTACACTCTCTGAGGCCACTGATTGGTATCATACTATTCTTATTCAGACATTCAATTCTTGTAAAATTTGTGTCTTCTAGGATATGACAGCTTCAAACTAAACCCTTCCTTGTGGTAGATAGGGAATCCAAAGCCTCCTTTCCAACTAACAGGCAAACAAGAAGAGAGTTTCTTAGTCTCTTTTAGATTAAACTATCATTTTGGATGAAGTTACAGCAGACTGGTCATCATCCTTAACACCATGAAAAGAAACCAAACCAAACAAACAGAACACAAAGTTGGGAGTACAGCTCATTTGGCAAGAAATTGTGGAAGAAGGGTCAGGTTAAAAGTTAAGTAAAAAGAGTATATAAAAGAAACCAAGCAGGGGTGGGAAGGGTAACTGAAAACCCCACCCATCAAGGTCCCTACGTAGCAAAGCATATGTTAAAAGAAAGTTCTCCGTGAAGGTCCCAATCTTCTGGAAATAGTAGTCACTGAATCTTTGCTTTGGCTCTGCCTAAGAAAGGGCTTCCTTTCTTAGTAAACCTCTCTGCATCTACAAGTCTAGATATCCCTGGTCTAGTTCTTTCTACTGGGACTCAAGAACCTAGAAATCTCTGGGGCTTCATTGGCCCCAAACAGCTACTTCTAACATTGCCCCAAAGAAAGTTCCAGGTCTGAATGAATCCCTCCCAGCTCTAAAGAAGGTAGACAGCCATTGTCACCTGGCAGCTCTGCAGACAAGCAGCACAGCAGCAGATGCTAAGAGACCTGTTGACATCTTGCTTCCAGACATATGCTTAGAGGCTGGATTTTGCTGCTCTCAAGTATTGATTTGGGGTCATGTGTTCCACAAGGTACAAAAATATCTACAGTAAACATGCTGGCTACTGGTAGGCACAAACACCCACAGCTTAACTTTTTAACAGGTGACATGAAGAGAGCTGAAACCAGCAGTGAGACATCAATTTCCAGGATCAGATTCTAAAAATAATTCAGTTGTGAAGCTGAGGGAATAACAAAGGGAGGTGGGAGGCAGCCACCCTCAGCAAGCCTCTGCCTAGAGCACTCCTTCCCCTGGGGTATTTGACTACCTTTTCTCTTTTACATATACCATTTGGACACCCTCAGCTGTGGTTATTTTTAACTGACATATTTTATGATAGGCTGAGAATACCACACCTAACGCAGTGTCCCTGGTGGAGCTCCCTGCCAGATATTGTGTGACCTCAAAGAATTCTGATACTGCTGCTTTCAGTAAAGGAAACACACACAGAATAGTGTATGTATAAAGGCTGAAGATATTAAGTTCAGTTGAATAATGGTTAGGATATCGAGCACATCAATCAATTCACATTAAACAATCAGTTTTAAGCTTTCCCATTGTTGAATTATGTGAAAAATTTCCACAGAACCATGGTTCTTTGGATGGGATTTTAGAGTTGGAAAACAACCAGGATGCATCAGTATCAAAAATGGCTGGAAATATCATTAGAAGTACTGGAAAAGGTTCCTGGAAAGACTTCACCATTCACAGCGTAGGCTTGGATGAAGTCGTTGTGTCCCCTGATCTGAAGGCAGTACTTTCTGTAAACACCTGTGTTCTTTAGGGTTTAGGTATTGCTGTGAACAGACACCATGACCATGGCAACTCTTAGCAAGAAAAATATTTGGTTGGGGCTTGCTCACAGTGCAGAGATTTAGTCCATTGTCATCAAGGGAAACAGGGCAGCACACAAGCAGACTTGGTGCTAAAGAGGGGGCTGAGAGTTCTAGATCTGGATCAGCAGGCAGCAGGAGGAGAGAATGACATTGCTTCTGGCTTGAGCATCTGAAACTTCAAAGCCCATAGCAGTGACATACTTCCTCCACCAAGACCACAGCTCCTAATAAAGCCACCACCTATGGGCCTATGGGGAACATTGTCATTCAAACACAATGCCCCTCTTAGGGAAAAAAGAAACACAAAGAACAAAACAAACAAACAAAATTCCTCAAGTAATAAGGGCAAATCAAAGGCCTTCTCAGGGCCTTCAGCAATGAGAGCACTACTGCTGTGATTTCACCACATAATCAGAGGTGTTTGGTCAATGCTGGCACCTCCTTCTGTTCTTCCAGTAATTACTGTCCTGCAGCAGAGACCCCAGAATGCCAGTGTTAGTCAGAGGGCAGCTTTATAGTGCAATGGCTCTCTGATTTTAAAAGGTCTGAAGTTCATCAAGAGTTAAATATATTTTATAAAAGAAAAGAACATCCACAAACAAGAATCTCATTTGTTGTGTCATGACCAGGGACAGCAATTTATATGCATGCTGCATCTGAATCCAAATGGTTATCTGGCTGTCTGACAGAATGAGGTAGATTTAGAACAATCTAGACCTGGAAACAATGACAAGTGGGGAATGTGAGAGTCTGGCCACTCCCACCAGACCATGCATTGATTTCATCCTTACCAGGTCTGAGTAACTCATGACAAGGTGTCTGAGTTACATGAAAAGTGCCTTTTTACGTCATTTCTTACAAGGCCATGTGCCTGTAAGCTGGAGTTTGTGGGGCAGAGGATTGGCTACTGTTCATCTATCCCTCTGTCTTCAGCGCTACTCTCCACATCCAGGTGTCACCCTCACTGACTTGGAATATAAGTGTAACAATATCTTCTGCTCCCTCCCGTGGTCACTTAGGCTCACACTTACCTCATCAGAAGCTCGAGTCTTCCTTGTGGTAGTTTGGTGTGAAATGTCACCCATGTGCTCCTGTGTTTCCACACTGGGCCTCAAGTTGGTGCTGTTTTGGAAGACTGAGGAACTTTCAGGAACAGGACATTGCTGGCCAAAGTGAGCCACTAGAAGCAAGCCTTGAGGTTTCATAGCTCAGCCTCACCTTTTACTCATGCCCTCTGCTTCCTCAGTGTGGACACAATGTGGTCTGGACTGGGCGTTCCTGATGACATGCCTTCCTCACCATTATAGACTTTATCCCCTTGAGCTGTTAACCCAAATAAACCCTCCCTTAGGCCGCTTCTTGTCTGCTGGTCATAGTGAAAACAAAATCACATGTGCACATACGTATGTGTGTTTCTGAATGTGTATCTATATACTAAATGTGCTCCTCCCCTCCATTCATATTATAAAATCCTACCCTACCATGTGATTGTATTGAAGGGACCAGCTCCCTGCTTTAGCAGCCATGACAGGCTGCAGAAAAGACTCAACATGTGCTTGCCTGACCTTGCCCCTCCTCCCAGTCACTAGGAGGTCACATATCCACCTGTCAAGGAACCAGTCAGAAGTTAGCAGATGTGCTATAATATGGCACTTTACAGTAAAAGTGGTGTAATAGTGACATGCAGAGCATGTCAGGCCATAGGAACCAGTTTACCAATCAACACAGGACAGGTCATCCAAGCCCAGAAGTGTACCAATCCTGAGACTGTTGTGTACCCCTAGACGCTCCCCTTATGTTGCCCAGTAAGTTCCGCACCTCATGGTTTCTCTGAATCCTTCTTCCTCCACTCGCCATGATGAATGGATGAAGGACCCAAGTGAGAAACAGTTAACTCCTTAAACAACAATAAAAGACTCTTTGCTTTTGCATCAGAATGGGTCTCTTGGTGATTTGGGGGGTTCAGTATCAGGGCACAATATCATGGGGCTCTGTGAGGTGATTTGGTCATGAGGGAATTGCCCTCACCTATAGGATATTGACCTCCTAAAAGAACCCTCCTAGAGCCACCTGGTTTCTAGCATTATGAGGACAGTTGTCTGTGAACGGAAGCAGTTCCTTAAAGGACAATGAATCCTCTGTGTGTCAATCTTAGACTTTTAGCTTCCAGACCTATGATCTTTCATAGCAACCCAGATAGGCCATGGTTCCGCTGAAGTCCTATCTAGGGATTTTGGTTTGCTTTTGATAACAGATCTAAGAATCCACTAGCTAATCTGAAATAGGTTTTGTGCCCATGCTTCTTAGTGTTTTGTAGTTTATCATTTTCCACTTTAGCTATTATCAGTTACCAGTTACTTTTTGCATATGATGAAGGAGAGTTTCCACTATCTCCTTTGATTTAGATATATAAAAATCACAGCTCCATTCACTGAAAAGATTGCTGTAGCTGGAATGGTGATCCCAGTGCTCAGGAGACTGCAGATGGAGGGTTACAAGTAATAGACAACATCTCAAAACTCTGTTAAAAAAAAATAAAATAAAAAGGCTATTCTTAGGCTTCAAAATTATTTTGGCTCATTGTCAAAATCAATTGACCAGGAGTACAATAATTTACAGACTCAGTTCTGTTCTAATAGGTTTTATACAATCTAGACATCTTTTATTTGCTTATTGCTATGATATACATGGATATTTACTGTTTTACCCCAATTCTCTACAATGATACAGTTTATGCTTTTCTGTTCGTTACCTTTGAGGTATAGATCATTAATACAGCTTGTCCATTTCCTACCAACTAGAGATGAAAACAAATTACTACTCACAAATTATTACTGTGAGGAAAAGATCTCAGCCACTCTACACACCCTACCTTCCTCATTTCCTATTCCAACTAGGAACACTATTACTTTTCCATTCGTCAAAGTTAATTTTTACATTGTGTTTGTACTTCTGTATTTGGCAGCTCAGGTTATAGGATAAGTCAACTCTAAATGTTAAAAATCAGCACATATTTCCATTGTAATTACTCTACTGTTCATAGCACAGTTAAATGGTAAATGACTGCAGAAATTTCCCTTAGAGAGATAGCAACATAATCATCTCCGTGCCACTCACCAAGCAGCTTTCCTAATAATGAGGTCAGATGAGATTTCCATTCCTGGTCCTCTTTCTTCTACTCTACTAACTGCTCAAACCCTGACATAATTCTTTTTACTATTTATGTGACCATCCCTTTTTCACTCTTTTTTAAAAATCAATTTTGCCTTTTATTAGATTATTAAGCTATAAGCCTCACAGTAACATCATAGAAAATATTTATTGAAATTAAATTACTTTAAATTTTCAACCTATCCAACTAATGAAATATGGACTTTAGTCATTTCCCAAGGATTTTGTAAATGATCACTTTCCAAAAAACAATACAATATGTAACTTTAGGATAAATTCCCACGATTAGAAGTACTAAGGTTGCTCAATGTGTTTATACTACTGTCTCATAAAGAGAAACTTCCAGAAGTTTACTATACTCAATATTAGCCCTCCAAATAGAAAATAAATATTTTACTTTCGGTGACTATTATTTTGTCTGTTGGGTTCTAAGTGAAAAGAGCTATACTTTAGTGTGTCCCAAAAACTGCACATAAAGAAGGGTCAGAATTGAAAGTCCAAAGAGAGAAAGAAAGGCCTATGGGCAGAATGCTAACAGTGATAAAACAATATGCCATTGGGGGACTGTAGAGATGGCTCAGAGATGAAGATTTCTCTTGCAGTGAACCCTAGCTCTGTTCCCAATGCCTACATTAGGCAGCTCACAGCCACTTGTAACTACAGCTCCAGAGGATCCAATGGTCTCTTCTGGCCTCTACAGATACTTAAACACACACACACACACACACGCACGCACGCACGCACGCATAATTTAAAATTAAGAACAAATCTTTAAGAAATACTATTGAGAGAACTATCACAACCAAGAATGGTCCCCAGCTTCCTAAGCACACTTCACAATGCCACACTAGGTCCTACTAAGATGCATCCCTGTTGGGGTGGGAACTGGGAGTTCACACCTGTGAACCAGCTCTGTCTTCTTGCTTCCACATTATTAGGATGTCTCTGGGAAGAGGCATTACAGAGACAGTTGGGTTTGTAAAGATTTCCAAGACCTGAAGTTGAGCTGGTTATCACAGACTTAAAAGGCTATTTGTCTGCTGTCCACCAAGAGACTGAAGAGCAACCTTAGGCCTCAGAAGCTAACACACTCTTTATTATCCTTCAGAAAAATGGATATCTTTGGTTTGCTAGAAATTTCACCATGGGGCACCAACTGAGCAGGCAAATATTCCATGTGAGATTATGATTGAGTGCTACCTTATCAATTGTACTGCCATATGCTCAGGTATCTTCAGCCAAGCCTTAATCAAATGATAACATGTACTGTCCTACATCAGGTTGCTAGCATACACCAGTGACAATGCTCAGCAGATACAGAAACTTGTAAACAAGCCTGATAACCTGAGTTTGATCCCTAAGCAGAAAACCAATTTCCATATTCCATATATCATTCTTTGATCTCCATGCGTGCACGCGCGTGCGCACACACACACACACACACACACACACGTGCACTAATAATTAATAATAATAATAATAATAACAAATATTTTTAAAAGTTATAGGTTTGTGTGCAGATATATTAAATAGATGATAGTAGAAAAATAATAGACAGATGTGAGATAGATATTAAGGTAGAAGTAACTTGTCTAGGTCAATAATCCACACTCAGTGAGAATACTGTGCTGTCTATTCTCTCTCTCATTACTAAGTTTCATCTGAGCAGTTTCTATGGCCAGGGATCTGAGCAACGGAAGATGCCTGTTTGATGTGCAGACCACAGTTCCTGATCTCTACTGGAACCAATCAGAAGCAGCTATGGACAACCTTATTACTCTACTCATCAGAGGCTGTCTCCGCCACTGTTCTAATGCTATGGAGAAACACTATGACCAAGACAACTATTGTAAGAGATGCATGTCATTGGGGCTTGCTTACAGTTTCAAAAGGTGAGTGAGTCAATTATCATCATGGAAGGGAACATAGTGGCAGGCACTGGAGTAGTAGCTAAGCATACATCCAGATCCATAGGAAGGGACAGAGATGCTGGGCTTTGAATGAACTTTTGACCCTCTGAAACCACCCCCAGTGACACACTTCCTCCAATAAGGCCACCTCCTAATGCCTTTAATCCTTTTAAATAGTGCCACTCCCTGGTGACTAAGCATTCAAATATATGAACATATGCTATTTAAAACATTTTAAATGCCATATTCTGTATGTCTTTTAAGTGATTGAAGACCTATTTAAAATATGTCATTTCAACTTTGAAAAAATATTATCTAACATGACTACAAGTTTGTCAATCATAGATGACTAACTACTAACCTGTATTTCTTTACTTTCCTAAATAGCTTTTAAGGACTAAAACTTTATATTACATTTTTAAATGAGCTGCATAGGTATAATAATTTAAACAAGAATAGAAATATGTGTGCAGCATCACAAAAATAACCTTAAATTCTATCAATATATAAAAATCCACACTAGTATAAAATATTTGAGACTAGTAGTTGTTTTTTAATTCAAAAGTAAACTCAACAGTCAACCCTTTTATTCCATCATTTTATACTATATACCCCTTTTCCCTCCAGAATGAGATCCTTGAATCTAATCTCCTTTGTTAAGTTTTTTCCTGAACATGATGAACAACAACTTGCAATCCTCCCCCCAACGATGACAAACATCCATAACCCACCCCATCTCTTGGGAATGTGGGCATTGTGTTCTCTAGACTACCTCCTGCTCTCTGGGGTCAATGTCATCTTTGGGGGACCCTGAGAAAATTAAGATAATGGGCAAGTCCTAGGAGAGCCAGATGTATTGTTTTTTGTTTAGTCCCCGTGTGAATGGAAAGTGTAGAGCTTACCTGAAGTCTTGGCTAGGGTAGTCTGTGAGGCTGGCCATCTCATCTAGCAGCTTTGAAAATGTTCTGGATGCAGAATTTTGAAGGAACTCTACAGAGGCATTCTGAGAGGCTGGATCACCTGGGCTAGTTGTTTTCACTAGTGTCTGGTGTTTTTTTCTGAAAACACAGAAAATTTTAAAGGTAACATATATCTGCATTAACACAAGTATGAAATGTGCACTGTGCACAAGTCAATTAAAGATAATTGTTGTCTTATTTTTGAGCAGGTAAAAAGCATCTGTGAACTTTTTAAGTCTGTTTGAACTGTATAACCAAACTGTAATATAAATCTCATGAGGACTCTGTAGCCAACAAGATTTATCACATCTCATCCAGTCTCAAAGCTGTTTCTATTGAAGAGGGATCAGCATCTACATCACCTGTTCTGTAGTCTTTCTTGTTTTTTTTTTTTTCCAGGGGTTCTCCCTCAATCAAGTTGGATCTTCATTGATTTTGAAGAGAACTATAAATTTTGTTTTCCGTGGAAACAAAGGCATAACCTCTCCTCCCCCAACACAATGTATTTAATGACTTCCATTTTGAAGTTAAGACATTATTAAAATATATAGGTTGGTTTAATTTCTATAATTATTCCAATGTCTCTCAACAGCTGTAGTTTTTCATGTATCAGCATTTAAAAAGTTCAAAGTCAACAAAGCACCAGATAGGAGCCAGATACCCCGTGTATTTCCCATCTTCATGTGGCTTATTTTTTAAATATTACTTTGCTCTCTTTTAAAGAGTTTATTATTTTTAAACTATTTACTTTTTTTCTGTGACTGGTGATACCTATTTTTTGATTGAATTTGTTTAAAGGTTTTCTTGGTCTGGACTTGACTTTATGCTTCGGCAGCCTTTTTTGGACCCTGTGAGCCAAACCTTAAACTGCCAAGCAGCCAAGAAGCTGCTGCATGTCTCTGCTTAGCACATGGCCTAGTGGCTGGCTTTGACTACTCCAGGTTAATGAGAGTAGAGCCGTATGCCTGTGGACCCCATCGTGGAGCTGATCTATCTGCCCCAGCTCCAGTAGGCACTACTGCCTAGTCTCCTACTAACGAGGAGCATGTTGCCCCTGGCTCATAAATAGCATTCATGTGCTTGCTGTTTAGAAGGACCTCTTTAAAGAGCCATGCTTTCGTATGCATAAGCACTGAGCCTGCTTGGAACTTTTTTCTCCAGCTTTCTCAGGACTTAGGTGGATATACATGCCATGGGTTGGGCAGTTCAGTTGGACTAAAGAAAGACAGGTTGTTAAAGATTTGGTTTGAAACCAATTTACAGGCAAGGCTGGTAGTTTAGCTGAACTAAGACAAAAAGGAGATATACAGAATTTGAGCAAACACTGTGTATTCAGATCTCAAAATGGTTCCAGGGTATGAGGAGAGTCATGACCTATCTGAATCCTCAGAAGAGGACTTTGCTGTGGAGGAGGTTAACAATCAGAAGAACCTTTAGTATGAGGCTATCAGTCTGTCCCTAGCCCTTGGGTTTGACTGTGTTTACAGAATAAGAGATCTGCGTCACTAAAGTCACCATGACTAGAATATTCCATCTGAGACCTAGAACATAACACCAAATCTCTGTAAGGACAAGGCAGTAGCAGGTAACTGTCTTACAAGGAGCAGATGGCATTGAGATCCCTTCATCATGACAGATACTTCCAGTTTCCCACTGAGTCTGTGGGCTACAGAATCTCCCTCAATCTGTTCTGAGCTTAGAGTAGGTTCCTGCATTTGAAACCAAGTCAAGATAGAAAAGTCCGTAAGTTCCATAAGAGATTATAACATAAAGCCCTAAGTTTTCACATTCTCCAGATAGGAAGAAGAAATATTCCTATTTCTTAAAATTATAGGCCTGACCTTCAACTTCTGTCAGGTGACTCCAAGAGGAATTTGTCAGGATTCCTGGGCAAGTTGAGCAATTATTCATCAAGTTTGTTCAGTGAAGACGACAAATTTTATTCACTTTATTAGAAACTTCTTCTTGAAACTTTGGGTTTCATCTTTCCATACATTCTTCTTCTACTTCTGCATTTAAGAAATCAAAGTGGACAGCTCAGCACAAACTCAAGCAGTTATTGTTGGCATGGCTGTCTGCCTCCCTGTGGCATCTGGGGCAGACTCCTTGATCTGTTGCCACAGCCACACATAGTGTCCAGGGACAGGTGGACGGCCCTGTACTCATGGGTCTCCTCATTATTTGCCTCCTCTTTGGGCACACTTTATAGCTTCAATAAGAAAGAAGTCAAAGAACCCAAAGCATCCTCATGTCTCCCATCTAGACCCTCCATATTACTTTGTTCAACATTCCAGCCTGAGTCACATTCCACTAGCTTTGATGTGATACCATAATTAGGATAGACTAAACTCTGACGCTATAGCAACTGAACACTTAAAAAATAGTCCACTAGTGCCTCTTGTGTCTGTGCTTTGATGTAAGACAGTTCTTTAGCAGCCGCATGTGGTGATGAATGCTCCTGTGTAAGGTTTCACGACCTCAATATGTGACCTCCAAAAGCCATTGGATGTGATGAGTCTCCAGTGCTGAGTTCAGCTGTTCTGGAGGCTCTGAAATGGAAGGAGAGTATAGACTGCCTCTGCTACAAAAGAGAAAGCACCATCACCATTAATTTGTTCTGCATTTAGAAAGTACTGCATTCCTGAATAGCCAGTATGCTCCTGGTATGTGTGCCCTGGAGAACTAACCATGGACCTTTCTTCCAGAGTTTAAGATTCTGGGACCTGGAGAGGAGACAAGGAAATCAAATACCCAGGAGTAAAGAGCAAGGGATAGAGTAGAAACATTTACAGTGAGGTGTGCTTTGAGCTAAGCTTTTAAACACCTGGTTGAGAGTAACCAAATGACAGAAAATGACAGAACATACTGGGTGCCAAGACCAAAATATGATGGCAGTTGGAACCCACTAACTGCCTGGTGGTTTCAGGGACTGGTGGAGCAGAGGCCAGAAGTAACAGAAGGCGAGGGGAGAATAGGCTTGCTCAGAGGCTGTTCCTCAGGATGCAGAGACACTCAAAATGTCCTGTGACAAAAAGATTCAGCAGCTAAAAGTGTAATAATATACGCAGGAAACACTGCAGAGTGACCCACCTCTGGGCACACTGCAGGCTCTTCAGAATCCTGTGACATCTAAGCCAGCTGTGACTTTTAGACTAGTGTTTGCCAAACTCAGTACAAAGTCCAACACCAGCTCATTGAACTGCGATTCTGGGGACTTTTGAAGTTGAACTAAATGCATTTTACATTTATAATATTGTTACATGCTTATGGGGGCTAGGGAGTGGAATGTAGTAGTTGGAATGTCATTGACCTCATTATCTCTTAGGGAGTGGCACTCTTAGGAGGTGTAGCTTTGTTGGTGTGGGTATGGCCTTAGAGGAAGTGTGTCATTGTGGAGGCAGGTTTTGAGGTTTCCTATGCTCAGGATAACAACCGTGTCTCAGTCGACTTCCTGTTGTCTGCAAAATACAGGACTCTCAGCTACCTCTCCAGTACCATATCACCCAGCACACTGCCATGTTCTGCAATAATGATAATGGACTAAATCTCTGGAACTCTAAGTGAGCCACCCTAATTAAATTTTTTTATAAGAGTTGCCATAGTTATGGTGTATCTTTAGAGCAGTAAAAACCCTAACTAAACCATCATGTTATAGGAAAGAAAATGGATTCCAGTTAACCAACTGTCTTAGTCATAGACATACTACTTAAAAGACAATTCCTATCTTCTCCTAGATGGAAGCATTGCTATCATTTCTGTTGATATGGTTAGAACAGAGATGAATCTCTGTCACTATATAATTCAGGTCAGGGATGGAATTCAGGTCATCAAACTTGGTGACAACTGTCTTTGGCCACTGAACCATTTCACCATCCCAAGTGTATTTATTTATTTTAATCAAACTTATGATTTAAAAAAAAAAAAAAAAACCTTGTTACTCTGTTCCAAACAGCCAAACTATCCTTTCGGGCTCGTAGTTCCCTGGAAAAATGTGATTCCATTAGCTGTCCACTCTTCAGACTTGTGTACTGATAGTCAAGTGCCTTAAAATTCAAATCACTAGGAATAATGTTTACCACTCAAACTTCACAACACATTACAGTGCTTTTAATGGCAATGTGAAAATTCTGCTCCCTGGAAATACTAGTCTGAGCTTTAATTGCTATAATTATCCCTCACTGGGGAGTAGGGGTGTAGATTTCCCAGCTGCACCAGCTGCAAAGCCTGCTGATACCAAGAAGAAGGACAAACTGAGGAGTTATGGGGTTCCTGGAAGAAACAGAAATCCAGCTCCCAAAGGAGAGCATCCAAAAAATAAAAATAAATAAAAGTCAAGGTGGGGACAGAAACATTGAATCTCAATCAAAATATATATTTGAGAAACTGAGAACATGTAGGACCATGCCATGTGGTACAAAACAGAATAGAGATTTGTCAGTGCTGGTAGCTAGGTTAGGTGTTTTCACATATTAGACATGGCAAGACAAGGGTTTTTGCCAGGCTCTAGGCATGATGGGGAAATAAAGTATTGAGAAGAAGCAGCTTATGTGTCTCATATTCCAAACTCCCTTGAAAAGTGCCTTTCCGTCTCCTTGAATTGCTTAGGAATAAGTTTTCCAGTGAGCCAGGTAACAATACACTCAACGCCTTCCACATAAATACTTAAAAGTCAGATCAAGTTCAAACCCAATCCTAATGCCTTAGATAGGCAATCAGCCAGATGGATCCTCCTTGCCCACAGCTGTGTGAGTTAGAGAAGATAACAAGAGAAAAGAACGTTCACCATCTGTCCATCATTTTGCCCAGTCCCTCCCTCATGCTGGAGGAGAAAGAAAAGAGAGATAAATCAGTCTTGTAGCTGGGTTGAGGGCGTCTCCTGGCCTTTCTGGAAGTAGAAAACCAGCTGTATTATTGGCACCTGTCACATCACAGTGCTATGAGACCAGTGCACCAGGACATTGATTTGGGGGTGTCTGTGGAAAGACCAGTGCCAGGTAGCAACTGTGGCTGTTCTGTGCACCCATGGAGAAGAAAATCTGCCATTCCCTTATTCTCTCATGGACAACTTATAAGAGCTAGCTTGGAGAAACGATAACCTGAAATTAGATCGAGATGCCGGAAGACCAGTGCAGACCTGATGGTTGGAAACCATGATTCAACACCTAAGTCCTCTACATGTTATTTTCCTCTGAGTGACCACCTTATTAAAAAGGCTGATGTCTCAGGACTAGACATCATAATGGAACAAGATACTCACCAAAGCACGAGAGAGATGGGGACCAGAGATCTGAACTATTACTACTACTTCTCTGCCTCTGCTTCCCAAGTGGGGCATAGCTGCACATAGCAGCCTCGGGTGTGTCAATCTTTTGCCATTGAATTGGTGCTCCATTCTGTGAAGATGTCATATCCTGTTTATCAATCCAACAGTTTGATTGCTCAGCATTTGATCATAATGAATAATGCTGCTATGAATACTCAGGTACCAGTCTTCATATGGACATTTGTGTCTATGTCTTTTAAGTGGAGTCTGGCATTAGAGCAACTAGGTTTTAGGGTAAATTTGTGATGAACTGACTAACTTGTTAAGAAAATGACAATCAGTTTCCAAAGCAATTGTTTAGTGGCTTATTAAACTTCATAAGATGCAGGTAATATCTGGACCACTAAGGGCTCCATGGGTCAGGCTAACGAATTGGAGCAGCAGGAAGCCTTTTAGGATATACACTTCTTACCTCCCATAATGGATGAAATCTAACAAATCTTAACACAAAGAGGCAGAGTCCTTCTTTTGCATATCTAGAGATCTAGAGGGAAGCAATTCTGAACAGACAAGAACTCACGAAAGTTAGCAAGGATCCACTCTGCTTGGAGTAGAACTCAGTGTAGAGCAATCACCAGGTACATACAAGACCCTGGGTTTAATGCCCAGTGCCACAAGAAAAAAATAAAGAAGGGAAAGATGGAAAGTATGTGTGTATGTGTGTTGAGGGAGGGTGGTAGCTATCTAAGCCACTTGTGATGGCGCACTCTTACAATGCCAGCACTTGGCATACAGGAAAACAGTCTCTCTGTCATCCTGAGCTATTCAGTGAGTTTCAAACAAGCCAACTAGGGGAAGCAAGACTCTATCTTTAAATAAGCTAGTAAGCAATCCAGGCTTTCCCTGGCTGCCCATTCACCATCCTTGTCATCCTTGTGAATGGAAGACACTCATGATGAACAGAAAGAAAAATGTGCAATGAAATCCTATTCAACCAAAAGATAAGAGGAGCAGGAAGGGGTGGGAGGAAAGGAAGAAGAGAAGGAGTAAATACTATCACGTGTGATATAAATGACAGGGAGGTCAAAGTGAGAAAGGAAATAAGGCAGCCAGGAAGGACAAACCCTGTGAGATCTCACTTTAGGCATGAACCTTGGGAAAAGTCAGATTCACAGAGACAGACTGACTATAGAGCAATGACTATGGTTTAGACTCTTAGGTGCTGGGACTGGTGAGGAAAGCAAACTCATTATACAATGAGTTTGAATGGAAGGACTAACTGTAGCATCGTGACTGTCATTAGTAATGCTGCCTTATGTACTCAGGATTTGCCAATGGAACAAAGCTTCAATGTTCTCAACACACACACACACACACACACACACACACACACACACACACACACACACACAAACATGTGCACAAACTCATGGTGGGAGAGTAACTGTGAATCACTATGTAAAATAGTAACTAAGTTAAAATGGCATTAGTTAAGGTGATCGTGGTAATCATTTCAAAGTATGTATATATAAAAGGCATCATGTTATTTGTCTTAAATACATACAATTTGTGTGTTAGTTACATGTCAATAAAGCCTTATTTTAAAAAATGCAGTATCTTTGGGCATCAAGCCTGCATTCCAGGCAGAAGAGGACAAAACCCAAAGACTTGACACAAAAGCTTTCTCTAGAAGGCATCACATTTTGCTTTGTTTTAATCTTGTTTTTCTAGCTATGCCGTTGTACACCTTCCCTGGGGTATGACATACACTATGAGATACACACATCTAAGTTTATGACTCAGGCTTTTAGTAAGTTGTCAGAATTGTACAACTGCCACCAAAATCCAGATTTAGGGCATTTGTATCTATCAAAAGATTTCTGGTACTTGCCTACTCTTTGAGTCCTACCTCCAGGACCCCAGACAACAACTGCTCTCCCTTTCTCTCTCCTAACCTAACCTGTATTTTTCTGGGCCTTGCATATAAACAAAAATAGCATGTGATCTTTGTGCACTTGCCTTCTTTTCACATTGCTTTTGGGCTATATTCCTGCTATAGCATTTATTACCAATCCATATTTTTAAGATAGTGTCTCATGTGGCCCGGGCTGGTGTCCAATTCTCCATAGCTGTGGACCATCACACATTCCTAATCCTCCTGCCTCCAATTCCCAGGTTCAGGCATTACTATGCACATCACTTCTAGCTTACGTCACTCTTTTTTGTGGTTGAATGATGCCCCATTCTGTGAGAATGTCCTACTTTGTTTACCCATTCACCAGTTTGAGGTTTTCCATTTGGACTATAATGGATCCTACTGCGGTGGATACACAGGTCTCAGTCTTGATGTGAACATTTTTGTTCATTTCTTTTAAGTAGAACTTAGGTCCAGAGCAGGGTAAATTTATAAAAGGTTGAATGATTTGTTCAGAAGCTAAAAAAAAAAAGTGCTTCTGAGAGCAGATGCATCTTATATTCTATACACAGTGCAAGAGGTTCTTACTTCTACACCTTGTCAGCACTTGTCATTGCCTGTACTGAATGGTGACCATTCTTACGAGTGTAGTGCCTCCACATTAGTGGATTATTCTCACTAATGATCAACTAAGTCTCCAATAACGCATGCGTCACATTAAGGAAAGAAATAAAAGCACTTCCCCTTGGAGTCATATAACTGAGAGTACAGATGTACATTCAATACATGTCCTGTGTCTTCTGTCCTTTGTCTGTCTGTCACGTGCATCTTGGTCTAGACCTGCATCTGTATCTGCATCTGTCCCTGAGTGGTGGCTTTCCTTGACAAGAGATTCCACTCTGTTTTTTATCGAGCAACACCAAAAGTGTCCCATGGAGAAGAAAGGGGTAGTTATTGGAGTTATACAAGGGGTTAGGTCAATGTCTCCAAGTGACCCCAGCCAACCCACACATCATTGTTTATCAACCAATATCCATAAATGTGCTTTCAACTTTTATGGTAGATTTTAGAAAGTTGCTTTCAACTTCTTCATTTGCTGCTTTCAGCAAATGATATGCATGCATTATCTGGTCGGGGGTGGGGAGGAGTGCTAATCATGGCTATGCATTAGCCTAGGCTGTAAAACTTGATTACATGGGAAATCCAAGGCAAGTAAGGTTGACTGTTGCCTTGTTCTCTTAAGGGCAGGTTAAACATTTTGAGAATTGAGCACACAGTAGGACAGCAGTCTCTAGTGACCTCTAGGTGTGTTACTAACTCTGGCTGAGCAAAACTTGAAGTCTGTTAGCATGTGAAAGATATTTTCATAATATTGCATTCCCCACATTCACTACTATACTATAGTATAGTATAATTATACTATACTATACTATACTATACTATACTATACTATACTATACTATACTATACTATACTATACTAGTATAACTATAATGTATGTCTTCCTAATACTATCAAACTTTGTTTAATGAGATACTGCCTCACTATACAGCTCCAGCTATCCTGGAATTCACTCTGTAGCCCAGGCTAACCTGACATTCACTATGTTTATCACTGACCACATTAAAGACTAAAAGATCTTTCTCTTGACAGAGAGTAAGTGAAAATTTAAATCCTCTACTTCTCTGCCTGTCTTCCATTTGTCTGCAATGTGTGGTCTATGACCTGTCTGCTATCTGTCTGATACGTGTGCACAATGTTGCCTTCCCTAACAAAGGATTTTGCTATTTCCATGTTGAACAGCATAGAAAACATGGCCAGAAAAAGAATTAGGAAACTTTGAAACTTTGTTTCAAAACTCTTTAGCAGAATGTTACAAGGGAGGAAGTTACTTTATTGAGTCCAAATGACCCAGAATAGCACCGAAAACTGCAACACAGAGGTCCACATCTATGAGACATTTGTTGTTTAAGATTGCTTTCAACCTGTTGGCTGCTTCCAAAAAAATAATTGCCACAATACACCAACACAGGCTCATGCACACGCACACGTGAGCATAAATGCACACTTCTGAGTCAGGAATATGGGAGAATACACAGTTTAAAATTAAAGCTACACATTTAGCTTAGGTTGTAAAAGCTATTACATGGGAAGTGTAAGGCACAATTAGATTGGCTAGAAAATTTTCTTAAAGGCACGTTATACGAGCTGAACACACAATAGGGAAAGAGATTTAGTGCGGTCTTAATGGCCTCGAGGCATATTACTAACTTAGTTGGAAGGTCAGACAAAAGCTCAGCTTCAGAAAGAAAGAGATATTTTCAGAAAGGGCTATTGGTACAACTTTGTAGTCCAGGCTAACCTAGAATGTACCCTTGTCTTTAGCTTCCTACGTGAACAGGGTATAGAAGTGTGGAACAGGCCTTCCTCGGTGAACTGTTTGTTCCTATTTTCTGTCTACCTTTTAATAAGGTTGTTTGTCTTCTTATTATTGAGTTATAAAAGATTTTTATTGTTCTGTATATGGAGCATCTATCAGCTATGTAATTCAAAACCTTTTCTGAGTTATTTATAAAGCCTGTGGCTTGTCTTTTCATTGTTTTAAATGATGTCTTTGGAAGCACAGAATCATTAAATTTTTCTGAAGCCTAATTTATTTCTTTTTAGTGAAATTTTCTTAAGAGACAAGGCACTCTCTGGGGGTATTTCCCCATACATCATGGGCAAGAACCATAAAACACTCAATACTTCAACAAAAATGGGCTCTTCTATACAGTGAGGAAATTGTGGGGAGAAAGGCTATCTGGAATAGGTAGCACTCTTGTGGTTTGTAAACATGATGCTCAAATTCTATTTTAGCACAAAGTCATTCTGTTATTACAGTAACACTTCATGCAATGACCACATGGCCCCTGTTGAAGACCACAAATGACACTGCCTATGTGTTCAGAGACAACCAAGATCTTGGGTGCAGCTGGCTCTCACATTCCCAGTTGCCTGGCCATGAGTCATCTTCACTTGCTCAATGAGTTCTTGCCACATGTCTCCCACCCCACCCCCTTGCTTTGCTTTATCAAGATATCAAGGATGGAATCATGTTAATCCACAAAACCTCTGGAGGTCCAAGATAGAAAATGGCGTGCAAATTGGACAAACAGGATATCAAAACGAGTGACTGCAAACCTGGCCAAGACAAGGCAGCCCCATCCTTCAGATTATCCTGGTTCACAGAAATGTCTGTCAGATATGCTAGGTCTCTATGGTTAGCTAGTGGCAAGCTCCATTCTCTGACCTTCAGACAGGCTTTACCTGTACAAACAAGATATCACCATAGTGATATCCATGTGTCTGTCTCCTGCCTTCCTTCATCCTCAGCACAGGCTGAGCAGAGAAAAGAACTTCTGTAGTGATGGAGAAGCATGGGGATCCTGTTCTTAATGATGGAGGAGAATGATAACCCTCTATGGTAATGGACAAATGTGGGAATCCTCATCTCTAGTGATGGAGGAATACCACTGGCCTTCCTATTTAATGGTGAGAATTGTAAGATCCCATAGGAAATACATGTATGCATATAGCCTCTGTCATGGGCCTCCAGAGGTTTTGTGGTTTGACATGTTAACATCCCTGATATCTTGATGAAATAAGCCATGGCAAAGAAGGATGGAGAAGTGGAGCATGAGGGTGACTCAAGTGTTCACAATGTGATCTGGCTAAAAATGTCAGAGAGGACTCCCACTTCTGTACTTCGGGGTGGGGAGAGGATTCCCACTTCTGTACTTCGGGGTGGGGGAGGACTCCCACTTCTGTATTTAGGGGTGGGGGAGGACTCCCACTTCTGCACCTTGGGGAGAGGGGAGGACTCCCACTTCTGTGCTTCGGGGTGGGGGAGGACTCCCACTTCTGTACTTCGGGGTGGGGGAGGACTCCTACTTCTGTACTTCAGGGTGGGGAGACGACTCCCACTTCTGTACTTCGGGGTGGAGGGAGGACTCCCACTTCTGTACTTCAGGGTGGGGAGAGGACTCCCACTTCTGTACTTCGGGGTGGGGAGAGGACTCCCACTTCTGTACTTCGGGGTGGGGGGAGGACTCCCACTTCTGTACTTCAGGATGGGGGAGGACTCCCACTTCTGTACCTTGGGGAGGGGAATGACTCTCACTTCTATACCTTGGGGACAAGGGAGGACACCCACTTCTATACCTTGGGAGGGGGATAACTCCCACTTCTGCACCTTGGGGAGGGGGATAACTCCCACTTCTGCACCTTGGGGAGGGGGGGGCCCTCCCACTTCTGCACCTTGTGGAGGACTACAACTTCTGTACCTTGGAGAGGAGGGAGAACTTGCACTTCTTACCTTGGGGTGGGGGGATGACTCCCACTTCTGCACCTTGGGTTGGGGGAGGATTTCCACTTATATACCTTAGGATGGGGAGGTGGAACTTTACTAAGGTGTAGCCATAAGTGTGGAGAAGGGCTGTTGATTTTGGATGACTTGGGAGACTTGAAGCCCTCCGGGCCTGTGAAATCAGAGTGGGGGGAAACAGAGAGATGAGCCATTGCCACCAAGAATAACAGTGCTATCAAAGACACACGTGGTAGCACTTATACAGGAATGGTACAGCACTCACTTGAATCTTATTGTCACAACTAATCCATTTTATTTTAACTCCAATTTTATTTTGCACTGATCTTAAAGAGTACAATCTGACAGAATAGTTGTGCTGTTACACAAGTCTGTCACCAATATCTGGTTTCATGAAGCATTTGGTTCTACATGACGTGTTGTGGGTGAGGTGAGAAGAGAAACATTTTCCTAGAGCCATACGGATATAGCTTTCCATTGATTAGCCTTGAAAATTATTCAAAATAAGTTAATAATTAAAAAGCAAGAAAGGTTCTAACCTTAGGGGGGAGTCACCGAACAGTGTGAAAATAGTGACACAAAAGAGCCTGAAGATACTGGAAGCTGTGAATGAAGGGACACCGCTGTTGTGCACCTTCAGGCCCCAAAGCTTACCATGCAACATCACCTTGCAGAGGGCTCACACAGCATCATGGATTTCTTCTGCAAACACCAAAGCCAAAGCCAGAGGCAGATTTTGAGTCTGGTTTTATGTACACGCCTGCCTTCGCCAGCAAGGAAGACGCGACTCTCCGGGTAGATCTTCATGCAGTTTTAATCAGGATCAGAGAGAGAGAGACAGAGAGAGAGAGAGAGAGAGAGAGAGAGAGAGAGAGAGAGAGAGAGAGAGAGAGAGAGAGAGAGAGAGAGAGAGAGAGAGGAGAACCCCTGCACAGGCTTAAATACCCTTGCACTAACCAATCCCAGTGAGCTACATGGACCCTGCAGATAGGCTACTCTAATGTGGAAGCAGATAGGCTGAACAGACTTAACCAATTAAGGGCTTGTTTATGCCAGAGAGCGCTCACCAATGGGAAGGTGTAAGGCGGAAGCCAGCGCCACTTTAAGGCGGAAGCCAGCACCACTTTAAGGCATGGCACTTCGAAGCTCTCTACAGTTTTAGTTTTACTATGTAGCTCAGGGTGCCCTGGAACTTTTGATCTCAGCTGCCCCAGTAATGAGATTATAACATGCAATTCAAAATTTCATTATAGAACTTTAAAACATTGGTTGTTGCAGGTTACCCTGCTCGGACACCCCTTGAGGGAGGGGTGAGAAGATGCAGCACCAACCACTCAGGCACTAGGAGTCAGTGAGTAGCAGATCCTGCTGCAGACTCGTTTGTTAAAGAAGTTAGACCTGCCTTTATGCCCACTTCCAAGGTCCTGTTGGCTCATGAGCTGACTCTGTTGCATTGTCCTTTCCTCATCAGTGTCTCTGGTCAGCACTCTCTGGGTGTAGATGGCGACTTTGCTCAGAGAGGGACTGCCTGCCAGGCATGTCATGTGGGCTGGTCTGGCCTCCTAGGCAGGGCGACTGCAGCTTGCGTAGGCTGGCCGCAGTTTCTCCTATAATTGATTTTCAGATGTTTCCATTAAAAACTCCACTAATATCAAAAAGGAGTATGTCGTGGTGAATTGTGTAAGGAAAGACACGACCAGCATATCAGAGTGTGCTGTGTCAAGATGAAGGTGAGGGAATGGCAAGAGTCCCTCTACCAAAACAAAATCTCATATCATGTTTGTGAGCAGAAATGAAAGTGACAGAGTGGGATAGTAAATGTCTAATATGATATAACATATGATATGACAGGACCTGGTATTATACAGTATGATATGATTAATACATAGTATGCTGTGAATTGATATGATATGGTATGTTATATTAAGATATGGTATAGTATGATATTATGATGTGACATGCTGTGTGATATGACATAATATATGACGTGATACCGTATGGGGTATAATATATGAAATGGTATGACATATGATGATATGATATGATATGATATACCATATGATATAGTAAGGTATGATATATAATATACTGTGACATGGTATGGTATGGTAGTCTGGGGTATAATATGTGATATTGCATGGCATGATATAACACATGGTATGATATGATACCCCGTGGTACATGATATGATGATATGATATGGTATGACATATTAGGATATATGATATAGTGTGGCGTGATATATGATATAGCATCATATGAAATAGCATATGGTAGATATAAGTTATGGCATGATAAGCTATAACATATAGTATTACATGATGTGATGATATTTTATAGTATGTGTGATAAAGTGAAATTACATGGTATGGTATATGTTACATTATATGGTATGATGTATTATTGTTATTTATGATATATGATATAGTACGGTATGATATATGTTGTGTTGTGGTGTGACATGTGATATGCTATGCTACTGTGTATTGTATGGTATGACATGATAGATGATACCGTACAGTGTAGGGGGTGTCCTCAAACACCTCACTGTCCTAATGAGACAGGATGGAAGTCTGGTTTAGTAGCTAGTATTGGTTCACACTTCAAGAGTCTGACCCAGGGTAGCTTATTTCAGACATATTTAAACACAGCACAATTTGGAGAAAGTTTCCTGATGATAACTCAATCCCACAAAGCTTAAGATAGGACTACATCAAAACACAAGTGACATCTTCCATAAAGACAGGTTCTATACATTAACTAAGGAAGTAGGGTAATACACGCAATGCTCGTAAGGGTCTGGGGGAGGACAGCACTGTAGATTGACTGGAATAAATGTCAGAATCTGCACAGTGCATGTTTTTGCTCTTTTAGCTTTTTGACCTTTCGGGGGAACTCACCACCCATCTCCCAAATCATTCACAAATGGAGGCTTATTCTTGGTTATGAATGCCCGGCCTTGGCTTGTCTTGTTTCTACCCAGCTTTTCTTATTTTAAATTAACCCGTCCGCCTTTTCCATCTGGGCTTTTATCTTTCTTAGTTCTGTATTTATTGCTTTCCTTTTTACTCTGTGGCTGGCTGGGTGGCTGGGTGGCTGGGTGGCTGGATGGCTGGGTGGCTGGATGGCTGGGTGGCTGGGTGGCTGGGTGGCTGGGTGGCTGGGTGGCTGGGTGGCTGGGTGGCTGGGTGGCTGGGTGGCTGGGTGGCTGGGTGGCTGGCCCCAACATTCTCCTCTGCTTATTCTCTTGTTCTTCCTCCTCGTTTCTCCTTCTGTTTATACTCTGCCTGCCAGTCCTGCCTGTCCTGCAGTATTATGGAATGATATATGTCATGGTATGGTATGGTTAGCATGGTGCAGTATGGTCTGTTATGGTATGGTATGATACGGTACAGTATGATATAATATAATTGAAATATGATTGTAGTATGTAAGGAATGATGTATGTCATGATATGGTGTGGTGTGGTGTGATGTAGTCTGGTGTGGTGTGTGTTGTGGTGTGGTGTGGTCTGGAGTGGTGTGGTGTGGTGTGGTGTGATGTGGTGTGGTGTGGTGTAGTATGGTACGGTGTGCTATGAGCAGTTTTTTCCACCACCCTGGTTCCACCACTGTGCCGGCCCCAAATAACACATAGAGACACTGTATTACATATAATGCTGTTAACTAGTTACTAATTTCTTATTGGATAGCTCTGTCTTAAATATTAACCCATTTCTACTAATCTAAGTATTTCCACGTGGTCCAGAGGCCTGGACCTCTGTTCTCTCAAGTCTCTACATGTTGACCCCTCCTACTTCTTCCCAATTTCTCCTTGTCTCCTAGTCCCTCCTATCTTGCTTTCCTATTGGCCAACAGTGCTTTATTCATTAACCAATACTAGAGACACATTTACAGAATGACATCTCCCAACAATGGTGCGGTGCGGTGCGGTGTGGTGCGGTGTGGTGTGGTGCAGTATGGTATTGGATGGCATGATATGATCTTAATTCCTACAGCAGGGTCCCTAGTAGACACTCTCAAGTGCTCACTCATTTGCTCCTCTGTGTAAAATACTTTTAAACGTCTCAATGCTGTCATTGAAAGCACACAGAGTTCCAGTGGGTGCTATGAGGGCACACAGGATAACAAGAGGGATGATGCTGTCCCAGGCTAAGAATGGCAAAAGTCCTCAGCAAGAGCTGGTTACACTGCGGGAATTTGGCTTATTTATTTTATTCACACCTTTTAATTACCACAAACTCAGATGTTACTACTGTCAGTTACATGACAAACCAACACTCTAAAGGGTGGAGTCATGCATTTAAGCTTAGAAACTAGGTAAGCTGCTCCGCCATGAGCTTGGGTAGAAACAGTTCCACCAGGGTAGATGGAGCTATCCTTGTGATGCTCTCCACTGTCCAGCATGTGTCTACATGCTTCATGTGCTTCTGTTCATTTGCTCCTCACAGGAACAGTTATAATAATGGCAACATTCTGACACAGAAGTGGCTCATCTAATGCAGAACACAAGTGAGTGACAGGAACCCAGGAAGACTGTTCTCAGAGTACAGGCTTTGACCACAGATCTGGGCCTCTCTCAGACTCAGGCCTTTGCCACAGCACTGGGTCTCTCAGAATTATTAAGGTCTTCACCACAGATCTGGGCCTCTCTCACACTCAGTCACTTTCCAAAACACTGGGCCTCTCTCAGGTTTTTATCACAGCATAACCCTTCTCAGAGAAAACTTTCACCACAGTTCAGGACTTGTCTATGAAAGCAGGCCTTCACGTAGCACTGGGCCTCTCTCGAAATCAGGCTTCTCTTCTTGGAGAAAAAGAACAAGGAATGAGGGCAGAAAGTAGCCATAAAGCAAGATAAAGGTGTTTGTTCTATGTCCATGGACAGGATTGGGGCTCCGGTGGAAGAAATTCTGCTTATATAGATTTCTCTCTGGCACCCTTCCCACCTGTTCTTCTGTCAGCATTATTCTGTGGTTTAATCACTGAGTATGTCCCTCCTTCCTTAGGGGACCATTTGATGGGGACAAGATGCTGTCTGCCCAGGACAGATGCATAGAAGGCACCAGCTTCTGCTTGTGAACAGGGGGGGCGGCGAAATGGAAACATACAGAGGTGAGAAATGAGTAGTGACTCAATGACAACTTCTGCATGGATTCAGAGACTATGACAGATTTCTCAGGTCTTCTCTGTCAGGGAGAACTGGAACTGGCTCATAGTTCTCAAAATAGATGCCCCATGGATTCTGTCTCATGTATCTTCACATTCTAGGTTCATGAACCTAGGCCCATGGTTCAAAATTGTGTATTTTAATTTAATTGGTGTTTTTATTATATTTATTTACTTTGGGGGCACATAGACTGCTTGTGGGAGTCTGTTCTCTCCCCCTACCATGTGGGCTTCAGGGCCTGAGCACAGGTCCTCTGGCTTGGCAGCAGGTAACATTCTCTACTGTCTCACAGCCGTGTGTGTCTTACAGTCAATGAAATAAAGCATGACTATGGAGGACTTGTCTAGTCCTAAATAGAGCATGTGCTGGAAAATGACTGGGGAGGGCAGGACCAGACCCAGATCCTAGAGACGGATTCTCAGCTGGACATGAAGCTTTGGGGAAGCCGTTTGGCCTGCACAGAACAGAGATGGAAGAGGTATCAGCAAGGGCTACCTTGGGGAGATGATGAGAAGAAGCACCAAGGTGGAGAGAAGTATGTGCTAGGCACAAGGCCTGGGAGCCTGGTGACAGCTAAGTCATTCATGCCCCTTCTGGCATTAGTGAAATGAGAGGTTCAGGACAGAATAACCACAGAGCTTTCGGAAAGCACAGCCACGGACACTTAGGAATACAGAACACAGGAGATGGCCATGAGATATATTTCAAGAAGGAATGATGTATACAGGTATAGTAGAGAAATGACAGAAGTCAATGCCACATGGCTGGCGAAGATAACAAGAGCCTGGAGAAGCAGGAACGGACCAGGCAGGCAGGACCTGGGAGCTATGCCTAAGCCCACATGTAAGACCTGTCATAATCCAGTCTCTCTGAAGCTAAATATGCAGTCTGGCTGCACTTCAGAGAGATACGGGAAAAGCAAAACTGAAAATAGCCGCCAGAAAACCATTAAAGAATATCGATGAAAAGGCTTCACTGAGCAGCTGAGGGCAGAGAGAACTAGAGCAGGCCACTGAGAAGACAGAATTAGCAAGCTTGGCTAAGGGACGCAATGCAGAGAAAAAGACCTGATGACTTTAGGAAATAATACTGCATAAATATGTCATGTTGCCTCTCTTCACACCACTGTAGACCACTGTCTCATTCTCTTTCAGAACTCAGGCCACACACCTATCCACCTGCCACCTTACCTGTCCTCCTGCCCACATCCTTGGGCTCCGAGTTGACCACCATTAAATCCGACATCAAGATTTACAGTCTTCGTGTTAACCCCATCATGTGTTCATTACACTTGTTATCTCCTGTTGTCTTCGTTTGATCTCAGGTCTTTCCATTAATCTAAAGAAGTGGCTCTCAGCCCCACCCCACCCATGCCATTCAATGCTCTGCTCTAGGCACTTACTGCTTCGTATGCTCATGGCCTCCGATGAGTGGGGGAAATCATGGAATCAAAGCCTCTCCTACTGCCTATTCAGGAGGCTGACTGAGACAGCTTTAAGGGAGGTTGGTGTGCAGGGTGCCTGCTAAAGAATTCTTAGGGGATCGACAATGGAAACAAAGGGAGGCAGAGGGAGGAGTCACACTGTGGGGCAGCTCTAGGCAGCTCTTGCCCAATCTGCTCTACATATAAGTATGTGCAAGAGAGTAGCAGTGTGTGTTCTTATCACTGAGCCATCCCTCTAGAACAGTGGTTCTCAACCTTCCTGATGCTGCAACCCTTTAGTACATTTCCTCATCTTGTGGTGATACCCAACCATAAAACCATTTTCATTGCTACTTCATAACTCTAACTTGCTACTGTTATGAATCGTAATGTAATTATCTGTTTTTGAGTGGTCTTAGGTGACCCCTGTGAGATGGACACTCCTACAAAGATGTCGAAACTGAGAGGTTGCGAATCACTGCTCTAGACCAAATAAGCTTGGTATTTTTATGGAAAAATGTTACACATGTGTGCCTGCCAAAGATCTTTGTTGAGCAGCTGCTGAAATGGCAAGTTACCTAGGTTGGAGGGTGACTGCTTGTTGAAGTTTTACCTCCCGTAATTTTCTTTACGAAAGTAAACTTAACAGGAAAATATTCATGGATGTCTTGCTTTATGCATAGCTATGCACAATGTGTATGAGCCTGGAACCCATGAAGGCCAGAAAGAGCACTGGATTCCCCAGGCATTGGAATTACAGATAGTTTGGAAGCTGCCACATGGCTACCTGAGCCCTCCGGAAGAGCAGCAAGTGCCCTTGGCCACTGAGCCATCTCAGCGGCCCTGCAGACAGATCTTACAGTCACATATGTCTAACTTTCTCATTAAAATGCCACATGTACGTTGTTCAGAGAGACGGCTCACTAACAAGACCATTCACTGCGGCTTGCACAGGACCCAAGTTTGGTTCCCACACCAGCACCTCCTGGCCTCTAAAGTCACCTTGTGCTCACGCCCCACACAGACACACGTGCATATGCATAACTCAGAAGCATAATGTTTCTTGTGAAGTTGCACTTATTTGTATATTAGTAACATTCTTAAAAATAAAATGCACAGCAATTAGTCTAAAAAAGGAATTTTAATGTAAATTACTTAGAGGTGTGCTTATTAGCATGAAGCATTTTCGTGACTTCTCCTGTGTGCCACTGTTTTAGGGTTACTATTGCTGTGATAAATACAACGACCAAAGGCAACTTGAGGATAAAGAGGGTTTATTTTGGCTTGAAGTTTCATTACACACTCCATCGCTGAGAAGTCAGGACAGGAACTCAAACAGGGCAGAAGTCTGGAGCAGGAACTCCAGACTTCTCTAATATAGGGGCCACGGAGGGATGCTGCCACTGGCTTGCTCCACCTGCTTTCTTATAGCCCAGGATCCCCAGCCCAGGATGCCACTGCTCACAGTGAGTTAGAATCTCTCACATCAATCACCAATCGAGAAAAAAAAATCACCACAGGCTGCTCACAAGTCCACCTGGTAGAGGCAATTTCTCAATTGAGATTCCCTCTTTAAAAATGACTGGTTTGTGTCAACTTAACATACCCATTAGACAAAATTTTAAGTGTTTTTTTTTTCCTTTCAAAATTTGTTTTGTAAGGAAATATTTGACAAAAGCTATGTATTTGTGGCAAAATTTCATGCCTTAATGAAACTGTGAAACTTTTATCTTATTATGCCAATGAATATCATTTCATATAAACAGGTAGCACTTTAAGGTTTTATGAAAGATTTAATAGACCCAAAGAAGTCGTTTTAATAGGTTTTCAGTTTAGAGTACCCAAGGTTATAAGCCATTTCAGGCATTCTAATATATTCCCAAAACATAGTCACACATATGCACATATTTGTAAAGCCAAAATAAAAATAATAAAATAATTTAGGAACATTTGTCACTCCTGAAGCAGACCCACATTTGATTCCTAAAACCCACATGTCTATTCACCACAATTACAGTTCCAGAGGATCTCACACCATCTTGTGCTCTCCCTCGGGCCCTAGTCATATATGTGATACACAGACACACATGTAGGAAAATACGCATACACATTAGATAAAGTAAATAAATCTAAAAGACACCTTTCAAAGCAAGTTATTTCTCTAATATAGTCATCTGGATAGGGAATTCTAGGACTAATCTCTCATCAGTGAAAAGGAAGACAGAGCAATAGGCCTTGGATGAAGAAAAACATATTACCTACTTGGGCAGGTAGCTGGAGGTAAGAGCCTGGTAAGCCATGGAGGCAAAGAATTGGGTTTGTGAGAACACTATGAGGTGAGAAAATATGTACACGGGAGGATCCAGATTTAAAGGTTATTTTTCTTCTTTTGTATGTGTGTGTGCCTATGTGAATTAACGTTCACCATGTATGTGCAGGGCCTTGTGGAGTACAGAGCAGGCCGTCAGATCTCTGGAGCTTGAGTCACAAGCAGGTGTGAACTACCCAATGTGGGCACTAGGAAGATGACATGGATCCTCTGCAAGAACAGTAAGTGCTCTGAACCTGAGTCATCTCTTCCGTCGCTAGGAGACAGACTTACACACGGCCAATTAATGGTTACCAGTTGTCTAAAGCTGGTCACCTGAATATGACTTTCCCCATAGGTCTTTTCATAAGTTAAATATCTGGATGGTAACAGTAAACCATTATTAGTCCTGAGGGAAGCTTCCTAGCTTCTTTTTGTACCTGACTGGAGAAGGAACAGTCATTCCAAGTGTTCATGAGGTTTCAAGCACTTCCATTTCAGGGACGGGATGGTTGATATGTGAGGGTCCATTCTTTGCATGTCCTAATAGAGCTGAGTTTACTTTTGTTCACATTTTTTATAGTCCCTTATCTTAACAAAGGATCGTGAAGACTTCTGACCAATTCCCTTAATCCTTACAAACTTGGTCTAGTTTCAATGTGATGATATATTTAAACTCCTGTCCTTTGGCAAAACTTTCCCATAGCCCAACTTGGGCTGAAGCTAGACAATGGCCCCAGATTTTTTTCCCTTTGGGTCTGATACTCCAGAAAATACCTCACCTTGTTACCTGGAGAATTAGAGCCATGGCCTCAGAGACCACATGGCCTAACATAAATGAGCACAGAGAGGATGAGCTATTATATATGGTATGAAGAAAGAAGTCAGCAAGGCACAGGAAAGAAAGCAAAGGCATTGAGCCTCGGGACACCATGAGTTTTGGCTTCCCATTTCACCAGGCTGTGCCATCCTTCAGGTTCACTGAGGTGGGGCTTTAGACTTTAAATATCCATTCCTGCTAGGGAATGGTCCTGTAGGACAAGTCTGAGCATGGATTGGGAGGGGTCATTATTTTTCAAGGATATAGCCACTTGGAAATTGTCCACAATCCAATAAATAACTTTATAGTACCCCCTAAAAAAGTAACAACATTAAGAAAGGAAAAAGTCCCACTTGGGTATGGATGTACCTCAATATGTGAGTTCTGAACCTTTGTGGATTATTTACACAGCTCCTGTCTTCTCCTGAATTTGTTTGTTTGTTTGTTTGTTTGTTTGTGGCAGGATCTAGCCATGTAGACCAGGCTGGCTTCTAACTCAGAGATCTGCCTGCCTCTGACTCTTCGATGCTGGCATTAAAGGCAGGTATATGCCACCATGCCCAGCCTCCCTGCATTTATGTGTCAGGTGCCTTTCTCATGCCAGGTCAAGGGTTCCCAGCCCCTCTCTGCCCACTAGCTTCTTTCACAGGTTACACTTGCTGCCTCTCTTTTTATGTCCCCACCCACATCCTCCATTATCACCTTCCCAGTCTGCCTTGGGTTTTCCCAATAGACTGGGTTTATCTTGTCTTCATCTTAGTTCTGGTTCTAAGAGAACCCATCCAAAAACATCCTCTAAGCATTTCTTAGCTCATCTGCTCTACATGATAAAAGGAAACATTTTCAAAGGGACAACCCACTTCTTTAGGCTATATTGCCTCTCTTCCATCACACTGTATACTGTTTTCCATCCCTCTCTTGAGACAGATATTTGAAGTAGTTGTGAATGACCTTGGTGTGCTGTAGTGCCTCAGAGGTATAAATTGTTCACGTAAACTCCTGGTTCCTCCATGTGCTTCACTGTTCATCATTCAGCAGGAAAGCATCCTAGCATTCTCTTCGACTTAGTCAAAAGCAGGTCAGCAAAGCACATTCCCCCAGTCATAAACTCCACCCATCATAAAATCAATCTCCCCTGAGTGGTCCAGGCTGACACCTGCTGCATGTTGATGGCTGCTTGAGTGTCCCTGCAGAAGCCAGGGAGCTGAAATCCTTGTGCCTCTGGGGTACCTGTGGTTGGCCTATTTGCACAGGGAGATAAACCAGAAATTAGCTCTATGAGCTAAGGCATGGCAGATGGGGAAAAACCCAGGGTCTCTGTTGCTATGACAGGAGTGAACAGTTCCTGGTGGGTGGGTGTGAATGCAGGATACCACTTACCAAGAATCCAAGGCCCTGGTCCCCAGGTACCTTTGCTAAGGGAAAGACTATGCTTTGCTTTCCCTTATTCCCTTTAGCTTTTAACTTGTAGCCTGCAGATGGACCTTTCTGCCCCACCACCCAAATAACCACACAGAGATTAATATTAATTATAAATGCTTGGCCAATATCTTAGGCTTATTACCAACTAGCTCATATTGCCTAAATTAGCCCATATTTCTTATCTAAGTTCTACCATGTGGTTCATGCCTTGTTACCTCATTTTCTACATGTCCTGCTTCCTCTGTGTCTGGCTCCAGACTCCTCAAATTCTGCCCTTCTTCTTAGTCTGGCTCTTCTGCTCAATCTCTTCCTACCCAGCTACAGGCTAGTCAGCTCTTTATTAACCAATGAGAGTAATATATATTTACAATGTCAAAAAGATTGTTCTAGAGCAGGAGCCGTTTTCTTTTTGGTTCTGGTTGTGTTGATAAAAATGAATAGACTAGTGGAAAGGAAAAATTCTTGGCTTTTTAAATTCAAATCTAGCTGTCAT
Source organism: Cricetiscus sungorus (assembly GCA_030556225.1). Classification (NCBI taxonomy): domain Eukaryota; kingdom Metazoa; phylum Chordata; class Mammalia; order Rodentia; family Cricetidae; genus Cricetiscus; species Cricetiscus sungorus. The sequence goes on from JANBXA010000366.1 coordinate 1,123,957, forward strand.
AGCAAGGCAGCAAAGGCTGCCAAGGGAACTGTCCTGCCTAAGGAAGAGATAGCTGAACCTGAGATAATGAGTTGGTACAGTAGCTCATTTAGGGGATATCTCAATAAAGCAAGAGTTTTGTGGGGGCTAGAAAGATGGCTCGGTGGTTAAGTGCTTGCAGCTGAATTGTGAGGACTGGAGTTCCGATCTCAGCACCCGCATTAGGCAATTCTCAAATGTCTGTTACTCCAGCTCCAGGGATCCAACACAAGCTTCTGACTTTCATGGCCATTCATACACACACATAGATTTTAAAGGTAAAATAATCTTTTTCCTTTCCTCCCTCCCTCCTTTCCTCTTTCTTTCTTTCTTTTGTTCTTTCTTCTTTTCTTTATTTCTTTCTTCTAAGAGTAGGAGTTCAGACAGAGAACACGAAGCTCCAGCGATCTGCGTTAATGAGATACTATCACTGAGCCCAGTGGGGCTCACATTTTACTGGAGAAGGATCATCTCCCAAAACCCTTCTCCTGGGAGAAAAGAAGATTGGCTCAAATATCCACCAAATCTCTACTATCCAACTGTTCATGCAGGAAGGTCACTATTTTATCACTTTGGGCTATTCCAGGTTTTTACCTGACCTGTCTTCTCTACCTGATGACACTTCTGTTTCTGCAAAGGGCCCCCTCATTCCTGGAACTTGATGACCAGCCACATTCCCCCTTTCCTTCACTTCCTTTCTTCTGATTCTTTCAACTAGACAATCCAGAAAGACTGTGAGGTTAGACCTAACACTTTGGCAAAGACACAGTCACCACTTGTGTTAGGACAAAAACCAAGTGAGTGTCCTGTCCCAGATACTAGCTAGCTCCATTTGGCTGATGGTGCAGCATGGGTTTTTTTGGTTTCTGTTTTTTGTTTTCTGCAAAAATTAATTGACTTTCTGAGTTACTTTCACTTTGTTCCTGTGATTCTTCTTGCAAGAATATTTGTTTCTATCAGTAGAAACATCAGCTTTAACATCCTCTACACCTCCCCAGCTAGGAACAGTAACATGAGTAGAGAGAAAATTAATGTGTCTTGGTAAATTCAGGAAACAAAGACAAATACTAAAATGTAAGAATTGTGGGCTTTTCAAAAGATACAAAACCATGCAATGCCACACAGGAAACAAAGAGATAAAATGGAAATTGTGATAAGGCTATAAGCCTTCACTAGCCCACCCCTAGCGACATACATCCCACAGCAAGGCTCTGCTTCCTAAAGGGTGTATAACTTTCCTAAACATTAGCACCAAGTAGACCCCAAGTATTCAAATCCATGAGCCTGGGGGGATAGTTCTCATTCAAACCACTGTAGCTGCTATAGCCACAACCACAGCAAAAACAGATGACATAAATAATAAGAAATATATTCCTCATAATCCTGTAGTACTGTAAGGTAAAAAGTACAAAACCAAGGTACCAACATACTAGGTTTGTAGTAAGAGCTGTCTCCCTAATTTTCAGATGGTTGCCTTCCCAACATGCATTGCTGAAAAGATGGCTCTGCAGTTAAAAGCACTAGTTACTCTTCCAGAGAACCTGGGTTTGATTACTAGAACCTACATGGTAGCTCACAACCATCTATCTGTAATGTCTGTGCCAAGGGACCTGATGCTCACTGTGGCCTCCATGGGCACAAGGTATTCATATGTGCAAAGACATATATGTAGGCAAAATACTCACACAAAAAATAATTTTTAAAAGATTACTATTATTATTCACTATTAAGAGAACAGAGATTCAGAACTAAGATCGAATTGAGTTACAAAAATATTCAGAAATATGAACTTTCTGCATGCCTAAATTCTGTAGTCATCAATACCCATACATGCCTTAAACATGTTACTGAAAGGGCTTAACAAGCCAAATAGCCTCATGAGATTGGGGGAATTTATTTTGCTCCTAGAATCTGATTTTCTACATTTCCTTATGCATTAAACGTATACTGACTGTATGAGTTGTCATGCCAGTGTTGAGCAAGACAGGTGGGAAAGACCCATCTTTGTTCTCCTGTAGCTTCCTCAATGCGTGGCTTTGAAGATGGTAGGATGAACCACTGGCAGATAGATGTCCATCATTATGGCTTCCAGATTTATTGCATACACTGTCTCTTAGATGGGGATTGAGAGAAAATCAGATATATCTCAAATTTGGAAGCTGTGGACATTCACATTAGTTATCTGTCATCTCTACCCAATGGCAAATTATCTTGCCTCAAATATCTATATATGTCAACATCTAACACAAGGAAGAAATACTTCCATTCAACTCATTATAATTAACTCAGTTTTCACTTACTCGTTGGCCATAAAACAATAAATTCAAACATGTACTTTTAAAATTCTAAATTAAAAATAAAGGAAAATAACAAAGGGGAAATCTCTTTAAAGAAGCATTCTATCTTTAATTGTGTATATATATATTTATATATATGTGTGTGTGTGTGTGTGTGTGTGTGTGTGTGTGTGTGTGTGTGTTAGTATGTTCACATGAGTTTAGGTATCTGCATGATCCAGAAGAGGGTATCAGACCTCCTGAAACATGAATTATGAATGGAAGTGAGCTTCCTGGCATTGGCCCTGGGAACCAGATCAAGTCTCTGGAAGAGCTTCAAAAGTTCTTAAGAACTGAGCCATCTCTTCAGCCCGCATGATCAACTTTTAAAGCAGTTCCAGCTATCTGTTTTTCCCCTTTGTTTTCTATCCTATAGACACTGGGCCAGCTTAAGTATGTACATGCCATGGTCCCCCCCAAAAGTTGACTCTCCATTTTTCTCTTTACATTTTATTTTAGTACACAAACCTTCTACGAGAGTGTACGTGCTAGAGAACAAATATCTTCCTTTTTAAATTCACCATTTTATTCCAATAGAGAATTCTATGAAAGCTGGCACTATTAGATCTCCAATGAGGCATTTCTAATTTAGTTAAATACCCTTCCAATGATGAAATGTCTTCCTTCCTAAAAAATATATATGTTGCTTTGAATTGATATCATCTTAGGTTCTTTTCATGTGTTATTGATCAATTGCATGTATTTCAGCTATTTCACTGTAGTTTTACCAGCTTTCATAATTTCCAACATGTAGTGATATTTTGTTTATGATCTAACAGGTACAGCTTGCCTGAAGATCAGAGTGCAAAGCTAGCCACAGCCATAGAGGCCAGGCAGTGGGGGCACACACATTTAATCCCAACAGTCACACTAGTTAGCCATTAGAGGTCAGGCAGTGGTGGTACACAGCTTTAATTCCTTCAATCCCAGCACTCAGGAGACAGAGGCAGACAGATCTCTGTTAATTCAAAGCCAAACTGAGCTACACAAAATTGATCCAGTCTAAAACAGAGCTCACATAAAGGTGATCTCAGCACTTGAGATCATACGTCTTTAATCCCAGCACTATAAGGCAGTCTGAGGTTTCATAGAGATGGATGCAGTCCAGGCAGTCAGTCTGAGGACAGGATCACCCCTTTGGTCTGAGCATTGGTAGAGGTGAGAACTCTCTAGTGGCTGGCCACTTTGCTTCTCTGATCTTCAGCTTTAACCCCAATATCTGACCCTAAGTTTTTACTATTAAGACCAACTAGAATTTGTGCTACACCGAAGAATATATTTATCAACACATTTTGAGACTCACAGAGACTTTGCCTTAAGAGGCAAGAATAAAACTGACTTACATTGCTACAAAAACAGATGCAAATGAAATGCCCACAATTGTGTGGTAAGGCATAACTTATTAATGATCTGCTATGGGTGTAAGTTATTCGAGTAATATGCTATCATTGTAAGATTGTGAAGTTCTATTGAAACTTAGAGAGTAGCAACATTTAATGAATGTCTTATACATAGGTTTGTATAATACTCACAAATACTCCCTGTTACTATAACAACAACAAAAGCATCATGTTTCAAATTTTGTTTCCATCCTGTTCTTCATGACAAGACCCCTACACCTGTGAAGTGGGCCTGATGTTCCACCCTCAGAGTTTATGCCAGTCTATAAGAGCAAAGGTCAAAAATTCAAGAGATCACTGACTAACTACATGGAGGGGGGAGGATAAGATGATTAAGAAGTCAAAATCAGGGACTGGAAAGGGGCTCTTAAAAAGGAACTGGGTTTAGTTCCCAGCACCGACAGGGTGGCTCCAATTCCAGAGGATCTGGTGCCCTCTTCTGACCTTTATGGGTGCCAGACATTGACAAATGCACTTACATAGCATAGATGAAACACTTTTATGTATAAATGTATAAAGTAAAATAAATAAAACTTTTTAAAAATGATTTTAAAAAGTCAAAATCACACACACACACACACTTCAGTATGGACTTCTAGGCCACCAGTTACCAACTTCTGGCCACGCTCATCTTCTCTTGAGAAATGGATGTGATTAGTCTTTATCTGGTAGAAGTATTGAGAAGACTGAGGTGATACAAAAATAAATTAGTGCTGCAAGCATGGAGCTTTGCGCTCAACAAACATTAGTTGCTACAGTAATGAATCCTGTCTCCCAGAATAGCTGAGATTTTATATAGCTATGAATCCAGATTAAACCAACTGGGAAAAATATTCACCAAATATTGGTTTCTTGAGTTTTAAATTGAAGGTTAAAAAAAGAACAAGCTTATTTCAACATCTTCCTCCAAAGCCAAAATTAATTTTGTTCTGGGTTTTGTAAATCCCTCCTTTAATTATTTAATATCTGTAATTGAAAGAGGGGTGAAACATACAGATAAGTTTATATCCCCCAGAGACAAAAAAAGAAATAATATTGGGGGTATTGAGGTAATTTGCTTGTCCATATTATAAAGGTAATGGACGGGAAAGAATTGTCAAAACTATTAGCTACAGACAAGCATGGCAGTGTGTGCCTTTAATCTGAGTACATGGGAGGAGAGAGCAGGCAGATCTCAGAGTTCCAGGATGGCCTGGTCTCCATAGTGAGTTCCCGGGCATCTAGGGTTGGGTAGTGAGACTGTATGGTGAGCTATAATCATATCACCAGACAAGATGACTTTAATAAATCCTTAACTTAAAAAAATGGATAGGAAATTAATTCTCATTTTCTCTGCTTTTCTTTTCTTGACTTTTGAAGCTGTAATTTTAAATGGTTACAAAAATCAGTAAGCAGTAGACATATATTACAGACAAGCATTTCAAATTTGACATTTCTTCATTTTATGGTTACATATTTTAAGAACTAATTTTATGACATTACCATTTATTCCATTACAACAAAATGATGGTTGGTGAGAATGGCTTTCAGCTGAGGATTAATTAGCATATGTTGTATAAAAAGGAAAACTACACCTTCTTTTACATTCTTCCCAACAAGACAGGAAACCTGTCCCCACCCCTGAAAACCTGTGTAAGCACTGTGATGATCCACAGCAGGGTATGGCAGAATCTCTGCTGGTCTAGCTGCCATAAGTTAGTGATACAATGCCTAGCAACCCAATAAGAAAAGAGATTATATTGATTCAGAGGATAAAGGGACACTGTCTACCATGGCATCCAGGATAGTTCTGTCTAAAGCAACACAGCTTGGTCACAACTTGGAAGATGAGGAAGCAGAAAGCTAGGACTCAAGCCAGAAGTATATATCATCTTCAAAACCAGCCCCCAGGGATCCACTTGTGCTGGCCAGTCCACAGTTTCAAGAGTGCCATAACCTGAACAAGCAGCATACTAGCTGGAAACCAAGTGTTCAAATACACAAAGGTACAATTCACATCAAAGTCATAATGGTCAGTGTCTTGTTTAGGGTCTCTATTGTTGTGAAGTGATACTATGAGCCTGGCAACTTTGAAGGCTGTCCTGGAACTAACACTGTAAACCAGGATAGTTTCCAACTATCCTGCCTCTGCCTCCTGAGTGCTGGAATTAAAGGCATGCACCATCAACGCCTGGCAACTCTTATAAAAAAAAGACATTTAATTGCGGTTGCTTGCATTTTCAAAGGGTTAGTCCATTATCATCATGGTACAACATGATGGTGTGCAGGAAGACATGGTGCTGGAGGAGCTGTGAGTACTACATTTTGACCTGTAGGCATTAGAAAGTGCTCTGAGACACTGGCTGTGATCTGAGCATAGGAGACCTCAAAGCCCATCCCCACAGTGACACACTTGCTCCAACAAGACCGTTCCTACTCCAACAAAGCCTCACTTCCTAATAGAGCCACTTCCTATGATATTATGGGGGCAATTACATTCAAACTACCACTTCCCAGTCCCCATAAGCATGTAACAATATCATAAATGCAAAATGCATTTAGTCCAACTTCAAAAGTCCCCATAGTCTATCACAGTTTCAACAATGCTTAAAAGTTCAGAGTTGAAAGACTCTTCTGAGACTTTCTCTCTAACTGCAGTCCCTATAAAATAAAAAAAAAAAAAAACAAACAAATCACATACTTGCAATTAATATTGGCACAGGATGTACGTCACCATTCCAAAACATAGGGAAGGCTGTATAGTGATGAAAACTGGACAAAAGACTGAAAACCAGCTGGGCAAGCCCCAAACTGCATCTCCTTGTGTGTTTGATGTCACAATGCTCTTCAGATCTCCGACTCCTTTCAGCTTTGTTGATTGCAACAAAGTTCTTTCCAGTGGACTGGTTCCCCTCCCTGTTTGCAGCTTTCCCCAGCAGGTATCTCACAACTCTGGCATCTAACATCTTGGGTTCTCCAAGGCAATCCAGGCTTCAACCTCACAGCTTCACGCAATGGCCTCTCTAGGCCGCCATCCAGGGACACCCCTGACACATGCCTGGCCTCAGCAGCTTTCCGTAGTCACAGAGGAATATCCCATAACTCCTTTCTTCTATCCTTGACCTAAAACAAGAACCATGAGCTGAAGCTGCCAAATTCTGCTGCTAGCTGGGGCTGGAACATGGCCCCCTGTCCAATCACATCGTCAGCGGTTTTGTTTTCAGTGATTTCCTTCACTGCCTAAGCTTGGCTGTTCTAGAACTGAATCTGTAGATAAGGCTGTCTTCAAACTCAGAGAATGCTGGGATTAAAGGTGTGCACCATTGTACCTGGTCCTAAAACTTTCTTTAATTCCTTTGCATATGTTGAAAATTTAGCTAGGTGCGTTCTTGCCTTGGGGTCACCACTCCCTTTATTCCATCTCTTAATCTGTTTATCTCCTTGAACACAAGACTTAGCTCCATTCCACTTCATGGTGGTCCTTTTCTCTGCAAATTTTACATTTTGAATTTTTTTCTTGCTCTATTTTCTCCTTTTCATTATAAATCTTTATTAGAGTTAACATTAATAACCACACAACAGAGTCTATACTAGACTGTTTTTCCTCTGCCAATGGAATTAATTCAAAACTTTAACCTCAGGCAGACTCCAGACAAGGGCAAAAAGCAGTCACATTCTTCACCAAAATATCGCAAGAATGATCTCTAGGCAGCACACTAAAATTCTTCTCCTCTGAATCCTCTTGAGCCAAGCTCACAGTATAATTCCTCAATGTTCCTACTAGCATGGCCCATTAAGCAGTGCTTAAAGCATTCTACTGCTTTCCTAACCCAAAGTACCAAAGTCCAAATTCCTCCAAACAAACACAGGCCAGGCCTATTACAGGGATATTCCAGTTCCTGGTACCAACATCTGTCTCAGTTAAGGTTTCTACTGCTGTAAAGAGACACTTACAGGCAACTCTTACATAGGAAACACATTTAATTGGGGTGGCTTACATTTTCAGAGATTTAGTCCATTATTATCATGGTGCAACATGGCAGTGTGCTGGCAGACATGGAGCTGGAAAGGAGTTGAGAGTCCTACATCTTAACCCAGGCAACAGGAAGTGGTCTGAGTCACTGATTGTGGCTTGAATGTGTATGAGACCTCAAAGCCTCCCTCCACAGTAACACACTTCCTCCAACAAGGTCACACTTCCTAACGGCACCACTCCTTATGAGCTTATGGGGGCCAATTACATTAACTACCAGTCTGTTAAGGGACAGCTGACTCCATTTCTTATGAGTTAAACAATATTAGACTTTGATTTATTTCTTTTCCTCTTCTCTAATCATGTCCTTAGCTAGGTGTCAACTTGGTTTTTTACTTTTTCTCCCTCTAAACCTTATGATTTACATATCATAAAAAGTTTTCATTGTTTCATGATACATTCTGAGAAGTGACTAGCCATGAAATGTTTCATTGAATGTTAACTCTCTGACCATAAACCCCATAACACATCTGACTGTAAATCCATAGCATGTACCTTTCCAATGATTATATAAATAACTGCAAAATTCTGCTTTTGGCATCACTTGCTCCTTTGCCATCAAATGTTTCCACGTCTGTTCTTGGCCACTTCATTTCCCTGCCAAGGGAGACTGTAAGTTAGGCCTGGCTGTAAATAAATTTTTACCTTGAAATATCTCGGTATTAATTCCTGGTTTTCAACACCATAGCATAATCTTCACTCCAACCCCCATCATGATAACCATTCAGAGAAACAGCTTTAGCTGGTCAGATAGAAAGCCTACAAGGAGTAGTGGAGAGTGACAGTCAACCAGCCCATAGCCACTCCATCCATCCCAGGCATAAATCATATGACACTCCAACCATGGTCACCATCTAATTAAAACTGAAAGCTCTTAGATGTGAGGTTCAAGAAGGACACTGGGGAGAAAGGCTTATTAGAATAGCTATTACTGTCAAAGACAGACAGACAGACAGACAGACAGACAGACAGACAGACAAGGAGATGGCAGGGGCTCTGAAGAGAAGTCAGGCTGTAGCACCAGATAAAGACCATATGGCAGGAACTCTCAGGTCTATGTGGCAGGAAGTTTCCTCCTCTCCTGCTATAGCTTTCTGAGGTTGGGATGGTTTCACAGCAGGAGCCTGCAGTCAGGCTACCTGATTGCCTAGCAAGAGGCAGGGAAAGGGGTGAGAAACAGGAAGTGAGGCCACCCATTTCTCCTTTGACATAAATTCACTACCCACATGGGAGTTCCCAGCACCAGGAACTCTATTATCTAAGGACTTGACAGTATCTCCATAGGACGCCTGTGAAAGGGAGAGAGCTGCTGCAAAGTCTCATGGCTTAAGCAGCATCTAGATGCTGATGCTATGTTTTTATTAGAGGCAGTGGGCAGACTAACTCAGGTGTAGAAATGCGAAAGCAATTTTCATAGGCATAGAAAAAAAACTGAGGAATGGAATGAAAATCTGTCCAGGTGCTATAGAGGCCTTAAAGTTATGTACAAAAATTCCAAGTCATCGTAATAACAACAGGCAATTAGAAAAAGCAGATAAAGTACTAAAACATGGAAATGGGTGTTGTGGCCTGAGCAGCAGGCTGGTCTGAATTCTCACATTGCATTCATACAGAAATCACACTGGAACCCAAGCAATTGCCAGTTTCAGAGACCCTCACCTCCTGGTGTCCAGACGCTGACAGGAAACACAGCCTGGAAGCGAGTGCAGCCCTTCACAGAGCAAGGACCTAATGACAAACCAGCTCTTGCTTTACAAATTTTACCCAGAAACAGACTTAGAATGGTGACTGCAGTTCTGAATACTTTTTTCTTCCTTAAGTCAGTGTTTTCTGTTTCTGTTTCTTTCTCTCAAAACAATAATCACAATTATATACCTTTTCAATCCATCCTTCAACCCTTAGGAAAAACCTTCCACACCAGACATCAAACTCATGTCATACTTAAAAGGCTTGTCAAAATCAAGCTTATTATTACTGTTGACAAGCAATGGGACATGCTGAGTACCTTCAAATTTACGGTCTTTTGTCTTTGTGTTTTTATAATAACTCTTCATTTTATATGTATGGAGTTTTGCCTGCAGGTATGGCTGTATGACACATGTGTGCCTGGTAGCTGTGAAGGCCAAAAGAGAGCTTCAGATTCCCTGGGCTGGCTTTGCAGACCATTATGAGCCACCACATGGATGTTGAGAATCAAACTTGGGTCCTCTGAAAGAGCAGCCAGTGCTATTAATCATCTAGGCATCTCTCCAGGCTTGGTCTCTGTATTTTCATGTAAAATAGTAGCATATGGAAGCAAGCATGGTCTGGAAGGCTGAACTGACAATATATTAGGACAACAGATTTCATTGAAATTGTGATTTTTATTTCAGAAAAAAAAAAGGCTATGAAATTTTCCAGGTTAATGAGGGCTTCCTGAATTAGTTCAATTCTTAATTCTTTGAAGAAGCTTCAAGCTTAGTGGCTGCATCTGAGCTCACTCCAAACTGCAGTAGCTAAGGGCAGCATCTACTAAATCTAATAGCACTTTTGTTAGTTTTGGGTTTTTTGTTTTGTTTTGTTTTGTTTTGTTTGAGTGGAGAGTCAGTCTATTTTTTCATTTCTATGTAAATTAGGAGCAGGATCTTTTCTTAAGCAACAGCTCATTGGTTCACCATCACTCATTTAACAAATTAGGGTGAGCTCTTTGTGGAGTACCATGTTAGGGACGTACAGCTCCAATAAAAATAAACAAAACAAACTAGCTCAGGAGGCAGAGTTCGTGGGAGTCTGTGTCCCCACCTGAGGCAATGTTGGTGCCCAAGGGCCACCCTGTGGCTGGGGTGATGATGATCTGAGTGGCCTGTGCTGCCACCAGAAGCTGTGGTGGCATCTGAGCCCCAGTCTGCTTTTGAGGACCATGTCTGGGTCCATGGTACTTTGGCAGCTGGGGTGTGTAATGATGTTTATGGTTGTATCACCACCAAGGGCCACATGGATGCTCAGGCTGTGGGCCTCCACCTGGGCCATTCTGGGGACTGAGAGCTAAGCCGTGGTTGGGACTGTAACTATCTGGGTGACCAGCCCTGCTGCCAGTGATCATGGTGTCAGCTGGGCCTGAGTTGCTGCCAGGGACTATGTCTGGGTCTGTGGCATTACTGCAGCCAGGGTCTATGCCAGTGTCAGTGGATGCTGTTACCATTGAAGGCTATGCAGATGGCCTGGGTAGGGGCTTACACCTGAATCCTTGTTGGTGCCCAAGAGTCATGCTGCTACCAGGCCATACTGATTGGGGTTGACTGCATTGCCACCTGAAGCCATGGAGCTATCCAGGCCAAGGCTGCAGCCAAGGGCCATTTCAGGATCCATGGCCCTACTGTAGCCAGGGACTGTGTTGATGTCTGTGACTCCTGGTACCATCACAGGCAGCACAGAAACCCAGGATCTGAACTGAAACCTGAGGCTATTTTGGTGTCTGAAGGTCATGTGACCACCATGGCCATACAGATATGAGTATCCTGTGTAGCAACCCTAGGCCATGCTGACACCCAGGCCTGAGCTGCAGACTGGGACCTTGCCTAGGTCTGTGTCCTTGCTGCAGCAATGGTCTGTGTTGATATCCATGGCTCCTGGTACCATCAAAGGCTGGGTGGACGCACGAGATCTGAGTCCCACCTGAGGTCATGTTGCTATCTGAAAGTCACCATGTAGTCAAGGCAATGCCTATCTGAATGGCCTGTGCTTCCACCTGGAGTCATGGTGACATCCAAGCCCAGAATGACACTGAAAACCGTGTCTAAGCTGTGGTGCCACTACAGCCAGGATCTGTGTCAATGCCGAAGGCTCCAGTTATCACTGAAGGCAATGCAGATGCCCAGAGTCTAGGCTGATGCATAGAGCCATCTTGAGACCTGAGGGTCATGTTGCCGCTAACACCATACAGATTGGGATCACCAGCACTGACACCTGGGGCCATATTAATGGCTGGGCCCAAGGTGTGGCCGGGAGCCAATTTCTGGGTCCATGGTCCTGCTGCAGCTAGAGTCTGTATTGAGGTTCGTGGCTTTGGTTGTCATCAGAGGTCCCACGACTGCCGAGAATCAGAACCACAGCATGGGCCAAGGGTGGAACCTAGGGATCATGCTACTGCTGGGCCTACCAGGATTTGAGAGACCTGGGACCATGGAGACATCCAGCTCCAAGTGGCTGCCAATGAACACCTCTAGGTATGTAGTTACTCCTGGAGCAGCTGGGTTTGTGTGGATGTCCATTGCCTGTGTTATCACAGGGACCCATACAAACCCTGTGTTGAACCATGTGTTGAAGTACCAGGGCCCTGCTAAGCTGGCCCCACCCCTCACTGGCCCAAAGTGACCTGCCCTTGCCTTGCCCTGACAAAATGCTGACCCTGAACCTCCCTAGCCCTGGGATAATGGACCCTGATGACCCCAGCATGAGAAAATTGGCCTCACCCCTAATAGTAGAGCTAGCCTCCCACACTTGAGAAAGTTCACCCCATCCCTTACCATGAACCTGGGAAAATTGTCTCTACCACTCACCTGAGAGGAGTGGTCCCAGTAGTCTGGTCTTATCAACTCAGCTGCCATGCAGCCACTCATCCAGGAATTGGAGTTGGCACACTCCAACATCTACCACATCTATGACTGGCTGGAGCATGTGAAGGGACTGGTCCTGCAGAAACCACAGCAACAGCATCTCTATGACTTGGAGCAACAGCAAGACATCAAAGAATGTCAATGGGGGTCCAGTGTTAGGTTACCAAAGCCAGAGTACTTGAACCTGACCAATAACTAATTATACAATGAATGTTTGCAAGTAAAGCTGTTTGGACAAAAGGGTAGATTACATGACATCAACAGCTCCCAATGCCACTGGGAAGAATGAAGAGGAGATAGAAAGATGGGAAAAGGGGGAAGTGGTCTTTTGTTTGTTATTTTCTTTTTTAGCTTTTTTGGGGAGACACTACAAGGGGGAGAGACTGGGAGATGAATTGGGGTACATGATGTGAAATTCCCAAAGAATCAATAAAAATTTCAAGATATTAAAAAAAATAAGACTTAACAAAGGATATAACATGAAAACTAAAAAGGTGTATTATTGATATAACAGAATTAAGTCCTTTTTGCACTTGGATCAGGTAGAATAAGAAAGAGTAAGGAAGGCAAGAGTAAGCAAGAAGAGCATCCTAGTGACTCACACCCACATACTTCTTCAATTCTACCCATCAAGCAAATCACACGTGAAGGGTGGAGAAAGCCATACAGAAATGCAAAGTCTCACAGCACTAGGATCCCAAGTAAGCAGCCCTGGAAGTTTTATTCGTGTAAGAAAATCCACCACCTCTTGTGTCCTGTTCCCCCTTTTGCAAAAGAACAGGCAGTTGCAACAAATCTCCAGGCTCCTGATGAATCCTATTTGCAGCAAATACCATTGCACAAATGGCTCAGAAGTGAGCAAATACTGGATGTGTAATGACTCTCCTGTGGTCACTACACTTTGCACTCTCCCTAGCGCAGAACAAACCACCCATTAAAGCTGCTCGTGAAAGTTTCATATACATTTTCCTGTGTTCTACCTTCTGAAGAATAGAGGAGCATTTTCCTCTAAAAGCCTCAGAAGAGAACAGCATGCACAATAGAGATCAGGTGTGCTTCCAAATGTCTCAGGTTCACACAAAGGAGCATCTTCCACAGATACAAACTTTGAGTGCAGAAAAACACTTCAGAAAGCAGGGCTGGACAGGGGCTCTGTGCAACACAGGTGTGAAGTGGTGCCTGTGCAAGTGCATGAGTTAAAAGCATGAGTCGCACAAGATTTTCTTGGTTGCTGGAAACACACTTCACCCCACAATAGTCAGCCAAAAGCTGAGAGGTGAAAATACATAACTATAAAAGAGTTTTTTTTGCATTAGTTGCCAAATGTTGAGCCTGGCGTGCAGTGGCAATGTGCCCAGACACCATTCACCTCTGAGGATACATAAAATTTATACTCTATAAACACTTAAAAATATTTTAACAGTTCCTTCCAAATACAACAATTTTCGACATTGTTCCAAAAAGCCTCACTTAAAGAGAAAAGTTGTAATCCATAGACTTTTGGGGCAAACAGTCTGGTTGGTTTTTATGCCAATGTTCACATTGATAATTGCTATTGCAAGTCTCACTTTTTAATGTCATGGCCATAAAAAGTTAAATGTCCCATCCTACTTTCTTTTGAGTAAAAGACAGAAAGATAAAGTCATATTAGAATGTAAAAAAAAAACTGATATGCATTAATTTATTTAAGTTAATATAAAATTATAAAATTCAACAAGTCAATGATCATAAATTACTAATTTTATGTGAAATATTGAATGCTAAATTGTCTCTAGATTTTTTTAAGTTGTAAGTATCAGCAGAAAAACAAAGTTAGAGTCAATGAGACAAAAAAATCTATGTAAGAAAATTTCAAGGGGTCAGACAAAGTGGCACACACATTTAATCCAGCAGTGACTCTGGAGAGGACACTATATATATATATATATATGTTTCTATGCTCCTCAGATTATTGCCACTTCCAAGTTTCATCCTCTATCAACCTGGGTGAGAAGTCACTGAGTGTGTTCTCTGAAAGGGCTCTGTGTTAGTTTGAATAGAAATGGCCCTCATAGGCTCATATATTTAAATGTTTGGTCATCAGAGAGTGGCACTACTAGAGAAGAATTAGGATGTGTGACCTTGTTGGAGGAAGTGTATCATTCATCACTCAGAGTTGGCCTTGAGGTTTCATAATCCCAAGCCAGGCCCGGTGGTTCTCTCACTATTCCTGCTCCCTCTCAGCTATTTCTCCAACACTATGTTTGTCTGCATGCCACCAAGCTTCCTGCCATGATAATAATGAACTAAACCTATGAAACTATAAGCAAGCACCAAATAGATGTTTTCCTTTATAAGAGTTGCCATGGTTGTAGTATCTCTTCACAGAAATAGAACACTGACAAGAATGAAGTTGATACCAGGGGTGGGGTGTTGCTGTGTTAGGCCTGACCATGCTGTTTGTTGGCAGAATGTGACCTTTGGGATTTGGATTAGGAAAGCAGTTGAATGCTTTAGGGGTGGCTTAATGGTAGTAGTACCAATGTGGAAGACAGTGCTGAGAGCAATTCAAATTATGATGGCAAGGACCACAAAGTTCCACAGAGGAAGAATATTAGTAAGTAACCTACAGATCTTTTTAGTGATATTTTGGCAAAGAATGCAGCTATTTTTCTGCCATGGTTCAAAAAAAGTCTACCTAAGGCTAAATTAAAGAGTTTTGGATTATGTCAGAGGAAACATCAAGACAGCTTAGGGTTGACCCATGAACAGTGGTCACTCTTATGCAGAGCTATAATACAAAGGAAAAAAATTTGAGCAAGAGAAAATGCAGAATTACAGGGGAGAAAAGAAACATCAGGAAGGGTAATGAATCTTAATTCAGTGTCCAAGGAGATTAAAAAAAAAAAATTAAAGAAAATCTTGATGCTAAATGGAATAATGGGAATGGTGACCTCAGGACAAGACCCCACCCAACTAAACTTCCAACTTGAGTAAATAAACTAAAGACAAGATTAAGCACTGGAGGAATGAGTAAAAACAAAAAGCTGATGTAGGGGTGTTTGAATGAGGAGATCAAGTTCCAGATGCAGCAAGCAGAACTTGTCTGTTTTGGCTTTAGAGACAAGGATACAAGAAGAGGGTTGTGTAATCTCCCCCTAAGACTAAGGAAAACTGCTGAGACCAGATGTATTTCAGGGGTGTCACTGCATGGAGGCCCAGAGAGTGAGAGTGAAGCCTGGATTTCATTGAAGACCCCAAGGTGTTAGAGACACCAGAGCCGTGGGATATCTGCCAACAAAAGCTGCTAACAGTGTAAAAGCAGTCAGAGAGAAGAGTATGTTTCAGTCAACAAAGCTGAAGAAAATTGGAGATCTGAAGAGCACTTTGACTTCAGACATGAAGAAACAGAATTTAGACTTTTCCCAGCTGATTGGTCCAGTATTTACTCTTTATGCTCCATTTCATCCTTTTAATATGGTTTTCAAAAAAATGTAGGTTCTGTGCCATTGTATGTTGGAAGTATGTGATCTTTTTTTTTTTAATTTTGATTTCATAGGGATTACAGTTAAGAGCATACCATGAGTCACGGAAAAGACCTTGAACTTAGGACATTTAAACATTGTTCCGGCTGTGATAATCTATGGATGAGGACATTCAGAATTGGAATGAATGTAGTTTTACATTATGATATGGCTACAAGTCTATGGGAGCTAGGGAGTAGAATATGGTAGTTTGAATAAGAATGGCCCCATAGGCTCACGTATCTTAACGCTTAGTCATCAGTGAGTGGCACTACTGATGAAGGGTTATGGGGTGTGTCCTTGTTGGGGTAGGTGTGGCCTTATTGGAGAAAGTGTGCCCATACGGGTGAGCTATGAGGATTCAAGAGCCCAAGCCAGCCCAATCAGTTGTCTCTCTATCCCTGCTGCCTGAAGATCCAGATGTAGCACTCTCAGGTACCATGTAATACCATGTCTGCCTGCGTACCAGCATGCTTTCTACCATGATGACAATAAACAAAACCTTTAAAACTATAAGCCAGCCCCATTTAAATACTTTCCTTTATAAGAGTTGCTGTGATCATGGTGTCTCTTCATAGCAATAGACAAGTTCCATCTATCCTTATATTCACCTGGCAGAGCCAAGCCTTAACTAAATGTAACCCTGGGAAAGTCTGTGTTTTCCTATACAGATATGGCTAAAGACTTTCGGCAGCTTTTTTTAAAACTAACATTCATGACCATTCTCCTAATAGAACCTTCGGCTGAATTGCAAAATTGGCATTATTTTTCCAGCTTTGGCTTCTCCTGCCCCATTCAATTAGTATTTTATGGTTTCTTGATCATCAAACATCTAATATGTCTCCTATCAGGCTTATTTTCAGGGCTCTATATTTCACTACAAAAACATAAGTGGGCAGGAGATGCCTTCCCCATGCCTCACATCACCAGACAGCACATCTTTCTCATTTCCCTTTCAGAGCCACTCATCCCTGCCTGCCTGCTTGCCTGCTCTGTGCTCGGGAAGCTTGTTTTTGAGCATGCACCATCTGGGAACCCTCCAGCTGATGGTTGGTTTGGTTCAGCCAGAGGAAGGATGATGGGGTTGTTTCTCTCTGTTCTGGGTAGTGGGAGAACAGTTGCTGCAATTTCTCTACAAAGGCTTTTTCCCCACAGTGACAGCTGCAGCCAGAGTTCATGCTGTTCACAGCAACAGTCCTTCCACTTGTCTCATCAAGACTACAGTGACAATGGCTCCCTATTGTTACTTGAGGTACTTCTCCAACTCTCATTAGTATCCCCAACTTGTCCCTTTCTTTGTAAATAATTATTAACAGCTCCTCCGTGACCCTGGTTAAGTATGTGATCAGTTTCCTGAAAGAGTTCTCCTGACCCCTTCCAATGGGCCCCCATTAGCCAAAATAGTACCCCGCTATTGTCTGATGCTAATCTCTCACAGCATTTTTCTGTAGCTTTCTCATTAAATGAAGGGTTCCCTCCAGTAGCTCGTTTCTCTCATTTCTACTCCAATTTTCTCCACCATATCATATCTATGAGTATGTAAACACACTCAGACTGTTCCAACAGAACTCCCCCAGCAGCTGCTCCATTCATCTGTCCCACTGTCTCTAGTTCCAGTCTCCTTCCTTGGGATGCCATGGCCTCTCCGTGAGTGGTGCAATGGTGAGCTCTGTCTCACCTTCCTCCACCCATCAGCAACACTTACTTGCCTTTGCTGTCTTCCTGCCTCCTGAGACATTCTTTGCTCTTCATTATTGGCTGAAATCGGTTGCTTCCTACACCATGTTGAATCTGCTCTAAAAGCCACTTCTCAGAGCTGTTCACTTGCCTATGAAAGTGAGCTTGTCCCACTTCATGCTCCAAAGTCCCATTATTCCCTCTAGACTGCAACAAACTGGAAATGTACTTGACCCCTCAAACTGAGCATGTCCAGATGCACAGCACTCAGTCAGTCCTCTCCATCCACTGTAAGAATACCCGTCTCCTCCATCCTCCCTACAGTCATCAGAAATTCTGTCCTTTTACCTGCTTGGATATCAGAGCCATCTATGTTCTCTCTTTTTCCAAATATACTAACTCCACCCACATAAAATCCTGTTGGCTACACTTCAAGTGTGTCTTAAGTTTTACCACTTCTTTGGGTACCCTTGAACAAGTTAGTACAGGAGACCAGTTCCTGAACATAACACCAGTAGCACAGACACTAAGATCGACAATAAATGGGACCTCCTGAAACTGAGAAGCTTCTGTAAAGCAAAGGACACAGTCAACAAGACAAAAAGGCAGCCCACAGAATAAGAAAAGATCTTCACCAACCCCACATTTGACAGAGGGCTGATCTCCAAAATATGTAAAGAACTCAAGAAACTATTCACCAAAACACCAAATTATCCAAAACGGGGTACAGAACTAAATAGAGAATTCTCAATAGCAGAATCTAAAGTGGTTGAAAGACACTTAAGAAAGTGTGCAACATCCTTAGCCATCAGGGAAATACAAATCAAGCCAACTCTAAGATACCATCTTACTCCTGCCAGAATGGCTAAAATCAAAAACACCAAAGATAGATTATACTGGAGAGGATGTGAAGAAAGAGGCACACTCCTCCACTGCTGGTGGGAGTGCAAACTTGTACAGCCATTTTGCAGATCAGTATGGCACTTCCTCAAGAAAATGGGAATCGATCTACCACAAGATCTAGCAATTCCACTGTTAGGCATATATCGAAAGGATGAACATTCATACAAGTAAATCTGTTCAACTATATTCATAGCAGCAATATTTGTAAAAGCCAGAACCTAGAAGCAAACTAGATGCCCATCAACTGAAGAATGGACAAAGAAAATGTGGTGCATTTACACAATCAGCAGTGGGGTGAGGGGGTTTTACAGAATCTTGAAATTCTCAGGCAAATGAATGGAACTGGAAGAAACCATCCTGAGGGAGGTAACCTAGTCACAAAAAAACAAACACGGTATGTATTCACTCATATGGGTTTTAGACATAGAGCAAAGGATTACCAGCCTACAATCCACACCACCAGAGAAGCTAGGAAATGAGGAGGACCCTGAGAGAGACATACATGGTCCCCCTGAGAAGAGGAAAGGAACAAGATCTCCTGAGAAAATTGGGAGTATGAGGGGAGGAGAGAGGGAGTTAGGAGAAAGAGAAGCGGAGAAGAAGAGGGGAGAGGAGCACATGAGGAAGCAGGAAGATTGAGTTGGGGGCAGACTAGAAGAGAGAGAAAAAAATGAGATACCACAATAGAGGAAGCCATTATAGGTTTAAAGAGAAATCTGGCACTAGGGAAATGTCCAGAGATCTACAAGAATGACCCCCAACTAACAATCTAAGCAATAGTGCAGAGGCTACCTTAAATGTCCTTCCCCAAGAATGAAATTGATCACTACCTTATATGCTATCCTAGAGCCCTCATCTAGTAGCTGATGGAAGCAGAAGAAAACACCCACAGCTAAACACCGAGCCAAACTCCTGCAATCCAGTTGCAGAGAGGGAGGAGTGGTGATCAAGGAGTCAAAACCAGGCTGGAAAAAAACCACAGAACCAGTTGACCTGAACAAAGGGGAGTTCATGGATCCCAGACTGATAGCTGGGAAACCAGCATAGGACTGACCCAGATCCCCTGAACATGGGTGTCAGTTAGGAGGCCTGCACAATCTATGGGGCCTCTGGTAGTGGATCAGTATTTATCCCCAGTATACCAATGAATGGACTTAGGGAGCCCATTCCACATAGAGGGATACCCTCTCAACTTAGACACATGGAAGAGGGCCTAGGTCCTGCTCCAGATGATATGACAGACGTTGAAAATCCCCCATGGAAAGCCTCGCCATCCATAGGGAGAAAGAAGGGGATGGGATAGAGGGTGGGGGGTCAGAAGGGAAGAGGGAGAGAGATCTGGGATTGACATGTAAAATGAGCTTGTTTCAAATTTATACATTTAAAAAAAAAGAGGAAAAATGTTTTACCACTTCTCCATGTGATTCCCCCATTTCTGTACTGATTGCTCTGCTGACTTCCTAACTGATCTGTGCCCTTGGTCCTGACTCTCCCTAGTACCTGTATTAATACAAGTTGTCTTTTCTCCTGGATCAATTGTATACTTCTTCCTTGTAGGAATCTGACAGAAAGTCAACTCTACAGAGAAAGGATAGATAGATAGATAGATAGATAGATAGATAGATAGATAGATAGATAATAGATAAGTAATAGATAGATGATGATGATGATAGATAGATAGATAGATAGATAGATAGATAGATAGATAGATGATAGATAGATAGATAGATAATAGATAAGTAATAGATAGATGATTGATAGATAGATAGATAGATAGATAGATAGATAGATAATAGAAGATAGATAGACAGACACAGACATTTGTACAGTGTATGTAAGAATGCTTACAATTGTCTTAGGGTGTTCCAGGACAGTTAGCTCATGCACCACTATTTAGAACTACAGCTGTTGACAGGTAAAGCATAGGACTAAAAAGAGAACGTGTCTTTGTGAGTGAAGCTATTGTTCCTTAAGCAAATAATGAGCTCAGTAGTAAGTTCCCTAAAGACTGAAGCCTCAAGAGTAGAAGGAAATCTAGACTATTCTTAGATCCACCAGTGTAAGAATATACTCATTTTCAAGGTCAAAAGGAAGGCACAAATAGACATTCTGAAAATAAACTAAAAATAGTTCTTAGGTGAAAAAATAATGAACTGCATCAACTCAATGAACAAGTCAGGTAATTCTCATGCATAATAAAAATGGAGCTGTTTCCCAGGTACAGTCATGCCCAACATATATTTCCCATTATCATTATTCCTTTGTTTTGCATTTTGAAATTTAGTGATGTAGAATAGAGGAGTAATTATTCATCTCCTTCTCCAAATATGTTTGAAAAAGAGAATCACTGTTTTAAAATAATAAATATTAAACTGGATGCTGCAGAGGAGATGCAGGGCTCAGGAAGACAGGTCTCACTAATTAACTCTGCACTCATTAAAGATGAACAACTCATGAAGCTAACATTGTGCTCTGGTTTTAAACGTGTAATTAATATGAATGAGAATGGATGGTTAAAATAAAATAATTTGTTAATGAAATGGTTGGTCTGTGACCTACTTGTGAAAGTATAGTTTAACTTTTTCTATTGAGAGACCCAATTCTCTAGTCATGTGTGGGAGCAGCACCCACATAGGGTGCTCTGAGAGTATGGCCAATTCCATCTCAATGTTTTGGCTAACACTATTTAGGCCATACAGGAATATAGGAAACTGAGGCATAGTGAGGCTAGGAAGCATACCCAAGAAACACAACTAGAAATAATTCCATCCCAGGCTACCTTTAGAGTCCATGTGAAGACAATAAAGTTTGCAAAGGAATGTCATATTTTGAAAATTAGTTTTGGTTCCACTTAATGATTATCTGAAAATGGGTAATAGATATAAGCTGATGGACTTCACAGCCTTGTGAATATGTTGGAGTAGTTGTGTCAGGTTGAAATAACTAATGTTGTCTACATGTGTGATACACAAGCATCTTCTAGGATGGGTTCACTCAGAAACATACTGAGACAAAATCCTGAGCTCAGGCACTCTGTTTAGGGAGTGATCCCAGGAAGCACAGGAAGGAAAATAGAATCTCCAGGCAGAGAAGAGGAAGAAGCTCCATATCTACACTTATGGCTATATGTGATATTTGCCTCATGACTGTCTTTGAAATATTTCTTTCCTTATGAAAGTAGCCCTCCTTCTGCTCCTCTATCAACTGTGGCAACACTCATGATAAGGCTGTCCAGCACTCAGAGGGTGCTGAAGTAACCCAAGTAAAGCCAACCAGGCTACAATACCAACCTTCCAGGCAAGATGTGTCTGCTAGTGCAATATTGGTAAAAGTGTTTATGGAGGTAACCAAATGCTCTCTTGATTGAATTTGAGTGCTGCTCCACAGGAGAGAATTTATGCCTGGTATTGTAAACACGCTCAAAACCTATGACTACGGAAGTATGGGTCCTAATGGAGAACATATTGATGTTATTTTTCTAAATAGTCATGTTGTCAAGTTATACTCTGATTATTTATGTCCATATCCATAGATTTACGCTACTCCATACCTTGATCAAAGCTTTTTATTGAAGTGGTTGTGGATAATGAAAAGATTATATACTTTTAAATGAGGATAAATGACTGTGAATACTGTGCATAGACGTGTTATCTATCTCATCCCACCTTATCCTATCCCCTGATAGAATAAGGGGACATCTCAGAAAGCAAGGTGAGTAAGAGTGTAAGAACTAGAGAGTGGAGAGGAGTTGCCAGAAAATGCTGTCCTCATGACTTAAAACAATTGTTGCACATACAAACTCACAGTGGCTGTGGTTACCTAAACAACTCCAGGACAGTTAAAATTCTAGAGTAGATGGGGAAGGGCTCCCTGGTGGCCACTAGGCAAAAGTCACTTTTCTTCTAGAGTGGGGCCACTGGTAGGTTTCCCATACCCCCGTGGATAAACCCAGACCTGTTAGCATGTGAGCATCATGACCTGGAATCAGTGGGTTAAAATAGATAAATTAATGAGTAACTATAAAGAGAGAATAAAGCTGAATGGAAGATGAGACCTAAAGGAACCTAGAGTGGTGAGTAGTAAGTAAATAAGATCAAGAAATATTTTATGCATGAATGAAATGTTCAAATAATAACTTAAAATTGAAAAAAGAAATAATATAAATGTTTTAATTTAAAAATTCCTCATAAATCTGTATGTCTTATGAATTCACAATGTATATCCCTTGGAAATGGATGTGCATCTATGGCCAAGCAGATGACAAAAGAGTTCCTATAAATGCTTTGGTAAGTGATTGATTTAATCTAAAACAAAGCTTATGTGTATCATGGAATGGTAAGGGGAGAACTGAATTTCATTCTTCTCAAAGGTTGTACTGCCACCATATCAACAAAGTAAAACAAGAAGTGAGCTGGTATTTGTTTCTGTGGTCACACACACACACACACACACACACACACACACACACACACTACCTTGTTTTGTCTCAGGAGAGGTGAGAATGATTGCTTCTGAGAAAATGAAAATGTCCCAACACTGTTCATTTTTTTTAACTTACATAGAGGTATAATTTTTTCTTTGGAAATCTGAGAATTTAATATACATATACTGTATATCTTTCAAAGTCAGTCTCGGGTAATAGAGAGTTCTAAGTCAGCCTGATGAACAGCATAAGGTCCTGTCAAGAAAGAAAAATCAAAATGAAAGAAGGGAGGGAGAAACTGTTGCAGAATATCCCTTTACACTACGTAAAGATGTGTCACTGTAGTTGGTTTAATAAAGAGATGAATGGCCAATAGCTAAGCAGGAAGAGGTTAGGAAGGACTTCTGGGGACAGAGGGGACTCACAGAGGAAGAAAGTGGGGTCACTAGCCAGGTGAGGAGAAAGCAGCATGAGAAGTACTAAGAAATGGGGTAATGAGCCACAAGACAGAATGTAGATTAAAATAAATGAGTTTAAGTTATAAGAGATAGTGGGACAAGCTTAAGCTAGGGCTAAGCTTTCATAATTAATCTTAAGTGTAGGGATTCAGGCATTACAAAGGCCTGCCCCTTTCACCTAGCAAAATGCACTCAGGCAGTACTCTGGTCAGCCCAGAGTTCTATGAGTACTAGTCTGTAGGCAGGTGTAAAGGACCACTTTAAAAAACAGACCCCACCCGCTTATGCTCTCTTTTGCTTTTTCTTTTGCTCTTTGCTCTCTTTCCAGCTCTTCTCTCTCTCTCTCTCTCTCTCTCTCTCTCTCTCTCTCTCTCTCTCTCTCTCTCTCTCTCTCTCTCTCTCTCTCTCTCTCTCTCTCTCTCTCTCTCCCTCTCTCTCTCTCTCTCTCACACACCTTCCCCTTCCTGCTAGAAGCAGGACTATGGAGGCAGAGCTGGATAGGCAGCGCTGGGGAGGTAGGGTGGGGGAGGCAGGGCTGGTGAGCTTAGGCAGCATTCCCTTTAAGTCCCTTTCTTGCTAAAGACACATTTCAAAGCCCTGGCTGGGGTTACACAATATGTTCCCATAACTGGATATATTTTTTTTTTATTTGGAATTGCATTCTATTTCTAAAAAGGAGTTCCTAAGTGAAGTCTATCTCACGAGTAGAACATTGGACTATAGGGCCTGAGTACCATTTGTAGCACTAGACAGATGATAGGTATATAGAAAGCTTCTAGTTCTTAAAAGTATGCACTTGTAGTTAGGCTAAGCCTCTGCTCCCATTGTTGCCTGCACTGGATACTTCTATTCTTGGCAGTTCCTTTAACCTTGAGCACAATGTCACCCAAACTCAACACATTGCCTTCTGCTTGCCTTGGACTTGTAATGGCCCTTTATCTCATTCCTGTCTCTGTGTTCTTCCTTGTTCTTTGAACCTATGATGTCATCAACTGACTTTATGCGTCAGAGTGTCAGGTACATAGGAAAAGCTGCTGACTTGAGCAGATACTTAGCTATGGCAAAGCTGGAAACACAGCCCTGTTTCATAACCAGAAAGCCCATGCTCCAGTTCCCTCCTGTTGCTGTGGCAAGCACCACAACCAAAAGCAGCTTGGAGAGGAAAGGGCTTACTTGACTAACCCTTTCAATCAAGACTAAAAGAACATGCCAGCAAAGCCAGTTCATCTCCAATTCCTGTTTCTAAAAGTCTCAGATTCAATCTCATCACCCTCTTCTCCCCTCCCGCCTTCACAGGCATCAACCTGTGCATCTGAAGAACTCGGAAAATGAGGGGTCCACTAGAGGTGAGGGGCCAGAATGGGGATGAGAAGTGATAGGGACTGGGGCCTACAGAATTCATCAGAGTTCTTGTGAAAAAAATGTGCTATCACCTGCTGGTAACCTCTTAATTACTTTGTTCTCAGCCATCATAGCTTCTGATCCCAAAGAAGCAGTAAATATTGACACTGGTATGACCTTGAGATTTCCTAACTCATCTTATGCTTTCCACAACACTCCAACAGTACCAAAGATACAGGGGAGGGGGGCAAGCACTGTGCAAGGATATGATATGTTTGGAAAAGATGTCTTTATGAACACAACACTGTGAACAATGAACATATGCCAATAAAAAAAGAGAGAGGTAGAAGCATATTTATTACACTCAGAAAAATGCTAAATAAGAAAAAAAATACAGAGATAACAGCATACCACCCTAAGGATCCTTTCAAAACTGGATAGTTAGTCCTAGGGACACTTAATACCTTGAGAATCCAAGTCCTCACAAAGAATTTAATAACAGATGCAGTCTGGGTTGGAAACAGCAACATTCATCTTTCAATAATTCATTGAGAAAAAAATAGGTGAGAAGAAAATAAATCTGGCTTTAACACTTCTTTTAATAGTAATGAATCCAAGTGATAAAATTACGAAAGAAACATAATAAAAATGTGCTGTTGCTCAAATTTTTTGATAGTGTAAAATTTTAATATGAAACTAAATGAAGAGGATTTTGTCTGTTTTAGGCTAGGATATTTTTGCCAAATAGTTCATGACAAACAATACACATTTACAGACTCCTATAATATTTTACACAGCACCAGGATTGTTGACATGAACAATTCATGAGACAAAAATAACACATTATTTTACTAACATTTACCTACAATTATCCCACCCCAGTACTGCCTCTCACATGCACACAGCAGCTCACTGAAATACTGAATCCCACATAGACACAGCATAATGGTGTGGCAGAGGTATCATGACTAATAACATTAACACCAAGGATGGAGTAAGGAATCTGTGTTTTGTTCTAAAAACTAAGTATTCTAGGAAGGCAGAGGGCATTTGCTCAAATTATCCACAATGTGTTCCCCCTGTATGATGATGATGGCTGGGATCACCATGCAACCCACCTACAAATAGCTGACAGGAGTGTTTAGCAATAGGAAAATCCAAGTGTCACATCAAAAACATAGCCAGAGAAACAAAGGAATTCAGATACTGTTAATGTCATGCTTGCTAATGAGGAGGAGACTCTGAGTTAGTAATCAAGATTCTGGGTCAATATATGTAAAATTAAGACCAAACTTCCATTTCTCTTTGTAAAAAGGAAAGAAGAGAAAAGATTATTTTCTAACATTCATGACATTTCTGGCCCTAGGCAGGTGAGTAGGTTTCTACCACCAGGCATGATTACCTTCCTGCTGAGTGGGCCTTATGTCTAATTAGACAGCTGTTGGTTACCACCAACATGTGACTGCCAGTATTGTTCCTTTACAGATATTCTGCCTTGCTGGTTCTTATCATGGTTCACAGGTGTTGCAGCTGGGTAGGGCTGTTATGTTGCCCCTGTCTCACCCCCCAGCAGCTTGCATAGTATCTTTCTGGTATCATGGAAGCTAGATTACAGAAAAGAGGCTTACAAGTTAGATTCAGCTCCAATCACTCAAGTCTTGTGTCCCAAGTGTATGGGGCTGATGATAATGGCTCCTTATTACATTCTAAATCTTGTCTTTACACCTCCAGAAGTGCATGTCTCTACCCACTCCTCATCAAAGAAGCCTCTCTTACCAGAAAATGGAGTTCATCACCAAAAAGCACAACTGGATGCAGCACAGGTATTATGGGGAACCCAGCCCCACTGGATGCATCTACATCACAGCTCCTGCATCTATGGCTCAGGGAACATTGAGGAAGAAGAGGTAGAAAGACTCTAGGAACCAGAAAGCCAGGAAGTCAGTTGTGAAACAGTCTCTCTTGGAAATGGCCTCATAAACAAGACCAGAAGAATAGAAACATCGATAGACACACTAACACAGAAGGGGGAAAACAGATGCAGGCGGTTACATTTATATATTTGTGCATACAAATACATACATATGTATGTGTATCTAACAATAATAAGCAAAGAAAATGAGGCCATCAACTTGAAAGTGAGAGGACATGGGAGGAGCTGGAGGGAGAGGGAGGAAGAAAGTGACATAATTCTTTTTTAATTAAAAAAGTACTAAGAAAAAATAAACCTTAACTTCTTTAACGTGGGCGTTCTCTAGCTAAGCAGCTGTCATGATTCCAATCACATAAAGTGGCAAGGGCTGTGATGCTTGCCACTGACTCATCAAGTCTCTCTAGCAGTAACACTGGTCAGTGCCTTTTAAAATGCCATACTCTAAGGATCATTGTGAGGGTGTGCCCTGCCTTCACACCTGCAGCTGTGTGAGATAAGTGGAGTCGAGGGGAAAGGAATCAGTGATAAGTAGGTGTGCAAGATCTCAAGGTAGCAACAAACTTCCAAATGAATGCCCAACTTTCTACAGCACTCAATTAAAACTGGTTTCCTTGTGACAACTATTTATGAACACATAATTCTCCCTCCAAGTATATTAGAAAATGAGAAAGAACTAGTCTTGCATCCTGAAGTTTAACTCACCATAACTTGTGCAAATGTGGTAATAGTAAAACTAATGAAATGACTTTCACTGAGTCTCTTCCACCATACCAGGTAGTGTCACATGTCCATACAGAAGTCCCAACTTCTAATGTCCTCCTCTCCCTCCTAAAGACTTTCAGGAACTGAAACTGTCTAGAAAGCTACATTACAATGATACTTTACCACATCTGTCTGTGTTTTGAGAGGTAATTCTGTGAGACCCCAGGACTAAAAAGCTATATGTCCCTGAAACAACTGGAAGAAAGTATCACTCAGCCAGCTAAGGTTGTTTATCCAAATTGCCAACAAGAAACCAGATGCTGTTACCCAATAAAATAAAAATAACCTGGAGAGGCGCCCTGGTGCCTTTCAGTGTTCCCTTGATTAATATTGCATCTTAATGGATACATCCAAATCAAAACAGAATCACCAAGGTTTTCAGGCCCCATGCCTAAAAGCTTGAGCTGCCATTCAGTTTGAAGCAAGGGTTCCGCTAGGGTTCTAGAGAGAAAATTAGGAGAGCAGGAAGTGGGGTGTAGAAAATGAAAGATGTGATCATCAAAATAGACCTCAGGACCACATCTAGGAGGTACAGACACCGGGTTAACATCAAACTCTTCCTATTATCTTCTATGAAGCACTGGCCATGTCCAACAGTTTGGATTTTAGGTAGAAATACAGCTGACTAGACCTACCTATAATAACTCATGCCTGATGATGCAGTCAGTAAAGAGCCCAGAGCAGTCCAGTGGCAGGACAGGAGGGGGCAGAAAAAGATGGAGAGACAAAGCACGCAAAACTGACACAGAAGAAAGATGACAGAAAAGCAGCCTGACCTAGCTGACCTGCATGCTGGCATTTATGTTCTATATAAATGTAAGGTGTTGTGGTAGGGCGCCATCTTGAGAAGGTCACACCAGAGCTCAGTGCTTTGGACAATGAATCAGTAGACACTTCTCCAAATAGACCATACACACCACACACACACACACACACACACACACACACACACACACACACACATGTCCTTCCTTTTTAGCCACCAGGGAATGAAAACTATACCAAAATTTCATCTTAACACCAGTCAAAGTGGCTATCACCCAGGAAAAAAAAAAATACAAAAAAAACAAATACTGGTAAGGATTCAGGGGAGAAGGTATTGTTATGTATGTGCTTTTGATGTGAATATGAATGGTTGAAGATACTAATATTAGGAAATTTCTACAAAGTGTAAATATGATGTGATCTAGCTATACCATTTTGGGGTAAATGCCTGAAGGAACAAAGTATATTACAGAAACCTATTTACCCATTTTATTTTTTTATCTTAGCACTTTTTCATGACAGCTGCAGTAAATCTGGGTAACTGTCAACAGAAATGGACAACAATGGCACAAAACAGATAATTATTTTGCCTTGAGTAAGATCTTATGGCACTGGGTCATTTGATGGGAAAATGGATGGATCTGCAGATCACCATGTTGTGTAAAATAAATCACATGAAGTATCCTATATGCACCAGCTTAATTTGTTCATGACTATGACTCAAATATGTGTTGTTTTAAATAACTGGGTCCTCATCATTAAGTTCTAGAAGATTACCAAAAGAAGGGATAATACCAGTCTGTAATGTTGGGGGAAGAAGTCTGTGGGAACCGACTGACAAACAAGTCTAAAGGTGGTAGGCTTTTTATTCTGCTCCCTGTGGTGTCTGGGGATGGCCGGTGAGGAAAAGTCAGTTTTCTTCAGTGATGCAGCCTTTGAGAAGCTACCCATGCTCATGTCTGTGGCTCTGCACCCATGCACATTCTAGCAGGACCAAGAGGAGTTGGTGGATTTAAAAAAGGAAGACTCATGACATGGTGAGGGTTGGAATTAGAGGAGAAAGAATGGAAGCTGGCTCAATAAAAACACATTTTCATGCATGAAAGTCTCACACAGTTTTTAAAAAATCTGTTAATGCATGCTTTTTCTCACTTGTAGCACATATAAAAAAATTCAAAAGACTTGAATGTAAAAGTAAAATGAGTAGGAGAAAGGGAATTGTGGGAAAGGAATAAGACAGTGTAAGAGGGGTGAAATGATCAAAATACATCACACATATGCATGAAAATATCATACTAAAACCTACCATCTTGAGCAATTAGTGTATAATAATGAAAATATTAAATAATATTTCAATTTAAATAAAAAAACAATATACCAGTGATGGGAGAATGGGCGGTTAGATGAGCACGTGGAAATACTTAGAATAGTAGAAATGGGTTAATCATTAAGACAGAGCTAGCTGATAAACAATGATAGTAACTGACCAACAGGATTGTAGCAAATACAGACTCTCTACATGTTATTGGGGGCTGGTGTGGCGGCAGGACCAGACCAGCAGTGGGGAAAAATCTGCTCATAACATACCAGAGCCTGTGAGATACAACTAATGAAGAACTTTGAGGGAGATTTATCTCAAAAGTTTCAACTTAAAAACCCAATATTTCACTTTATGAAATGAGAAGTACAGCAGGTGGGTCCGGAAGCATAAACCTGTAATCACAGTGAGTGGGAGTGAGATGAAGATCGCATGTCAAGGCCAGCCTGGCTATTGGTGAGTCAAAACCAGCCTGGGCAACCGAGTGAGACCTTGTCTCAGAATAAAAAGTAAAAAGAGACCAGTGAATATAGCTAAGTGTTTGCATACTTGTCTAGCATGTTTGAAGCCTTCATTTCAATTTCCAGGGCTGCAGGAAGAAAGAAGAAAGGAGAGACACAGACAAAAGTCAAAGGAGAAAATGTAAAAGCTAACTAATACAAGCAAAGGATATGGGTAGGAGGGATGGGAGGCTGTAGCTCTGACAGCAGAAGTAGTGGGTACTTGCTCTCAGTACATTGCCCGTGAAGGACATGGCACAGCAGTGGTCAGCTTAAATAAACATTGAATTGTTCTTATCAAACAAGACCAGCAAAACGAATTAGAATAGCTTCGTGTTGTCCTGGAGTTACCCTGCTGAAAATGGCATATTGGTTGTCATCTCCATCATACATATTGTACAGTATTTTGCTCAAATTTGCTGTTTCCTAAGTAATAGTGACACCTATACTGAGTCTTAACATATATATTAATTACTTTTCCTTTTGTGGTGACCAACTAACTACCTAACAAGAAGACACTTAGGGGAGAAAGGGCTTATTTTGGCTTACAGTGTATGGGGATACAGTCTATCATGGCAGAGAAAGATGTTACCAGGAGCATGAGGTGTCTGGTCTCAATGTCTGCAGTCAGGAAGCATAGAGACAACAGGGTAGAGGGGTGAACATAAACCCAAAGGCCATCTCCCAGTGACATGTTTTCTTCAGGCAGGCTTCACATCCTTAAGTTTCAGAAACTTTCCAGCAACTTGGGGTCAAGTGTACAAAGACATGATCCTGTGGGAGATACTTCACATCAAACCACAACAGTACCCAGAAAGTTCCTACTTCAGAAATATCAATACTTTTCTCTTCTGCTGAGAAATTTCCTACAGCTTGCTTTGGAATTCATGATTAAAAAAAATAACTTCTGAAGACATGAGTGTAATGGTTTCACTAAACCAAAGATAAATGATAAATGGGTGATTTATTGGGGGAACAACTTACACAGAACAATAAAGAATGGCCACAGCCTGTCTCTGCCCTTATGACCCAATCGATGACCCAAGAGACAGGGAGGGTGCAAGAAAGAGAGTGAGAGAGTGAGAGAGTGAGGGTGAGAGAGAGAGTGAGTGAGAGTGAGTGAGAGAGAGAGTGAGTGAGAGTGAGTGAGTGAGAGAGAGAGAGAGAGAGAGAGAGAGAGAGAGAGAGAGAATGCCTCAAGCTTCCCTCAGCACCTGAAGTCACACCCAAAGGGCTGTGGCCACTGTTACAGGTTCACAGGTAAGATGCCACTACAGATTTACTTCCTGACCTATGCCTTATCAATACCTGTAACTATAGAACAAAATTATAGAATAAAAACATACATGCCAAAGTACTAATTTTTAATGTCTTTAATCTACTTTTGAAATAATCCCAAGAATTGAGATCCAGCACATATTCCTATTGTTACATTTGCATATGTGTCCTATGTCCTGCTCAGCAGATTGATATTAAAACATCATAAACCTCAGCATCTCCAAGAATCATTATGGTCTGAGAGGGAAAGCCAGATACAGGAAACTACAAAGATTCAAGTCACTCATGTGAATGCATATAAGAGACATTTCCAGTGTCTAGGAGAGTTTCTTGAAAAACCTAAGTGGAGACCATGTTTTTAGCAGAATTGGTGGTTGGGGACAGGGGTATGGTCAAGAATACTCTGCCAAATCTCACTACCATGAACAACTGACTTCTTCACTCCTGCTTAGGAATGTGGAAAGAGACTACCATAAAACAAGTAGTTCAGCCCCTACAGAGGAAGCACAAGTCCTGGGCATGGGGGTCTCCATGTGATTTCAGCTATGGAGAGCAATATTAGCAAGTTTGGAAAGAGGAATTAGGATTGCTACAGATGCTGATAGCATCTTGAGCAATAAATACTCTCAACTTTAAATGTGAGAGAGATTAGTACCTCCTGGGCCATGCAAAGGAGGATGCAGAAAAGAGTACATGGGAGTGGGAAGCAGCAGCATTCAGGAAATGGTCTTCACCACAGTATGCATTTGATAGCGACACACACCATCCCCCAGAATCTTTATGCCCACATTCAAGCATCTCACTGATTGCAGGGTTATAGAACTCTACTGGAAAACCTACAGCTCTGGGTTCAAAGAGAAGCAGACAAATATGCTGGTCAAAGAAAAACCCAAATCAAAATCAATGTATTAGAGAATAAAGAGAAGAGCATGACTAATGTACAAAAATACCATGTGTAGCACAGAAATGAACAATTAGACCTTAGGTCAAATGCCTACAACGAAGTATAGATGCATAGATACATGGGACAAGGTTATAATATGGGCTATTATATTTTATTCGGGAAGAAGTCACTTATACAAGAAACTGATGACTGGCAAGCTCCCACTCCAAGGATCCACGACCAGGCTGCTCTCTGTGACCAGACCAGAACCAAGAGAGAGTGAGCTGGGGTCTGGGACCCCAGACCTAGCCTTCCTCAATCAGGTCTGTACCTGTGACCATGCCTGTTTGGGCATGGTCAGTGCAACAGGTGCAAGTAGGGTGAATATCTCACTAAAACAAAACTTAGCCCTCAGAATGAAAATTCAGGCGTCTCAAACAGTGCATTCAGAAAAACACGTTAATAATAATTACATATGACATTTCTTTAAACATGAATCAACTGTAATTAATACCCAAATATTTTGAACTACTCTCCCAGAGTATATCTCAAGACCAATGGCTTTCTGTGACCCCCTTAACACAGTTCCTCATGTTGTGGTGTTCCCCAAATATAAAACTATTTCATTGCTACTTCATAACTGTAATTTTGCTACTATTATGAATCATGATGTAAATATCTGATACGCAGGATATCTGATATGTGACCCTAAGGGGTTGTGACCCACAAGTTCAGAACTACTGCTTAAGATCCACAGATAATTCTACAAATCCTTTGGGGCCATGAGCCACCCATGAAAAATGTCATAAATTTTTAGTCCTGTATTTACTTAATTTGACTTGGAGAATTGTCAGGGGAGGCATGAGGGAATGCACTGTAAATTGCCTTAGGTAAATAAATCATGTGATACGAAGGGAAAAGAGAGCTTCTCCTCCATTTCTGTGATGCCAGAAGAAATGTGTCATGAAACTGTTCATGCCTGATGTCTCTGTGCCTAAATTAACAAGTTAGACATCCTTGGGGCCCTCCAAATGGAATCAAACAGGCCATGGAGGAGGACACTCAGTAGTTAGGCTTCCTCTTCCTTCCTTTCTTCCTTCCTCCCTCCCTCTGCCCTTCCCTCCTTCCCACCTTCCTTTATTCCTTTTTTCTTCCTCCCTTCTTCCTTTATTTTGTTGATTCATTCATTTGTTGATTCATTTGACTATTGGTTGGTTGAATTTTTTTTTGGTCTTTTTGAGACAGGGCCTTAGTATGTAGGCCAGGATGGGCTGAAACTTCCTATGTGGACCTCAAAGTTAATAGGAATCCTCCTGCCTCTGCCTCCAGCATGCTGGGACCACAGAGGTAGGCTACCACATCCAGATGAGGATCTTATTTCTTTAACTAGTTTAAGTAAAACAAATAGATTGAGAAAATAGTAACTTGGCAAGTGAAGTGAAGGATTTTTCACGTGCAGATAACAGCACCAGATCAAGTGCTGAATTCTAAGAGCTATGTTGATTAAATTTATTAACATAATTCTGTGCCTGTAGTACTCAATAAGAATGTGTTTGAGGAAAGAGTCCCACTTGATTTAGTGGGACCCAGCTATGCAGCATACTAAGTAAAGAGGATTTATAGTATTCCTAATCCTTTAGGCAGGTAGAGAAATGTTCAAGGACATCTCTATATGCCAGGGAGGTACATGTAATTGATGCATAAAAATGTAAGCTACAGCCAGGGACCTTAATGCAGGTTTCTCACTCCCACACTCAAGGGGTTGAGGCTGGAGCTTCACAAAGGCCAGCCTGGGCTATATAGAGAAACTTTTGACTCAAATAAATAAATAAGTAAAGTAACCCAGATGACTTCTACACCCCTGGAAGGCATCAGAATCAAAAACAAAAATGTCTTGTAGTAGACAGCAAAATGAACACCACACGCACCTTCTGTGGTACTTAACCTACATCACAGGCATCTGTGCAGTCCTTCCCTCCCTGAGATTTTGCATGTGGTTCACAGATCTGGCTTTGAGGATCTAAAAGTTGAGCAATACCAAGTGGAAGGGTGTGACCTACCATCTGGGACTGAGGCTAGAGAGAGTACTGGCTTTATGCTAGGTTTTAGGATACAAAAGTGCAGGTATGTAGCTTTGTTCTCTGTGCTCTTACAACCTAATGAACACGAAGGCAACACACTATATGCACACCAGCAACAAGTAAAAGATCAGTTGTATGGTGAGTTAAAGGCTACCTTTGGCTTCATAAGATGCCATCTCAAAAAAAAAAAAAAAAAAGGAAAGAAAGGAAGAAGAAAGTGAGATACATCTTAATGTCCCAAACTTTAAACTGTGAAAACTATATATTTTATGACTCAAGAAATCTTTTAATCAAGAAATACACTGTAAAATGCCAGCTAAACTATTATAAGGAACAACACAAACTGAATGAGGAAAACTCAGTTTGCTTTTCAATCATCTGTCCCACTGTTAGCCATGCCCATCTCAGTAACTAGGTGTTCCCTGGAGCTTACTCTTTTGCACGAAGCCCTGCCTCCTCATCCACATGGGAAGCAGTGGTTCATCCTATTAATTCTCAGACTTGGCTGGTAGTAATACTCCCATAGGCATGAATCAAAATGCTAGGCCTCATCAGAACCTATGGGAGATGGGAGGAAACACAACATTTTGTAGAATTTTCTAATTCTAGAAATCAGCATTGTCATTTACTATCTTTGTCTTCAAATTGACTCTAGCAGCGTGTTTCAGTAAATGATTTTGGTGTCTTAGTTATGGTTTCTATTGCCATGAAGAAACCATGGCAACTCTTCTAAAGAAGAATATTTAACTGGGCTGGCTTACAGGTTCACAGATTTAGTCCATTGTCATCATGGTGAGAAGCATGGCAGCTTACAGGCAGACATGGTGCTGGAGAAGGAGCTGAGAGTTCTATATCTTGATCCATAGGCAACAAGAAGTGAACTGTGTCCCACATTGGACACAGCTTGAGATCTCATATGATACCTGGAAGCCCCCACAAGTGACATACTTCTTCCAACAAGGCCACTCCTACTCCAACAAGACCACACCTCCTAATAGTGCCATTCCCTATAGACCAAGCATTCAAACACATGAATAGGTATGGAGGCCATACCTATTCAAACCTCTACAAACAGTGATTTGGGTGGGGGGATTCTATATAGGACTTGTAGTTGTCACATTCCTCACTTTGAGATGTTCCTAGTAAAAATACCCATACATAAAAGAACCCAAAACACAACATAAATAATGTATCTATCTCAAAACTAGGGTATCACAAGTGAGTTTGAAGGTAAGTGTCTGAGGGACTGGAATTTGTTGCTAGAAAGCTCTCAAGGCATGGACCGGGAAACAGGTCACCACCATCATGCTCTCCAGGTCACAACACACTCTGGGCTATTAAATCTCCTGTTCCTCCTAACCTGGTGATGGCTCTTCCCAAGGAAATACAGGATTCATCTGACAAAGAATGGAGCAGGAGCAGCCCTTACTAATTCCCCAGGAATAAGGATGACAAGGACAGGGTAATGGAAAGGAAACTTTAATGATAACTGACACACAAAACTCCTTTAATAACTGAGGGCTAATATTCTCAATAATTTATAACAGGAAATACACCCTTGACTTTCTTTTGTCTCCTAATTAACCTAAAAATGTACTTAGCTGATGACAGAAAAGGAAAGGAAAACTGAACTATAATTTATCTTAAAATCACTTTATTTGCATTATTGCATGGTAAAAGAGGATAGCCATAAAAATACATGTATATATCCTATAAATACATGTGTTCATACACACATACACACACACTTTGGAGTCATTAATATATGAATCACCCTTTGTATATCATAAATTCATCATAGATTTAACCAATCACATCAAAGATCTTCAAGAGAAAATTGCATAGTCAGTCAGTTTCATGTTGTCCACAAATATGCATAGTGTAAAATGCATAGAATTCAGTACTTACATAATAGTGGGTACTCACATAATATTAAATACTTAGTAATGTTAGGTATTTCTGTAGTGTTAGGTGTTCATATAGTATTAAGTACTTACATAGTGTTAGGCATCAGAGGTAATCTAGAGATGGTCTGAGCTGTGCAAGAGGATTTGTGGGCAAAAAACCAGCTCCCAAATCATTACACAGAGACTTATTATTAATTATGAATGCTCAGTCTTATCTTATGTCTGTCCCACTAGTTCTTATAACTTGTTTGTCTTCATCTACATTTTGCCTCAGCACTTTGTACCTCTCTTTCCTTCTGTATATCCTGCTCTGTGTCTGGCTGGCTGGCAGCTGCCTGTCTGGCTGTCCCTAGGCATCTTCCTCTCTTTCTCCCTCACTCTCCTTCTCTCCTCCTTATTCTCTCTGCCCACCAGACAGACCTACCTATCCCCCTACTGCCTAGCTGTTGTCCATTCAGCTTTTTATTAGATCAATCAGGTGCCTTAGGCAGGCAAGGTGAAACATTTGTACATAGTTAAACACATCTTTATATACACATCTTTACATAGTTGAACAAATGCACATAAACAAATGTAACACACCTTTACATAGCTGAATTAATATTTCATAACATAAAAAATACAACACATCTTTACATAGTAAAGTAATATTCCACAACAGTCACATGCAAATGTTACATTGCCTCATGTGAAGGACTTGAGAATTCAAGGTATTCATGGAGGATCTTAGAACCAACTCTTCATGGGCATGAAGAAGAGAGACAGAGGCAGAGAAAGAGGAAGAGGAAGAGGAAGAGGAAGAGGAAGAGAAAGAGAAAGAGAAAGAGTACTAGAATTAACTAGTCATTGGGGAATACAAACTTAAACCACATGATCTACAACAGCAGATCATAGAATGGCTACGAGAAACAAAATCAAATCTTGGCCAGAATATGAAGCGAAGCTCTTAGACTCTCATTGTTGCCAGTGGGAGGAAACTGCTAGTATGCAATCGGAAATCGGAAGTATGCAGCTTCTATGTGTGTTCTTCACCTGAAATGCTCATCATAACATTAAGTTGTAGACTATTTTTTGAAGTTGTTGTATGATGAGCATTTCTACACACAGATATGAAGTCTGCAGAAAATGACTGCCTATTTCTCTGCTTCAAACCCAGCCAGCTGGCAGGTTTGGCCTCTGCCCTGGGTAAATTGCTACAGTCCTATAGCCTGGTTGGTAGTGAGGATGCCCTTCAATATATTTGTTAATGCCTGGAGGCACTTTAGGGGTGAGAGGGAGCTACCCCTGTGGTAGGTAGAACTCAGAGGAGCCACTAGCAGCCTACAGCACACCCAAACATCACCATAAGGAGCCTGCTGCCCCCAAATATCAGTAGTATCACTGCTGGTAAGGCCTGTACTGTAGTTTGCCCTACAAATTCAAGAAACAGACCTCCCAAAATATAGAGCAAAAGGTTTGGAAAAGGCAGTTCTTCCACCAAAAGAGAGGGGTGCATGCTTTTGGCAAGGAACTCATGAAAATGAACAGCACCTGCCTCGTTCCTCCAGCCCCCTCACCCTCCCACACTCCTTCCATATGTCCCCATAGGTTTTATGGGTCCAGTGCGGGGAGCAGAGCATAGAAGCCAGATGGCCATGCTGTCTGTCCACTCCGTTCTGGACTTGTTGACTCAACACAAATAAGCCTCATTACCATGACTATTTCCAACACAGGGACAGATATTACCCAATGAAGCAAAGTATCCTTACTGGGAAAAAGAAAAAGAAAATGAAATAAGGCTTTAGAAAACTCCCCAGTCTCTACGTCCTTGGCAGTGAGTGCTTCAGTCTCATGTCAGGGAGCCTGAGCTGGGCCTGCAGGGGACCAGCAGCAGATCTCACCATTAAAATAAATAGGTCACTTTTCAGCTTCTTGGAAGGCTTTCTGATTCTCCTCTTCACTCCCTGCTGAGCCCTCAGCCAATCTGTGCCAACCATCTGAGTGTCAAATAACTGGCTGTCTAAGCCTACACCTCAAAGTCCAAAGGCCCTGGGATTGGACATGTTGCCACTCACCTTTAGTGGAAAATGTGGTCCTTCTCTTTTGTGTGGGTGATTCCCACAGTGTTCTGCCCTAGACTGCCTGGCACAGAGTGCAATTCTAGAGATGCATGCTGCCACTTTGGGGTTCATACACCAGCTCCAACAGAGCATGCTTCGAACTCTAGACTCTGCTAAGTGCCACATTGCCCCAGGGGAAATTGTTTCAGCCTCTGTTAGAAAAGTTATGATTTATTAGACTTCAAAAACTTAAACAATAAAACCAAAATTAAGCCTCCTCCCAAAAAATGAGGAATCAGTTCAACCAAACTTCCAGAACATGGTGTTTACTTCAGGTACAAATAAGCTATAAATTAAGAGATAATTGTGGAAGTTCTCAGAGCACCTCTACCATTGAACAATGACCCATGCAAAGGGACAGAACTTGTTTTTATTCTTACATACTTTAAGGCACAGCAGAACGTGGGTGCTTAGTAAACTTCTACTTGTACTCAGTTTCTAAAAATGCCCTCAGACACCTTCCCAAGCACCTGCTTTCCTCTGCTCAGTGCCCCATGACTCATGGCCTGACCTGGCCTCCTAGTAGCCAGTGCCCGTCAAGAGCTGGCTCTTTATACCAACTAGCCCCTACTTAGATGTATTGACTAGATTACAGATTATATGTGGCTTGCCACCTCATGAGAAAAAAAAAATCATCTTTGCTCTTTACTGTGACTTTTGAAGACAAAGTCTAGCTCCTTGGTGGACATCACACATCTCACAGTTCAACTCTCTTCACTTAGCCCCCTACACATTAGAAATGCTTATAAAACTTTGCTAAATAGGCCCTGCCATCGGTACAGACAACCCTCTTTCAGCATCAATAGGACTTAGTAAAGTGTATCTTTGTAAAAACACACAAACTCTAAGGAGATAAACAAGGAGTAAATGATACTGGTAATGAAAACCATGAACCAATAACCTATAGATGCATGATTGCGTCTGTACTGTAACATTGAGTATTACTCCCAGTTAGGTGATGAGGACAAAGAAAATGAAACAAATACTAATAACATGAGGTCTTTCAAGGATGATTTCAATGAGATCTTGGAGTATCTTTGTTATTCTATTATTATTATTTATTGAAGTGAAAGTTTGCTAAAGACTGTCTATAAAGAGACACCATGGATCAAGGTGATTCTCATAAGAGAAAGCATTACCTGGGGGCTTGCTTACAGTTTCAGAGACTTAGTTTAGTATCATTATGGTAGAGAACATGGTGTCACGCAGGCAGGCATGATGCTGGAGAAGTAGTTGAGAGCTACGTCCTGAGCTGTGGGCAGAGAGAGAGTTTGAAATGGGTTTTTGAAACCTCAAATCCCACCTCCCAGTGACATACTTCCTCCAACAAGTCCACATCTCCTAATCTTTCTCAAATATTGCCATCCCTTGGTGACCAAGCATTCAAACCTATGGAGAGCATTCTTACTCAAACCTCTGCAAAGACATGGATCATTTCTAAGATCTAGAAGAGGAGAAAGTGGTACAGATGAGAACCAGTACAACAGTGAACATCTGAAGAAGGTGCCGGCCAGACAGAGCAGTGAGTAGGGAAGGTGGATGCTGTGTCAGCAATGAAGATGCTGCATGGAGAGCTGAGTGATGGAGTGGAGAGAGAGGTAGATATTCCCAGCAGCTTCTGCTCTGCGCCTCTCCTAGGACACCCATATCCCTCCTTTTGCCCTAGAAATTAGTATCATGAAGTCAATGGTCACAACTTAGTAATCTCATTGAATTAAACTGAAAGTTCTCGAAATGTAAGAATTTATTTGACGTTTGCCCTTTAAGCAGACAGTACAAACCTTATGATCTAATTTTTAAAAGACTATAGTGGTAAGGACTTTGTTTTAAATAATAAAAGCATTACTTTCCTCAAGCCATCTCTATCTAATGAAATGCTCTCAGTGGTGTTAAACTGTAGATTACCCCACCTAATCAATGTTCACATCATAACTTTTGATTGGGCCCAGACTCTGGAAGATTCATTTGAAGGAGACCATGGGCTGGTAAATCTTCCAGATGTTTTATGAGAATGAGAACATTTAATGTATCCGGAAGAAAAGCCACCTTCCTTTATGAAAGATTAAGAACTATCTGTGTGAGGATGCATATGCCAGAGGCAGCAAAGAAGTTTGAACTCTGGCTCTTCCACTCCAAACTCTTGTAGCTCTAGCTCAGGGGTCGCACACTTGTAAAAGCATCTTTGTGAGTCATGGTAAGACTACCAACTTTTATACACACACACACACACACACACACACACACACACACACACACACACACACACACACACCTGTCACCATCATTTTATAAAGAAGTGGCATTTTAACAGCAAAGGAGTGAGCAAACTTTGCTTTATAAATAATTTTCAGCAGTTTTACTTTTTACATTGCTTCCAATGGTAAAATTTGAATGGAATTCTGAAGACTTCTTGTGTCTTCCTCATTATCTGCAGTCTTCATTATGATTGATTGCCTTCAAATATTTTAGGAAGTTTATACTAGGTTTCCATACCACTGAACTTCTGAGGACTCACTCTCAGAAGCGACTGTACAAAGCCATATAATCTCTTCAATGTTTGGTGGCAACTAATTCCCTTTGCCCTGGATTAGATCCTATCTACCCAGTCTACTATGATAATGTTGAGAAATCCATGTGGGTTAAGAATCCAGAACAACATGTGACAAGTGAGGTTGACATAGCAAACCTCAAGTTAAAAGGTGTAGGGTGTCTGAGTAATATGATATCTCAGAGTTGTTTTGATTTGCATTTCCCTGATAGCTAAGGATGTTGATCCTTTTCTTAAGTGTCCTTCAGCCATTTTAGATTCTTCTATCGAGAATTCTCTATTTAGTTCTATACCCCACTTTTTAATTGGATTATTTGGTGTTTTAGTACCTAGCTTCTTGAGTTCTTTGTATATTTTGGAAATTAGCCCTCTGTCAGAGGTGGAGTTGGTGAATATCTTTTTCCATTCTGTGGGCTGCCATTTTGTCTTGTTGACTGTGTCCTTTGCCTTCAGAAGCTTCTTAGTTTCAGGAGGTCCCACTTATTAATTGTCTATCTCAGTGTCTGTGCTACTGGTGTTATGTTCAGGAAGCAGTCTCCTGTACCAATTCATTCAAGGGTACCTCCCACTTTCTCTTCTAAAAGGTTCAGTGTGACTGGATTTATATTGAGGTCTTTAGACTTAAGTTCTGTGCATGGTTATAGATATGGATCTATCTATAGTCTTCTACAAGTCAGAATCCAGTTATACAAGCACCATTTATTGAAGATGCTTTCTTTTTTCCATTGTATAATTTTAGATTCTTTGTCAAAAATCAGGTGTTCACAGGTGTGTGGGTTAATATCAGGGTTTTCAATTGGATTCCACTGGTCTTCTTGTCTATTTTTATGCCAATACCAAGCTATTTTCAGGACTGTAGCTCTATAATAGAGCTTGAAGTCGGGGATGGTGATGCCTCTGCAAGTTCCTTTATTGTATAGGGTTGTTTTGGCTATTGGTTTTACCATATACAGTTGAGTATTGCTTTTTCAAGGTCTTTGAAGAATTGTTCTGGGATTTTCATGGGGATTGCATTGAATTTGTAGATTGCTTTTGGCAAGATTGCCATTTATACTATATTGATCCTACCTATCCAAGAGCATTGGGTGATCTTTTCATTTTCTGGTATCTTCTTTAATTTCTTTCTTTAAAGATACAAAGTTCTTATTATATAGGTCTATCACTTGTTTGGTAAGCATTACCCCAAGATACTTTATGTTGTTTGTGGCTATTGTAAAGGGTGATGTTTCTCTGATATCTTTCTCAGCCCCTTTATTGTCTGTATATAGTAGGGCTACTGATTTCTTTTTTGAGTTAAACTTGTATCCTGCTA
This sequence comes from Cricetiscus sungorus, assembly GCA_030556225.1. Classification (NCBI taxonomy): domain Eukaryota; kingdom Metazoa; phylum Chordata; class Mammalia; order Rodentia; family Cricetidae; genus Cricetiscus; species Cricetiscus sungorus. The sequence continues at coordinate 1,166,009 of JANBXA010000366.1, forward strand.
CTTTGTTGAAGGTGTTTATCAGCTGTAGGAGTTCCCTGATAGAGTTTTTCAGGTCACTTATAGAAACTATCATATCATCTGCAAATAGGTCTTCCTTTTCAATTTGAATCCCATTGATATCCTTTTGTTTTCTTATTGCTCTAGCTAGAACTTCAAGTACAATATTGAAGAGATATGAAGAGAGTGGACAGCCTTGTCTTGTTCCTGATTTTAGAGGAATCCCATTGAGTTTCTCTCTATTTAGTTTGATGTTACCTGATGGTTTGCTGTATATTGCTTTTATTATGTTTAGGTATATTTCTATTATCCCTGATCTCTCTAATACCTTAATCACAAAGGGGTGTTGGATTTTGTCAAAGATTTTTTTCAGCATCTAGTGAAATGATCATGTGGTTTTTCTTTTATCAGTTTGTTTATATGGTGGATTACATTGATGGATTTTAATTTGTGTAACCATTCCTGCATCCCCCGGGATGAAGCCTAGCTGGTCATGATGGATGATTTCTCTGATGTGTTTGGAGGAGATTTTGGAAGTTAGGGTAGACCTAGAAGGAGTGAGGAAAAACAGTGGTAGTGGTGAATATGATCAAAATACATTTTGAACATTATGAAATTCTCAAATAATGAATAAAATACTCTATAAAACTCAGCATCTTAAAACATGTAGAAATAACCATGTTGAAGGCTGTAAGAGAAAACACACTTTAAACACATCTCTAGATGGTCAGAATTTTTTTCGTCATTGTATGGCAACCCTGTTGCCATGACTTCATTGGAGTGAGCCTGCTAAGCCAGCTTTACAGCAGCCTTCAACTTCTATCTTGTCCTCAGCCTGTGCCTAAAGCCTTCCATTTGAATTACAGTGATTATGAATAGCATCTTCAGGTTCCACACCTTTATCATATCTTGTTTCACATTTTCATAGTCCTTTCCCACTGCTGTGATCCTCCAGGCAAAATAAGCCCCCTGTGGCTCTGACTGGATTAAATGCAATCACCCTTAGGGCAAAACCTAACAGGGATATGCAGTAAGGTTGTCTGGACCTCTTGTTTGGTGAACTCCAGCCACACAGCACTCACAATTCATCCGTGTTCTTAAGCTCCCAGCTTCATCGCTGGAAAGTGATATGGTAGGGTCCAGTGCTGACCACCTTGTCATTGCCCCCCCCCAGGCTTCATGCTTTCATAAGGCTCTTTTCCTCCTTGATTTAGCAAAACAATGTTCACCAGGGTGAGTTTGAATATGGGTCTCTTTCATTTATTTTTCTGACCTCATCATGGAATCTCTCAGTATGCCTACTGGTTTATTACCTCATTTATCACATCCATTTATTCCTTTGCCCAGCATTCCTCTTGAGAATATAAATTATTATCCATTTGCTTAATCCTTATTCTGTTTTCTGTTTATAGTATTTTCCTTCTCATTATGAATCTCTTTTTTTCTGCATTCTAGAAGAGTTTGCTTTCATTGATTTGATTTTCAACAGTGCTTACTCACCATTTTTCCAGCCAATGTCAAACTTAGTTCTGCTATTTAATTTTCCAGGCATCCTTTTTAGCATTATTTATCTTCTTTTTTATTTCACCATCTGCTTTCCACTAGATTTCCCCCTTCATAGCTTTTGTCTACTATGCCGCAGGTCTGTGTTTCTTGGTACACCACTGAGACCATTCACTTCCTCCTCTTCTTTATCCTAAGCCCATGGTGGATCAGCTTTGGAGAGACATGATCTTCCCAGGGAATTTTTAAAACCTGTTCTCTGTTTCATGGCTCAGCTCAGCACTGGCTCTGAGTTTGACACCTTCACCTTCCTCATCCTCAGCCAGGCTCTCCTGGAGTCATGATCTCCTGACATCATGGTCAAATTGCAGCCTACTTGCATGTTCTTGTTGACCAAGCCCCTGGAGCAGATGGCTTTGCTCTGCTGAACAAATGCTCTCTGTCACACCTTGCTCTGTGCTGGTTCTCAACAAGAGTGAGTGACCTTCTGCAGGAGCAGAGTTGATGATTTCCTAGGGACAGAACATCAGTTTTCCCTAAGCCCTTGGTAGGTCAACCATGTTCCAGTGAATGGCGCCAAGACCCAGAAGTACATAGACAGCCAAATTGGAGTGGATGGGTTATTAAAAGTATTTTAAAGAAAACACAGAGTAAAGGGAGTTGGAAGATGGAGGTGGATCTGGGAGAAATTGAAGTGAGGAGTTGGGGGAAAGATAATCAAATGCATGTTATGCAATTCTCAAAAAAATAAGCAAAACGTTTACTTTTGAAAATTGAGATAGCACTTGCTGCTTTCCCAGAGGACCCAAGTTATATTTCCAGCACCCAAAGGAGGTTTACAACTACCTTTAATTCCAGTTCCAGTAACAATACCATTTTCTCACCCCCTCCTGTATCTACATACACACAGAGAACACACACACACACACACACACACACACACACACACACATACACACACACACATACACACACACACACACACATGCACACACACACCTAAATAAAATAAAAACAAATATTTTTATTATTAATCTTTTAATGATTCTTTGTGGATTTTTCCTTCATGCTTCCCACTCCCATTCATCAACCTGTTCCTTCATATCTGTCCTTTGCCCTTGAAACCCCCCTCTGAAAATAAAATAAAATAAAATTTAGAAGGAAAAATCTCATCATGGAAGCTATAGTATGACACAGAGGGTTACACAGTGTACGCTTTAGTCCATACATCTTCACTTTCAAGTGTTCATTGCAATGGTTCGGGGCCCTCTGGTTTCTGCTACATCATCAATACTGGACCCTATGTGAGACTCCTCTTAAATATCCTTCTGTTGCCCTGTGTCATGGAGATACTGTAGTTTTTAGATCACTGGCTGCAGCACTTGGGAGAGAAGGTCCTGTACCTTGCCTGAGCAGCACAGTAGAGCTGGTCCTGGTGAGAAGTCTTTTTTTAAAAAGAAGAAATCCTGGCATCTAATTATCTGTTGAGTTTGACAACCAAGAGTGGTCACTGTGGGTATGTGAGTGTGAAAGACTATTTTAAGGACTGAAAGCTGCACATTGTTCTTAGTCAGAGTCTACATCAAGCAGTAGCTCAGTGGTCATCCTGACAACCTGAATTGGAGTCCCAGAATCTATAGAGAGAACGACTCCAGGAAGGTGTAGTTTGACCTCTATAGACACACCATGGTCACATTCTCACACGTAGAAGAAGTAAGTAAGAAAATCAAATTATTAAGCCAGAATTCATAAACATTGTTTCTAAAACAATAGGATTTCTTCAGGTAGATGCCCGTGATGCCTTTAGAATGCTCCCGAGGCTGCACTCTCAGGCTTTTACCAACTTTCTATATTTGCAGGCAGAGCCATGCTGAAAACCTGCAGCTATGAAGCCATTTCTGCTTTTTCAGTTATTTCTCTACAGAGACTAAAAAGAGTAATTACTCTTTTCAAGGCTACAGATACAAATTGCCAAACCATTTCATCAAAAGCCCATCATAGCTATCAACACAGGGTGCTCTCAGAGACTAAAATCTTTATTCCTTGCATAATGTATAAAAGAGATATATGTCATTTTTGTTTGATTTATTTTTTCCCCTCTTATTTTAAGAAGTTTCCTACCGACAGCTTTCTTTCCCACCACACACAAGCCAAAGCTGGGAGCACACATTCACCAAAGCTCGAAAGGCAGAGGGGGGTCTTCATTCAGAGGGAGGATACTGGAACCTTCCATCAAAAAGTACAGGCAGATTGGCAGCATGCTGACATTGAGAAAGGGCCTTTCTGTGCCCATTTAAGAAGCAGTGGTATCAGTGTGAAGCCAATGAGAAACTTTGGGGTATTCAGTCCTAAATGGGAACTCTTTACCATATTTTTCTCCTCAGGACTCGAAGATCTTTGTAGAAAAGGAGGCAGAAAGACTGCCAAATATGGAGACAGTGAACTATGCCGAGGAAAGGGTCTATACAACATCGCAGGGCTGATGCTCACATGAACCCACAAAGGCTGTGACAGAATGCACAGCACTTGCTCGGGTCCAAGCCACTCACAGAGGCTGTGACAACATATACAGGACACACACAGGTTCATGGCACTCAGGGAGACAGGGAACGCACACACAGGACCTGCACAAATTCGATCCCCGCAAAGTCCCATAAAGAATGTAAGATTGACTGGGCGGGGGTTGGGGGGGAGGTCTGGGAAGAGTTGGGGGAGGGAAAAGAATGCAACAAAAATACATTGTATGAAATTCTCAAAAGATGAAAATAGTTAAAAGACAGGCTCATGTCACAGGCCTCATCATCCAGGTTCAGCCCTCTCCTTTCTCCTGTCTCCTGTCTCCTGTCTCCTGTCTCCTGTCTCCTGTCTCCTGTCTCCTGTCTCCTGTCTCCTGTCTCCTGTCTCCTGTCTCCTGTCTCCTCTCTCCTCTCTCCTCTCTCCTCTCTCCTCTCTCCTCTCTCCTCTCTCATCTACCCCCAGTAACCAAAATCCTGTCTCCCTCTTAACAACAGAACTGGAGGTCATGTGTTGTCTAAAATCTCAAAAGAGGTGGTTTCAAGAAAGGCTCTGTCCTGGAGGAGAAAGTATTTGTAGGGAAAGGGGAAGGAAACGTTGTGAAGGGTAAAGCTTGGAGAAAGGAGGAAGAAACCACGGAAGACCGGGCACACTGAAGCCTTTAGTTGTCCTTCAGAAGGTGGGCACATGGGGAGTCGCCCTTATAGAAAGAGCCTCACAACCCACAGCAACACCTGCCAAATTGCCAAGGAGGTGATGAATAGGCCTTGAACTTGATTTCAGAATACTTTTTACTAAGGCATGACAATGGGCTGAGGCAGAGCACTGATTCTCAGCTTCAGCTGCAACAAGAATCAGCTATGGAGGCATATAAAGCAAACTGATGATCATGGCCACCATTCTAGTTGCTTAGAATTTACCAGGTGACTTTAAGGTGAAGCCCTGGTTTAGCAGCAGTGATAAGAATTTGCATTCGGTGATCAGTTCATTTTGTGTGGATGCCTGGCTTGCAATTGGGTCAGGCATGTGGAAAAACTGAACACTGCTTGCCATAGGAGAGTGAAGGTGAGAAGCGAACCTGTCTGAGAACTTCTTCCAAAACCAGCTCTTACTCAGGTGGACCTTGTACTCACATCTGTAAGTCAGTTAACGTCTGCTCATTCTAGTTCCACCATCTCATAGAGATGTGTCATTTGTAAAGTGCTATGGCACACAGCTTATGAATGAGCTCTAAGACAGCATTGTCTCTTGTTCCCTCAAATTCTAAAGTGTTTGCTTAATGGTGTGTAAACAGAACAGCTAGCTAGAATTCTAGCCCAGACTCTGAAGAAATCCCTGTTGTCTGTTCCTCTCAGCTCTTGCACTTGAATGCAACATCAAAGCTTGTGCAGACAGATCTGACAGTAGTTGTAGTGCTCATCAAGCAGCTTTGCCAACTTAACTCTTAAATAATTGAGGCTGTAGAATTCTAGAAGTAGTCTCTAAAGGGCCTTAAATATGCACTAAATCTATCAAAGAACTTGCATGTGGGCTATATAAATAATTCCCTCAAACTGATAAGAAAGCTATCACAAAGAAAAAAGGCATGCACTTCACAGAAAAATAAAATTCCTTAGTAGGGGCTGAGGAATAGCTTATCAATTAACAACACTTGCTGCTCTCAAAGGCGACTGAGTTCAGTATCCAGCAACCACATGGCCACTCACAACCAGTTATAGGGAATCCAACCCCCACTCTGGCCCCCACAGGCTCCAGGCATGCACACAGTGTACATATACATGCAGGCAAAATGCTCATACACATACAATAAAAATAAATTCATCTTTTAAAAGCATACTCAAATAATATACTAATGGAGATTTAACTGTGTTTGTCATCCAGGAAATGAAAATTCAAACTCAACAAGATGTCAACAAGAATGCTTAGTGAATGCTTAAGACCAAGGGTCAGCAGCAGCCTGGAACAGCATAAGTAGAAATGAGAACTTGTACAACCACCTTGCAAACTACTAGAAAGCTGATCATATCTATGATGACACAGCAATCTGCACTCATGACAACATTACTTAATCCCTTTTACCAAAGAAGTCAATTTCTGAGGATGTCCCCAAAAGACAGCTTTTCTACACATGAACAAGAGTATTTGCAGACTAGCTTAGTGTGGTGGTACAAACCTTTAATCCCAACATAAAAGCAGGTGGATCTCTATGAATATGAGGACATTTCAGTTTACATAACAAGTTCCGGGCTGACCCAGGATCTAAAAAGTGAACTATTACTAATAGGCCAAATCTGAAAAATACCCAAGGGAAACAGATGAATTTATTATCAACCATGATGAAAGGCAACCTATAAACTCACATAACTACGCAGCTAAGTCAGAATGGGTGGAAGAAACAATCTTACAAAAGACTACAAGTCAGGTGCTTCTTCGCCTTGGAGAATATTTGGGGAAGAAAACAAACAGATTGCCGAGGCTTGCCAGCATTCGATTTCCAAACATGGAGTGATTTCACATACGAATGTGTTTTGCAATAAATAAGTTATGTGCTCATGATTAATATTCTCCACATATTGTTTCATAATATAGTTTATTCTAATAAGATTAAGATCACTCTATTTCTTTATTGGGAACAACACACAGAGCTAATTTGTTTTTGTTCAGGGTGTGGGCAGGAGAGGGGTTTTCTTAACTAGTTAAACATGTCTGTGTGCTACAAGAACTGAGGCTGTATTTGGTTTAACAGACTCTTGTTGATATTAACTAGCAATGCATTTAGACTGTTCTATAAAATAGGTTCTAGGGCTAATCAAATAGTTCATCACCATCCATCCTCAGAAGAGCCTGTACCATCACACAGCCTGTACCCTCCAGAAAAAAAATCCCTTTCATATGTGAAAGTAATGACATGGAGGCAATCAAACACCCTGATATTATGAAAATCAATGAAGATCCACTGTGTACATGATTGCGTCTCTCATATAGTGAGATAGAGAGGGTTTCTCACACCCATGGTTTAGATGTCCCAGTATACAAATAGGCCATGATTTTAAGAGTTCAGGACATACTCAGAATGAAGACTTGAATTCTATCACCATGATTTGCTTTCATGGTAGCCTTGGTTTAAAAGAAAAGGTCTCATCCCTCTGAGCTTTGTCCTTCAACTGAACAATGAAGAGAGCAACACCCATATCCTTTAGCTGTGGGTACAGTTAAGTACCTCTCCCTGATGTGAAAAGACTCACAAGTATCTGTCATACAGTACGAGCTTAATAAACAGCCTGTATCAATGCCCTCTAGTGTGGGAAGAACAAAGACAAATGACACTGTGAAGAAGGGCCATGACCTACTTCTCTTGGCAATGCAACAGCACTGAATGATTCCCGTTTATCTGCTTGGGATTCATCCAGTATTGTGCCTGGCCTTACGTTTCCTGAAAGGTGATAACTAAAACATCGTTCTTTCAGGGCTCTTACCATTGCTGAAATCCACCCAACACTCTCACTAAAAAAGCTAAACCACCATCTTGATGCAGGAACTCAGATTCTTCCATCTCAGGAACTCTACCAGTTTCATAAGCAAGTGACTTTACTTTACAAACATCTGTACATACTCCAAGCATAGACAGAAAGGTACAAGTACACACACAGGTAATGTGTGAGATCATGAACCAAATGATGAGGGAAAATCCATGTAGTTAAAACTCAGACTTCACCAGTAAAGGGCAGTCACTAAGCGCCTTAAGCTTCATGCTTTATTTCCTGTGCAATCAGCTCTTCCATGTGGTATAAATGTGAACACGTTTCTCTTGCTCTTACAAGCTCTTTTCTACCATGACCCACTGTAGGCTGTATGTTTGCCACAGGCCTTTGTCTGTCTACCCCTGATGTAGATGGGAGAGCCAAAAAATAAAAATAAGGATCTACCTCTAACTCCTCCAGGCTTAAGTTTTTCATTGCCCTATGACATACGCTCAGATAAATAAATCCAAACCAATTTGAGGCCCAGGTGTTGGTGGGTCTTTCTTAGAGACCTGGACCAATTAAGGATGTGGTTCTCTGTGACCTGTGTGTATGGCAAGCCCACAAGACTGGAGTGTGCTTTCCGTTCATCTTCAAGCTTTCTCACACCGATGCCCTTTCTGTCAGCAAAACTTGGGCTGTCAGCATTTCCATTATGAAGGCTGCTTCACAGGTTATAAATCTGCCAAAGACAGACAAACCGCTTAGCAGAGCAGTTCATAGATCAAGACATTCTCAAGGATGAGCCAGCTGGCTCAATAAAATTAAGTTCACGCTGAAAGGTGGACCCCAAAGTTGTTCTTGCAAAGTTCCTATGGAAGGAGGCGGGAGCCAAAAATATTCTCCTGTATTTTAATTTAGCAAATATTAACTCAGCAGCTAATCTAGGTAGACTCATTTGGCTTATCTGTCCCATTATTCTTAGAAATGTTTCTCTCTCCTCTTCCAGTGAGTCTGTCGGCCAAGGGCCTGGACTGCCCTTCCCCATGAGCACAGAGTTCTCCAAATTAGGACTGTCCAAGACTTCTCTTCTTCAAGACCTTTCTGATTACAGAGCAGGAGTCTCTCTCTCTCTCTCTCTCTCTCTCTCTCTCTCTCTCTCTCTCTCTCTCTCTCTCTCTCTCCTTGTTCTTTACAGAGGGTAGGCCTGGAGCATCAGCATATGGTGACCTTCCAGGATCTATAAGACCCAGTGGGTGACATCGGTGACATCCTGCAGCCAAATGGCAACCCAGGAAGAGTCTGAGGGTGCATCTGTAGCTTTGAAAGTCATTGGTGCATTTCAAAGAACAGTGTGAGTGAACTTCAGGATTCTGCTGTTCTCAGGAATATAGGTTGAAAGTGAAAAGAAACAACTAGAAAATGAAAGTATCCAACAGGTACCCCAAAACAACTCAATGTGTATCCCTGTGTCTATGCTGGCTTGTGTTCTAGGGACACAAATGAGAGGAGAGCTGGGTTATATTGATGACATAGAAACTCAGAAAACTTGGTAACAGTGCTTGCTGTCTTCTTAATATTTAGTGCAATATGATAAGGCTTTATAGTTCTTCCTGGAAATGTCTATGGAGTCCCCTGGACCAACAGTATCACTTTGCTTTTCAGCTTTGCCATCCATTCTGGACTGCCAGAGCCTGGATGAAGTCTGTTTGTGACATATTAACTTAGCATTTATAAATATCACATTTTTTCAACCGTGCAATGAACTTCTTATAAATAAAGGTTCTGTTGCAGATCCTCAATTCCTCTACAGCAGAACCATGTGTCTATTATTGAAATCTCACTGCACTTATTTTGACTATTTGTTATAATAGTAGCCTGCTCCATGGCTAGTTACAAGAACCAGACCAAGGATGCTACCATTGGAGTTATTGTGGTAGTGGACATGATATGAAAGCTGGGCAAGATGGTGTCAGTCCACACATATTTTATACACTGGTTAATTTAGGCTAACCTTCTAGAACAAGGAGTCAAAAATGTCAGGTGTAATGTGTACTCTTTCCCGCCAGCCACATGGATCCCAAATGAACACACAGCCACTATATTAATTATGAAACTGTTGACCAGTGACTAGTGTTTCTTATTGGCTAGCTCCATCTTAAACATTAATTCTTTTCTATCAATCTAAGTATTTCCATGTGGTCTTGGCTTACCAAATCTGCAACTCCTTTGCCTGCTACATGATGACAGCTGGCTCAGCTTCTCTGCAGAGAAGAGTAAAGGATGATTTCCTATTTCTCCCTGCTTATATTCTGATTCTGCCAGCTATGTCATTTCCTGACCATCTCTACAAACCTCCAGACATCTCTGATTAGCTAGTGGCAGTATTGGCCATGCTACATCACTTTGTGCCTGGCCAATCAGTGTTTTATTGATCAACCAATAAGACAAACATACATACAGAAAAACATTTCCCATCAGTTAAGTGGTACAGACAAAATTGAACCTTATTTTAATGTTCACCAAATGTTCCAAAGCAGATGTTCCAGATTAACTATGACTCATTTCTTTGTAGTGACTCAGGTTATACACTTCTTCTCCCCATGGCTATGGAATCCCTTAACTCTCACCACCATCTAACTGTCTTAATTTGGGTTTCCATTACTGTGAAGAGACACTATGACCAAGGCAATTCTTTTAAAAGAAACATTTAATTGAGACTGTCTTACAGTTTAGTCCATTATCACCATGGTAGGAAACATGGCAATATGCAGGCAGACATGGTGCTATAAAAGGAATTGAGTGCTGAAGAAGGAGGTAAGCACTCTACATCTTGATTTGCAGACCACAGGAAGTGAACTCTGTCCTACACTGGGCATAGCTTAAGCATATGAGACCTCAAAGCCCACCCCCACAGAGACACAGAGACCTCCTCCAACAAGGCCATACCTTTTGATAGTGCCACTCCCTACACGCCAAGCATTCAAACACATGATTCTACTGGGGCCATACCTACCACACTCAAACTATCACACTCTCGATCCCCTTAAGTCAACCCACAAAATAAAACCACTGTATAGGGGCCCCATAGTCTCAAGAGATTCCCTTCCAATGCAAGATGGCTCATGTCACATTTTTGGTACCACAAATATAACACTCACAGGCATACTAAGAAATATGATCTCCCAATATTCCTAACCCAAATTCAATCATTCTATAAGGAAAGAGTAGATGTAGATTGATAGCTAGTGGATCTATTATCAGCTTATCAACCTCAATTAAGAACATCCCAGCAGAAAAACGATAGACAAGAGCCTTGTGTATTCTATATCCCCTTTCTTCCATTAGCCAGCCTTTTCTCCTACAATCCAAGATACTTTTTTTCTCCATACGCCCTTCTGAGCTCTGTCAATTTCTCCTTCTTTCTTGTATTTACAAAAAGGTATATTTCAATAACCTCTCCATCATATTGGTCATATTTCTTAGAATTTTACAAACTAATTTATTAACTCTACAAGCAAAGCATAATCTTCAAGGCAGTTCAAACATTATAGGACTATGCACAGGAATTCTTAGCACACACTTTTTGAAAACTATTTTCCTAATTCCTTATCTCTTTTAACATATTGCAAACTCCTTCACAATCTTTAACTTTTATTGATAGTCTCATGCACACCTCTGAATCACCACAACCCAGCACCACAAATGTCCTTTACTGACAGAATTGTTTTATGTTCCTAGTTACCCCAGACTGAAGAAACACTACATGCATATTTATTAAGCACACATTAAGAGTCCATTAGGTGCTCAGCAACAGGAAATATGCTGGCAATTTGGGAATGAAAAGGATGAAGTTGAAGATATGCATCATCTAGAAGTGGAAATATCCAAAACAGGTATTTACATCCCCTTGCATTCACAGAGTGTTGAACGATGCTCTGTAAAATATAAAAGCATGAAGCTGTCAGCTTAGCAGGAAGGTGCCAGGAAGACATGCTTTGCCAGCATTTGTGGAGTTCCCATTCTGTACTCAGTGATGGGCAGGCAAAGGCTACAGGAAAAATATAATGTTCTGTCCTTGAGCTTCTCATTCCCAACCACAGAGCAATGATGTTTTTCAAAGGCTGCAGAGAGTGCTATAACATAATACAAAAGGGTGTACTGGTATTAAAGATGAGTAAAGCCTCCAACAGAAGGTCAAGCCTTAGTCTGGTGCTTAAAATTTTGTTTTGATTAGAATAGGTGTTGTCTAATTCTGTACAGCTAGCTTATAAGCAAAAGAAAAAATTAAGAGAGAACAGTGAAGAATATAGTTATGGTGTGGCTGAAATAGAGATAGATAGATAGATAGATAGATAGATAGATAGATAGATAGATAGAAAGAAAATAGATGATAGGAGATGAATAGATGATAGATAGATAGATAGATAGATAGATAGATAGATAGATAGATAGATAGAAGGTAGATAAGATTGATAATTTCTGAAGTGAAAAGAATTAGAAAACAGTGGAAGACATTTGAGGAGAGGATTTACAAAGGACTTATAGAATGGCTATAGGAGAGCTGTAGTAGGCTTTAAAAAGGGCTGTAGGGAAGCTGAAGGAAAGATGTAGGAGGACTGTAGGAGAGGGTGTAGAGCATCTGTAGAAGGATTGCAGCTTAAGCTCTAACAGCTCACAACTTTCTGTAACTTCAGGATCCAGCACCCTCTCACAGACATACATATAGGCAAAACACCAATAAAAAAATTAAGTCTATAAACAAGATACACTGAACCTGATAGAAGAGAAAGTGAGGAGCAGTCTTGAACTGAATGGCACAGAAAGACTTTCTGAACAAAACACCATTAGCACAGGCACTAAGATCAACAATTAACAAAGGTGACCACATGAATCTGAAAAGCTTCTGTATGACAAAGAATACTGTCAATGGGAGAAAGTGGCAGCCTATAGAATGGGAAGAGATTTTTACCAACTCCATATCCAATAGAGGGCTAATGTCCAAAGTACATACAGAATTCAAAAAACTATATATCAAGAAAAGAAATGACCCACTTTAAAAATGGGGTACAGACCTAATTAGAGAATTCTCAATAGAAGAAACTCAAATTACTAAGAAACTCTTAAAGAAATGTTCAGGGAAAGGCAAATCAAAACTACTTTGAAATTTTATCTGTCAGAATGGCTAAGATCAAGTGACAGTTCATGTTGATGAGGATGTGAAGACAAGCATTCATCCTTTGCCTGTTAGAGTGCAAACTTCTCCAGTCACTATGGAAATCAGTGTGGTGGTTCCTCTGAAAGATGGGACTCCATCTACCTCATCATCCAACTATACCACTCTTGTACATATACCCAAAGGATGCTTAATTCTACCACAGAGAAACTTGCTCAACCATGTTCATGGCTGCTCTATTCACCACAGCCCAAAATTGTAAACAACCTAGATGTCCCTCAACTGAAGAACAGATGAAGAAAATGTGGTACATTTACACAATGGAGTATTACTCAGTCATTAAAACAATGACATCATGAAAGTTGCTTGCAAATGGATGAAACTAGAAGAAAATCAACCTGAGTGAGGTATTCACTCATGTGTGGACTATTGCATGTAGAAAATCAGGATACTTGACCAGTAAGATGAAGTGGACTTAATTAGGAGAAAATAACTAACACAGGAAATGAGTAACGGTCTCGGGATCCCACTCCAAGCATACAGACCTGCCACCCAGGTGCTCTCCATGACCCAATTTAATCCTTTTAACCAGTCCCATCCGAACCTGTGACCACACCCAAGTGGGCGTGGTCAGTGCTACAGGTGCTGGGGGGTTGGTGGTGAATGTCTCACTACAGTAGATATTAGCTGTTAAGTCAATGATAGTCAAGCTACAATCCACAGAACCACAGACAATAAGAAACTAAAGGGAAAAGATGGTTCTCATTAGAAAAGAGAAAGAGAATAGATAGTGATGAGTGGGGGTGTGATAGGAGAATCAAGTGGGGAGGGAGAAAGGTGAAAGGGTTGTGGGATACAGCTGAAGTTAAAGGCCAATTGAAGGTGGTGTGATCTAATGAACTAGAAACTTCCTAAATTATTTACATATTATATGAAGGTGATCTAAATGAAATTGCCAAATAATTGAGAGAGGCAAAGTCCCAACTGGTCATCTCTTGTCACCAAATGAAGCTTTCAATCACAGGATGGATTACATCTAATTGAGTTGTTGGCCAAAGGAGCCCCATGGGAACCCCCAAATAACCAGGCTGTTGTCATAATTATAGTTTGCACTCCACAAACTGACAGCAAGTCCCCATTTCTGAAGAAAACAACTATACAATTCATTGAAAGTGGAGAATTGAGCTGGTACCTACATAAAGAGAGCCTTCACCTCTACTGCACTTCAGTGTAAACACCAAGCCAAGTCACAAGAGCTTTTTCTACAATGATGAAAAAACAAGCTTTTTCTATAAGATATTCTAGGGCAATGATAGCACAAAGTTTGTGTTAGTAAGCAACCTATATCTGATTTGACATAAGGATCACTACATTGCTTGCGTAACCAAGAACCTGAGACCTGAGAGCTCAGAGACATAGGGTAAAACTAAATAATACTGGTCTAAAAAAAAAAGAAAGAAAAAAATGTAGTGATAAAATGACTTCTTATATTATTCTCTGTACTCATAGATCAATGTCTTGTTCAGCCATCATCAGAAAAGCTTCCTCCTATAAGAGATGAGAACAAATATTGATACCCACAGCCAGCCATTATGCAGAGAGTGAGAGACTTTGAAACATTAAACTCTAAATTGGATGTGTCCATTGAATCTCCCCTCAGAGCTCAGGGAATCCCATGGAAGAGTCAGAGAGCACGTAAGAGGACAAAGACCTGTAGATCATCTGAGCAAAGCTCACAGAACTCACAGAGGCTGAAGCAGCGGGCACCTGCACCAGGGCCTCTGCATCTGTCTTACAGCTTCCAGTTTAGTATTTTTAAGGGATTCCTCGGGGTGTGAACAAGTGGCTCTCTGATTCTTGTGCCTTTTCTTGGTCTCTTTTCCTTCTGTTAGTTTATTTGTCCAACTTTGAGGTTATAGCTTTTTAAAATTATTATATTTTATTTTGTTATATTTTTATGAATGAATGAAAGGGTGAATGAAAACCTATCCACCAGGGTAAAAGTTAATGGCTGATTTATCATTTAAACCTACCTGTGGGGAGAGGGAAAATCAGCTTTCTCCAGTGGAGTGACACTGGGTATATCAACCACTCCAGGGAAGACCTCATGTTCAGGAGTAATTAAACAAAACATAGTGGACTCCACAGTTTTTATTTGGTTACAGTTTGATAAGATACTTGGGGGAGGGGGTATTTTGTTGTTATATTGGGTTTTAGTTTGTTTTTTTGTATTGTTTTGTTTTTTGTTTAGAAAGAACTTAAATTGGGTAGGTCAAGAATAGAAGACGGTTTGGAAGGACCAAGGGAAGGAGAAGAATATGATCATAATATATTTAAATTTAAAAATTGTTTTACATAATAAAAATAAAATAAAAAGGAGGGAAAGAGTCTTGAGAGGGGTCATAGGAGAGTTTTTGGTGATTCAGTGCCCTTTGAGCTGCCCAGTTACCTGTGATACTTAACTCACACTTCTGGAAATGACCCCAACAAACCCACTGGCTCACTAAGAGAGACGCGGTCAGGATCATTGTCATCTATGTCCTCCCTGGGTGAACAGATGCTCACTTACATACCCAGGAGAAGTGACACAACAGCTGTCCACTTGCTATTGGACCTAGAATAAAGTGACACACTGTGCTGTGAACAAAACAAACTCATGACGTTCAGCCTGGAAGCAAGACATAGATGCAAGAACTAGGGCCCCAGAATCCCCCTTGAAGATTCAAGCATGCTCAGTGGGCCTTAACAAGGTCCCACCTACAGAAGTTCTTCCCTGTAAAACTTCTGCATCAGTAGAGGTGAGCATCGAGCTGGGGCTGCTTGCTCAGTGTCTGGAACCAACAGTCTTCCATGGAAGTCTGTCACTGCCTCCCACACACGTTCTGCCTCCACAAAACCAGCTTTTTCCTCTGGATTCTTTTTATTATCCAGAGCACACCAGGATAATAAACACGGCCCCAAACAACCTTCAGCAGTGGGGCAAACAAGAGAGGAAGCTCTGCCCTTACCCAGTGCCCACACCAGGCTCCTGCAAAGCAGCGATCTCTGAGTGATGTTGTCACTCCTGGAAAACAGCTTTAACCAGAGCTTTTAAGGACATAAGCTCTAGTGTGACTAATTGATGTCAGTTTTCTCTCTGGCCCTCCAGGCCTACAATGTGGATCTCTATATTGATTCACACCTAAAATAAACAGCAGGGATCATATGGCAGTGTCTGTACCAGCAAGGTTCTGCTGGATGAGATGAAGTGTAGAATCAGGTGAGCAACAAGCTGCCCTCCACAGGCATCAAGTGGAAGCAAAAACAGCCCCTTTACCAGAGGTACAGGGCTCACAGCAGCATTTTTCTCTATCTAGCTTTTCTGTCCCTTGAAACTCATATGTCTCTTTAAAAATAAGAATCATTTCACGTTCTTATTTGAAAACTGGGAAACTAGTCAAATTGTATCAAAAAGATATTAAAGTAATTTAGTTGTAAACTGTGGTTAAGAGAAAACATACAACTCCAGAAGTATCTTTAGATATCTAAAGATTGCTTCTTCTAGACTTTACTAAATTCTGCTGTATATATTTTGCGTTTGGCTTCCCTGTTAGATGAAGTCAACAAAATCTGGATATTGTAACCTCAAACTTTTCAAGCAGCATTAGACGCAGAATTCACTTCCTGTATAAATTAAACAGTACAGAAATAAATTCCAGGAAAGAAATTCTGATATCAAAGTTATGTAAATTATCTTTTGCCTCAGTGTTGAAGCCCATTTGGTGTTAATGAGTTCAGGGCTTAATACTACTTACAGGAGTCAACTTACATATCTTTGAATCCTACTTATGCATTTCAGTTGTTTGAGAATGAGATGGTATCTGAAAAATAATTTCTTGAATTCATACAGTTAAATGTAATGAAGGAAGCATGATGTGAGATGTTTCTCGTAATTCCTCACATGCTGTGGACATCCAAGATCAGAGTTCCAAAACTAACTCAGTCATTGTCAGACAAGCACCCTATGTGTCTATGGGTCACCAGGGCACCACACTGCACAGGGAAGTGCTTGGGTGAGCCCAGGGACGAGCTCTGAGCTGCAGTAGAAACTTACCTACAATGGCAATGATAAAGCTTTAAAACACAAAGAAGCTGAAGAACATGAATTCTCAGTCTCGTCTGTCAGGAGTCAAAGACCATACAGTAGTCCCTTCTGTATTGCAGAGCCATCTCTACTGGCTGGGCTCTGTTTCCCATTGTCATTCCCACTACTTACTGTCACCCTAACACTGAAACACCATTGAACATAATGAACACTGGTGAGTTTGTCAAGCCCAAGCTCGATTAGATTTTGCTGTGTAACTGCCATATTACAACCTAGCGGCATCAAAGGACCTTTATTAAGACTCATAAAATCACATAAAGGACCCACATTAAGTATGGTAGCACACTGGTCCACACTGCCTGGGCCTCACCCAGCAGCCCGTTGGGCTCCCGTATATGACTTTGGGCAGTGTTACTAAACAGAGTGAAGAGTACAAGGACATGGGAACTCACACTTTGTCACTTTACTGCATTCTGTTTCTGAAAGGAAGTTCCAAATCCAGCCCAAGTTCAAGATTTGGGGGAACAGATTTACCTGTATCAGAGAAGCTGCAAAGTCATTTAAAAGAGAAGGGATATAAATCACACTGGTCAGTAAAGTTAGCTAGGCTCACACTGTGTTTCAGAGTTCAGTTGCCAGACACGCCTTCCCTCATCACACACTCTGGAAGTTCATACCAAAGAAGGAGAGTTTGGAGGGCAGCTTTTGTTGAAAAGTAATTTAGGCAGCCTCTGGCCCGGAATGCATCTACTGAACTGGAAGATTCAGTAGCGACAAAAATAAAACATTTGACAGACAAATAAATGCTTGGCTCCTTCTAATCTAGGGGGCTGGAAAGGAGTTAAACTGTCAGGAAAGGTCAGTGTGAGGACACATACCCACAGAGTCTGTGCCAAATGCCACCAGCTCCCAGTCAGGCTCTGAGCCCGCAGTGCAAGCAAGATACAGTGGCAGAAATCTGGAAGGCCAAACCCAAAGTGCCTAAGCTTTAGCAAAGTTCAAAAGTCCTTCTAAACAATGAAGTACTGGCACTCACTCTCATTTCCAATAGCTTGTCAACAGTGTCTGGACATGCAGCAATGGAAATAAACAACCCCTGGTGCTTAAGGATACAGTCCTAAGCTGTGCACTGGCCGGTCCTCTTCTCCTTTCACTTTCTTCAGCCTGGGAGACTTGGTCAGGTAGAGCGTCACAGAAATGACTGTTGGGGGAGCTCCACACACATCAAACAAGAGTGTCTAACTGCACGAAGAGGGTAGCATCATTAGGTCCTTTTAAGACATTAAAAGCATTAGGTTTAGAATGGAAGAGCCCTAATCTCATCAGTGATCTCATCTTTTTGGCTGAATTTGGATCCCAGCTGCTTACCAGGGCTCCTGACAATTCGGAGACAAAGGGAAGGCCTTTGATTGGGTTCAGGGCTTGGATCTGAGTGTCCATCACCAACAGGCTGTGCTGAGCTGCCAAGTTGATGTCCCAGATTAACAACAGACACCGGGCCCTATTCTGGCAATGGCTTTCGTACATCACCTAAAAGGGAATCCAGTCAGACCATCCATCCACTCACTTCCAGCATGCTTAACTAAGCAGCTATCAAAGAGCAGATGTCACAAGAGTCCAGGACACAGCAGTAAATAGTCTCAGTCGCCACAGAATTCATGACCCTTCTGCCACAGACTGACGTTGGCCTGGGAAGAAGCCTGAGCAGTGAAGAAGGAAAGTAAGAGGTTTTGATGGTCACCTTCTCTCTCTTTCCTCTTAGGCTTGCTCTTCCTTCACGAGTCTCCATGCTGAGTGCTTTACATTCACAGTTCTTCATCCTGTGTTGATAACCTTCACTAAAGTAATAAAATTGCCTACAGGAAGGCTTTCCAACTGCAACCCATCCTTTTTCTATAGCTTCATGTCTTCCTCAGGTTTTGTGTTAAGTCTAGAGGAAATAAGGCTGGGTAACCCTTCCAGAACACAGAGCTGGAGACATGGCTTCTTGTAGAAGGATTTACTAGAAATACTGCTCCAGAGAGCAGTATGAGACAGTGTGTTAATGTTAACGGGCTGGTTACCTATGTGGGCAGCTTAAACTCACCCTTGCTAAGGGATCCCTCAGGAGCTGGGGGCAGGGGGAGTGACACAGGGTGGACAACTCGACTGTGTGGGTTGTGAGTCACATGAGTCTTAGCTAAAGCAAGAAACATGAGACACTTATACACCAGCTCCCATCAGGCTCTTTGATAATCTGTAACCCACAAGAAATTAACTTCCTACCAATTCTGGATTTTGTCTGTTTGTACTGGTCATCTTTTAAAAAGAGCCTTCTACTGCAGCAAAGCAGAAATACACTATCCTGGATGAGGGATGCTGGTAACTGTCCAGGCTGTGTATGTTAAGACTACATGACCACCAGGATGCAATTTGTACATCAAAAGCATTTGATAGAAGTCCTCTCAGTGTCTTCCAAACAGGATTACAGATGCTATGTAACACAAACAGCCCATCTTACTCTGCCTGCTAGAATTGACTTAATCAGGACATTGTCCAGACAATCTACAACTTCTGACTTGGGAATGACAAACAGGATTTTTTAAATTTTTATTTTCAAATTACTTCTGATTCATAAGGGCCTGGTCTTCATAATGACCCAGAAAAAAAATCAACAGCTAATATTTTCCTACCCTCTAATCCATTAATCAAAACTAGAGATAATTATCAAGTTGTAGTTTATCCTAAAATAGCCAAGATGGCAATTCTAGCAATAGAATGCTTGTTTATCCTTCAAGCCAAAATCCCCCTTGGAAATCAGCTTCCAGAAGTGTCCTGTGGCCATGCTCTCATCTGCAGATAAATCTACTTGTTTTTCTCTACTCTGTACCAGCTACTTACTGCAGTCATCTATCCAATTGCTTTTGTCTCTGTTCTCTTCCTACAATTTTGAAACAATCTTGAGACTTTTAAGACCACAGAAAGTCCAACCAAAAATATTAACAGAGTTCACTTCTCTGTTTGTTTTTTGCTTTGGAAAAATAAAAAAAAAAAACCAAGCAAACAAAAAAAGGGAAGACATTTCTGAGTGTAACTATGCATTTAAAAGGTTTTCAAGAGATATTTATTTTTATCATCTTTCCAGTCTGTGGCCAACTCTTACTCAGCAAATTTATACTTTAGTTCACAGTACCAAAAAACCTAACTTCATTTGCTTTGTCTAAAGCAGCTGTACATAGGTACACATGGTTGCACAAAGGATACGATAACCTAAAAATGTGAATTTATTGCAGACAGTCAGAGAAAATATTTTCCTACTCCCCAAAAGGGAGACATGCAGTTGATAGATCTGCCATTGCTTTCCCTGTGAGTAAAATATATGCATTTCTGTTCTCAACCATTTCTGTCCAATAGCATGATGACTTAAGATCCCCACCAGGAAAGACACCCACACCACAGTCTGCAGCTCCTGACTTGTAATGATTACTTCTTGTCGCTCCCTTTGATGTTTTTTGAAAACTACTTCAAGGCCAGAGAGCATCCTACAACATCCCCCCAGTGTTTACAGAGGTTTACTGGGTCTCTCGCTTCCTCCTTTGATACAAGAAAGATTCTACCACCAAAGCAGGAGGATTGCAGAACTACTTCCTATGAAATTATTAATAACAAAGCTCTCGGTAAAGTCAGCAATCAAGTTTGAGAGCTTTCTGCAAGCCTCTAGTACATTTGCTCAACTGTAGCAAAAAAAAATTTGCAAGCAACCAGGAAAACAACCCATTAAAATAGTCAAAAAAGACTAACTAGTTTTACTTTGAAGTAAGCTAGTAAGAAGCAGATGGTGCTGTTTCATTATGTGCATGAAAATTCCACACATCATTAAAGAAGATGGGTTTGGATTTTCTGATGATAAGGAAGGTTCCATTGTTACTAGAACCCATTGTTTTTCACCATGGAAGTAAAATGGGTGTTTTCATGACCATTGCAAAAATAGGAATCGACAGTCTGTATTCTGCAGGACCCACTAAGGTGTGGGGGTCCATTACTTCTCAACTCTCACATCCTAGCTGGAGTTTACACTGTGCACAAACGCATGCCACTCACTCCCCCAAAAAACAAAGCTTTCTGCTTTTTAAGATAAAGCCTCTTGGTAACCAGGCTGGCATTGAACTCATTATCATCTTGCCTCACCTTCCCACACTCTGAAATCAGAGTCATGTACCACAGCACATAGTTTCAATGAAGAAATGAAGAAAAACGCACCTAACCCCATCAGTGGAGACCACTTCCCAGTGTATGTGAAAAATGATATTTGGGTAATATCCTTCTCTGCATTTTCACATATATATATATATATATATATATATATATATATATATGATTTAAGAATCAAAGACCATGCAAGATCATGTTCCAATGACCTAGAAATTAAGCACTGTGAAACACCAAGGAAAGGCGTGAAAGTTAATACAGTCAACCTGACATACCTTTGGGCATGCCTTTGAGGGATTACTTTGGTTAGCTTAATTGTGGTGTGAAGACCCACCATAAAAGGAGGCGGCACCATCTCCTGGTGTCTTAGTGCTCTATTGCTCTTATAAAGGAAGACATTTAATTGGGATTGCATACAGGTTCAGAGATTTAGTACATTATCATCATGGCTGTGCTCATGCAGAGGTAGCTGAGAGTTCTGCATCTGGATCAGCAGGCAGCAGGAAGATAGAGACACTGGGTCTTCTGGGGCACTTGAAACTTCAAAGCCAGTGACATACTTTCTCTACCAAGGACACACTTACTACAATGAGGCATACCTCAGAATAGTGCCACTTCCCATAAGCCTATGGGGGCCACTTTCATTCAAACCTCCACACCCGAGATGGGATTCCAGGACTACACAAAGTCGTCCATTCTGGAATTCCTATCAAAAATTGTGAGACAAAAGAAACTCCTTTCTTCCTTCCTTCCTTCCTTCCTTCCTTCCTTCCTTCCTTCCTTCCTTGCTTGCTTGACAGTTTTGAACAAGAATCATGTCACAGAAACAAATACAAAAGGATTATCTGGCCTTTCAATGAACATGATACACTTCTTAGAATGAAAAGGTGCTCAGCAAAGCTGGGGGCAGAGTACAGGAGCCAGGTGTCACTTAAGGCATATAGAGCTTCATTTTAAAATTATGAAATGGACTGCCTCATATACAGAAAATATCCAAGAGACCGCCTTCAAATATGTCAAGATCCAGGCATTCGACAGATCATCACCAGCGTATTCAGTTCCCTCCAAGCTTGCTTCCCTTCTATAGACTCTGTACAGAGGCCAGTTTTGAGCATGAGATGGCTTGAAGCATCACTGGGCTTATCTGTAGGCTAGTGATGAGCTTCTCTTAAGAACTCCAGTGACAAGAACTCGTTCTTACTTTCTCACAGTTCTGAAAAAACCCTGAAATTCAGATACATGCCTAACTGAATCACCCAAACCCATTACAATGGTGAAATGGATTTGGCACTGATTGGTCAGTCATAGTTTCCAAGTCTACTTCAAAGGTAGAGTCAGGGGCTGACTCATTAGCTCAGCAAGTGAAGGTGCTTGCCCCTGAGTCTGAAGACTTGAATTCACTCTCTGCAATCTGCACAGTGGAAGGAAAGAATCAACTACTGCTACTTGTCCTCTGACCCCCACATACATGCCATAGCTATACACACACACACACACACACACACACACACACACACACACACACACACACACACACTAAATAAGTGAATAAGTAAATAGTCATCCTCTAACAAACCACATGGAGGGGGAAAGGGGAGGTGTGAACCATGTCCAGAAACAAAAACTCTAAAAGGAATTCTGTGTTATTTTGGCTGAGAATGGTCCACATAGTCTCATGTGTTTGAAATGCTTGGTCCCTAGATTGTAGAACTGTTTTGGGGAAGGTTAGCAGGTGTGGCCTGGTTGGAGGAGGTGTGTCACTGGGGATGAGCTTTGAGGTTTCAAAAGTCCATGGCAGACCCAGTCTGTCTCTTTCCCCTCTCTCCTCCCTTCCTTCAACTTAGCTGCCACCCCAATGTCATGCCTGCCCACTGCAGTGTTTCCTGCTGTGATGTCATGGACTCACCTCTTAAACCGTAAGCAAATCCCCAATAGAATGCTTTATTTTATAAGTGCATTGGTCTTGAGGTCTCTTCATGTCAATACAAAAGTAACTAAGACAGATTCCCAAAACAAACAATGACGGAATGACACACTCAAGGTATGTGACCACTTCAAAGATGCTTGGGGGTCTGTGGTACTTCCACAGGGCCAGGGAAAAACAGAAAATCAGGAGGCCACAACCAGGCTTCAGGGATAATGTAGGAAGTTTCATAGCATATTATCTAGGTCAGAATATCGGAATTCCTCAGACTTTTAATACACGTCTTTCTAATAACAAGAAATATATCAGCTTATTTTCTCCAGGGTTTGCAGCTGAAGATAAAAAGAGACCTGCTTGAGCAGAAGTTATTTGAAATTTTGTTTTTCTTGAGTTAGAGTTGCACGTACACCAGGTTGCCCTTGAATATATCCCAAGATGATCCTGAACTTTAATCCTCCTACCTCTACCTTGTGAGTTCTGGAAATGCCAAGTTTGTGTGGTACTAGGGAGGGGACTAACACTTGTACATACTGGACAACCACTCTAGCAACTGAGCTATATCCCCAGCCCAGAAACTTCCATGTTCTGACTTAACGAATTTGTGCTAATTTATTCTAATTTATTCTCTGATCTAGTACAAGATATCTATTTTAGTCTTAGCATTTAGCAGTATTTTTAATTTTTTGTTTGTTTTGTTTTTCAAAACAGGGTGTCTCTGTGTAGCCTTCGCTGTCCTGGAACTCACTCTGTAGACCATGTTGGCCTTAAACTCAGATATTTACCTGCCTCTGCCTCCCGAGTGCTGGAATTAAGGGTGTGCACCACCATCACCAGGCTG
Source organism: Cricetiscus sungorus (assembly GCA_030556225.1). Classification (NCBI taxonomy): domain Eukaryota; kingdom Metazoa; phylum Chordata; class Mammalia; order Rodentia; family Cricetidae; genus Cricetiscus; species Cricetiscus sungorus. The sequence continues at coordinate 1,189,694 of JANBXA010000366.1, forward strand.
TTTTTAATTTATATTGAGAAACCAATACCTCAGAAATTGATGGAAGGAAGGGCTGAGGAGCTAGATAATGGGCCATTCACCTTTCCTTTGGTTTTGATACTAGGGACTTTTTGAGCCCTCTCCATATGCCACGTGAAGTTTACTTTCCTTGAGAAGTTGTGGGAAGGTGATCAGCACCCATTTAAAGAATGGATAATGGCATGGGCATGAATGGGGTTGTCTGGAAGCCAATACTGACTGAGGCAGAGTTTAAGGTACAAAATATTGTTGGGTCCTGGAATTGCACAAATAACAGGGAACAGACCACTGAAGTTCATAAACTTGGAAACAGCTTTAGTAAAAAAAAAAAAAAAAAAGTAAAGAAAAGAAAGGAAAGGAAGGAAGGAAAGAAAGAAAGAAAAAAGAAAAGAAAAGAAGAGAAAAGGAAAGAAAAGAAAAACACTGCAGGGAACAAAAACTAGCTGGCCAGGGCCAGAGAAAATTATCTGGTTCTGTGACCCCCAAGTAAGGGCCTGAATATGCTTTTATAGGACCATGTGCAGTGGGTGCAGGCTTTTCAGCCTCTGAGAAATATGGTGCCTGGAGTTGGGACTTAGGACATTGGGAAAGTGCAGCTCCTAGAAGGGTGCAGCTCTTTGGTTTTAGGACCCCTTGGAGAGTGCATTCCAAGGTTTACAACTTCTGACTACTGGGTGTTAATTTGAGATGTTTACATAGTCATGGGTTCCTTTAAATTACCTTTTCCTTATCTGGGAGAATGAAGGGCAACTGGTTAAAGCAGCTATCAGTCCTAATACACTCAAAAATATGCATATAGGCCATAAGTATACACTTGTTCATATTTTGGGGTTCTTCAATATTTACCCATGAAGGAAAGGGGTGGAAGGAGAGGGACAGCTAAGATGGAGGCCCAACTAAGCCTGGCCAACCCACTGCGCAGTTCTTCAGAGTCACACTGTTGGAAGAAGAAATCTTGCCTCTATCCAGGGTGATGCCTGAGGGAAATGGAAGGAGAGAGAACTGCAGTTGAAGCAGAACAAAGAGGCTGAGGCTCACTGCTGACCACCTGACTGCTGTAGAGAACCGCTTTCCCCTTTAAGGAGGGTATGGATAGCAGAGATCCCTTTGGGGCCAGTGGCAAGCAGAATGGCTTTAGAAGGGTAACTCCAGGGACCACTGGAGAGGAGGAGCATCCCTGGGGAGCTGCACGGGATCTTACTGCTTCCTTTCTCTTAGGCTTTCCTTTTAGGACACAGGCAGATGTGTCCTGTCTTCTGTTGTTTTTTTCCTCCTTGTGCCCACACAGTCTTTGTGGGGGTAAACTGTCATCATTTTCTACAGTTCAGCCAGCATTACCACACAGCACCTCTTGTGTTTGATCTGTCTGGAAACTCTCCATGATATATTATAATAGCTGTAAGTTTCAGATCAACAATTGGTCTGCCCTATCTGATGCAGGCAGGCCCCAGGGCACCCCCAGTCCTCATGTACACACTCCCTCAGAACAGCCCCCTGTGGTTTCTGCCCCCTCATCCACCAAGTACCACCTTCCAGTCAACCACTCTGCCTCCTTTGCTTCTCTTATACTCTCCTTTAGACTTCCCATTCTCACAGCACCAGGTAACAGAGAAAGGAGTTAGATCAATCCATTATTTCTCGAGTTAACTCCTATTCCCTCTTGTCTCCTTCTGGGCTTGCTAGTGTTCTGTCCATTTGATACAAGCTAGAATCATAGGAGAAGAGAGAACCCCAACTCAGAAGATCCATAAGATCAGCTGTATGGTATTTGCTTAATTAGTGATCAAATGAGGGGAGGTCAATCCCACTGCATGGGGCACACACTAAGGGGGGATCATCACTAGCCAGTATGGGTTGTGTTATGCCCAGATCATGTAACCCCAAAAATCCACCACCAAGGAGGTGACACACCAAATGTAAAAAACAAAGGTTTCTTTTATTTCAGGCTGCAGCCTGGATTCTGCCCTTTCAGAAACAAGCAGAATGCTTAGCTGAGGGGAGAAAGTTTTTAAAGGGAAAGTTCAAAAGACTGGAACTCTTGAGATTATAAAGCTTTCATGGTTGCATAGGATGAAACAATAACTGTATGTTTTAGGAAAGATGTGATTAGGCAGGATACTGTAGAGGAAATAAGTTTGTTGATTATCTCCTGGGCCAGGAACTTTCACAACTGCGAATTGATGGCTATCTGATATTCTTTAGGACAGAGAAATGGTGACACAGGGGGCGGGTGTGTTATATGTTCCCAGACCTCTAGTCATGGACCCAGTTCTTTGTTTGGCCTTATCTGTCAGACTGCCTTTTGGGAACTTAGAGGGGCTTAAAAGTTTTCCTTTTTCTATATGGGCAAAGTCTAAGTTATTAGACTCTTATTAATTGTTCTCAGGTTGTCCAGTGAGGCAGAACCTAAAGCCATGTTTGTGTGTGGAGAGACAAGGATGGGCTAGAAGGAGGTAGAGAAGAAGATTTATTTTGAGCCTTAGTTCATAAGATGTAGAAACTGACAAACACAAACTTAGTAGGGCAGGCTCCGAGCCTGAAGAGCTAGAGAAGATCTGAAGTTCGAATCCAAAGGCAATCTGCTAGCACAATACCTCTCCTTGAAGGCAGCTTGTCATATGGCTTTCAGCCAATTAGAAGATACTCTCCTTTCTTAATGTTTGCTTTGTAGAAGTGTGTGTGTGTGTGCATGTGTGTGTTCATATGTGTGAGTGTACATATATGCATGAATGTGCAAATGATATGAAAGCCAGATAATTGTCTCAAGTATCGTACCATTCATTACCTGGAATCTTCAGCACACAGGAAATGTTCCCTCAGTGGAAGGAATGCAATGCTGTGGTCCCCCCAGAAGGCTGAAAGTAGATGCACTCACCAAACCCTCTCCAGACCATTATCAAATTTCTTTTACTCAGCCAATCTATAGAACCTATCAGTTTGGACCTTGCAAAGAGTTTTCATGTGACCAGGTCTGATCTGTACTTAGCTTACTTTAGTCATCAAGATTTCTGTAAGCTCTGTTGTGCGTGTGGAATTGAGTTATTGCCAGAGTAGTTTTCACAAAATTGTGCTGTGTTTAAATATCCTAAAATAAACTACTTGAGGTCAGATTCCAGAAGCTTGAACCAACACTAGCTACTGAGTCCTACTGAGAAGAAGTGCCTTCTTGCCTCCTGTGGCTTGTCACTCTGCTGGCTGTGAAAGTCACAGAGAACCCCTGCAGATACTTACTCAAAGACAAATAGTGGCCAAGCACTAGTCCTCACTTCTACCCTGAATACTGCAGTTCTAACACCAGACCTGCCCAGCATGTGTTTGGGCAGGCATTGGGCAGCAGCATTAGAGCAGATAGTTTATGACCTATTCCATTTGTCTGCAGCCCATCTCATAAGACACTCTGGTGATATGCAGGATAAGTCCCCAAGAGAAGCCGTGTGCTTAATACATTCTTATTGAGCGTCTACTGCATACACCAGGCACTATATACATATTAGAAGTATAGTGATGGAAAGATGAAACAGTTGAGGTGTCTCCCTTGACTTAAATTTACATTTTAATAGGAAACCAGACAATAAACAAACAAATAATAAACCTGTCAGGTGATAGTAAGGGCTATGCAAAAACAGCAGATGACAGTGACAGAAAAACGAAAGCAGGTGTTTCCTCATAGAGGGTAGTCTGAGACAAGTTCCCTGAGAGGCTTCTGGGCATGCTCCTGCATGAAGCAGTATCTGTTTGTGTAGTTGAGGGAAAGCTGCTTCAGAAAGTAGATCCCACAGGTACCCTGCAGTGAAAATAGGCTGGCTATGTTTGAAACACAGCAAGCAGATCTGTGTGGCTGGAGCACAGAGAAGCATGGGAAGAATGAGCTGAGGCTAGAGAAGGCCAGGAGCCAGATGTTGAAGGATATTCCAGCCTGTTCTCAGAAACCGGGCTTGGGTTTTATCTTAAGTGAGGCAGGAAATTAACCCAAACAAAACATTACTGTGTTTTTGAAGGATTGCTTTGGCTGTCGTGTTTAGAGGAAAGTTCTATTAAGAAAGCAAAAATATAAAGTCTAATTGCATGAGACCACTGGGCTCCAGTGAGGAGAGATGAAGTTTGACTTGGGATCTTACCAGCACACAGTAAGAAGCAGTAAAGTATACATATGTTTGGAAAAGCCAACAGCACATACTGATCAAGTGTGAGATGGGAAAGAAAGATGAAGGCAATAATAATGTCAGTTTTGTCAAGAGGCATTGCAATGACAGACTTGCCACCAGCTGGGCTGTGGAAGACTAGTCAGTGAGGAGATTTAGAATTTCCATGTGGAATGTTATACCTGAGATGTCTCTCAGACATCTAACCAATAGGTCAAGAAGATTCAACAAAAAGTCCATATGAGTGGTGCCTGGAAGGTGAGCAGAGAGGATCAAGAGACCGGTTTGCAGGGTAACACGAGACAAAAGAGGTTCTAGAAAGATGGAGTAGTGAACTGCATGGAGCTAATGTGGACTTGGAGTAGGCAGTAAGATGATGAGGACCACGGATTTGATTGCATGGTGGTGATTGGTAACCATGACAACAACAGCTCCAGAAACAGAAACCTGACTGAGGTATATTCTATTAAGACTAGGAGGAAAATAAGACAATTAGACTTGTGTTGGAGAAGTTGGCTCTCGAGGGAGCAGGCAGAAAGGGGAAGCAGCTGAGTTGCAGAGTGGAAGGTAGATAGTGGGTGTGTGGTGAATCGATGTGATCCTTCTCTCAGTGAGACAATAAGAGCTATGAGGGGCTTAGCACTCACTGAGAGTAAAGAAAGGATTATGTTTACAAAGATTCTTTCTCTCATTTCACTCTCGTGCTCTCTCTCTCTCTCTCTCTCTCTCTCTCTCTCTGGGTGTGTGTGTGTGTGTGTGTGTGTGTCTGTCTGTCTGTCTCCCTGTCTCTCTGTCTTTCTCTGTGTGCCTCTCTGTGTATGTGTCTCTCTCTCTCCCCCCCCCTCTCTCTCTCTCTCTCTCTCTCTCTCTCTCTCTCTCATTCTGTTATTTTCTCCCTTAATAAGAAAACCACTTCCCAGGAGGGGTTCTGTTACACTGAAGAATCACATTTGCCGACATCTCTTGCAATGACTCCATCTTGTAGGGATTGTTACCCGGCACACACCACTGTCACTGTGTCCCGGGCTTGAGTCAACATGAAGTCTCTCATCGATGCTAACAGTATATTCGAATCCTTCTGAAGCATGGCCACTTTGCAAAGCAGTGAAATGAAGCAAAGGGCATACAGGGTATACATGCTGTGTTAAAAGGAGGAATGACGGCCCATACACCTGAGGCAGGAGGTTCCTTCCTAGAGTAAAGACTGATGAAGGGATCCCCTTAGGAAGCTGGCCAGATGCACCACTGGGAAAAGCTCAATGGAAGTTTCCTAACTGCTCAAAGACCTCTGTGTGGACCTTAGCACCTTAGCCCCTAAGCTTGCCATCCTTACACACACCATCATGCCACTTGATCTTTGCCCATTCAAGATTTCTATTTATTTCTAGGTCATAAAGGAAAGGATTGAATGGATTCTTAGTGGAGCTGGCTTAATTACAAGTAAGGTCAGAGCCTGCTTTGATGGTGTGAATAGGACATTATTCTTGGTGAAAATACAATAGAAAATTTTGCACTTAAATCGGTATTTTGGATAAGTCAGTCCATTTTTACCTCTGAGGTTCAGGAAGAAGAACATGGAATGTGCTATTACTACAAAATGCAGAGGAGTAATGATGTTGCCTCTTACCTAGCTTTGTCCTTGCTGGTCCCCTGTTTTTCACTGTGGACTGCTGTAATCCTTCAGGCCTTGTATCAGGTCAGGATACACGTAAGGCCAGGTGGTCTGAATTTTAGATAAGGTTATTTTATATCAAAAAACCCATTACAAAGTGAAGACATTATATAATAAGCTCTCTACATGTGGTCTAGTTTAATTTCCCTATGTTACTAAGTTGATTTAGCAGAATATAAGGTGATTTTTCTAGGTTACCAATTTGCTACATTAATGAATAATTTGAGGTTTAGATGAATTGTATGCCTATTGTTACAGAGGAAGCTAAGTAGAGAGTGATGATTATAAGTTCCATTTCTTCTACCCCTTAACTAAGTATGATAAAAAACACTAATTGCTTTCTGTGTACTGTGATGGATTTAAAAAAAGGTTTCATCCCCAGATCAGCTACTTGGCTCTGGGCTAATGCTAATTGGCTGTAAGTGCAGGGGTTGTGTGCTGGGAATTGTTCTCATTTAAATGTTTCTCTGAATACTACATGACTTTGGGGACTAAAGAAAGGAACTTCCAAAAACAGCCTTCAGTTTCCTTAATAGTCAAGGGGGGGGGACTTTTAGTGTTTTAAGACTCACCTGCTTATACAGACCAAGTAGGACATCTTTGCGATTTTGCTATTTATCCCAGTGCCATGCAGCCCTACAAAATAATCAAGAAGTTCAAATATTTACTAAACACAAGCATACTCAAACAGTATGGTAATAGCAAAGGAGAAAGAAGAAAGAGAAGCAGGGGAGGGAAAGAGGAGAAACGAAATCTAGAACATTCTCAGAATCTACTAAATTGGTTCAGTGTCTATGTCTGTGTTCCCATACCCTACCGTGAACAGAAACTCAAGATGTAGCACACTGGCCATGTGCCTCTTGCTCAAGGGGAAGCCACATCCTCATGACACAAACTTACCCAAGCCAGCTGGTCACAAGCATCATTGTACTGCCGTCAGAGACCTTCCAGAGTAGTCCTTTTCCCGTTATTCATGAAGAATGATCAATGTCACTGTGTAGGACAGAGTTTAACCTAAGCCAGAGTGGAGTCTCACTGTACATACAGGGCGAGCAACACATAAAAATTCATTCTTGTTTTTAAATTATGGACACACAGAGTACAACCAGAGCCTTGTTTGTTTTGTTTCCTTTTTGTGCTTTTGCTGCTCTCATACTTTAGTTTTGATTCCCCAGTGCTGAACATCAGACCTAGAGACTTACTGATGCTGAGCAGACAATAAACTGACACAGAAGGAAAAGCCTGATCAATAGAATGAAATCTCTGGCCTGAATAGAGACCTAACATTCCAGTTAGACAGGTCAAATGACCTGGCTCAGGGACCATCCCTCAGGAAGGCAGGGCCACTCCTAAGAAGATGGGTTTAGCTTAAGCCAAGCTAAAGAGATGGGTGGAGTAATTATCCCTTTAAGGGGATGCTGTACTTTGCCTTCGCAGAAGCCCCTGCTTCCTATGCAGTCTCTTACAAAGCATTGCTGTACTGCTTTGAAATCTGCCAACTTCTCCAAAAATTGCTCAGAAGAACACAACTTTTTCTTTTCTTCTACCTTTTTTTCTGTGTGCTTTGCCTAATGCTTTGGTCTTCACTTTGTTTCTAATGCCCCCCCTCTCTGTTGTGTTGCCCTCCATGCTTGCTTACCTCCAGTGACATGGCTTTTTCCCTTTTCTGCACTCTCCTGCTCTGGGCAACTGTTGAGATTTCCAGCTTGCGGCTCTGGGTTAGACTTTTAAGCACTAATAAAATTGACCCCTGGCATCTGCTTGAGACTACTTAGATTCTTTTATTAACGAGACGAAGAGCCCCGAGTGAAGATGCCAATTTTTCCCCAGTATCAGTACCGCTGCCTTATACCTCTAACCACCACCCCTCTCTATTCTAACGGAGCATGTTGAAGAGAAACTTCACTCTAAAGTAAATGAGATAATACTATGGCAGTATGATCAATGAAAGCTTTTAGATCAGATCCTCCATACCTGCTGTGAGAGAGGTGGGTGGGAATGAACTGGCTGATGAACATCAGGTCTGTCTGCAGTAAATTGTGGGCTCCTCAGACTTGCTTCACACACAAGATACCTGCCTGGGTGATGCCCATCACTCTGGAACCCGCTGGGTTTCCAGAACCATCCACACACCTGACAAAATCAAACTGCCTACAGAACATTGCTCATTTGCCTGAAGATACCACAAAGAAAAATTGTTTTAAAAAAATAAATAATGTGTACTTGGGCTAAGAGTATTTGCAACCCTGAAATTTAATAGTGTTTATACTCCTCACATTCCTAAATCTAAACAATACACATCATAAAACCACCTTAATATTTTATATCCAAAAAGAAATTCTTCAAGCTAAGAAAAACTGATAAACCAACTCACATTTTTTTACTCAGATTTTTTTTTTAACTTTACTCAGTCTTTAAGCCTGGTTATAAATTGCATCCTTTGCACAAGGCAACTCAAAAGCCACAAGATTAAGGCACTTAGGGGCCATAAACTTTCCTCGGGTGTGTGCTCCTGTCTCTTGGTCTTGTGAGCAGCTTTCTTCCAAAATGCTCACACTTCAGCCTAAAGTGAGTACTATCTATCCCTTATCTCTAATTAATAAATTAATTGGCATTATCCCGACACACCCTGAAATTCTTTTCTGAGCTGTAGTGATGTCCCCATGCCTGCCTCAGTGCAGGCCTCTAAGCAGGGAGCTACCCAGGCTGTCGAGGCACAGGGCACCTCTTCTGGCTGCTCTTGACTTAAGCCTGGAGAAGGAGCTTTGTGAGGAAGGGATAATACCTACTTTCACTCTCAGGATTCTGTTGGGGTGTCCCACAAGAAAGCAAAGGAGCACAGTGCTCTGTTGAAGTCTGGGTACCCAGCTCTGCAAGGCACAACAGAAACCCAAAAAGGTTATAGTCATGTCATAAGGCACAAGCCTGTCCCTGGGCTGAGTTAGATCATACTACCTCCTAGGGCCATGACCATCTTTGCCATGGGTCCTGTCTCTTTCTGGCAGCATAGTATCTGTATTCTGAGGACTTCTTGAACTATCTCTATTCAATAAGTCACATTCCCCCCAGATTTCTGGGCATTGACCGGAAGCACAGAAAAACAACAGCATCTCCTTTCTAAGGATGAGTCCTGCCTTGTGGGTGAGTAGGCAAGTAGACATGCAAATTGTGTGGCTTTCATAACATTCCTATTGTATTCTTCCCTGTAGAAAAGCTAGTTTTACATCCATTGCCTTTGGCTTAATCCCTTTGCTCCACAGGCCCCAGACTGTGGCTTTTCTTTTGAATTAGATGTAAGAGCTGCCCAGTCTGCTGTATAGAACCATTCACTGCAGGAAGACTGGGAGTTTGACACTCTGGGATAGAAGCTAGGGGATTGCACATGAACACGTGTTAATTTTAATATTCATAGAAGAATCAACATTTTCTAAAAATTATCATTTAGAAGAAATCACGTTAATTTCCCTGTCAGGAGGCTCTTTGAATCTTTAAGAAAAAATTTCCAATCCTACACTAACAAATTATGGATTTAGCAGATCAATAACTTATTTCAAGAGATTAAAAATAAGCACAAGGTCTTGCGTTTGGTCCTCAGCACTGACAAAAAAAAAAAAAGATTAAAAATTAGATTCCTTGTTATAAAAGGTTTGTAGAAAATAATCAGGCTGATGGCACACTAAGAAAATCCTCTGGGTTAGCTTGGCGACTATGGAAATGTTAATTCCTTAATCAAGCCTTATAATCCTACTTTTGTGTTCCTTTTATTGGTGTAGCCAGAATTCACAAACTCAATGCAATTTGTCAGCCATGGTATTTGGCTTCATGGTATAATCCCTGCTATTTTTCAGCTCTGCCAAATACCTGGTATAGAGAGCATCACTCTATGGAGAAACAAGCTAAGTGTAAGATGGAAGGTTGAGTGCTCCTAAACTCTCCTGAAGAAGGAGATGGGAGGAGGGAGAGGGAGAGGAAGGAGTGAGGGCGAGGGAAGAAGAGCAAGAGAATATGTGTGTTCTGCCTCCAGCAACTAACTAAAGGAAACATGCAAAGCCCCATCGTCTGGAACTACTCATCCACAGCCACAGACTTGAGGAATAGCTTCCATTTTGATTAGTCAATATGTTATCTTTTCAAAATTGCATTATTAAGGGGTCAGCCCAGGCTAGTACCTCCTATATCTCTCTCCTCCTAAGCAGAACTTCCAGACACTCAGAGTCTGCCCTCAGAATTTACCACACATCCCTGGAACCATGATGCTCTGCCCTCATGACTTCTGAAGCTTCTTGATGTTTCTACCAGTCTAAATTATCAATTCCTTCAAGTTAATTTGATCACCTCTTCCATGAAGGTTTTTCTAACTAGCTTAGCTGGAAATGAGGACATCTACATCCTGTTTTTGACACCGTGTCTCTGTCATGAGTCCCAATTTGGTGATGTATGGTGGAAAAGGAGGGAGAGGGAGTTGGAGAGGAGGACTAGAGGATCTGTTGCTATAAGAACAAATAACAAAACAGCAAGGAGCATCTTCTCACTCCATGGATTTCAAAACAATTCAGAAAAAGACAGAGGAGCTGGGTGGCAGTTCAAATGCCAGCTTTTTACTAGCAAATGTGGAGTATAGGACACTGCTTGGTCCTATAATAACAAGCCTCCTATTATCTCATGCTAAGTTGGATCAATTTGCCCTATCAGGCTTGCACGCCGCGGGGAAAGGAGAAATAGTGTGCACATCTCCAAAACAATACTATGCAGCACATAATCCACACTGGGTAACACATAGGAAATAGGACCCTGAATGGGGCCAAATACCCGTGAAAGGGTAGAAAACCATAATTTTTGAATCCGAGGACAACAGGATGAAAAGGGGACAATCATGCCTACACATTTAAGATATCATTATGTAGCTGGAGAGATCACTGGTCAAGGACACCTGCTGTTCTCACAGAAAACCTGAGTCCAGTTCCCATCTCCCAAAGGCATCTCATAAGCATGCTTAACTCCAGTCCCCAGAGGATCTGACGCCCTCTCCTGACTTCTGAAGGTACCAGGCATTATATAATTTGTGTATGGAAGTCACTATCTAGTTCATCATTATATCTCCTCTCTGGGATGAAATTAGCATGCTTGTTAGAAAGATAAACTTGAATTTACTGCTCTCTGAGGTAAGGCTTCCACAGTGAAATTGGGAAGCTGTCAGACCTTTTGGGAATTGGAAGAATCAGAGTCCTGTTGGGACCCTTACCTTTTAGGACAAAGTAAGAATTGAACACAACAATTCAGAGTTGATGGAAACAGCAAAAGCAGACCAGGAAGGGAAGGAGTCAAAGGACCTGAAAGCATACATATCTAAAAGCTCTCTGCTGAACAGTCCTGGGGCTTTGGGGAAATTTCTACCTGAATCATTTACATGGGAATGGCTGAGAGAGGGGCCTTGATATAACCAAATCATGCAGATACAGAGTTTGTGGTCTGCTTCAGTTTTATGTCTAGGGTGAGTAAGGCAGGGTAGACAGACAGGGAAATTCAAGTGGGAAGGAAAAGGAGGTCCTTCATGCTGAGGTCCTCCTGGGTCTGAGTTGGGTGTCCCAACTCAGTTTAAACATTGCTGTGACGATGCCTATGGAAACAATCGTACCATCGTAGAGAAATGTTTCAAATAACTTTAAAAGCAACAGCCTACGTTTAAAGAAATAAGTCCTTCCTAGCTGCATATTTGTAATTCTCTAGGAATCTCTCAGAAACTGCATTTATAGAAAAGCCATGTCTTAATTCCTTGTGTTGTCTTTGAGGGCCATAGTTTTGTCTTGTCAGGTTGCAATTCTAACCACCTCAGTGACACTTTATAATCACTTTTAGTGAGAAAAGGGAACAAAGGGGAATAATGGCCTCTTTGCAACCTCTGGACATGAAGCTTGATAGACACTAAAATCACACACACACACACACACACACACACACACACACACACACACACACACAAGTTACGAGCAGTTTTTCCCGCTGGCCTGGTCCCAGAGCCGAGCCAGCCCCAAAAACACAGAGAGACACTGTATTAGATATAATGCTGTTGGCCTGTTACTAGCATTACTTATTGGCTAGCTCTGTCTTAAATTTTAACCCAGTTCTATCAATCTAAGTATTTCCATGTGGTCTTATCTTACCAGAGATAGAGCCTGGCATTCTGCTCTCACGGGTCCTACATTTGGAATCTCCTGCTCAAATCCTCCTTGTCTCCTAGTCCCACCTATCCTGTTTTCCTATTGGCCAACAGGGCTTTATTCATTAACCAACAAGAGAAAAACATTTACAGAATGACATGTCCCATCTCACACACACACACACACACACACACACACACACATTCATGTGCTTAGAGACTACTAAAACACTTAAACGCAACTCTCCCTTAGAAGACCCCACACTCACTTGGGTGTGTTTTATCCTTTCTCTGTGCACCTTGTTTCCACTAACAGTGTGGAAACACTTAAATCCATTAGAATGCCTTCTTAGTAAACTCCACCTCAGTTCATAACAGCTTGTTCTGAAACTTTTTCCATGACAAAAATCCCAACTTCACCTTTAGAGACCTCTGAAACAGCTCAGTTCTGCCAGGTGGCTTCGTGGCACTGACTCCAGACCTGCCCTACTGCCACTGAAATTCTTCACTTTGAGAATGAAAAAAATTAGCACTTCTAGGCCAGCACAATAGAGTCCAATTCCAACCCTTCCTTGGCAGGAAAACAAGAAAATGTGTGAAGATGGAGCCTGACCTTCCCCAAGAGTCCTGAAGGACTTCAGAGTAGGACCCTCTAGAGAACCAGGGTCGGGGGGGGGGGGAGGGGAGGCAGGCAGAGAATGACTACAGCATTTTCTCTCAAAATTGCTGACTGGGAACTCCAGCAGCTTTGATCTTGAAGCTACAACTGCAGGATGTCTTCTTTAGAAAACCTAGCTTTGCAGAAGGTTTTCAACAGACTGAATGAGACCCACCATGCTCTGAAAAGTTATTTCATTCACCAAGTCAACCAACTGAGTGTAGATGCCAAACCACCACAAAATCCTCTAGATCAAGGTCTCATTAGGTAGCTGGGTAACATGCTGCCTCTTCTTCAGATTCTCTCCCTCTCTCACCTCCATATACTTTCATATTCAGTTGCTCTTATTTTTTCCAAATACAATTTAATAGATTTTTAATCTGGGTGTGAGAATGCTTTCCTGTAATCCCAGTGCTCAAAGGTAGAGGCAGAAGGACCACAAATGTGAGGGCAGCCTGGGCAGGATAGGCAATATATAGAGAGACCATGTTTCAAAAGTTACACAAAAGAAACAAACAAACCAAAATGTGTGCATATAATTATTAACATATTTTTAAATTATCTAACATAGACCCAGGAGTGGTAATATACTTGTCATGGGAGAGAATAAGGAAACTGAGGCAGGAAGACTCTGTGAACTGGTGTGTTGGAGGCAGTACAGGCATTATAATGACATCCTGTTTCAGAAGAAAATGAAAGCGAGAGAGATAGAACTTGTGTCATAAAGATGAACATAAGGTAAATGACTGTCCAGATCATATCCCCATAGTTTGACAGACTTCAGCTTTAACCTTCTTTGAATCTCTGTCCCCCTTTGTCACTGTGTGATCTGTGATGGCTCTAACACCACATGTCACAATGGTGCTGTGCTGCACGGCCACTGTCTATGAAGAGAGGTCACCCTCAACAGAAGGATCGCCAGTTTGGGAGTTTGTCTACTCCAGCTTGCCTTTTGACCAGTCATTTTCTTTCTGAGATCTCTTTGTATTCTGAGGCTAATAGGATTGTGAACACTTAATGACAAGAGACTAAACCAACCACAAAGAAACAGAAATTTTGTCAACAACAGAGTTCTGAGGGAGCCTGGAACAATAGAATGAAAGAAAATTAACAAGACTTTCCCTCAACCAAGATTGCTTGCCTTGCCAGAGCTACAAACCTATATTCTGCCTTTGTTTCCCACCACATGTCAGCTCCCAACACCCAGAAACACACTTAATCTGGAACCTCCAGTGACCACACTTAATCAGGCCCTCAGAAAATTTCCTATCAGGCAACACACATCCACCACACTCTTCTAAAATTCAGAAAGGAAACAGAAACCAAGGAAGAAAACACCCACTCAAGAACTATGAAAGCAGATATTAGCACCAAGAACTATAATCTTCCCAATCCCAGATGCCTGAATGACAGCATATCAACACTATCAGTAATAGCCAGGACACTGTGACTCCACCACAGCCCAGAAACCCTCCTACAGCTGGCCCTGAGTATTCCAACACAGCTGAAGCACAAGAAAAAGACCTTAAAACCAACTTTATGAATATAATAGAGACCCTTAAGGAGAAAATGAATATATCCCCTAAAGAAATCCAGGAGAATACAAACAAGACCAGTAAATGGAAATAGAATTAATAAAGAAAACCTAATATGAGGTAATTCTGGAAATGAAAAATTTAAGAATTCGATCAAGAACTACAGAGGTAAAATCCACCAACCAATAGAATGCAAGTTTAATATTTTTTTTTCTGATTTTTGTGCCCTTTCTTGGGGCTCTTTTCCTTCTGTTTATTTGCCTTGTCCAACTACACTGTCACAGTTTTCATTTTATCTTATACTTTATTTTGTTAGGTTTTGCTGTTATCTCTTAAAAATCCATTCTTTTTTATTAAGAAACAGAAAGGGTGTGGATCTGGATGGAGGGGAGGTGGGAAAGATCTAGGAGGAGTAGAGGGAGTAATGTAATCAGGATATATTGTATGAGAAAAGAACCTATTTTCAATAAGAGGGGGTGTAGCAAGAGAAAGACAACTTATGATCAAAACTATACGTGTTAAACTGCTCTGCCATGCTACCAAGCTAAAACTTTGTGTTTTAGCATTGCAATCATGTCCTTTTTATTAAAACTTGAGAAATAATCCATGCATGGCAGTGTCTGTCTTTATTCCCAGCACTTGGTGGAGGCAGAGGCAGATGGATCTCTGTGAGTTAGAGGCCATGGTAATCTATAGAATGAGTTCCAAGTGAGCTAAGGCTACACAGTGAGACTCCATCTCAAACAAAACAACAACAAAGAATCGAACAAACACACTTGATAAAAATGTGTCTGCTTTATGGTTTCCATTGATTGCTAATTCCTTTTCAGCTTCATTTTTCCACAAATAATGAACAGTGCATGGTAAAGAATAAATATTTTAAGTCAAAAATACATAGATCTTGCTCAACACTGCTGGAAATATCACATTATGCAACTTTAAACTACGTTATGTTGCTGCAGTGACAAGGACAGCATGATACTGGCACAAAAAAACAGATGTGAAGACCAGTGGACCACAATAGACGACACAGAAGTCAACCCACACATCTTTGGACACTATATTTTAACAAAGCTGTCAAAAACCTAGACTGGGAAAAAAGAGACATTTTCAACAAATGGTGTTAATAAAACTGGATATCCACTACAGAAGAAAAACCAGTTCAAAGGAATCAAGAACCTTAATTCAAGATCCCAAACACAGAAACTGCTAGAGGAAAATATAGGGGAAACACTTCAGAATATAGATAGGTGTCAGGACACGATCAATGGACATATGTGTGGTGAACAATGCCTTGGGGAACTGTGAGAGAGGCTCCAGGAGAAAGGCGAACTGCCTTATACCTCAGGTGTGTTTTGTTTCCTGGATTGTTCCTAGATGTGATTTCATGCCTTCTGTGTTTATAATTGAATTTACATTCAATTTATAAGACACATTTATTCTTGTTGGATGTCAGATCATAACTATAGAATTCAATCTGGTCAATGGACCCTGAATCTGGATATGGCCTTCTGCCTTGCTTTTCTGCTTCCCCAGATATAATTTATAATACATGCCAGGCAATTGTGTTTAAATTGATCTGTCCTGGAAAAGTTATGGAAAAGGGCTGCTCTATTAATATTTAATATGTGCTTACTAATGTCTATTTACATGTTTTTCTGATCACGTTTTCCTAATCATGTTTTTTTGTGAAATCTAACAACCATGCTTGGATCACTGCTTTCTTTGTTTCATTTGTGTATAAAAGTACACCAAAGCTGAAGTCAGGTTGTCTACAGTAGTAGACCATAGTGTTCCCCATTTATTCAGCTTCTCAAATCCCAGACAGATATGCATAGGCCAGTGGAAAGTCGACAATAAGACAAGAACATCCTCATTAGAACCACAATAGCACGGAAAATAGCACTCACACAGAGAGATGAGAATTTAAGACTGTTTTAAATTATCAGTAGAAACAAAGCTTTAGTGTGTGGCTGAGATCCATGAAGACCATTAGAAACCTTCCATGCCTGCTTTAAGGTTTCTTTTTCCATAAAAAAGAAAGATGAATTCAATCATATACCACAATCTTCAGGCCATGAGAGCAGAAGGATCAGATGTTTTTATTAAATAGATTTATCACAAGTCTTTCACAAAAAGTGGGGGGGAGGGCTTTAGCCAAGGATGTACCAGAAGAAGCAGTTCATTACATGGAAGGTTCAAAACGCAAGCATGCTGGCATACTTTCTTTAAAAATGTCAGTGTTTCAATAAAGAACTAGCAAGCTGCATCTGACCACATTGTGTGACTTTTCCTGGGGAACATGAACAAACATGTGTTCACTCCAGATGGAACACTGATTGAGGGAAAAGCTCCACAAAGTCTACCTTAGTAAACCTCTGAGTCCTGTTGACTCTGGTGTATGGGGGGAGGGGGAGTCTTAAAGGAGTCTGGATGACTCAAAGGGAATGTGTACTGAGAAACCATTGATGCAAACATGGGAATGTGACATCCCCGAGGCTCTGAGGACAGTGTACAGGCAGACCAGCTGGGGGCTGAACTCAGAGCACTGAACTCAGTGCTCTTCTAAACTGAGGGGGAAACTTTTATAAACCCTGGAAATTTCTGAGCTTCCTGGATCTTGTAAGTTTTGTTTACTCTCTCGATTTTACCAATTTCCTTTACTTCTTGATTCTTATGAGCCTTTCTCTTCCTTGCACAAGACACAATTTCAGGGTAAAGGACATCTACACAACACACAAGATTTATTTCCTTGGGTCTGCTTCACCAACTTAAATATTTGAGTGGGAACTAATAGTGGATAGATTGGCCAATCCAAACAGAACCAACGTGATTCATCAGTATTCAACCTCCAAGGCCCCTAAACAGCTCTAGCATATTTCAACTCTATTAATGCAAAAATGTTGAAATATACAATTTTCCCCATCTAATGACTAGTCGTTCTGAGACTGAGAGTACCAAAGTCTGGAGCTTATGCCCACTTCACTGTTTAATAAGACATTAGCAATTGTCAGTGAGGCTTTAATGACAGTATTAAAATTCAAGCCAAGATAATTCATATACTGTTCCATTACTTAGAAGCAGAACTTTTGTTCTGTGGAGCTTTATGCATAAACTGAGACAGAATAATTTGCATAAAACAGATAATTAGCTCCTGCTTGCATGAGGCTTTAATTTTTACAAAGTGTTTTAATGTAGAATTTCTCATTCAACCCTTATTAATATGTTATGGTGTAGGCTATAGGCTGCATATTCAAATTTCTCATTATACAATCTAAAACAAAGACTTACAGATAGCACTGGCTATAAGAGAAAGATGAGAAATACTCCAAATCTACAAAATATGCTTTCATAAGTTTGTTTCTTGATAAGACTAATGACAACTTCCTTGAGACCAGAATCACATTTAAATGATTTGTGTGTCTATAATACATATTTTATCCACCCAATAACATTACAATTTGTGGGCAAATGCAGTCCAAACACAAAAATGATGAAAAGGTAGCTGTAACACAAATAGCCCTTAATTACCACAGCAAGACAAAATCAGGAGAGAAAGACTGAAAATCTGCTGCACATAATAACTATGAGATATTCTTAAATTATTTTAATTTTTAAAATTAATTTGTTCCCTTGTGTGTGTGTGTGTGCTTTAGGATTTTGTATGTTTTGACACATAACCATGATAAATAAAGTATTTTAAAGAATGACTGCATTCAAAATTGAGGTAACTGCCAAGCATGGTGATACCTATAATTCCAGTCCTCAGCAGACCAGAGGCAAGAGAAAGACTAGTCTGGACTATATACACAGACCCTGCCTCCTGCCTTCCCTCTGCCTCCTGTCCCCATGAGGGAGAGAAAATGAGAGAGAAAGTGAGAGAGAGACAGAGACAGAGACAGAGACAGAGAGACAGAGATAGAGACAGAGAGAGAGAGAGAGAGAGGGAGGGAGAGGGAGAGGGAGAGAAAGAGAGAGAGAGAGAGAATATGAGGCAATTCCTAGAGCAAATGACCCAACAATCATTAAGACAAAAATATATGCATAAAACCATAGCTAAAAAGGACATGACTCAATGATTCATTGTATGGATCTGTGACAAATATTGTTGGTAGCCCCAAAAAGATACATAAAAGGGAAGGAGGGAGGAAGGGAGAGAGGGAGGGAGGGAGGGAGGAAGGGAGGGAGGAAGGAAGGGATACATATGACCAAGATCCAGAGTATCAAAAGTGGTCGCTGTCTTAATTAGGGATTTTATTACTGTGAAGAGATTCCATGACCACTGCAACTCCTATAAAGGAAAGCATTTACTTGGGGTGGCAGCTTACAGTTTCAGAGGTTTGGTTCATCATGGCAGAACATGGTGTTGTGCAGGCAGATGTGGTGCTGGAGGAGTAATTGGGAGTCCTACAGCTTGCAGGCAACAGGAAGTCAGCTGAGCCATGAACATGGGAAATATCAAAGCCCACCCTCAATAGCGATACACTTCCTCAAACAAAGCCATACCCTCTCACAAAGCCTAATAGTGCCACTCCCTATGATATTATGGGGGCCAATTATGTCCAAATTGCCACAGTCAGCAAACCAACAGGAAAGACAAACTACCAGGTAGCAGAGGACACCAGCAGTCACTGAACAGAAACACATAACAGGAGGGATGCTCGAACTCACACTAAAGTAGGCTACAGAAATCAAAACAGCCACAAGGAAAGATTTCATACACATCAGTCTGCCAGAAACTAACAACAGGAAATGCCAGGTATTAGAGAGCAAGAGGGAGTCAGAGCTCTCACTTGGGGGCAGAGCAGGGTGACAACTACTGCGTTAAAGCTCTGGAGAGGATGGAGTGACAAGGGTGGAGAGAGCTACACCATGTTGGATTGCCTCTATCTATCTATCTATCTATCTATCTATCTATCTATCTATCTCCTAAATTTTTCCCTCACTGTTTGTTTGGTTGGTTGGTTTGTTTTTGTTTTTTTGTTTTTTAAGAAGTTCTTAATGTGTACACAGACTAGCCTGGAACTCACCTTGAAGCTCAGAATGGTCTGGAACTTGCAACTCTCCTGAGTGTAAGGATTATATAGGCATGATCCAGCACCCCCAGACTGTAGAAAGCATGGGAGATATTTATTAAAATGTAGTACTGAGTTATGCTTGATGGTTTACACCTCTTTAGTGACTTCATACATGTGGCAGTGTCTGTGGGCCTCATAAGGGTCCCCTATTTATGAGTCTGTGTCTTAATCTCAGCTCTGAATCTAAGAGGTCTCAGCCAAGACACAGTAGCCCTTCCATCTTCATATTGTAAGAAACATGTATAGGCTTTTCTGACAAACATATAAAACTTTTGTTTACAATGAATTCAAATCCTTTTATCTTATCCATCTGGTAGAACCTTGTGATGAGAAATGAAGTTTTTGCCTTGCTAAGACATTTAATTGGTGGTTCCTTTCTTTGCAACCTCAAACTTTATTTCTAACAATCTCCTGACTCCTGTCTTGCTTCATCCTAAATCAATCTTGACTTAATTAGAAAGCCCTAGCACTGTTATGCAAGGGTTCTAGAATTCATCTCACTGCCCTAAACCACTTTGATTTCTAATGTGCTCCACACTTGGTCCCTAAATGGCAACCCTTGGTCCGGCATCCGCAGAATCACAGGCATACATTATCACTGGATGTTTTCTAGCTTGACTTTCCCAACCACAAAGACTCGTCTTTGTATTTCCTTTATGACATATTTTTCACCCCAGTCTTGACACTGCATGGAATCTTCTCTAGAACTTGAAATTCATCCTTGCATTCCAGACCTTACATTTTTCCTCAGCCTAGTCTTGTTTCAGATATATCAAATTGTCTTCCCTCTCCACCTCCCACCCTCTGGCACGCTTCCTCTTCCCTCTCCACCTCCCACCCTCTGGACATGCTTCCTCCAGTCCTTCCTAGGCTATCAACCAGTAGTAAGTGAAGATCCAGCCTGCCTCCATCTTGGGCTTAAAAGCCACCTTATAGGAAAGAAAACTAGGTTCATTACTGTTTATTATTAAGGGTTCCTCAAGTTTCAAAAAGTTGTTTATAGCCATCTTGCAACCCTATCTTTGTCTAAGAAGGTTAGGTGACTACCTATAAGTACCGTGTTATAACCATCTGTTGTTATGACTTCCTTGGTTGTGCCCACCATGTCTGTTTCCACAGCCTGGATAGGACTAACCTGTTATGTTTATATTGTACTCCTGTAACCCTGACTATTTTGCCCATCAAACCCCCATTTGAAAACTCCTTAGCCCTGAGCTATAAAAACCCTTCTGGAGTGAAAGCCCTTCCAAGAAAAATTAGTAACAAAACTGTTGTTTACTATTGTCATGGCTGAACTGAGAAATGCAGAATACTCTATGTATCACAGGAGTGTTTAACACTGGGATCTAGAGGCTGTCACACATGTTGCAAAGCCAACTTGCCTGAGTCAGGATGCTACTGATCCTCTAAGACTCACTTAAGTAATCTGGAAACTACTTCCTCCTAACTAAATGTGCTCCAAGGTTTCTCCTGGAAACTCCTTACCAGGACCTAGGCAGGGAAGGTAAGTTCTTCTCTGCAACAGGATATTGGGGGAGGGGTCATCATCTGAATATAGACAGTGCTTTGGTCCAAATACCAGTGTTTAACCAATGTTAATATTTGCCACACTTTGCTTCTAGTGAGGCCCCTCCAAGTGGACTCTCCTACTAGAACCTGGTCCTATAGCCTCAGCCTCTAACTGAGGCATTGTTCCAAACCAGATAAAATTTTCAGGAACAAAAACGGTGCCTTCAATGTGACCTAGCTGTTTGGTTTTCAAACCAAGACACCAGTGGGTTTCCTCCCTGGGGCCTTAGAAGTTCAGACAGTAGGCCTTTCCTCAAACTGATGAAGCCACACTGGTTCTCTGGACTTCAGCCTTCCCCTTCCTCACCCCATGTTTTCTTCAATCCCAAGCAAACAGATCCCTGAAGGCCAAGTCATAGGTGTTCCCACACTGCAAGCCAAATTGGCCACTGTCATTTAAATGTCTCTAAGCAAAGTCCCAACATTAGGTATACTAAAAAGCTACCCAGTTCTGGGCTCCCTGCCATAGAAATACTGTGGATGTTGTTCCTAACTCAGCTTATTAGACGATGGGATTAGCATGGCACAAAACATTACATGTTTTGGCACAAAACCTTTACACCTACAGAATAGTACAAATCCTCCTTAAGGCATTCAGATGCAACCCTAAATGACTGAGGCCCATCTTGTTAATCCCAAATCCCATAGTCTCCCAACTGCATTGCCTATCTTGTCTATGGTGCTTCTAGGCATCATTCTAAAACAATCGATCCTGGGTATGCACATTCCAGCTATTCCATCCACTTCGAATGCACTGTTTGGGGTAGAGGACATAGCTCAGTTGTAGAGTGCTGGTCCAGAATGTAAAAAATCATGAGTCAGAGTCCCAGGACAGCAAATAAGGATGAGGAAGAAAAAAAAAAGGAGAGAGAGGTAAATGGAGAGGACAACCTTGAAAATTATGTCAGTTTTCAAGATTCTGTCAAATGACACAAAAAGCATTATAGTTTGCAGCAGCATCCTGTGCTTATATATGGTTCATATTTCTCTGTCTCTGTCTCTCTCTGTCTCTCTCTGTCTCTCTCTCTTTCTCTCTCCCTGTGTGTGTGTATGTATGTGTGTGTGCTTGTGTGTGTGTATTCTTCTATTGATCTGAAAATCACTGAGGGTAAACATTATTTATCTTAACAATGCCCCTCAGTCACATAGTCACACACATATACTGGCCTAAGACATTAGAAATGAACAGAAGAAAACTTTCAAATTTAGAATTCAAATGTTTAAAAAATATTGCCTTATAAATTAGAATGCTTTCAGTTTTCCCTAATTGGCAATGCATATACTATACATAAAATATAGACTTTTGAATAACAACTATGAAGAAATTTAATCAAAGGGGCAAAAACACTAAACAAGAAACCCATGTTGAAAGGATTGAGCTTACAGTGACAATCCCATTGTGAACTATCACCCAAGATCCCAAGGGACCAGCACATCTGTCTAAGCTGGACATTACCCAAGATCCCAAGGGACCAGCACAACTGTCTAAGCTGGCCATTATCCAGTGATGCTCAGTTTGTGTCAGTCTTTCAGTTTATTAAGACATTTGTTCAAACCCTTACCCTTACCCACTTTCTGGAAGTGTTTCCTTTGGCATGTTAAATAACTAACAGGATTTGCTGGGCCCTGGCAAATGCACACTAAATGTCTGAGATTAACAAATAGATCCCCAGAGTGAGGACTATCAAGGCTCTAGAGAGGAAATTCTTCCAAAATATGGGAAGTGTGGGGACATGAAAGAAAGTTCTGGGAAGTCTTTGGCCATTGGTAAGAAAAGAGAGGAGTATTTGCTTTTCACTGAAGGAAATTTATAATAGAAGTGTAGATTTATTGTTGTGGTGATCTGTTTAATGGTGAGAGAATGTGATAACTCTAAACATAGTAAGTTATCCTTTTGATCAGTATAAAGTAGCTTTCTTTTCTTCTTATAAATTTGTGTTTGAAGTCTATTGAGCCACACATTGGAATGGGCACACACACCTATTTGTCTTCCTGTTCTAATTTTTTTGGCACAAATTACCCTTCTCATCGTGTTCCCAGGATTGTATTTGTCTTTGATGGTGAGGTGTGTTTCTTTGAGGCTAGAAAATGGATGAATTCTTGTTGTTCTTGTTGTTGTTGTCATTGCAGTAATGCAGTCTACTAGTTTGTGTCTTTGATCAAGGACTTCAAAGTCACTTTTGAATAGTGTGTGTTAATTCCCTCCATTGTGCTGATTTTGTTATGTTTTAAAGGCTTTTTCTTGTTTTATTCTTTTCCTTTTGGGTTAAATTTCTTTATATTTGTTAGCCAACACCTCTATTTTATAAAATCAGTTTCCTGCATCTATTTCTTATCTAGCATGGCATATTCTTTCCTGTAGTCTCTTGGATACGTTTTCTCCTTAGAACAAAGGATTCTTTCAAGTATTGCCTGTGATGCTGGAGTAGTGGCCATGAATCCCTTCATGTTGTTTTCTTCACGAGAAATTCTCTTTCAGGTACAGTTGACAGTGTTGCTGTATATCTTAATCAGTACTGGCAGTTATTACCTTCAGTGCATTGTTTGCACCTTTTTGGATTTTAGAGATTCTATTAAGAAACCTGCTCTGCCTGGGCAGCGGTGGCACACACCTTTGTTTCCAGCACTCTCACAGCAGAGACAGCCTAGTCTACAGAGTGAGTTCTAGGACAGCCAGGACCACATAAGAAATCCTGCCCTGAAAAAAAGCAAGAAATCAAAAACCAAAAGAAAAAGAGAGAGGTAGAGGGAGGGAGGGGAGAGAGAGAGGAAGGAAGGGAAAGCTGCTGTGATCCTGATGGCTTTGCCTTTGCCCAGCCCAGCCACGTGGCTTGGCTCTTCTTTCACAGCTTTCAGGGCTTCTTCTTTGCTCTTTGTGTTAACACTGTAATTATAACATCATGAAGGAAGATTCTTCTCTTGCCCTTTTGATGCTTTATAAGCCTCCTGGGTGTGATGGTCATCTCTTTCTCTAGACTTGGGAAGTTTAAGCAAGGATTTTGTTGAGTGTCCCCCCTCATTCCCTCACTCCCCCACTCCCTCAAACCCCCATTCCCTCACTCCCCACCCTACATCCCCCCCATAGAGCTGAGGAACTAACCCAGGACCTTGCACTTACTTGGCAAGAGCTCTACCACTGAGCTAAATCCCAACCACTTACTGAATTATTTTTTATGTATTTAGTCTGAAGTATTTCTCCTTCTATCCCCATGATTCCTAAATTTAGTGTCTTAATGGTATCCCATTGAATTATGTCTGTATCATAGCATCCAAGAGATCAACATCTGAACTCATTGTACAAAAAGAGCAATACACAAATGTACTCATAAAATGCCCAAATTGGAGCTAGGCTGCCCTGCCTCAGGAGGCAGGTGACACTACACTGAAGAAGTATATGATGAAGGGGTTGGAAAGTCAGCAAAACGGACATGTATGTGCACTGTGGAGAGAGGCAGAACTGAAGATGTGACCATGGTAACAGGCATGGGAGAGGGCTGAGGCTGACAGTAGACCCCAGACACAGACTCAGCCCAGAAAAGTGCTATCAGGCCTCAGGATCACCTGGATCTGGGCAACAACAGAGGCCCAAGATGAAGAATGGTTTCTACATTGGACCTCCTCAAAGCACCTCCATGATTTGTGATGCTACTGAAGTTCCTGTTCATGTTGGTGGTCCAAGTTACTGCCCCAGGTCATGATGAAGCCCGAGAACATGTAGATGTTCACCATCTGTGCCACTGACTGAATGCATGGTGTTGTCCATGGGCTGTGAAGCCACTAGGGACCATATTGATGTGGGTGGCCTGGGCTGTCACCTGAGACCATGTATGGGTACATGGTCCTACTGTTGCCTGAGTCTGTGTTGATGTGCATGGTCTGTGATGCAAGCCTGAAGCTACGTTGATGTCTGCAGGCCATGTTGCCATAGGGGACCATATTGTTGTGGATGGCCTGTGTTGTCACCTGAAGTCTTGTCTGTGTCTGTGGTCTGGGCTTCCGTGATCCTACTACAAGCTGGGGGGGGGCTGTGTTAGTGGTCTGTGCTATTTGCCAGAAACCTCATAGAACCCCACTATCTATGTTCCCAGTAACCATAAAGGGCAAGGACGTGACCTTTGCTGTGATATCAGTGACCGCAGATGCACAGTTGAGAAAGAGAAACAAGGAAAGCTTCTGTGACAAACCTAACCCCAACCCAACTCCCAACCCCTCAAAAGTAACAAACTAAAATGGAAGCCTTTAAAGAGACTGCTAAAAAGTGTGACAAGGATGCTGAAGGTAACTCTCCACAAGTGATGGCTTCTGGCCAGGCTGTAGGAAGAATAGGACTGAGACCTATTTAAGAACAGTCATTTGAGAATTTGACCATGCTCCAGTGAGTATATAGATGACAGAAATTGAACTTGTTTTGTTGTTGTTGTTTTTCTTTATTTTTCTTTCTTTTTTTTTTAATTTTTTTGTTGGGGGGTAGAGCAGTCACAAGTGTTGGGGGTAGACATGGAAGGACTTGGTAGTGAGTGTGCTCAGGGTTCATGATGTGAAATCCCAAAGAATTAATTAAAATATAATGTTAATTTTTAAATGCCTAAAATGTAACATTAAAGGATGATTTGTGGGTATACTACTCATAAAACAACTAGATGTCCTTTTTGCATTTTCTTATTATTTTATCTTTATCACTGCCTAAACATTCTAATTCACCTATCTTTTCTTCTACCACTGATAATTCATCTTTTATTTGATGTATTTTAATTGATGGGATTTTTCTGTTGCACTTTTCATTTGACTTACTGAGTTGATTTTTTATTTCTAAAATTTAAATTTTTTCAGTGTTTCTATGTCACAGTATTTCTGTTTCACACTCATATTATCTTTCTTACTTCATATAGCTGTTTATGTGTATCCTTTTTAATTTATTTCAGCTTATTTCTATCCTTTTTATTTCATCCAACATTATTAAAGTCATTCTTTTAAATAGAGTTTCATATAATATACTCATTGGAGTCATTATTGTGAAATTTAATTTTTTGGAATGATATTTCTACTTTGAATCCTTTATGTTTTTTTATATTATTACATTGAGGCATATGCATCTGGGAGTATTTCATTGACTTGACTTTTTATCAGCTATATTCTTTCAGTGGTAATAGTCTCAATATCCAATATCCAAGTGGGGGTGGATTACGGTAGAGTTAGGTGCACAGTTCAGAAATCAAAACTTCAATCCTTCAGGGTAATATAATTTTGCATGTTCCCAGCTCAACTCAAAGAAAGAAATGTCAGGGGGAAAAGTAGATTCAAACCATATCAGAAATTCATTATTTTTAATCAGTTAGATATGGCATGAACACCAGTTACCAAACTGACAATGAGGCTGTCACACTTGGGCAGCAGCTTGCCAAGAAGATCCAGGACCACTTAGAGTCATATCCATTTATGAAGAATGTCTAACAGTACTGGAAACATAAGCTAGGTAGTCTGTAAGCAGCCTTACTACTGAAAAGTGAGGTTATATTTTTTGGATCAGAAAATAGTAAAGATAATTAAAATTTGGTCTTTGTAAATGGTGAGTAATTCCATTTGTGGAATTACTCTATTCTCTAGGTTCCTTTTTGTGATAATAGATAAAAAGAAGGACCCAGCTCAACCCTTAGGGCTAGTCACATTCTGTCTAGGAAAATATGGACTCGCCAAGGAACTATGAAAAATACAAAGATCAAAATACTAACTTCGCCTGGAATGGAAGACATTTGTAATAGTGCTGCCGAAGAGTCAGGACCCGGCAGGTCAGAGAAACTAGAGAAGATATGGAGAGTAGATGATCTACTGGACAGACAAACAGACACACATGAGTGGAATTTTTCCGAGGGCCAAAGCGGAATTCTTCCTGTTTTTTCTCTCTGCTTGTTGTTCTACTTTCTTCTTTTCTATCCTGTTCTACCCTGGCATTTTCCATCTTATTCTTCCCAGTTGTTTCTCTTCTATCTTTTTCCTTCTACCTCTTCCCTGATGCTTCCCTTCTATTATATCTCTTTTTTTTTCTTATCCCTTTTATGTCTCCTTGTAACACTATAAATAAAAGACCCAAAGACTGATATTGGAGTTCAAGCTTCAAGCTGAAGATCAGAAAAGCAAAGCAGCCAGCCACTAGCTCTTACCTTAGACTGAAAGGTGATCCTGGCTCCATCAAGCCTCAGACTACAATTACAGACTGCTTTGCTCTCCTCAGTGTGGCTGGGGAATCCTGAGACTGACTAATAAAGACCCCACTCCTGCCTTTGATATCTCTCTAGTGCAGGGATTAAAGGCATGAGTTCTGTTACTCTTTTAGACTGATTTAATCTCGTGTAGCCCAGGGTATCCTTGAACTCAGAGAGACCCATCTGCCTTTGTCTCTTGAGTCCTAGGATTAAAGCTTTGTGCCTGGTTTCTATGGCTAACTAGTATGGGATATTTTGCTATTTTGATCCCCAGTGGCTTTAATAAATCATAAACAATATATATACCATATCTCCTAAGACAAAAATTTCTATGCAAGAAAAGATTACCTCAAGTTACATATTCTCTAAAACAAGTTAAAGTCTTTACACAGGAAGAAACCACATTATGATCACAAATTACATGTTTTCCTCAGAAGCCCACAAGAAGTTAAACATTTTTTGTATTAATTTTCTCACCATAACATCTTCACCCCAAAGCAATGATTCTTTTATAATTGATTAACAAAGTTTTAAGCAAGCCAAGTATATTTCATCCAGTTCATTTTGTACAATAGGCAGCTGCTTGCAGTTACAGTGTAGCAGATTTCTATTTAATTTCTACCCTAGAAGAACTTTAAGCTGACATTGGTGGTGCATGCCCTTAATCCAGAGGATCTCTGTGAGTTGGAGGCCAGTCTGTTCTTGAAGAGCTAGTTCCAGAATAGCCTCCAAAACCACAGAGAAACCCTGTTTCAAAATTAAAGAAAAAGAAAAGCTTTAAGCAAGTGGTCAGTTAACCATCTATTTTTCTTTACACACAATAGGGTCATTTAATTTCCTTTCACAGCTCTGTTTTTTCAAGGTGCATACCAGGTCCTGTGATTAATTCTGTAAGATACATGACCAAGGAACTCGGGCCTATCCTTAGGTGTAGGGACATAATTGCTTTCTTTGATCAGCAGTCTGTTTTTCCACAGGCAGAATCCATGTGTCTATAATTCATGAAACTTCCTTGCTCTTATATTCCATCTTCTCCAAGTCTCATATCTAACAAAGGAAAGGGTGACTTCTAGCCTATTTTTGCCAGTTTATATCTATTATTGGAACAATTGCCAGAATAACCTAAACCATTTCCCTAATTATCTTTACTGTCTTAACCTCCTGTATCTTTTAGACTAACTCAGAAAGCCCAGTTAAATCACAGATCTAACTAGTCATCATTGCTCTTACAAAAAATCATCTTCACTATGATCTGCTAGTGTACTTACTGTCCAGTGGGGAGTGGGATTTTCCCAGGAAAACAGTCCCACTATCCTAGATACAGGGGGATCCTTTCACAAAGTAATCACACCATGCAAGATACAGCAAGAACAGGACATCAGCAAACAGTACAGAGCTCAGCAGAAGCAAAGGGACATTCTGGAGACAATCTTCCCAAGGCTTTGGCTCTCCAGGATGCATCCATCACATCTCTGTTATCGGATAGATTGTATTCTATAAATCCATTGCTGACCACTGCTCCTCTCACAGCCATTGGCACAATTTCCCTAATGGTGAAGATGAGGAGAGAGGATCATTACTTTAAGTCCAGCCTGGACTACATAGCAAGCCCTTGCCTCCAAAACAAATCTACCTTGAATTGCAGATGCCTCTAAAGTCTGCTGTTGTAAATTGAAGTTGTGTAATTTCATAATGGTAAAAAAAAAATCCTCCTTTCTTTGAAAAAACTAGTCTTTGGGTGTCTACAATTGTGATAAAATGCCACAACCAAAAGCAACTTGGCGAGAAAGAAGGCAATTTAGAATCAAAACGCTCATGTCACACTCCATTACTGAGGGAAGTCAGGGCAGGAACTCAAGAAACAGAAGCCATGAAGGAGCGCTACTTACTGGCTTGTCCAGCCTGCTTTCTTTGGTTTTTAAGATTTATTTATTTACTTACTTACTTA
Organism: Cricetiscus sungorus; assembly: GCA_030556225.1. Lineage (NCBI taxonomy): Eukaryota > Metazoa > Chordata > Mammalia > Rodentia > Cricetidae > Cricetiscus > Cricetiscus sungorus. Next base: position 1,218,671 of record JANBXA010000366.1, read on the forward strand.
TTTTATATATGAGTGCTCTATCTGCATGTACATCTTATGTCAGAAGAGGGCACCAAATCACACTACAGATGGCTGTGAGCCACAATGTGGTTGCTGAGAATTGAACTCAGGACCTCTGGAAGAGCAGCCAGTACTCTTAACCACTGAGCCATCTCTCCAGCCCCATCAGCTTTCTGTTTTACATAACCCAGGACCATCCACCCGAGGGAGGTACTATCCGTAGTGAGCTACACCCTCAATTAATATTTCCTTATCCCAGATATATCTAGGAGTGTGTCAAGTTGACCAAATTGAAGGATTTCATTATTTAAGAAATTAATATATTAGCAATGCAAACAGAATAAAAATATCAATTGCAATATGTATATGAACTGTATAAGAATTAGCAAGTAACAACTTCACACATCATGTTCCATCCCACATCATTACTGAAAGAGTAGGTCTCCCCTACCAGCTCAGGTGTCATGTGGAGTCTATTAGAGGGATTCCTGCAGCCCACATGGAGCCCAATGGCGTCATGTGTCACCAAGCTTCACAAGGCACTGCATTGGGAGCACCAAGACTTGGGATTACTTTTTATGATCCCCTAGGGATGGATGTATTATACAGTTCATCATGTTACTTACTGATCCACTCACTGGAACTTAATTCTGCACTAATGCCCGGGAGTTATACAGATCCCACAAATTAGTGTCCCAGTCCCCACAGAACCCCTATCCCCACTTCTGACATCGGTCAGACAGCAGGGTTCATAAGCCACTGGCACTTCTGACCTACCAGCTATAAATTGGGGCATTTCTATGAATTCCTTAGGCTTATTAATTTTCTAATCCAACTTGCAAAACTCAGAAAGCTTTGTACCTGCAATCAGAGTTTTATTACAAAGGACATAGGTCAGGGCAAGATCCCCCCACCTCCACCCCACCCCACCCCTGTCCCAAAGAAGCATAGGGCAATGAGTATAAAGTCCTCAAATACAAGGAAGCTCCAAACAGCCAGAGCTGTAGTTAGATTTCAGTACGTAGGCAGGATTGAGCAACCATGGTTTTGTCTTTTTGGGTACATGCACTCTAAACCAATACAGGCCAGACCAGTCCTCCTACCCTCAGACTGGGATGAAACTGAAATACATTTGAATGGAAATGGCCCCATTTGATGCTCATAAAGGGAGAAACTTGTTTGGCTGTCTGGAGCTGAGTACATGTACAGCTCAATGCTGTGGGTGTCCTGTTCCTAACAGGTTGCTGGGGGCCTTGCTCATAGTGGGATGTGGGCACAGTAGATGCAGTTAAGAGTCTTGGGCTGCCAAAAGCACTATGACTAGAAAGGGGGTGTGAGGACAGCCTTAGACAAGTGGAGTCCAAGATGGTTAAGCTACTCCTTATCCTTACCTGCTTAGCATCACAGAAGAGGGACAGAAAGACTGTGATGCTCAGAGGATGGGTAGGAGAGCTGTGAGATGCTGTTTTCTGGACATGATATGGTCGTTTCTCTTGTGAACTCACAACAGCTGTGGTTACTGGCACAAGGCCAAGCCAATCAACATTCCAACATGGGTGGGAGAGGTGTTTCCAAGGCCGAGGAGCTATTATAGCTAGTTGGTGGATGCTGGGTAGGGTAGGGTCATTCTCCTTTGGAGTATCAGGGTTCTCATGGTCCACTACTGGTGGCAATAATTGGACTCTGAGTTATAAAAACAGAAAACAATGACATAGTGGTAGAAGGGAGTCTGGGGTAGCCTAAGAGGGACTGAGGATAGATATGATCATAATACTCTGTATACATGTATACATGTATGGAGTCCTGTAAGAATAAATAACATTATTTAAGAAACCTTCTGGGGCTGGAGATACAGTTTATCAGTTAAGGGCACTTGCTTAACTTGTGGAGGACTGGAGTTCAGTTCCCAGTACCCAAGTGGGAGCCGCACATCTTCCTGGGGGCCCTGCTCCAAATGGCCTGACACCCTCACCTGACCTCTGCAGACACTCACATACAACTGCACAGACCCACAAACAGAAATAAAATAATATTTTTAGAAACTTCTAAGCCTCACTTACCAGCCACTCATTTGTGAGACAGAGAAAGAGACAGGAGAGAAGAAAAGGGAGAAAAGAAAGAAAATCAGGAAAACTACAATCTGACATGTCATGTTTAGCTCATGAGACAAGTATTAATTCAATTTTTCAAATAAAAGGTATGATTGAAAATAGCATGAGTAGCCAAGACCACCCACTAGTGAACAGAAGTAAAGTTCCAGTTCAGCTGAGTCCGATGATTCTCTCTTCCCACATTGAGGTTTGCCATGAAACGATTGGTAAAAACATCAGAGCACATTAGAATGGTTTAATGAAAACTGGTGGATACTGGATGTTATGACGAGGATACCGGTGTCTGAGGGTGAAACAACCTGTTTGGAGCAGGACAAGCAACTGAACCAAGAACGTGACACAAGGCTTCTCTACCCACAGGCCAAAGCCTTAGGGCTTGCAGTGAGCTGGGCAGCAGAGTGCCTGGTTGGTGTGAACAAAGCTATGACAATTGCTGTTTCTGTTGCTGTGGTGAAATGCCTAGCCCAGGGAGCTGGAGAGATGGCTCAGTAGTTACCTCTGGCCGTACTTCCAAAGGACCCAGATTTGATTCCCAGGACACACATGATGGCTTACAACCATCTAGGGGATATAATGCTCTCTTCTGGCCTCTATAACCATCAGGCGCACATGTGGTGCAGATGCGCATGAAGGCAAACACCCAAACACATTCTTTAAAAATTACATAGCAGAAACAACTTCAAGTTCAAGGAGTTTGTTTTAGCTCAGCTTTAGTGTCCGGCTGCAGTAACTTGGCCCCATGCACTTGGGCAGCGCAGAATGATTGGAGGAGACCACAGAGAAACCATCCTCACCTCTTGGTAGGTGTCAACTGTATCAGCAGCAATGCAGGATACTGAGGACCTAGTATAACCTCCAAAAGTGACCAAACCCTGTCCCTGCTTCCTCCTGCCCTTTTCAGACTCTCAGAACAGTACTACAAGTTGCAGATCAAGCATGCAATAGAGGAGTCTATGAGGCTAGAGCTTTCATCCCAATCATAACAACTCCAAAGCAAAAAGAGTGCCCTGTGGCTCCTGGAAGCTAACATTTCCAAGAGGAGGAACTAGGCTCAGATAGGATAAAACATTCTAATCTCAAATCAAAGAAGAAACATGCAATAAAAATCGATTCAGAATCTTAGAGAAAAAATTAAAATCTACACACAGATTAAATAATGCAAAAAATGGTGACTTAAATCACACTAAAGTCTGAAAACAGTTGCTTTCAAATGAAATTGCACACATCCAGGAAGGAGTCCCTGCCCCACCTTGTCTGTGTGGTAGTTTGGTCCCAACAGAAGAGACTGTAAGAAGCACAGAGCAGCTGGGATAGCTGGAGGCAAACGCTGCCATCTTCGCAATTTTGCAGAATCGTCTTAAATACTCTTCCCAGCAAAACACAAAATATGTTTCTGATAAAAAATGATTAGCTTTAGATGACAAGCCTCTCACAAAGCAATTAAGACAGCATTAAGAACTTTCAAAGGCACCAGCACAAGCCATAATGACAGCATGAAATGCACAATAAAAAGATGAAATACAAGCCAAAACAAAGCCATCTCATTAAAAGCACAGGATTAAGGTTGGAAATGCCGAGGCGCTCATCAAAAACCCTCTTTCCCCTGGTGGTAATTTTAGTTTGAGGATGCCAGCATCAAGATGGCTTGATTTTCCCTCCTTTGAAGTGAGCACCTCTGAGGCTGTGGACAGTTGTCTTTGAGGAAGAATGTGAATGGTGAGAGGAAATATTCAAAAGAAATAAAGCAAAGCAGATGGCATGCTTATAATTTACATATGCATTTCCTATAAACATAGGAAAAATGGAGGCAGATCTAAGCAAAGCTGGCCCCTCTCTCCTCACTCGTGTCTGTATCCCAAATATCTCTCCCACATCATGCCAAAGTGGTCACAAAAGCCCTGCCACTGAGCTGTACCCTGAAAGTGTTTACCTAACCAAGAGCCATATTGAAAAGCAGATACTCGCTGGACCATTCTCAGCTCCATCAGTGACTGTCAGTCAAAAGGACAGAATGGACACACTACAGGAGAAAAAACCACACCAAGGACGTTTAAATAGGACGTGTGGGAAGCAAAAGGTCACCAAAACAGCTGCTGTTCATCAGCTATGTATGTGTACGCAGACAATGAATACAGTCATCAAGTGAAAAGTAATCAACATGTTCCAAAATCAAGGAAGTGAACACTTCATTTAACCTTGTTGAATTACAGTTGACAGTAGGCCACCGGTTGCCTCCAATGAGCTACTTCCTCTCTTAGCCACACGGCGGGGCTCTGTTTGGGATCTCTGTTGCTCCCATCCCAGGTTCAGAACAGTTTGTGATGGATCCCACTGATAAACGTTGCTCCAGTGGCCCCATGGGCTATGATGCTCTTGACACTCATGAAGTATGTTGTCCAGGCATACTCCATCACCTGAGCAAAGCCTTTGTCACTGTGGACATACTTCAAGGGCAACTTAACACAGATCCACATCAGCAGCTATTATCTCTGCTATAGACTGTATGTTTGGGCCTCCCAAAACCCATATGTTGAGGTTCCACTCCCACCTCCAGTGTAATAGTATTAAGAGTTGGGGGCTTTTAGGTAGATAGATGTAAGGCTAGGACTTGAGGATGTAGTGCCATTGTAAATCAGTACCCTCTAAGCTGTCTAGGGAGACAGCTCAGTGGTTAAAGCTTGCTTTGCCAGCATGAGGACCTGAGTTTGAATTCCAGAACTCAGGGAAAAGCCAGATCTATGGCTTGTATCTGTTCAAGTCTGTAATCCTAGGGATGGCAAGATGGGAGATGGTGCCTACATATGTGGCTAAGATCTGAGCTTAACAAGACATCGGATCAACACCTCTGGTGTTGTCCTCTGACATTTGCATATACCACACATTCACACTCAAATAAAGGCATGCACACACACACACACACACACACACACACACACACACACACACAAAGTGCCTACATCTACTGTGTGGGGATACCACTAACAGGAGCCACATGCATGGCTATATGGAAGCAGGTAACAGGGCCCAGAAAAGAATAAAACTGCCAGCATCTAAATCTCAGACTCCCAGGCTTCCAGAAGAGTAGACTAAATAGCTTACTGCTTAAACCAGGCTATGGCATTTTGTTATAGCTGTCCATGACATCTAAGATAAAAACCGATACAGAGAAGTGCAGTGCTGCTATAAAAAGTGTAAATAGGGAAGCATTTTTGGAGCATGGACATAGCAGAGGCTGGGCTTGTGAGGAAAAGGGAACAGCATGCAGAGATGAGAGTGTCGTGGGCTGTCCTGATGAGGTCCCAGGTGGAAAGCAGCAGGCATGCAACAGTGGAAAAAGAATGGTTCTTGTTGTAAATGGCAGAGAACTTGACTAAACTGTGATCACACTGTGATAGGCAGGGCTCACACGTGAGAAAACTGGGTGTTTAGGGGTGAATATTTCTCTGATAAGTGTGAAGAACTGATTTGGCTCCTAGTAACTATTTATAGTGCTGGGGGGTAGGGGGCCTCAAAGACTCAGAACTTAAAGATTCATAGAACTGCCAGCATGTCACTATGGAAAAAAGGAATAAGATGATCAGAAGACAACAACCAGTGGATGAGGGGATTGGCGTGGGTGTGAACCTCAATCAAACCAGCCAATCTACAGAAGCTGCAGGCTGAGTGGAATTACAACAGCGAAAGTACTATCGCGGACACAAAAGGAAACAGAAAACAGGGACAGAGGAAGAGCATGTGTGTTCTGCATAAAAGAAGAGGTCTTTCCCTTGTGAGGGCACACGTAGAAGGCTGTCAACAGGACAACAACCCTCAAATACCCAATCTGCTGGGGCCTTGAACTTGCACTTACTCTGCCATGTGAGCAATCTTATTCAGCAGCTCATCAGGCACCTTTTCATTTGAGCAAAGCCTTCTGGTACCTCTTCTCTTTCATCTGTCTTTTCACTTCTAAGATCTTGCCATTTAGTTTCTACATCATAACAAAGTGGTTTGCTGTCACTGGAGCTTCTCTTGTCCCCCCTGGTCCCGTGCCCTTGTTGCCCCAAATAAACACAGGGGCGCTATATCAATTATTAAATTGTTGGCTGATGGCTAGGGCTTCTTATTGGATAGCTCTGTCTTAATTATTAACCCATAACTACTAATCTATGTATTTTTTTAACATGGCCTTATCTTACCAGAGACTACCTGGCTCATCCTATCCTCCCGGTCTCTCCATGGTGTCCCCTTTTTGCTGGTTCCCTCTGCTTACCTTTCCCAGAATTCTCCTTGTCTCTTCATCCCACCTATCTTCCTGCACCTATTCACTAAACAGTGTTTTAATGTATCAAACTATAAGAGAAACAGAAGGCCATCCCCCATCATTCTGCTAAAACAGGTGCAGAGCTATACCACCCACGTCAGCAAGCCCACCATCCGGCAGCTGGTGGCTTAACCACAGGTGTCCCCTGAGACTCCCATCTTCCCCAGAGCAGCCTGAATCTGCTGGATGGGAGGTGCAGGGTAGACGTAGAGATCCAGAGCCAGCCAGACTTGAGCTAATTCTAATAGACAATATTTGCCTATAGGGGCTACAAAGGATTTGAGGGACCTAAGCTGCATGCTTATGTTTGCATGGAGATGCTTTCAGTAGTAGTAGTCAAGGTCAGTGCTGGCCAGGTGCCTGTGCTCTTTTCCAAAACATTGAAAATAAAAGCTCATGGAGATTTACAAAAGTAGGAAGAAACTGTATTTAAACTGAAGCAAGGGTACACATCAGAGAGAGATGAGCGAAGACTGACAGCAAACTACTGCCAGTGAGTGAGGAGACTCAAGGACCTGTGAGTGAGAGAGTGAGTGAGAGAGTGAGAGGGAGAGTGTGTGAGAGAGTGAGAGAGAGAGAGAGAGAGAGAGAGAGTGAGTGAATGAGAGAGAGTGAGAATGAGAGTAAGTGAGTGAGAGAGTAAGAGGGAGTGAGAGAGTGTGTGAGAGAGAGAGTGAATGAGTGAGTGAGTGAGTGAGTGAGTGAGTGAGTGAGTGAGTGAGTGGGAGAGTGTGTGAGAGAGTGAGAGAGAGAGTGAGAGAGAGTGAGTGAATGAGAGAGTGTGAGAATGAGAGAGTAAGTGAGTGAGAGAGTAAGAGTGTGTGAGAGAGTGAGTGAGTGAATGAGTGAGTGAGTGAGTGAGTGAGTGAGTGAGTGAGTGAGTGAGTGAGTGAGAGGGAGAGTGTGTGAGAGAGTGAGAGAGAGAGTGAGAGTGAGTGAGTGAGTGAGTGAGAGTGAGTGAGTGAGTGAGTGAGAGAGTAAGAGTGAGTGAGAGTGTGTGAGAGAGTGAGTGAGTGAATGAGTGAGTGAGTGAGTGAGTGAGTGAGTGAGAGTGAGTGAGTAGGTGAGGAGACTCAAGGACCTGTGAGAGTGAGTGAAACAGTGTGAGAGAGTGAGAATGAAAGAGAGTGAGGGAGAGTGATAGTGAGTGAAAGAGAGAGAGAGAGAGAGAGAGAGAGAGAGAGAGAGAGAGTGAGAGAGAGAGTGAAGATAGTCAAGGACTCGGTTATTTTTGGTGCTTCCTTTCAGAGGTTTAAGAGGAGAAACTGTCGTTAGCAGGTATAGTTTGGGTGGCTCTGTTTTGATCGGCATGCTAAGTAACATAATCAGTTTTCTACTGTGGGTGCATGCATGTCCCTTTCATCTGATTTTAATCCTATGCATGCCCAACTATGCATAGGCATAAAATAACAAACAAAGAACTCTCTCTAAATGTTTACATGAGGTCTCACAGAGTCTGAACTGACAACCAGGGAGTCTGCATGGGACTGCCTGCATATATGTGGCAGTTACGTAGCTTGGTCCTCTTGTGGGACTCCTAACAGTGGGAACAGGGGCTTTTTCTGACTCTTTTATTGGCTTTGGGGACCCTATTTCTTATATTGGGTTACCTTGTCCAGCCGTAATATGAGGGGAGGGAGGTGCTTAGTCTTGCTGCAACTTGATATGTCATATTTGGTTAACATCCATGAAAGACCTGTCCTTGTCTGACTAGAAATGGAGGAGACATGAATGGGAGGGGGCTGAAGGGAGGTAGGGGAGGGGCTGGAAGAGAGCAGTGAGGGAAAACTGTGGTCAGGATGTAAAAAATGATTGATTGATTGATTGATTGATTGATTGATTGATTGATTGATTGATTGATTTAAAATTTTTAAAGGAAGTTTACTTGAGGGCATGGATTTGCCTTACTGCACGTGCACCCGAAGTTAGTTCAGGCTGCTTCTGGATCCTTACAGCCTCCGGCCAGCATGTTTGAATGGAAACTGTCCAAGTTTGCTGATCATCAGTAGGAGGAGGAGCTTATCCTAGCAAGGGTGAACAAGCAGCAGGTTCGATGCAGGTTGGGGCCCGAGATCTCTAGGTGCATTATGTGAAGAGGAGGGTGTGTGCACAGTACATGCAGGCAAAGGGTGAGGCAGCCAAGTGCATTTCTAGAAGAGGTTGGCATGCATAACCCAGAGTATAGTCCCAGGCTGCAAACTCTGCCCTATGCTTGCCTGCCTCACTCCATAGATAAACGATCCCTAGTAATTATCTTCTAATCCAAAGTACGCACAGTGTCTACTTTCAGAGAATACGCCCTGTAACAAGGTAAAGTTAAATGTCTCAAATCATCTGATGCTGAGCAGCCGTTGAATAACCTGCAACACTGAACTTCCACATTTCCATAACCTTGGTGGGTTTTTTTTTTTCACCATTTGCTCACATAGTCATAATGCGTGACTGTCTCCAATGAGATAGGCACTATGCATGGTAAGGATTCATGGAAACTTCTGGGAGGCAGACACAGAGCCAGAGGTGAAGCAGTCACCTTGCAGCAATGTAAATGAAAACAAGAAATGCCAGAACAGGGAGGAATAGAGGGATTTCACAAAGCTAGAACTGCTGTGAGGCTGCCTGGCCTGAGCCCTACTTAGATTTGCGGCCAGTTGCAAGGGAAGTATAAGCTGTAGCCCATAAGACCTACCACTAGGCACTCACTATCCCTCACTAACCTCTTGATGATTTATTGAATTGGTGAGCAATACTGTTGTTTATCTTTCAGCTCCCATTTTCCTTAATCAAATCCATAGTCAGCCCCTGAAAAGGAACAAGAACTTAAGAACAGCCTCCGTCTCTTGCTGCCCAGCCCTTGGCTCACTGTTGCCATGATAAAACACGGTGACTAAAAGCAACTATAGAAGAAAGTTTATTTTGGCTTTTGGTTTCAGAGGAATAAGAAGCCCATCATGGTGAAGAAGCCTAGCAGCATGAGGCAGGCATGGTGACAGGCGTGGAAAACTGACAGCTTACATCTTCAAACTGAAAGCAGGAAGTAGAGAGAGCAAACCACAGGCTGTATTCTCTCAAAGTCTACTCCCAGTGACAGATATCCTCCAGCAAGGCCACAGCTCCTCACCCTCCCCAAACAGCACCAACTGGGGACAGGTGTTCAAATCCATGAACCCACAGAGATGCTCCTTATCCAAACGACTACGCCTTGTGTTCTATTTTTCTTTCTCCATTTCAAGAGGGTATCATCACAGAAAAATGAAAACAAAAAAATTAAATAAAATGTTTTTGACACTTTTTTAATATCTCATAATCAAAAAAGAAAAAAAGCCACTGTGAGGCATGTAAGGGTTTCGTAAACATACAGCGGCATCTTATTGGTAAGTTTCAGTTTAGAGAGCCAAGAGGTAAATGGCAGGTCTATAATTATCCCTCTGCAATCAATAAGCTTCAAATTGCTATCTGCTCCCAAAAGCAAAGAAATTTTTAAAGTGTTTTTTGAAATTTCAGGTATTACATATTCATAAATTTGCTGTGTCATGGAGTTCTAGACACAGAAGGGATTTGGGGTAATGTTTATGTAGTCAGTCTGGTTGGGATTGAAAAAGGCCAGCAAGGCAGGTCAGTTCCCAAGCACAGCCAGACTGGGAGGCTCTTGGAAGCCCTCCACAGACTGCAAGTCATTGATTTAACTTATCTCCTCATCAATGCCTTCTTCTTAGCTATGTTTTCTATTAACGTATTGATTTGTGTGCCTGTTAAACAAGCACTCATGTCATACCAGTTATGTAGACACACATAGCCAGGCATGAGGGAAAGCAGGCATAGGTCTGTACCTCAGGAAAAGAACTCAGATGGACAGATGTGCAGACCCAGCATGAAGAATCTCAAACCAAACACAGTCACCAGTAAGATGGCTCAGCAGTGAAGCCGCTTGCTACCAAGCCAGACTTCTGCGTTGGATCCCCAGGACCAACATGGTAGAAGGAGAGAACCAATTTCCAAAGGTGGTTCTCTGACTTCCAAATGTGCACTGTGGAACATGCATGTGCATGCAAGAATGCACACACACACACACACACACACACACACACACACACAAACACACACGCACGCATGCACACACACATATGTGCATGCACAAATAAAAGTAAAAAGGAATAAAATTAAAAATACAAACTGTTTAACAGAGGTAAACACAGACTGCCTGAGTAATTCCAGGAGACAATTAAATTAAACATAAAAGGGAGTCTAAGGACTGCCTCTCTGAGAAGACAGCCCTTGGGCTGTCTTCAACAGTCAGCAACAGTCAGCACACATTTCCTGTTCATTATAACTATGATTCAAAGCCTGGTCCATCACATGCCAGCTGGGCACCTACAAAAACTTATTGGTAGATATCCCTGCAGAGTGTATTTTCACTGGGGGCAACCTGAAAGTGACCTGACTATGTCATCCCTCCAATGGCTTGAAATGGAAGTCTTTAGTGGGAGCCATTTGACTCCTTCAGGGGCAAGGCCTGAGAATAGCACAAACTGCTCTCCTTATGGCAAAACTCTGGAGATTCTGATCCACTTGGCAAAGACCTGTGGACAGTTCGCTGCATGATTCCAGGTATGAACCCCAGGTGCTACCTGCTCTCCTTGCTTTTACCATGCTAGCCATGTTGCTGGCATGAATGAGTCGCAGTAGGTCATAAAGTTTAATATTACATATTTGCATAACTGGTCTGGAAAGAATGGTTTTAGATAAATGGTATCAGGAGTTAATGGGAATAGTCTAGAGAAAGGGAATGAAACAGAATCATAGAAACCCAAAGTTCTCTCATTTCTAATAACTGTCCCAATACCACAAGAACTTAAGGAAGAAGGACATAAATAGTGCCCATTATTAAGAGTAAATTTGCAATTTATGTTGCCTATAGGAAATGGAAAAACCTGGTACATCCCCAGAGGAGATAGAGTAGTACAGAATGTAGAATGGATTGATTTAGCTTTGGCCAGTGAGTTCATGGTAAGAGCCCAGACCCTACCAGATGTAAATATTAACAACTAGAGACATAACTCTCTCTTCTCACTTTACATAGCACTGTAACCACAAATGCAGCTAGCTGGACACACTGTTCTACCTGTAGCTGTGCCTCACCTACAGGAACTTCGAAAAGTTCCTTTGTAACTTGCAAGACTGCTTATGCTTCTAACAGAAGAGCTATAGATCAAAAAGGTAATGGCTACCAGTGGGCAAGTTGGGGGACTGAAGGGAAAGAGGAAGGAATAAACTGGTAATTATGTAACCATATTTTTAGAAATGTAGTGAGTGAGAATTGACCCTAATGCTCTTCATGCAAACCATTGAAACTGTAAAGACAGCCCAGGCTATCCAGGACCACTTGTCTGAGAAACAAGGTGGTGGCACTGACTTTACACATCTGTCCTGGGTCATCGAACCCATCAAAAACAAGGTTTCCAGCAGTCTTCTTCAACATGTCCATAAAACATACATGACTATGCAGGGTAGCTGGTAGTGTAGCTCAGTAGTGAAGTGTTTTCCCAGCACACATTAGGTCCTGTTTTGATCCCAACATTAACACACACACACACACACACACACACACACACACACACACACACTTGTGATCTGATAGCTGGCTATGTAGTAAGATGTGTTTTCACTGTCCTCCCTGCCCCCAGGTCTACCCTCTCTATCCACAGAGTTCCCATGGAAATTCTTCCTACTCACCAAGCAATCTGCCTGAGGCCTGCCTAGAGAGAGTCTAATGGCTGGCTCATTTTATTTGGCTCTCTGCTCAGGAGTCTCCTCCTTTGAGTGACAGAACCATCTAAAATAATACTCCCATCATTGTAAACTGCACTTAGCTCCATTTCTCTCCCTGTAGTGCTTGTCAAGATCTAACATGGTGGGCATGGTATGTTATTTATCTTTCCTCTTTAAAGTGAATCCCATGACTATGGGAGCACATTCCCCATGGAGGGATACTTCCTTAGCCTAGAGGCAGGAGGGAGGGCCTAGTCCCTACTCCAAATGACTTGACAAATTTAGATGATCCCTCCTGGAAGGCATCACCCTCCCTGTGGAGGGGGTGGTGGGAGGGGGACAGAGGGGCATGGGAGGGACAGAGGGATAGGAAACTGGGATCAATATGTAAAATAAGAAAAAATAATGAATATATTTATTTGTATAAATATTTATATTTAGAAATGTATTTATACTTAAATGTATATTTATAAATATAAATATGTGCATTTATGTTTATAGAATATATAATAAATAATAAATATATATAAATGATATATTTATAAATATATAAAAAAAAATAAAGTGAATCCCATGAAAGCAACACGTTGCTTACTTCACTGTTATGCCCTGGGGCCTTCAGCAATCCCTGCAGTTCATGGACACCCAGCAAACAAATAAGCAAACCCCCCCGAAAGGGAAGGAAAGCAGTGTCCAGAATGAAGCCCTTCACTCCCATTCTGACTGAGATATCTATTTGTTCTAGCTAAGGACACCGCAAAAGAAAAGATCCGCTTCAAAGTAAATGCAGAGGGCAGGGGAATAATTATCTGAAAGGCTTTGAGAATATTATTGTCAAAATTGGAGCCATTATACAAATTGCTTTTAAAATTCCACAAGATCTAAGAAAATTCATGGCCAGGGTCCATCTGAACACACCCCTTAAGTCTACCACCAGCTTAGGGTCCTGCTCTAAAAAAAAAAGGCCAGAGCTGTTACACAAAAACCCTGGCAGGAGCAGTTCTGATCAGCAGGGCACTTAGGGACTGTCTGGAACTGAACTATGTGCTTGCAGTAGGAAGTGAAGTATTTTCCTGTAGTGAGTGTGTGTGTGTGTGTGTGTGTGTGTGTGTGTGTTCAGGGCTCACCATTTGGCAATGCATAGTCAGTCAGTGGGCTCTTCCCTGAAGAAGACTATTTTTTCCCACTCTTGGCATTCACTAGCTTCCTGTAGTGCTTTGTCTATGACTGAGGCTTCATGAGGTTCTGCCCCTCCACATTAGCATATCTAATGGTGTCATCCTTGTTCATGTCTTGCTTAGGCAGCCATATTGGTAATTTCTCATGGGTGTAGCTTGGCTAACATCTCTAGAAGACATAATCTCACAGAAAATCTATGTTCCTCTGGCTCTTAAAATTTTTTCCACCCCTTCTTCCATAATGATCCTGAGCCTCGGGTTCAGGCATTGTGTTAGAGATCTATTCATTGGGACTGGCTCCACACATCTGCATTTTGCTCAGTTGTGGTTTTCTGCAATGGTCCTGTCTGTTTCAAAATAAAGTTTCCTTGACAAGGGGTAAGAACTACACTTACCTGTATGTATAGAACAAATATTTAGAATGTAGATAGTAATTATGCAGGTTTAGTAAAGTGGTGCCTGTAGATTCTCCTCCAAGATCCATGACTTCAACAACCCCGTGTAGTTGGCTAGGTTTCCAGTACCAGGCATGATTTTCCTCTTTTTGGGAAGGTCCTAAGTCCAATTACAGAGTTTTTGGTTACATCTGAGGTATGAGTGCCACTACTGTATCATTAAGGTTATTCATTACACTGGTCATTGTTGTGTTTTGTTGGCATCACAACTGAGTAGTATTCTTGGTTGATTCTCTCTTTGGAACCTTGTATGGAACCTTGCATTTGGGTACAATGAAAGCTAGCTACTCCTAATAAAGGAGACTAAGTAGGAGTTCCTTGAAGGCAATAACCTACAATCTTACTCCATATTCAAGAGGTTGAGGGCATACAGATTATAGTTTGTTTTTTGATTGCACTTTTGTGTTTGTTTCGTCTTGTTTAATTGAATTTGTTACCTGCTTTTAAATAATAAAACATTTCACAACAGACATCATAGCTTCTTTTATCATTTGCACAAGTGAAAAATCTAGAGCCCATAGTAGTCATCCAGCTATGGCCCTCAGCTGGTGAGCACTCTCAGTGTGTCAGGGTGCTCACCACGGCCTCGTCACCGTTTCAGATACTATCTTCCTTAGATTTCTGATGCTGAAAAAAATAAGACTGAGATGATTCTAAAGATAAGAGGTGCTGTGGTTTTGTCTAAAACATCCTCCAAGGGCTAAATATTAAAGGTGGTGCCCCCCATTAGGAAACTAGAAAGATAACTAAAATTGGGACAGGGACTATGAGAAGGGAAGGGCATCTTTTCACACTGGAATTCTGTCAAAGCGCAAAGCAAGAACTCCATGATTGTTGCCAGTTGCTTAAGGTCTTTCTCTCTTCCCATGTATGTGTAAACCTGACATTTTCTAGAAATCCCATGAGAAACCCCATTCACAGGAAAGTACAGATAGCCATATTTTAATCCCATCCAAGGTACCTCCAGAGCAAAGCTGTAATCAATATCCAAGATCCAAGAAGAAAACCGGGGTAGAGGAAGAATGGGTTACCCAGAACCCCACTGAGCAGTGAAGCTTCTGAAGTCCTATGTTCAGCCACCATCAGAATATGTGAGGGGCCTCTCTGGCTTTGAGGAGCCCTCATTTATCCTCTTGGCTTTATTTCACTTTCCTCTGAGTGCCTGTCTTTCTCTCCTCATGATTAAGACTATATTAAAAACATCTTTAATAAAAATCTCCCACACAGCTTCATGTAGTGACTAGGCCTCAATTTTTTTTCAACATCAAAGCCATGAATCCCCATTCCGACTTAGTAGAGTTGCCTTAAGTCTCTAGGGGACCTCCAACTTCCGAGGGTCACAGTGTGGAGCTGTGTCTCTGTGCCCTCACTGCTGACACCCAGTTCACAGCTGTGGGGGTTAAAAGCTGACAATCAGGTGGCCTCATGAGCCAGGCCTCTGTAGATGGTCTAATAGTGAATGACATGACAAGGCCGTTAGCCTGGACATTCAGGCCCTACACAGCTGAACAGGAATCCAGAGGGAGAAGTAGAAGATTCCATATGGAGGGAATGAAGTCAGGGAAGCACATTTAGAAGATTTTACATGGCCAGAGAGGAAGCCAAAGCTTGTTGTCTCACAATTCACTCTGCCAAGTGCTAAATAGGGGGTGGAGTTGTGGTGCCACTCTGTGATTTCCTCATCTTCTAGTGGGTTCCAACCCCTGTTGTCATCACCACAGTGGGTACACAGACCATACCCAAACCAGGGCAGATATTTTATTTTTCCATTTATTTTACCTGCCTGCATTTACGATTTGATTCCTGGCTTTAAACTTAGTCATTTCTCCCAGAGGCAGAGAAATGATCAAAAAAAAAAAAATCAAAAACGTTCTAAATAGTTACAAAGACCCACAAACAATTAGAATGACTCATGTTGCTGCAGAAATAGAGAATTGGAGCCCAGAAGTCAGTACTATAGCAGAGAGGAGGGAAGTTCAGAAGGGTCCTTAAGCAGGCCAAAGGGAAGACTTCCCCATGCCCGGATACGATCTGTGTCCCCACCTAAACTGCTGGGACTTATAGGTCCACAGCTCAGCCATCACCACAGTGTGGTGCCCAGTAATGTCACCTCTCAATGGCTCTCACTCTTAATGTTTCCAAAGGATTTTGAACCTACGTATTAGCAAAAGATCCCATTCTGACCATTTAAGAACAAGAGAGAAAAACTATCTCTGGAATACATGAGGGTGGGATATGTTTATAGGATAGAGACCAGAGCTCAGCAAATTCTCTCCATGTAGGATCAGACAGTATATATTTCAAGTTCCGTGGACCATATGTTCTCTATCAGAACCAAAGCCAGCCATGAACAAAATTAAATAAATGCAAGTTACCATGTCCCAATAAAACTTGATGAGTTGCATTGAAAGACAGGTTTTATATTATTTTAATGTCATAAAAGATTACTCTTGATTTTTCTTTTCTTTTCTTTTTTCTACTTAAAAACACAAAAGGCATTCCTACTTTACTATCCTCACAAAGTGGGCACTGAGCAGGATTTGGCCACAGCCCATGGCTTGTGGATCTCCGGCCCCACACCGTGAGGGAATAAGAGGAGAAACCAGACCTGGCCTCCACAGCTGCTGTTCAGGAGCAATGTACACCTGCCTTGCTGACTAACCTAGCCCAACTTTTTAATTGCAGTGTTTAAATTTTCTAACACGTTATCACCATCATCCCACTTCTCGAGGCCTGCCCTGTGATCCTGTGGGGAACACAGGGCAGAGATGAACACTTAATTAAGAGATGCATTCTTAATTCTTTCATCTTTCTACAAGTTACAATGACATTAACAGGAGAAAAATTTGCTCCAAATAACACCTTCAAGAAATACTATTAAGTAAGAAAATGCTAATATATATATATAGATATAGATATATATAGATATAGATATAGATATAGATATAAATATAGATATATGCCGTGGAATTTTATATGCCCTTAAAGAATGAAGTCTTATCTTGGCAGGAAAACAGGCAGAACTGGCGACCATTGTGTTAAGTGAAAAGAGCTAGGCTCAGAAGGACAAACAGCACATACATACACTGCACTAGATTTAGAATGTTGTTTATGTGATATGAAAGAAGAGAAAGAGCTGTGTGGGAAGATTGGGAGAGCGAGGGTAGGTGATGGGGGGCATAAACAAAGAGAAAGGACGGGTATATATGAAAAAGCCATAGACCCGCTGACCTGAGAAAACAGGAAATATTTGATGTTTGTATTTCTCTATGTCTTTTCCATATATTGCAAACTTTTAGGCAATTGGCTTTACAATGTACATATTATATATTGCACATCCTATTTTTTCACATAATAAATCTTGGTATTATATTATATTACTAAATAGGGCTCATGAGGAGTTGCTTTGTAGTGTTAGGAATTGAACCTGAGGCCTCATATATACTAAATAAATATCCTGTCATTGAGCCAGGGCCTATCTATCTTGAACTCACCATTCTCCTGCCTCAGCCTTCTGAGTTCAGGGATAACAGATGCACACCACCACACCCAGCATCATGGTGAAGAGTTAAGATGCTATATGATGATGCTTTCTATTCTTTTCTCATTTGCTGGACATTCAAACATGTTATCACCTACTGTAGGGAAATAATGTTATAGTGACTATCTTTAGTCCCTTTTAAATTTCTAAAGATATTCCCAGATGTAAGATTATAGATAAAGGGACAGTAATGTTGATTCCCAATAAGCTCTGAAATTTGCACCAAAACCACCAGCCAAAACAGAATTCTCATCATCACAGAGATGAGAGTGTAAGGCAAGAAGCGGCCCGGCTCCATTACGAACACCAGGGCTTGCTGGAGAAAGTTATTTCTCCTTCAAGCTTCAATGTCCTCATCTGTCAAAATGGAAAATGATGTAGACATTTTATATTAGACATAAGAGAGATGAACTATGCCATGGTGTTCGCAAGAAGTAACTTCCAGACACCGTGGCATGGTGATGGAGATGATAAGGAAACTCTCTGTGTATGAGACTCAGATCAGCTGACTTGCCTGATGCCATGTGATTGGCTTGAGAGCGTTTCTGACTCTGATGCATGGCTTTTACTATTTATCTTTGACAGTATGCAAGGATCTTCTGAAACTTTTAACATAGTACTATTTCCTCCTTGATTACTCCTTTAAAATAATTTATTATTTAATTGATTTCGTGAGTGTGCATGCATGTTTAAATGAGCATGCCATAGCATGTGTGTGAAGATCAGAGTACAACGTGCAAGAGTCCGTTTGCTGCTTCTGCCATGCTGCTTCTGGTTCCTCCATGCTGGTCACACCATGCCCATCTCAGGTGCCTCTACCCAGTGAGCCTTCTGATGTCCCCTTGCTACTTCACTCTTAAAGATATATTTGCATGCCCACTTCTTATGTTGGACATTAGCCAGTTCTGTCCTCTAGACCACAAATACAGCTTTAATCTGCTCTGAGACCCCCAAAGTTCAAGTTTGTTCTTCTCTATTTCATTAATTAAGCAAGTTGCTTGTGAATACAGCTATGGGTTTTGTCTTAGTTAGTGTTTCTATTGCTGCAATGAAGCACCATGACCAAAAAGTTGGGAAGGAAAGAATTAATCCAGCTTAAAACTCCACATCACTGCTCATCATTGAAGGAAGTCCGGGCAGGAACCCCAGCAGGGCAGGAACCTGGAGTCAGGAGCTGATGCAGAGGCCATGGAGGAGTGTTGCTTACAGCCTGCTTTCTTATAGAACCCAGAATCACCAGCCCAGGGATGCCACCACCCACAATAGGCTGGGCCCTCCTCCATCAATAGCTAATGAAGATAATGTCTTACAACTCAATCTTAGAGGAGCATTTTCTCAAGTAAAGTTCCCTCTTTTCAGATAACTAACTTGTGTGTCAAGTTGACATAAGACTAGGCAACACAGGTTTCCATCTCTCACACCAGCTGAATCAGCAAACCAGCTACAGCAATGATTCCTCCAGCCAGTGTTTACACAGTCACTTAAAGCAGGGTAGAATGGTTCTGCATCTGACTGCCTTTCCATTCATCGTCTCTAACTCTAAAACTCCAGGTTAACAAAATCAGGGCTTCTAATCTGGAAGGCTGATATCAAGAACTCCCATATGATAGCATTTTATTTCCTTTTGTATAAAAGGACTATATTTAAGGAAAGAACAAACAAGAGACGTCTTAAAACTAGTGACAGTCCCAATTTTAGAACTCCCTGGCACGTAAGCTTTTGTGTTCTGTGCTCTTGATACCTATGAGTGCTGATGGCATTTGCACTTCCAGAGGGTGGTAGTTTTTGTATTAAAGTTCATTTCCCAATCCTGCAATCATAGCCCTAAGCCTAGTAAACACCATAGAATATTTGTTGAACAAATGTCTGTACTGGCATCTATAAGAGGTACTGAAAATTACATGTCTGATACTCACCAACTCTTATGATTCGTATTTGTTTCTCTCCATAACTGACAATTTCACTTGAGGAGTAAAATGAGAGACTTCAGCCAATGGGTAGTTGGGATTTCATTGGTTCATACTATCAGTAGCCGTGTCAGCAAATATTGAGGGTCTAGTGCAAGCAGGGTATACCTACTGCTCTACTCATGAGTATCTCTTATTGGAAAGCATCATAGGGAAATTTCAGCATTTTTTAGGGATGTAATCGCTATTTTATGTAGATTCTGCTAGTGTTATCCTTAATAAGCAGACAGGATTGTACCGTTTGTATCACTGAGCCTGTACCACACAGGGGTTTAAAATTTCCACTTTTTTTTTTTTTTCAAGTTTGGAAAAATCAGATCTACCTTATGACTTAAAACATAGAGACAAAGCATTGTGTTGAAAATGCAACAAAGAAACATTTATCCTTAAACATATTTGTTTGTTTGTTTGTTTGTTTGTTTGTTTTAAAGAATCGAGTTAGGCTGAAGTTGGCCACATTCTGCGAAGAGGAAATTGTGAGGTGCTGAAAGTCCTATTAACCACAAGGCTTTGGCTCCATCGTGTGGCCATTTGGATTATTTTACTTTGTATTTTCCTAAGTTTCTTATGGTATCATTTACAAATTTAGAAATCTAAGATTTACAGCATGATGATTTTTAACTTTGTATATATTATGAAATGATTACAGCAATCAAGCTAGTTAGCATATCCATCATCTCCCATCCTTGTATGTGACAATGAACCTTAAGTTGACAGGCTTGGAACTGGAGAGACAGCTCAGGAGTTAAGAGCACTTGCTCTCACAGAGGACACAGGTTCCCTTCCTAACTCCCACACTGGGCATATCACAACTGCCTATATATCTGATACCCACTTTTGGATTCACACTTACATAAACCCACACACAGACATACATATAATAAGTTATAATAAGAAAGATTGATACTCCTAAGCACATCATACTATTGTTGCCTGTGGTCACCTGGAGGTGCATGAGTGTTCCAGAACACACTCATTTCATAAATGAAGCTTTGGCCCTGGGTGAGATCTCCCCACAGGTTCACATGTTTAAAGACCTGGTCCCCGGGGCAAAGTTTGGGGAAGTTGAGCCATCTTTGGGAGATGAGGCAAGGCTGAAGGACGTATACTGCTAGGGCTAGGCCTTCCATGGTCAACATGGACCAGGATGCAGCTCAGTGGTAAAATGCTTGCCTAGCATACACAAAATCCTGAGCTTGACCCATACCTAGTCACTCCAAAAAATAACCAATAAATTCCAATGTCATTTGTCATGAAACTAGGGGGTATGACTATTTGGTTCATTGGTTGGTTGGTTGGTTGGTTCGTTGGTTGGTTGTTTGGTTGGTTGGTTTAGAGAGCCACATAGACTCTAAATAGCCAAAATAATCTTAAACAAAATGAATAAGACTGGCAGCCTAGAGTCTGACTTCAAGATATGCTAGAAAGTTATGGTGATCTAAGAAAGCATAGTATTGGCATTAAAAATATATATTCAGGGGTCTGGCAAGATGTCTGTGAGTAAAAGTGCTGCCAACCCCAAAGACCTGAGTTTGATCCTCAGGACAGGCACAATGGAAGAAGAGAACCAACTCCCCCTGCACATTGTCTTCTGAGCTCCCCAGCTGTCACATGTGTGCGCACACATATACACACACACATGCACATACACATACAGACATGCACATGAGGGTGAACACACACACACACAGACAAACTGCACAGAAAAAAGTGCTCAGAAATAGCCCCAAACATACAGTCAACTAATTTTAAACAAAGGAGGAGCTCACAGAGAGGAAAGGACTTGTCGTCAGCAATGGAACTAGAGAAAGAGAACGTCCACATGAAAAGAGCATGGAGTTAGGCTTGCTTCTCAAATCTGACTCAAAAAGCATTACCTAAATTTAGGATCAAAACCTATAAAACTATATTAGGAAAACACAGAGTCACTCTGGACACTAACGTGAGTAAAGATTTTTTAGTTAATTTTGTTCTTTGACAATTTCATATATGTGTGAGCATTATATATTTTACATACTTATGTTATATATATTTCTATTTTTTATAAATATATAGTACATATATTTATATATATACATATAGTACATGCATTCTGATTATGCTCCCTTTGTACTATCTCTTGTTTCCTTTCCATTCCTATCACCCTCCCCACTACTCACTTTCCCAAATTTATGACTTCTGGTTTGGTTTTGTAAGACCCTCTCCATTGGTGCCCAGTAGGGTCATCAGTAGGCCCACAACTAGATGTAATGATTCCCTCTTTACTGAATCTCTCAACAGAAAATAGTGCAGTAGTGATGGTTACCATTGCCTGCCCAAAGCCACTCCTCCACCCAAATCTGACTATCAGCAGGCCCATTCTTATATAGATCCAGTACAAACTCTGCAGCCACTATGAATTTGTGATTGCAATGGTGGTACCCTGCTCAGAAAATAAAATTTTGCAGCTCTTCTCCCTATCTTCTGGCTCACCTTTTTTCCATAGTGTTCTCCTTTGCCTTGGATGGGATGGTTATAAATGTCCTAATTACGATGGACACTCAGCCATCTCTTATTTTCAACATTTTATACAACTATGAGTCTATATTCACAACTCTTCACTGGAAGGAGTAACTTCTCTGGTTAAGACTGAAAGGTTATGCCATTTGTATCTAAATGTAAAATTTATATATAAACAAATCTTTAGAAGGCAGTTTAACACTAGGTAAATTCAGCTAAGAAATAGTAATGGGTTCCTCCTATGCCTATGATTTCCTCAGCTACAGATTTTGACCTACACCAGATATGTATCCCCTTGTGGAATTGGTCTCCATTCCAAAGATGAATCAGTTATTACCATGACAGTAGTACTCACTATTGCACTAGTAGGCATATCTTGCCCGGCCGGTTACAGCTGGGTGAGATTATTGTTGCCTCTTCTCCCCAAGCAGGATGCATAGTACCTTCTAGCAAGACTCCTCTTCCTAAAGGTTTCATAACCCTCCCAAGCAGCCTCACCAACTGGGGACTGAAGTGCATGAACCTGTGGAGGATGTTTCTCTTTCAAACCATCACATTAAGGAGTTATCATTGTCATGGTGATAATTATGCTCTGGGTATCTGGTAGTTGTCTTCTTCCTTTCTCTTCCTTCTACTCAGCTGAGACAGGGTCCTACTCTGTAATCCACCAAGGCTGGCCTGCAGTTCACTATGTTGCCCTCTTGTCTCCAACTCATGCTAATTTTCCAGTGGAATATTCCTTTACAATGTGTGAATATATGCCACTGTGATTTAATAATAATAATAATAATAATAATAATAATAATAATAATAATAAAAAGCTAAGTGGCCAGTAGCTAGGCAGGATTTTCAGGGCAGAGAGAATTCTGGGAAGAAGAAGGGCTGAGTCAAAGAGTCACCCGGCAGATGCAGAGAAAGCAGGATGTGTACAAAATGAGGTAACAAGTCATAAGCCACAAGGCAACAAGTGACAAATAGAAATGAGCTGTTATAAGAGCTTCTTAAAAACAAGTCTATGGTATCAGCCAAGCATTTATGATTAATAATAACTCTCTGAGAGCTGATAGTTCTAATGAAAAGCTCCGCCTACATTTTCCTATCTCAGTTTTCCAACTATTTCTATTACCAATATAAGCAACCACATCTGGCTTCCTCTTTCATCACTCTTCATTAAGATTTGCTTTTATTCATGCTTCTTTACATTGGATTTCATCTTTATGCTTATCAAGAGGTTTTTATGAAATATTTTATAGTTATGATAATCTGTTATGACAATTATAATTTCAATTGCATCCAAAAATTTTGTATTTTTACTCACTGTAAACCCCACATTCCTAAAATCAGTTTACTTTTCAAATAGTATGTATCTATTAGTAACTTCTTATGGTTACAGTTAATATTTTTTAAAACCCTAGATAGGAATACATCTAAGTAAAATCCCACTGATAATATAATGCAGAAACCAGATGTGGTGGCATGTGCCTTTAATACCCACATTTGGGAGGCAGAGGCAGGAGGAGCTCTATGAGATCAAAGCCAGCCTGGCATATATAGTCAGTTCTAGGATAGCCAGAGAGATATATGGAGACCCTGTCTCAAAATTACCAAAAAGAAAACAGAAAAGAAACCAGAGTTTTACAGAGAAAGACTTATATTTGATCATTTACTTATAGTGAAAAATAAACAAACTTTTTTCTTACAGGGAATAAAAATTTTCTCATAGAACTCTAGGGTAACTGGATGGTCAGTGAGTGTATCAGAAGTCCAAACTGAAATAACTGTACTTTGTTCTGTTTCCTGGCTCCTTTCACGCCTTTCCTACTATGATGAAATGAAGCCACTTTAAGAACATACATAGAGTGTTTTCCTGGATCTTTTAAATGAAGAAGTTCATTCCACAACAGAAGGAACAAAGTTTGCTGTGAGCTCTCTCTCTCTCTCTCTCTCTCTCTCTCTCTCTCTCTCTCTCTCTCTCTCTCTCTCTCTCTCTCTCTCTGCCTCTCTCTCTCTCTCTCTCTCTCTCTCTCTGTGTGTGTGTGTGTGTGTGTGTGTGTGTGTGTGTGTGTGTGTGCGCGCGCGCACTGGGAATGAAACTCAAGTCCTCTGCAAGAGGACCACCCTCTAGACCACTGAGTCTTCCTCCAAGCCTGGTGAAGGCTTCCAACCAGCAGCTCCTTCTGGAGACAAAAGCTTGGGCAGATGCACTTGATCCCCACTTGGTCCTTTCTTCCTGTTGCCTGATGGGGCAGCTGCAGCATCCAAGTTGCAGAACCTTTACCTGCTGGCTCCACACATGAAGTCTAAGTCCTCTATAGCCATCTGCTTTCCTAACACCGGTTGTCCTTGAGGGCTCAATTCAGAATCTTTTTATGCTCCATCACTATCCTCTCTCTCTACAATCTGTTTTCCTCTTCTGCCATCAAAGGCTTCCGGCAATTTGAGAATCTAAATAACTGAGGTGTCTTCTCGCATTCTCATATCCTGTGGTTCAATTTGGTTTTATGGAATCAAAAAAATTATGCAATTTCTTTGCTTAAAAGGAAAAACAAAAATCTAATGAACCAGCTCTTGAAAAGTCCTATCTGCTGAGCAAAAAAAAAAAAAAAAAAAAAAAAAAAAAAAAGTACTACAGCATGAGATTAAATCCTATTGTTTCTGCCGATTTTGTGTCTTCATAGGGATTATTTATTTAACAAAGGAAGGTCTTGCTCTCTGTGTTTTACAGTGCTTAAAGAGAGCTTCTCTAAAAGTTGAAAAAATAAAAACAGAAACTGGATAGGATGCCTCAGAAGTCGAAATAGGCCAGGCCCAGGATGGGCTTTACAAGAATAGGGTCTAAAACTGCGCAATACAAATCCCCGCTTCAAGCTCATTTACATAATTGCCTGAACAGAGGTCTGCTATCTGGAAAAGGCACTTGCAGCTTGGTCCATTCAGTCCTGTGCTGGGCAGCCTGGCAGCTGGAACCCCACCCCCTCCCCTGGCACACATCCAGGAGTCCTTGCATAGATCCCAGCTGGTGGGGTAGGGAACAATTTTACTGGGAGACTGTATTTGTCAAGCAGGTGCAATTGGGCACCAGGCATTTTCCACGTGATGAAATCACATCTCCCAGCCTCACACTTCTGGATTAACTGATGAGGCTGAACTTCATTGTTTCTGAGCAAAAGCCTTCTATTCAAATCATGTCTTATGGCAGAAGGAGCTGTCGGGCTCAGAGCAATCACGCTGACCAGAGCTTTCTTTACAGTAAAGTGTGGCAGCTGCCCGCCCAGGGTCTATAGAAAGTACACTGTGACACAGGAACTAAATGGATATCTTTGATAGCTGCTCTGCCACAATTGATGCAAAAAAGAATAAATACACAATTGAGAAAATTATAGGTAGTCAGATTCAGTTATTTAATTAGCCTAGCCAATCTGAATGTACTAATCATTTTATCCTTAGCATGTCTGCTTTTCAGCCTCTGTTAAATGGGTATTGTTCACCTGCTATGCTTGAGTATGACTCATCCCCTCTGAAACTCAAGGTGGAAAATTGTTGGGGGCATCAGGGATTGAACCCAGGACCTTGCACATGCCAAGCTTATGCTTTACTACTGAGCCACACACTCAGCCTCATGTTGAAACTTGATTGTCATGGCAACACTGTTAGGAGCTGGACCAGTGGAAGGTTATGGGTGATCAGAGGGAGCCTTCATGAATGAATTCATAGGGACCTGCAAAATGGGAAGTTGCTGATAGACAGCTTGGTATCTCCTCTGGCTCTCACCCACGTTCTCTCTTAGCACATGTCCACCTGTTTGTTTTTCCATCATCACAAAGCAGAATATATCCCTGGCTCCATAGGGTCCCTGGTCTTGGATGACCCAACACCCACAGCCACACCTAAAATAAACTTGTTTCTTTCAAATTACAGTCTCTGGTGTTTTCTTAACACAAAATCAACTAACAATATTTAACCTCTGTACAGCAGTTTTCTTTCCTGTTTGCTTGCTTTCTCCTTCTTTTCCCTCCAACCCTTCCTCCCTCCATTCCTTTCTTTCATGTTTAAAGAGAATGTCTTACTCTGTAATGCCAGGTGGTTAAGAACTTGCTGTATAGACCAGTGTCAGCCTCTTCCTCCCAAATGCTGGGTTAAAGGCATGTTCCCCGCCTGACTATATACTAGCTTTCTAAGTTTAAGTCTATATTTATATGCTAAGTCTTCTTGCAGCCAAATGATATGAAACAGCCACACATACATGTATCCACGTGTGCACATAGATATGTACATGAACACACATGCACATATATATGTATGTACACATGCATGCACACACACACACACATGCACACACACACACACACACACACACACACACATATACATTCACATATACACATACAGGTTCCATGGTGAGCTATTGCTAGCCACTGACCCTTCCGAGAGAATTTGAATAGACTGCGTGTTGGGTTTATGCTGATTAAAACATTTGCTATCAATCATCATTTCCTTTATCCCTTCTCACTGGAGTTTTTAGGATTTTGGCATCGCTGTAAGTGTAGTTTCCTCTCAAGTATGCTCATTTCTGTGAGTATTCGCCTGTCTCTTTGGTTGCCCTTGTTTCTGGGTTCCTGGTCACTACTTTTATCTGTTTATATCATCAACCTGTGTGTCTTCTTTCTCCTCCACCACTCTCAAAACCCTCCTCTGGCCACTGAAGGCACTCTCCCCTCTGCACACACTCTCTCCCCTCGGGGCAGGGAAGGAAGTCTCCCCTCTCTCCCCTCTCCCCTCTCCCCTCTCTCCTCTCTCCTCTCTCTTCACCAGCTGCTCCACCAACACTGGAGGCTGCTTGCATTTTAAGTTTTATACTCTGAGAATCCTAGAAAAAAAAAATTAAACCTGTTTGTCCTTTAATAAAGTACATTGCATTGTATTTGTTTTCCTTTGAGACTTTCTGGAAGTGGAATAGTTGGTTGATTTTTGTTTGTTTGTTGTACATTTTGTTTTGTTTGTTTTTCACACAAGGTCTCACTCTGTAACCCAAGTTTTTTTTGGACTCATGGTCCTCCTGTCTCAGCCGCTGCAGTTCTAGGATTATAGGTGTCAAATCCCTAGATTTTTACTAAAACTCTAAGGAGAGGGTATCAAGCACACACTAATAGCTAAAGATACCTTGCCTAGCCACACCTCCACAGGACTCAGCAATGATAAAAATTAAGCAATAAACAAAAGTTTGACTAAGTCATACCTCACAAAGGGTTGGTAAATTTCGTGCCAGCCACCATGGTCATATGATTAGCCCAAACTAATTATTCTCAGCATAAACCATGTTTTAAAACTTAGATAAATAGAATTAAAACCCAATTAATATGTGAAAATTCATTATTGGATCTAAACTCAGTAACAAAAGTAATTATAATTTTACCAACACATGATGGCTAAGACCCAAACTTTGATTAGATACCCCACTGTGCTTAGTCTTAAACTTAAATAATTAATTAACAAAAACTATTTGCCTGAGAACTACTGCCCACAGCTTAAAACTCAAAGGACTTGGCGGTACTTTATATCCATCTAAAGGAGCTTATTCTATAATCCATAAACCCCCATTATACCTCACCACCCCTTGCTAATTCAGCCTATATACCTCCATCTTCAGCAAACCTTAAAAAGGAACAAAAGTAAGCAAAAGAATACCCGTAAAAAGTTAGGTCAAGGTACAGCCTATAGGGTGGGAAGCAATGGGCTATATTTTCTTACTAAGAACACTACGCAACCCTTTATAAAATCTAAAGGACAAAGGATGATTTAGCAGTAAATTAAGAATAGAGAGCTTAGTTGAATAGAGCAATTAAGTACGTACACACTTTCCATCACCCTCCTCTAATTGAATTTTCAAAAATTATTCATAATATCAACAAACAAGCTCATTAGAGGAGACAAGTTGTAACAAGGTACTGGGAAGTGTGCTTGGATTAATCACAGCATAGCTTAAACCCCATAAAGCATCTGGTCTACACCCAGAAGACTCCACACCCAATGGATACTATGCACTAACTCTAGCCCTACACACTTAAAACTAAACTATTTAAAATCAATAAATTAAAACAGTTAGACTAAACGGAGTATTGGTGAGAGAAACTTCTTCTAAGGAGCTGTAGAGACTGTACTGCAAGGGAAAGATGAAACATGTTTAAAGTATTAAAATGCAAAGATTAAACCTTGTACCTTTTGCATAATGAGCTAACTAGGAAATCTCTAACTAAGAGAACTTCAGCTGGGAACCCTGAAACCAAACGAGCTAACTAAAAGCAATTTAATGAATGAACCTGTCTATGTAGCAAAGTAGTGGGAAGACTTGTAGGTAGAGGTGAAAAACCTAATGAGCTTGGTGATAGCTTTTTACCCAGCAAATAATTTCAGTTCAACTCTAAGGGTTACCTCAAGAAATTATAGTCTAAAATGTAAGTTTAAAATATAGCCTAAAGAAGTACAGCTTTTTAAGAATGGAAACAACCTTAAATAGTGAATAAGACATAATACACTAAACCATAGTTGGCCTAAAAGCAGCCACCAATAAAGAAAGTGTTCAAGCTCAACACCTAAAATAATTTTATACCTCAAATTACATCAGTTTCCTATAACCACAATTGGGTTAATCTATTCCCATAGAGATGAAATGCCATTAGTAGGAATAACAAGAATTATATTCTCCATGCACAAGCCTGTAACAACCCTGATGACCATAGTTAGTTAACATATATTCAAGTACACTAACCCCCTATAAAACTACTTTCTATGTAATGTTAACGCAATACAGGTGTGCTTTGAGGAAAGATTAAAAGGAATAAAAGGAACTAGGCAAACATGAATCCTACCTGTTTACCAAAAACATCACCTCTAGCATTACAAGTATTAGAGACAATGCCTTCCCAGCGACTGAATTAAACGGCCTGGGTATCCTGACCATGCAAAGGTAGCATAATCACTTGTTCCTTAATTAGGGATTAGAATGAATGGCTAAATGAGGATTCAACTGTCTCTAACTTCTGATCAGTGAAATTGACCTTCCCATGAAGAGGCAGGAATGTAACAATAAGACTAGAAGACCCTATGGAACATTAATCTCATAGTTTAGTTTAACCTTACATATCACCTAATGGTAATAAAATACAAAACATAAACTTTAGATTTTGATTGGGGTGACCTCGGAGAATTAAAAACCTCCAAATGATTATAGCTCAGACCTCCAAGTCAAGGCACTTATAATCTCATTGACCCAAAACATTTTTAAGCAACGGACCAAGTTACCCTAGGGATAACAGCGCAATCCTATTCAAGAGTCCATATGGACAATTAAAGTTTACAACCTTGATGTTGGATCAGGACATCCCAATGGTGTAGCAGCTTTTAAAGGTTCGTTTGTTCAACAATTAAAGTCCTACATGATCTGAGTTCAGACCGGAGTAATCCAGGTCGGTCTCTCTATTAACAATTTCTCCTGGTATAAAAGGACAAGAGAAATGGGACCTCCTTAACATAAGTGCCTCAAACTATTAATGAAATTATCTCAATATAGTGTGTTTGTACAAAATTTCCCCAGGGCAGGGATTTATTAGGGTGGCAGAGCCTGGAAATTGCATAAGACTTAAAACCTTGTTCCCAGAAATTTAAATCCTCTCCCTAACAGTGCATCTAGTCAACATCTTTATACTCCTAGTCCCTATTCTAATTGCTATAGCTTTCCTAACACTAGTCTAATGAAAAATCCTAGGCTACATACAACTACAGAAAGGACCTAATACCGTAGGCCCATACGGAATCCTCCAACCATTCACTGATGCAATAAAACTATTTATTGAAGAACCACTGCATCCCCTAACCACCTCAGCATCCCTATTCATTACTGCCCCAACACTATCACTCACTCTAGCATTTACCAAGCCCAGATCATTATATTTTAATAAATTATTGACACAATGTCCTTTCAACTGATTTTTTACTACATAACGACTTCATTTTTCTCTAGTCAAACATCTCTTTTAAGTTCAGGATTGTAGGGGGGGAAAAATGCTTCCAGGCTTCCTTTGTAACTTCAAAAGCCACTCACATCTGCAGGTTTCTGCAAGTTAAACTTTCAATCTTAACAAAAGAGCCATGGAATCCAGGCTCACATATTTTCATTTGGATTTTTTTTTTTTTTGCTATTGCTATTTTGTGGATTTTGTTGTTGCTGTGGTTTGGTTTGGTTTGGTTTGGTTTGGTTTGGTTTGATTTTGAGGGGAGGTTCCTTCCGGCCTGGAACTTGCTATCTTGAGTGCTGAAATCAAAGTTATGCACTACCACATCCAAAAAATTCTATTTCTACTTTCCTAGCATTATATCACATCCAGCTTGACTAGCACACATAAAACCACATCAATAAATGTGTGTTTCAGGTAGTGTGTTCCTAGAATTAACAGAATAAGAAAATGAACACAGTTGGTGGCTCATGTACCTGTCATTGCATCACTTGAAAGCCTGAGGCAGGAAGGTCTTAAGTTCAAGAGCTGCCTAGGCTACAGAGTGAGACCCCACCACACACACACACACACACACACACACACACACACACACACACACACAGGCAGGCACATACACACACACACACACACACACACACACACACACACAGGCAGGCACATACACACACACACACACACACAAGAAAAAAAACAAATAAGCAAACAAACAATGAATAACTAATTGAACATGCCACTCAAAAGTGCTGTTCAAACAAATATTTATATTCAAATGTTTATCTCATCATGATTCATACCAGCTGAAAGCAGAAACAAACCAAATGTCCCACAAATGACAGACAGATGGAAAAACACAGTATGAGTGTGACTATAGAAGATCACTATAAAGTATGACTAAATCACAAGAAGGACGGAATATGGATGCAGGTACAACCTAGGTGAACCTTGAAGACAGGAGCCAAACCAAACACAGTTACTCAGTGTCAGGTTTCTCTGTGGATATCGCGTTTAAAAATCAATAAGTAGATAAAATAAAAACAGAACTGGAGAAACTAAAAATAAATGAGTGGTTTTCAGAGGCTTTGGGGGACTACTATCTATTACCATAGACCCTTTCATGAGTATGAGACTTCCTTTGGGGTGATTTTTAAAAACCTTTAGGAATTTTGAATAGAGCAAATGCTCCAACTCCTGTGCTTTCCGTCATCAATTAAGTTGATGTCATGTGAATTTTACGTGTGTGTGTGTGTGTGTGTGTGTGTGTGTGTGTAAGTGCAAATGTGTCAATACGCATTTGCTTTTAAGGTGGAAGAATCATCACCTCTATCTACTGGTGGTAGTAGCTGAGACACAGCTTGGAGAGCACCTGGGAAGTTACAACACCATGGAAAAAAAAACAAAGTATCACAGTCCTGACCCTTTCTGGGTGGAAAGCCTCCTCCACCTTTCCCACAGACTCCTGGCTGTGTCCATTTCAGCATCATCAATTCCTTGGTTTCTACCACTGTTCTTCCTTGACTCAGCATCAGAAGAGCAATGCTCACCAAGTGACTTCAACTAGAAGCAGGCAGCTGATTTCACCGGAGGGGGTGGGGAGAGGCGACCCCTTCCCTCCCAAAGCTCCTTCGGAGATTCTACCACTTGGTGGCGCTGCTTAGTTTTCTTAGTCACAAATTAAGCATTTTTGAGCACCTAAAATGTGCCTGTTACTATCACTAATACATACATTTAAGATCGTTTCAGGAATAAAACTAACCAGGGAAGGCAGCCCTTGTGGAGCGTACCTCTGCAGAGAGTAAGAAATGAATAAGGAACAAACATCGGAAGAAAGTAAATTTTATATTACGATACAGCATCGAATGTGGTGCGGAAGAAACATTAAGGAGGGTAGCTGGGTGCAGAGTTTAATACAGGATCAGGGGCTGCCTCCGAGAGAGGAGCGTGAATGATGACATCATGGAAATAGGACACAGACCTCCATCACTGAGCACTCAGCTGCAACAAACAGAGCCTGTGGCCTGACTTAAGGCAAGAACACACAGAAACAGCAACACGATGAATAGCTCACTGGGGACATAGATGACAGAAGAGGAGCAGGGAATGACAAAAGGAGGACAGACACAGCGACCATCACAGACTTTGAGCAGAGGCCTTGACTGTGTCCCTGGATGATTTTCCTCAAGAATCTAGAATGCATGTCACCTCCCGAATGAGGTACTTTCTAGGCACCTGTGTTTCAACGTCTCCTTGACCATCCTTAGACAAATGCTGTAGTTACAAACTCCATATAGCTTGGACCTCTTTCATGCAGGGACAATTGAATTGCACTTGTATCAAACTGCACAGTAACTCCTCTTGCTGCCACCCAGGGATTCTCCAGGAAGCTGGCTCAACATGTCCTCAAATCCTGTGGGATCTATTTCTTCTCAATGTGGATGCCCAGAGGAGTTAACATCAGGGAGGACCCTTGACTTTGAACTGATGAGCAAATCCTTCATAGTTCATCCCCCAAGCAAGCAGCTCCTCACACTGGAATACTGGGTCCAATCTAGACTCCTCTAACTCTGGGCCAGCTCATAACATAGACTATTCCTCCTTCTCTGGTCCTTCCTTACTGTTAGTGTTCAGACATCTGTACTGACCTGTCCTTGGGGTTCTGACAGGATATGACCTCAGCTGCAGCCACTAAGAGCACCACCTGTGCGTATTCACTAAGTTCCCCTTTAGAAAGGGTCCTGCCCACCTCCCATCCTTCTCTCCTTTCTTCTCTCCCTCTCTCTGTATGCCCCCCCTCTCTCCCCTTTCTTCTCTTTCCCCCTCTTTCTTCTCTACTGTCTCCTGCTGTTCCTGTCCCCTAGGCCAGTGCCCCCCCCTTCCCTTTTCCCTTTTTATACCCTTTGCCTAATTTAAACAAACAAAACCTCTGCTTGAACTCGGTCTCATGGTGTCTTCCTCTTGAGCACTGCTTTTCTTAAATTACAATACTTACTTCATATCTTGCATCCTACACAAGGTGTTTCCAAATGAGCCAACTTCAGTCAAGCTCCTGTCTCTTGTTCTGCTTTAATATGAGGACCCTAAGACATCTTTGGACACTTTCAAGCTGCACTAGTGTGGTGGCTAGAAAGAAAATGGCTCCCAAAGAAAGTGACACTGTTAGGAGGTGTGGCCTTGTTGGGGGAAGTAGGTCACTGTAAGGGAGGGCTTTGAGGTCTCTTTCTCAAGCTTCCCTCAGTGTGACAGTCAGTCAACTTCCTGTTACCAGCAAGATGTAAGCACCACATCTGCCTGCACACTGCTATGGTCCCCCTCATGATCATAATGGACTGAACCTCTGAAACTATAAGCTGGTCACCTCAATTAAATATTGTTTTCTTTATAAGAGTTGATGCTGTCATGGTGTCTCTTCCCAGCAGTAGTAAAACCTAACTAAGACAACTCATATGTCTCTAGACTAAAGCCCCTGTGAGCCATGGTAAGTGCTTAGTATCTGCAACTTGTCCTTTTCACCTGTTTTGGTCAACAGCATGGTCTATACTGGTTGCCTTTTCCATTTACTTGAAGTTTCCACTTATCTCCTTCTTCCTTGACAAGAGACAGGAAAAAAAGTCTGGAAAACTGTTGAGCACTAGATTATAAACATATGGTTGTATATCTGACATAACAGACTGGAGAGATTGGCTGGCTGGTTTTAATCGGTGGATTACAGGTGACACAGTGGCAGGGCACTTGCCTGGCATATGCCCGATCCTGAGTAGTGTCCCTAGCACACGGCAGAGGAGAGCTTGGATGGTAGAACAAGAAAGCCTACAATCATAAAGACTAATAGCAACCATCAAGGGTGCCTGCTGTATGACTGACACTGCTATCTGCCAGGGATCTTGGGCAAGAGTGGAGTTGAGCCAATGATGGTGACAACTGTGTCCCTCAGTGAGACCCCTGGGGAAGCTGGACATGGAGAGGGAAGGATCATAGGACCCAGTGTGTATAGAAGCAGGAGCTTGGGTCAAAGGTCTGTACGGGTGGAGAGAGGGAAAAAGTAATGAGTTTGAGATGGGCAAGTAGGTAAGACTTTAAACACCAACCCCCTTTCTTTGTGACTCTCTCAGAGGGACACATAGGTAGAAAGCATGAGTACTGATCAATCAATAAGGTCAGGGATGAGCTACAAATTTCAAAAAAAAAAAGTTGTATTGAATATGAAATTCAGTCCTTTTTAATTTATAACTAGTTATCTTGTTTTAAAACGACCTTAAAGTCTAAAGTGAACCAAACTTCTAATGGTTTTTACATAAATGTTAATATGAACTCATGGCTGAAAGCCTGAAGAGTGAGTGTCAGACTACAGAGAAACTGGAATTGGCAAGTACGAGTTTTAGTAGATACTGGAAATGAGATTCAGCATCATGACCCTAAACCTAGGGAGAATAATCCCATCAAAGTCAGAAACTGCCTCACACAGTATTTGGAAGGGTTGAAGAAGCTGCTGGAAATACAAATAAAGAAACAACCACTTCAGCCAACTCATACCGAAAAAAGATAAATATAGGAAAACAAATAGAAGGTTCTTTTTCCCCTATTCTAAGTAATTTAAATATTCTATTTGATGTCTGTAAAGTAAAAAACTAATTACTTGTCTTGTTTTTCATTAGCAAAACAGTTTTCAGACATAAAGCCAAAGCCAAGATAAATACAAAAGATCAAGTCAGGACCTGAGTCCAAAATTATCTATTAAGTGCCTCTTGTTTGTCTTATCCTATGACTGTCACCTAATTACAATAATGCATAGTGTCACCTCAGCACAGTTGTGTGTGTACCCTTGAGAATACACAGAAGCTCTTAAACCCTCAAACTTATCAGGGCTAGAGAGATGGCTCAGTTGGTATAGTACTTGACTAAAATATATGAAGTCTAGGTTTCAATCCTAGCACTGAATAAACCAATTGTAGTAGCACATGCTTATAATTCCAGCACTAGGGAAGTGGAGATAGAAGGTCAGAAGTTCAAGGTCATCCTCAGTTACATAGTGCGTTCAAGGCCAGCCTGAACTATATGACACCCTGAAAGGAAAAAAAATAAGTCAATGTTTGCACTAATTTAAAACACAGTTAAGCCCTACTCCCATGTACCCACTGTCTCGTGATTTTTCAGAAACAATAACAGCCCTTGCTAGTGTAAGAACATGAATTCTGAGCATCTATATCTTGTCATGCCCCCAGTGTCTGTGGGCTAAACAGAAGAACCTGTTCTAGTCCAATCAGCTCAACTGAGGCAGTCCTATCCTTGCTCCTTAATGGAATTGTTCTTCTCATGGTGCCAGCAACTGCCCAGAGGAAAAACACTCCTCAGAACTCAACCTGATGTCCTATTGACATCAAGTAAGATACCAGAAACCCACAGTGGGAGAGTGTCCCCACAACCTTTAGTGCAAATCGTTATATACACTTTGGAGAATTCACTCAAAGAAATATTTCAAGATAGACGGATAGATGGGTGGGTGGGTGGATGTATGGATGGATGGATGGATGGATGGATGGATGGATGGATGGATGGATGGATAGATAGATAGATAGATAGATAGATAGATAGATAGATAGATAGATAGATAGATGGATGGTTACATATGAAAAAAAATTAGAAACTAGGAATTCATAAATGAGAACATCATGATGTAAGAAAACAAAAGGTTTGTAGATGCTAAAATCATTGTAGATTCTTTTTATTTGCTTAAACAAATGACAAAAGCTTTGGGGACAGGGCCTAGTGTGTCTCAGGCTAGCCTCAAGTTTGCTGTGTGGCTGTAAATAACCTTGAATTTTGGTTTTCCTCCCTCCGTGTTTCAAGCACTGGGATTTCATGCCCCTTTTTTGATATGCCTGGTTTATTCCATTCTGGGGGTTAAACCCAAGGCCTGCTAGGCAATACTCTACCTGATCTACACCTACAACATCTCCAATCCATCTTTCCTTTTTCTTTCCCCTCCCTCAGGATCTCACTGTGCAGCTCAGGTCAAGCTGAAGCTCACTGTGTATTTTTGAGTTTCTGGTATTTGCTCCTTTTCATTATCTGAAGGTTTCAAACTACTCATTATTGCTGCAAATGTCATTAGGAACTCAAAAAACAAGGATCAGTAAACATCTCCTCTCTCCTGATTCATTGTCAAGACCCGAGATTCAGTAAAGTTATTTAATAAAACAAAAAAGGAGAAAAATATTGTGGTGTTCTGAATCATGGCCCACATGGGCTCGTGTGTTTGAATATGTGGTGCCCATTTGTAAAACTACTTAGGAAGGGTTACAAGATGTGCTCTTATTGGAGGAGGTTTGTCACTGCAGATGGGCTCTGAGGATTCAAAAGTCCATGCCAAACCCAAGCCCTCTCCTTCTCTCTCTCTCTCTCTCTCTCTCTCTCTCTCTCTCTCTCTCTCTCTCTCTCTCTCTCTCTCTTTCGTGTGTGTGTGTGTGTGTGTGTGTGTGTGTGTGTGTGTGTGTGTGTGTGTGTGTCTGATCCACAAAGAAAAAGAAATCTATGTTCTGCTGACTCATTTCACTTAATATGAGAATCTCCAAATGGCATAATCTAATTCTTCTTTATGGCTGAACTGAACAAAAATCTTTACTTTCTTTATCCATTCATTTGCTTGTGGACATCAAGGCTGATCCCACAGTGTGGTCCTTGTGAATAATGCAGAATGAACATGGGAGGGCGGATATCTCTAAAACATGTTGGACTGGTGACCTTCAGAAATACACCAGAGTCACAGAGCTGAGTTGCAGGAAAGTTGTGTCTTTTGAGTTTTTTTTTGAGGACTCTCATCTGTAATGGCTGGACTGATTTATCTTAAATTACTCATAATTACCTGGTAATTTACTTATACCAGGGGTGTGTAAGTGTTTGCTTCCTTCCCCCATCCTCACTAGCACTTGCTATTTGTTTTCTTGATGATTGCCATTCTGACTGCAATGGAATGGAATCTCACAGTTTAAATTTGCATTTCTCTGATGGCTAAGGATGCTCAGCATAAGGATGCTGAGCATGTTTTGATATGCTTATTATCCAGCTGTAGCTCATTTTTTAAAAAAAAATCTACATTTATTTATGAGGGGAGGAGTACAGACATGCCCTGGTTCTCGTGACAGTCAGAGGACAGCTTGTGGAAATTGATACTCTCCTTCCAATATGTGGATCCTGGAATCAAACTGAGGTCGTCCAGCTTAGCCACAAGCACCCTTCTTCCTACAGCACTGAGCCACCTTACCCACCCACAGAATACTTTCTAAATTGAATGACTAGTCCTTCCATTGGGGAAACTTATAGGCAAGTCTAACGTAGAGAAGAAAGGCATCCTTCTCCCTTTGCCCCTATGAGGAGACTTCCTGTAAGTCTACCCCCTTGTCAGGCCTAAATAACTTCATCCATGTGTTCAGTACTTGCATGACAGTGATGTGACATCCAAGAACATCTCTACCCTCTAGAAGAAACACGAAGCAAAGAATAAACCTGCAGAATATGCCTTTACACCGTGTGACTATATGTCACTGTGATTGGTTTAATAAAGAAGTTGAATGGCCAATAGCTGAACAGGATAAGGTTAGACAGGTGAGCTAAACTGAGAATGTTTGAAGACAGGTAGAGTCTGGAGTCATCAGCAAAGACAGAGAGAAACAAGATGGGCACACCATCCTGAGAAAAGGTGTCAAGCCACGTGACGAAGTATAGCTAAGAAACATGGGTTAATTTAAATATAAGTTAGCTGGTAACAAGCCTGAGCTAATGA
This sequence comes from Cricetiscus sungorus, assembly GCA_030556225.1. Taxonomy (NCBI): domain Eukaryota; kingdom Metazoa; phylum Chordata; class Mammalia; order Rodentia; family Cricetidae; genus Cricetiscus; species Cricetiscus sungorus. The sequence goes on from JANBXA010000366.1 coordinate 1,256,277, forward strand.
ATGAGAATTTATAATTAATATAAGCCTTGGTGTGTTTATTTGGGAGCCACCTACTTAACCCAACTGTTTAGTTGTGAGCAGGAAAATGCTGATAACAGAACATGGGACCACAGAAATATTATTGTGAAATTAAAAGAAATGGGACCCATTCACCTGACATAAAGTTAATGTTTTCCTCAATCCTCCCAAAGGTTTCACATTTAACCTGGCTCAATAAAATTTTGAACTAGGAATCACAGCTCTTATCTCTCTACATTCCTATTTTATATTTTATGTTAGTGCTGACAAAAGAAAATAGAGTCTTGATATCAGGCCTTTTACCTTCTGTTTGATTTTGATCCTGTTATCACGTATTTCCAGAAATACACATAAGTGCCAAATATCTTTCTCTATCTTGAGTTGGCTTCCCTGTATATTAGCTGTCAGGGTAAAATTACTGTGCCTCCCACATGGAGATTAAAATTCCAAACAATGGTTGCTGACAAATTTCTCTGTTGTTTCCTGATTCCACAAAGAAAATGGATTTTCCAACGAGCTAAAATTAAATACAATTATTGCAGAGATTGTAATGCATCCGGCAGCTTTAGCAGAAAATGCTGTGTGCTTCCTTGCCTTGTTATTGCACCAGTAATCATATTCTTCAAAATCAATTATAATAATATAACCTTCCTTTAAAAATGACACCCCGCTGAATATACACAGTGGAAACATCAGGGGATGTGGATGGCGACATGTGAGTTGAATACTGAGAGGAAACATCCAGGGATAGAATAGTCAGGCTCTGGGAAGGCAATGTAGGCCAGGCAGACAGAGAGAGGAGTCCCAGGTGTTGCAGTCTGTATTTCTGACAAGCTCCATCCTGCCTCAGGAAGACTTACAGGTTTGCAGGCAACTTGTGCTGTCATGCCTCCACAGACCTTAGTGTCCATCTGAGCTCACTCTCACCCAGTCATAGCCACCTTGTAGGTTCCCTGTGGATTGACTGGCCAGCAATGGGTCAGCAGTGATAGCTCAAAGGCCTCAGCTCTGAGCCATATTCCCTCTTACCTCTAAGAAAGGAGACATGGCTATTCCTACTGCAATAGCACAGAGGACAGATGTACACAAGGCCACTTCGTGGTGAAGATTAGAAATGATGTCCACTACAGGTATTGCATGCCACTAGCCAATGTCACCAGCCATCCTAGACTCAAGAAGCAGGGAAAAGGACTCCTTGCTTCATAAGAGACACTTCGTAGTTATATTTTGAAGTCCTTAAATATAGAGGCCAGAAACTAACATATTGTCACAGCAATACATCCTCTAGCAAGGGAAAATGCCTGGCTGCTGTTGGATGCCACTTGTCTACTTAGCACACACATGGAGATAATGTTCTTGGTTTCTGTTGGTTTGCTTTTGTTTTGGAGACAGAATTTCCCAGTGTAATCCAGATTGACCGCAACCCCCCAGTATTCCTACCCCAGTCTTCTGAGAGCCAGAGAGCACAGAGATCACTGCTATGTTCAGCTGGGGCCCATGCACTTGCTGAGGGTTCACCTACGACAGCCCTGTTTTGCACACTGTCACACTCTTAATGGCAAATGATATAAAGGACATGGAGAAAGAATAAGAGGAAGATGTTATCTATATCTGCACGACTTCATTGTTCTCCAGCCTCCAACCATCATGTGTCCAAAACCCTTGGTACAGCTTCAGATTGGATAGGCAAACTTCCCTGCCCTTTGACTCTCAAAGTATGTTGCTTTGGTCATGGGGTAACCCACCAGGAAAGAATTACATTTGTGTGCTGCGTCTATATTTTTTAAAGATTTATTTACTTATTTACTTATTTATTTATTTACTATGGATACAGTACTCTGACTGCATGTATGCCTGCAGGCCAGAAGAGGGCACCAGATCTCATTATAGATGGTTCTGAGTCACCATGTAGTTGCTGGGTATTGAACTCAGGACTGCTGGAAGAGCAGCCAGTGCTCTGGATCACTAAGACATCTCTCCAGCCCAAGTCTATGTTTTTGCACTGAAGTCACTGTGCATTCTAATAACTGTGCCAACACTGTGTCCTCCAGCTGAAGCAGAAATGGCCTGACCAGCCGACAGGTCTGTGAGTCTGAAACAAATGTCTCTGGTCTGTAGCACCAGTCATGCGTTCATCACACAGAAAAGGTGGTCTGAATCAGAGTCATAGCTGAAGGGAAGGGAGCAAGAGCCCAGGAATCTAGTGGTCAGGAACAAATCACTATCTTTCCCTGGAATTCATTCAACACATGAATGTTCTAGAAGGAAGTAATACTTTTCCCCTCTGAGAATTACACATTTTGGTCCCAGAATTTCTCTTTCTCTCAGTCATGCCCTAACTGTGGGTGCTTCTTATTTGATGGTGGATTTTGTGCAGCCACTCGTTAGAAGAGTACTTTACACTTTAATGTTGTTAGTGTAACAGGATGCATTGGTGTTTGTTCAGAAAGAGTTTCATAGCCCCCATCAGTGACAAGGAGATTGACATACTAAAAAAAAAAAAAAAAAAAAAAAAAATCAGTGTTTTGTTTTGTTTGTAGCTTGGGGTATTTTTATCCAACGAGTAATGGAAAAAATAATTGAAGACATTTAAGAAATACAAAGCAATAACTAAACACTAAATAATTACTGTGAGAACTGAGAGAATTGTGTTGTGTTACAGCCTTGTCATCTGTGAATAACAGCTAATAATAACCATCATTAAACATTCTAATTATCGTTCTGGTCCTTGGTTTCCTCAATTATAAAGTAAAGATGACTCTAAATTGAAAAAAAAAAACTTAGAAGAAAAAAAATCAGAAGGTATCATTCATCCAGATAAATCAAATAGAATATAGAATGTCTTGACAATATGAACCAAAAAGAAAGCCTGATTTTATATGCATCCTTTTTCAATGACCCTAAAAATAGTTTTCTGCTCCCTAAAACAGACATTGACATCTGTATTTGCACTGGAGACAGCCAGCACCCTCCCACACTAACCCTAAATTATAACTATTAAGATTCTATTTAGTGAACAGAGAAATAATTGAGAGAAGCAACATCAGGTGTGCATTGTTAAACATCTCTGGCCAAGGTGTGGTCATTGTCTCAGCTCTAATTCTTCAAGGTTGTCCAAAGATGTCCTTAGGGATCACTTGGGGCGTTGCATCTGCTTCAGGGTGCAGCCTCGCCCTCCTATGTCATTGCCCTCCATTTGGGACTAGCCTTCCCATGCATGAGGTTCTGATGCTCTTGGAGTGAGTTCAAGGTTCAGAAGCATAACTGACACTGTGCGCCCAGCCCTGGAACAGGACAGGATAGGGGAGGCAGACACTCTATGAGCTGTTAACATGCCTGACAGAGGTATCAGAATTCTTCCTGCCTTTAGTCACCTAGTGAATCCAGGTGAGGTAAGGCTTTGTGGCAAAAGCAGTGTTTGTGTGCCTGTTAGATTCCATGTGGATGTTGATCTTATTGCTTTAAATGTCTCCTTGTCCTTTAGAGTGAGAATTGGCAAAGTTTTCTACACAAATCAGATAGTAAGCAGGAGAGATGGTTCATTGGAGAAAAAACTCCCTTATCTTACATAGGACCAAAGTCCTATCCCAGTACCCATTTCAGCAGCTCCCAAACACCTCTAACTCCAGCTCCAGGGAATCTGACACCCTCTGCTTGCCTCCTGGGCATCTAGAGAGACATATATGTACCCATATGGAAAATAAATGTCAACTTTTAAAAAACAAGTCATAGAAAATATGTTGTTAGGCAGTGGTAGTGTGTGCCTTTAATCCCAGCACTCAGGAGGCAGAGACAGTCAGATCTCTGTGAGTTCATGGTCAGCCTAGTCTACAAAGTGAGTCCCAGGACAGCCAGGGCTGTTACACATAGAAACCCTGTATCCAAAAACCAAAAGAAAAGAAAGAAAATATGTTGGGCTCAGTAACTATACAGCTTCTGTGACTACTATGCAAATGTCCTGGTTCAAGAGAGACACACACAGTAAATAAAGGAATGCTGTCACCCTTGTCAGCAAAAAATAACTTTCCTGCCTGCTTAGTTTCATCAAGGGGTGCAAATGAAACTGATAAAAGGCAGGTTGACAAGATTAATAACACACTTTTATCATCTATGCTTAGAAGAGTTACAGAAAATGTGACTGGAGGTGGTCTTCCAAATCTCCCACTTAAATGTCATCTCAGGGTAGGGACAAGAGAAGGCAAAGAGTATTTATGTTAGTGCAACCTTAAGGAAAAGAAAGCTGGAGACAGAGAGAGAGAGAGAGAGAGAGAGAGACAGAGAGAGAGAGAGAGAGAGAGAGAGAGAGAGAGAGAGAGAGAGAGAGAGAGAGAGAGAGAGAGAGAGAAAGGAGGAGGATAACTTTGTGGCAGTATTTCTTTTTATGTATGGTCCTAACCTCCCTTCCATCCTTCATGGTTACAAACATTCTGGGGAAGGTTTATAAGAAATGACCTCTCCCAAGAAACTGTTATGGTGTAAAAGTGAAAGCTATTATAGGGACCTACTTGTATTACTTGTTTTTGCCATTGCTGTGATAAAATTACTGACAAGCAGTAACTGGAGGGAGAAAGAATATGCTCTGGCTTACAGTCTGAAGGTGCACTCACTCCATCCTGGCAGAGGAGCCCCGGGGGGTGAGTGCAACTTCTGACTCATGCTCCCACCTGAGTAGATCCAGGAGTAGAAAGACCAGATCTGGAAGTGGGCCTGGCTGGAATCCTCAAGATCTCCTGACCCTCTTAGGCACCAACTTCCTCTAGCTAGGCTCTGCCTCGTCAAGGTTCCACAACTTCCCAAACTTTTCAAGAGCCTGCTCTCCTGGAGCTTTATGTGGGGGAATGGCAGAGATGCTGCTATATTTGATGGATTCTCTCTGCTCCCAGTTAATATACAGCTCCAGTGCCAGTTTGTCTGGGGGATTACTTCCGGGACCTCTGCACTCTGCATTGTTAGGAATTCATCTCTGAACGGCACTTAACCGTTAAAACTCTAATGCCTTCTCTGAATGCATTTTAGATCCAACTTCTCTCTCTTGCTTTAAACTAACCGGCAATTTCTGAAGAATTCTTTGTAAGGAGAAAAAAAGAAAATGTGTTGCAAGAATGGGCTGTGTAAACCATAAGCATTCAAGTTCATCTCAAGTTCACCATGCAGACAGGCACAGCCCTGGGTCATGTTCTCACCCAGCCTGTGGACAAAGCATACTGGTGCCCTTAGCATAATCTTTAAATAGACATTTAAAAACAGCGATCATGGAGCGATCATGTCACCTGCTGCCCTACTAGAAGGGGCCTTCTCACCTTTCATCTCTTCGGGGTGGATTCTCCAAGTTCCTGTGTTATTGTTTCAACGCTTACACTATTTCATGGCAAAATTTTTTTGAAAGTGAGATTGTCACTTTTTACTTTGGCAACCCATTTTCCTTGTAGGGCTATAACCCTAGCCCCAATGAATTCCAAAGACAACACAACAATAATTAATAATAATAACTTCATAGGGATATATAATAATAGCATAAAAGCATCCTATGGACTTAACAACCAATTTCCCAAAGATGAAAATGTCTGTGAGGAGGATTACATGTTTTGCCTTAACCAGCTTTACTGAAGCCTAGAAACCATTGTGAGACAGGTATTATCATTTATTATGTTTTATTAAAGGTGTTTTGAGAGGGTCTCACTTTGTAGCCCAGGATAGCCTGGAACTCTGTATGTAGCACATGATAACATCAAATTCACAATGTTCTTCCTTCCTTGGCGTCTACAGTGCTGGGATTACAGGCAGGTGCCACTTTGCCCAGCTTGCCGGACAGGAACTATTAAACTCATTTTAGAGCTGAGAACCACAACTTAGATCTAGATCTACTGAGTTACAGTCTGCCCCTTATCTCACGATGCCACTCTGAACAGCAGACTTGTGGTGTGCTAACTCTCCACCAGCCTTTAGTTAACACAGGGTGGCCTCATAGAGCCAGGCAGTGTATATAAAGGAAATTTTCAATGGTGTTTTAGCCAATGCTAATCACACAAAATGGCTTCAACAGTGCTAACTGAACTTAGTAATTAGAAAATCTTGAGAGAAAATACTAAAATGGCCTGTACAGAGCATGGGTAGTTCAGTCCCACTGTCTTCCCCCTGCAGCTGTATGGGATAGGAGGGGTGACAAGGGGTGGAAAGAGGCTGGGAGGGATGGGGAACAGAGGCTGACATAGCTGCTGCACTATTCTAACTCCCTTTTGTATATATTCAAATATACATAAATAATATGGGTATGAAAACCTATATTTTATCTGTAAACAATAATGGATATTTTCTTTATGGTTTTATGATGTTTTTTTAATTTAAATAAAGACAAATATACAAAACCTGGAGAAAATAAATACCTCTCTCTATCTATGGATCCCTTTAATGTGGGGGTTGGGATTTAGCTAAGATGGCTGACAAATCCTAATTTAACCACTAGCATCTACGAAAACAAAATAGTCATATTGTGCTTTTTCCTAAGTGAACCCAGATAATAATCAGTGACATTTTTCAGTCCAGCTCAGAACAGCTCTGCTCTTCCCCATAAGTGTAAGACCACTCTTGGGGAGGCTAAGGCTTGCTCTTAGGAGGGTGATGTGTTCCCTGGGGTCAGGAGTTTGCTCCCTGATATGCTTAAGGACCCTTTGAGCTCCTGTTCTGTCACCAGTCCACTGAACTTTTAGATTCCTAAACTGGTCTTTGAAGCTCATGTCTGTTAGCCTGGTGCCTAGAGATTAAGAGCAGCCTGGACCATGCAGCGTGGACCCTGCCTCAAAGACAAAGGGGCTCCAGATTCTTTATCCATAAAATGGAGACAAAATGTCACATAAAGCACATAACTATTGTGTGGTCTGAATCAGACCACGTCTTGGTGCCTCAACCCAGTCATCAAGATATGCCTCAGAAACAAGCCAACCCAATCCAAGGAAGGAAGGAAGGAACAAACAAACAAAACAAACAGGGAATTTGGACCAGAAAGGGAAAGCAATCAATTGTTGACCCTGATTTTCTCTCTTAAATAGTTCTTGCAGGAAGTCATGTTGAAATGGGTGGCAGCTGTATCTCAGTGATGCTCAGAGTGACTGGAAAAGGGATTGAGGAGAGAAGATATCCAAACAGGCAAAGCTGCAGTGGGTATCACCTCATGTTGTTGTTCTAATAAAAACACCATGACCAGCAGCAATTTAAGGAGAGCTTATTTTAGCTTATTGTTCATAGTGGGTCCATAGTAACAGGGGAGGCATAACACGAGGTGGATATATGAGGACCTAACAGGGAGTACTCAACTGGGGAAGGGGTCAGAGGGAAAGAGGTAAAATTCCCACAGAAGCAACTGAACCATCGAGAGATAATATCCCGGATATCCTAGCTCTGCCTCTGGAATGCTTCCTCCTGGCCTTTGTTATCTCCCTGGACCAAAGGCCATCTAGGCTGAGGAGAAAAAGTAATGAGAGGGGTGGAGGAAGCTAAAAAAAAAATGGGGATCAAAAAAGGGATCGTGAGGGGTGCTATAAAAGATCAGCCCAGAATCCACTTGATGGTCTACAGCTCTGAGACACTGCCTTTCCCAGCAGGGTACTTTCTGCTTCAACAGACACTCATTTCTGAGTCTTATTTCATTCCTAGGCATTCGATTCTTTGCTGGACTCCAAGAACAGGGACTCCTGGGCAGCAAACATATGACCTTAATCCTTCCTTCCCCTTCCCCCAAAAGAGCTGGTTGCAGAAAGCTGAGAGATTACACCTTCAACAGCAGAAGCAGAGCAAAGCTGTAAACTCTCAAAAGCCACTCCCAGTGACCCGCTCCCTCCAGCAAGGCCATCCCTCCTACAGGTTTCATCACCCAAACAGCATCACCGACTGCAGATGAGGTGTCCAAATTCACAGGCCTATGAAGCACATTTCATTTCTTCCTTTAACCACCACACTCCAGTAGCAGAAGTAGCCTCTGAACTGACAATGTATAGAGCAGTCCTGGCTTTTGGTTAATCGTCTAGGAGAAGCATAGATTGTAACCAGAGAAGAGTATTTTGAATAGGGGCTTGTGAGCGAGTGGATGTGTAGACACCATGTTAGAATGAAGCCTTCTGGGTCCCATTCATACTCACCAGAAGCACCTGCAGAGTATAGCAAATGAATGCCAACTCACACTATCCAGCCCTCCTCACCAGCTGTTCCAAAGCGCACACAAAATGCATCTGGCTAATGGGCCCAACAATATCCAAGCAGCCTACTTGCAGAGCTTATGCTATGCTCTCAAGTCTGAATCCCAAAGTCTTGTGACACATACACAAGGCAGAGAACCTCAGAACTGTTGCGTAAGACCAATAAACACTTAGAACTGAGTAGGCAGAGTCTTACATTACAATAACAGTAGCCTGGCATCTACAGGATGCTGGGAATCTAAACTCTGGCCCTCACATTTGTGCATGAAAAAGATAGGGAAAAACACCAATGACTCACATTACTTAGGAGTGAAAACTTGGGTTACAACACGGAGGGAAGGGGGGATGGGACAACACCAAGGCCTGCCAAGAGGATGGCTTGAGGATGACCAACTAGGGGTTTTGAGTTTTCTTTACCACTTAGAGAATTAAAGGGTAGATTTTTGAGCATCACACATAGCAGAAGGGGGAAAAAATCTCAAACACAGAAGATAAAATCAGCTGATGAAGAAAGGTGAGGAAATGATTGCACACAGAGAAAGGACCCTTTGCAAACAAGGGGTAGATTTGGGAGTCTGAAAATCCAGTTTCTCCTCAAAGGCTAGGGGTATTATGGGGCTGGAGAGATCTCCCTCTTCTAATTTGGTGTTGGTTAGTTTGAACAAAGATAGGGAGCTTTTCTGTGTCTGGTAAAGGGGGCAGGGCATAACAGAACCCCCAGTGGTACCTTCTTGAAACAGGTCACAAAGTAATTTTAGATGTGATGAAAATGTTCATTTTGACTGGTATGGTGACATATTGTTTATGATCTAATAAAGCTTGCCTGGAGATCAGAAAGCAAAGCAGCCAAGCCACCAGAGAGCTCTTACCTCTACCTAGGCTGAGGCAATCCTGTCCTCAATGGAGCTATAGACTGATTCCAAGCTCTGAGACTCTGCTCCTGTCTTGTATACCTCTCCAGAGCTGGGATTAAAGGCATATACCACCACCACCTAGCTTCTATGGCTAACTAGTGTGGGTGCTGGGATTAAAGGTATGTGCCACCACTGCCTGGTCTCTATGGCTAACTAATGTGGCTAGCTTTGCATTCTGATCTCCAGGCAAGCTTTATTAGATCATAAACAATATAACACCACAGACTGACACAGTATTTACAGATATGCACACGTGTTGGTTAAAATGCATCTAACTACACTAAAGACAAGTTGTATGTCAGTATCTTAGAGTTGGTTTTAAAAAGCACCATTGGTACTTGGAACTTTGGAACACAAATGAGTCACCATATCCTGCTTATCTTTCCAACACCCTTCAGGCTCTATTCCCTTAAGGGACTCAAGCTTTTCTGGGGTCAGCTCCTATCTCAACAGCCAGTGAGATTTCTAAAGTAAACTGTGATGATGGCACTCCTATCAGTCAAGTTTCAGCCTGAGAAGCAAAGCCACAGGGGTGAGTGCTTCTTACACGGCTCACTTCTAGAACTGTTAAGTATCTTCCCAGGTGCTGCTATGAACACTGGCTGCCTTCTGGCCACAGAGTTTGAAACACACAGCAGGTGTGGGGAACTTCTGCAAGACAACTGTGAAGTTCCAATAGCCAACCAGAACCCACAAATACAAGGCGGAACTGAAACGTTGGCAAGTTCCTGTTTCGTATTTTGATGCATGGGCAGGAGTCAGCTGGGTTTATCTAATGTGATAGAGCCAAAGGCATACCTTTTCAGGAGTTAGGGTTGATTCAGGACTCAGGAAGAAACAGTTGCAGGCTCACCCACAGACTCACTTAAGATTCAATAACATCTTTCACATCACTCCTAAGAAATCTCTCACAACCAACCCTAAGCAAAATGTGAATGCAGGGAAACAGTTCAGCCCAGCCAAATGGACACATTACTAAGCCATTATTCTACCATTTCAGATCTTAAATGGCTTATTACCCTCACTTCCTTGAAACTTGCCAGGTTCTCTGTGACCCAAAATCTAACAGATCTTCTGACATTTTCTCCCAACTCCCCATGAGAGTATAGTGGATTTGTTTTGCACAAGTGTTCTAACTTCTAGAACTTTCTACATTGGATCCCCTCAGACTGGAATACTGTCCCTTTCTCATCTTCCCCTTAACTTGAGATTTGCTGACATGTATGTATTCAGCCTCATTTGGATCTTTTCTAGTGTACACTTTTTTCCTGGTGACAATACAGAGCCCCCACTAAGTTCTCAGCTGAGCGAATGCATGTTAATGGAAATTAATACTGATTACAGTGCTGGAGCATTAAAGGAGAGAGAACTGCAGTCAAAGTCAATCAAACTGATCTGGTTCCAGTGGGTACCACAAATTTATATCTACACCTGGGAATTCACAGCCTGCTTGTTCTTCATGTCAAGTTTGGGGCCAGCCTGAGATACACAGAACATTTGAAGCCAGCTTGTACTACAAAGTGAGATGCTTTTTTTTTTTTTTTTTATTTTTATGGAAAAACTGGCTCAGCAGGTAAAGGCACTTGCAATGTAAGCCTGAAGACTGGCGCTCGATCCCTGGAACTCATAAAAGTGGAAGGAGAAAACCAACTCCACAGTTGTCCTCTTACCACCACTGTAGCACATGCACCCAGAGACAGGCTCTCAACAGATTTTAAAGGCAAGGGCCTGGAGAGATGGCTCAGCAGTTAAGAGACTAGCTGCTCTTACAGAGGACCACGGTTTGGTCCTAAGCACCCACATAGTGATTCACATCCATCCACAACTAAAGTTCCTGGGGATCTGATGTCTGTGCACTGGCCTCGATGATGCTTTGTCTTGACCTCTCTGTGCACCAGGCTTGCATATGATGCACATACATACATGTATGGGAAACATTCATACATGTTATTTTTAAAATCTAAAAAAAAAATGAAAACAAGTTTTCAGTAAAATGTGGGAATGCACTCATTTCTGCAGAAAGGCATATAAGCATTTATCATCTCTTTTACTCTACCTCATTGTATGAGCCAGAGAAAGCAGAACAGAGGAAAAAAGCAGTTTGTTTGGGGTTTGACTCACAGCATAGGAGTAAAAGCCATGACGGCAGAACAGGGACAGAAAGGTTAAAGATGGCCCTGAGCCAGGGGAATGCTGTGGCACCTAAAGGAAGCTCCATGTCACTGTGGACCTAAGGGTCTGCAATGAATCACTTACTCTGAAGTAGAAGCCCTGCCCACCAAATGCTTCTTTGCTTGGTTGTCACCTCTGGGGAACTTGCTCCTCTGGCTTTAAAGAATAATAGGTCATCACTGGTTGACAGCTGCCCTCAAAGGATGCTGACTGATGACATGCCTTCCTACCTGTATATTTCCTTCCTATGTGCTGTACAAAAATGGTGCCCCTGGAGTTATAACTTGTAGCAACACAGCCTTGCTTGGAGGAGCTACTCTAAATATCTGAAAAGGACAGGACTGAATGAAACAGCACCAAAAGTCATTTGATTCAGAGCATTAGGAAAATATAAATCAAATAGTTGATGGATGCAGGTTATTTTTGTTCCCTAGAACACATAAGGCAATGTCTAGAGACAAATCTCATTGTCACTAGTTGCCACTGATACTCAGTATCTCCCAAGAGACACCAAGCTGCTGTAAAATACAAAGCACTGGGCAGCCCCTTCCCTAGCAAGAACTGCCCTACTACAAATACCAATTGTGTTCAAAACATCTGGGTATTGATTTTTAAATGTAGGACATACATGTTGTTTATACATTTATTATAATTAAAAGCCAATGTTCACATGCCAGCAATACAAAGTGTTGCATTAGTACCACCAAACCCAAAGGAATTGGTGAGTCCGATACACCGCCCCTCAGTTTTCCATTCCTGTGCCTTCAGTGGAACGTAATTGAGATCAAATTCTGGCTCTGTACAATCTAGGTTTAGAGTTGGTGGTAATTTTTGATGGTAACAAGCCAGTGCGGTAAAAGCTGCCTCAACCGCCCCTGCAGCCCCCAGCAGATGCCCAGTGGCTCCCTTTGTGGAGGAAATGGCAAGGGCACCAGCGTGGTCTCTGAAGAGCCTCTTGATGGCTCTGTTTTCAGCGGCATCACCTAGTGGCGTAGAAGTAGCATGTGCATTTACGTAGGATATCTGTTCAGGCAACACACCTGCATCTTTTACAGCAGCAGCCATGCATCTGGTAAGAAAAGAAAATTATCAAATGAATTTAGCAAGTAGCTTGTGTGAAAGAAATAAAGGTTTCCAAGAACACTGGGTGAGCTCCTTCCAGAGTGTGATGACAAGAGACCCTGTGATCCACAAAGCCAAAAATAGCTAGTATTTGTCCTATATAGGAAATCTCACTAACTCCTGACAGATTTAACTAGATAAAAACATAATATGGTCTAAGCTAAGCAAATAACATTATCTAAAGACTAGAGCTGGTTAGAAAAGCAGACTCTTGAGTGTCAACATAGATCCAGTTAGAATCAGCCATCAGCGAGACCCCTGGATGCCTGGCTGAGAAATGCTGCTTTGAAAAGGACAGAGCCAACCAGACACATATGCCAGGACTTGTCATTATTCTCCAGGTCTGACAGGGTTCAAAGGGAGTCTGGGGAAGGGAACACATGTTTATCAAGCAGAAAGGAGAACAAGAATCAGCAAAGACACAGGTCTACTAACTTTGATTTTTGTCTAAAGATGTTAAAATATTTTCCAACAGTTCAAGCAAAGAACTTTTTAAAAATACTTTTAGTTTAAGATAGAAAAAATATATACTATATGCCAAGAATGGATAACTTTTTTTTTTTTAATTCCAATAGTGTCTTACAGGAGAAAATACTTTGAACAGAACCAGTCTTTACCTGAAGGCACCTTCTCCTTCAGAATTGGGGGCAGTTATATGGCCAGCATCCCCTGAGAGTCCATAGCCCAGAACTTCTGCATACATCCGAGCTCCTCTCTGAACAGCATGCTCACGTTCTTCCAACACCAGCATGGCAGCACCCTCGCCCATGACAAACCCATCTCGCTCTGGATGGAACGGTCGGCAGGCCAGTTTAGGATCTGGGTTTGTGCTCAGAGCCCGGGCTCTGGAAAACCCAGCAAGAGATAATGGACTAATGCAAGAATCGGTGCCCCCAGCCACCATCACATCTGCATCACCATGGGCTATAAACCTAAAGGAGTCTCCCACAGCATGGGCCCCTGTTGTGCAGGCGGTGGACACTGTGTGATTGGGGCCCTTGAGTTTATAGCGAATGCTGACCTGGCCTGCAGCCATGTTAGTCAGAATCTTAGGGACAAAGAATGGGCTGACTTTATTATAGCCTTTGGTCCGAAACATCGAAGCAGTTTCAGAAACAACTTCAAGAGGAACCATACCCATGCCAATGGCCACGCCAGTGGCCACCTGATCGGCTTCTGACTTCGGATGCCAGCCAGAGTCCTTCAGGGCCAAATCGGCTGCTGCGATGGCCATGATGGTGGGAGACGACATGGCCTTGGTGTCTGATTTGGACACAAAGTTTAGTTCATTGAACTGACCTTCATCAGTACCTCTTGGCACATAAGCTGCTACACTGCAAGGAATATTCTTGTACTCATCACCAACTATAGAAACAATTCCACTTTCTCCTCGGAGGAGCCGATCCCAAACTAGTTGAGTCCCAACACCAAGTGGTGTCACTAGTCCAATGCCTGTGATGACAACTCGCCTGCGCAGCATGGTTGCCAGCATAGTTCCAGAAAACGTGCGCTTGCTTAATAGCCAACAGCAAGACGCTGGATATGGATGAGAGCTTGTGGCTTTCAGAAAATTTTGTAAGCAGTTTGACAACATGGTTGAAATTCAGAAGCTCAGAAACACATTCCTGGAACAAACCACAAGAGACAGCAAGTGCCGATTAAACACCGCAAAGACCTAACAGTCCTGTGCTAAAGCCACAGAGAAATGCCAGCCTCATCTGGGCATAACTTTTGTTTCTAAGCTATGAGGGACCTCAGACAGCTCACAAGTGGCCATGAAAACTGGACAAGGAGGGCCTCGAGGCCACCCCACCCTGATGCAGGCGGCATCCTTCTTCAGGCTCACCGAGGACTGCTGTACGGTGTGCATTGAGCCTGTGTGATATTTCTATGGTCAAAGCACATTGCGTGAAGCGCCCTTTATTTATCTACTTGCAGCGAACCTCTGCGGAGGCCCGGCCACAGCCCGCACAGCCGTGGCGGGCAGACCAGCCGGGAGTCACTCCCCGAGGTCAGCGTTAGCAGCTCTCAGGGTTACACGACCACGCCCCGCCCTCCACCCGGACCCTGAAACCCGGCCGCCAGGCAGGACCGCCGCCACTACCTGAGACCAGCCTTTGCGGTCGCCCACAGTGTGCGCATGCGCACACTCGCCCTCCCTCCGCTCAGCGTTTCCGCCCGGACACCGGCGCCCGGTGTCAGAGGTCAGCCGAGCGGGGCAGGACTTCCGCCTGGCTCCGCGGCTGCGAGTTCGCCGCTCCGTCTTACTCATTTAGCGGTCCTCACCTTAGCGCAGTGATATTGAACAGATTTTTCGGTATTGCCAGAGAAGGAAAGCAATCATTACCTCAGGAGATCCCGGGGAGGACAAAAAGCTGCAGCCTCAGCCAAGCCTCCTTGGTGTGTGTGTGTGTGGGAATTGACTAGGACTCTTCAGAATGTCACACACCATGACACCGAGGTCACTTGGAGATCATCCAGATGCCACGCAGCTACTGCAACGATATTTCATAATGTGCAAAGATGTTGAGAGTACTTGTTAGACGCTGTTAAAACAATATAGCGCCTTCAAACGCAAAGGTCTGCAAAGAAATCGGGCATGAGGGTACACGCCTGAAGTTTAATCACTTGGCAGGCAGAGGATCGGGAACTCAATCCGCAGCTGTGTAGCAAGTTCAAAGCCAGCTTGAGGTACCTACCCGAAGACCTGTCCTTAAGAAACAAAACAAAACCTGAAGTCTGTAGGAGTCCCCTCTCCGTTTTTTTGTTTTTTGTTTTTGTTGTTTTTTGTTTTTTCCCCCTTATCCCTATTTACCGTAGTAATCAATGTATAGTAAATAAATGATGCTTCTTTGAAATTAAACTTTTAGTTGTTGACTTACATCAGGAATTAAATGGAATATGCCAGTATCTGGAGTAGAAAAAAGAATTAAAAACACGTTTATTTCTGAGCTTATGAAATGTTTGTTACTTAAGCTGACTGTGAATCTAATGGGAAAGTATGAAACACAGTTAACACAGCAAGGCATTGTTTACTAACCATCTGTTGAAATCTGTCCCAGGTGTAAGCTGTTTTTCCTTCTTCAGATCGACTATGCCATCTGCACCTGAATCTTTCAGTAATGCTTAGGTTTCCTTGTAGGTGATACCTCTTGAGGCCGTTGTTGCCAAGTATACTATTTCTTTTTTCCTACTGCAGAAAAGAATTTGGGTCAAGGTCAGCTTTTCCCTCATTAGTCCTGGATATGATTTGTTTGGAAGTCTACTTTATAATGTTTAGGGAAGCTAAGTCTGTGCTTGATCCCAGGATCTCCACTGGCTTAGCATTACTCCCTGCCTGAAGACAGTGTTTCTCCTACCTGCACCATTTGGCAATGTATATGTAATACTGTGCCAGTTGCAGGCAGCCTCACGTCTCAGAAGGTGCTGGGGTATATAGACTGTGGAAGGCTAACTGATAAAAGGACTGTCTATGCAGCCACGGTGAAGTCATGTCACCACCCATGCTGCAGTGAAACTTTTTGGTGGTGCAGATGTTTTGAGGTCTCCCACACTTCTGCAAGCAACTCCTCACCCATGCTCTGTAGGTAAGCCGAACAAACTTATAGGTACTCCAAGGTGAACTTTGGGCTTCTTGCTTTGACCTTACAGTTCATGCCCTGTAAGGAGATATTTGTTTGATTCTTCCCAGGGAAAGAAATCTGAAAGCAACACGCATGCGCGCGCGCGCACACACACACACACACACACACACACACACACACACACACACGTGATATAACAAGACTGTAATTTCCATTTCTTTTTCTCTCTCTGATCATTTTACATCCATCTGGAAAGGGGTAAAATTTTTACAAAATCTTAATAGCCATATGTAAGTTAGTACCGTATTTCTTGCTAAAATTTTATGGTATGTTGAACACAAATCTTCAAATTAGTTCTGCTTATCATAGCCTCATTTTAAAATGTCATTTGCCCAAAGCTTTATTTCCAGATACAGTTCCCCACTCAATAAACTTTCTATCCAACAAGTTGAACTTCTCACTGTATTATTGTAACACAAAGGAGACAATGAGCTAACTCAGTGCTAATTCATTAAATCAGGAAATCCTAAAAAGTAGTGGGCCTTGATTTCAATCTACAAAATGAATGAATGCTGGTAAACTGGGTAGAAACAGGCATTCTATTAGGTACCAGGTCCATTTGGCCAAATTTGGTCAAATTTGAGAAGTTAGGCTCAGTAGAGCTTTATTACCCGAACTCTGTTTTGTTTTGTTTTGGGGTTTTGGAGACAGGGTTTCACTGTGTAGCCCTTGATATCCTGGAACTCATTCTGTAGACCAGGATGGCCTTGAACTTACAGAGATTCACCTGCCTCCCAAATTCTGGGATTAAAGGTATGTGCCACTATAACTCAGCTGTTAAAGGCTAGCTCATAATCGTTTCCAGAATTCTTACAATAGAAGGAAAGAGCCAACTTCCAGACATTGTCCTTTGATCTCCAAATGCCATGGGCAGGGCATGTGTATGTATGTACTACACACACACACACACACACACACACACACACACACACACACACACACACACACACACACTGAATAAATAAAAAAGTAGCATTCTAAAATAAAAGTTTGAGGGGATGGAGAAGTGGCGCAGAGGCAAAGCATGGGAGCAGGCAGCAAGCGTGGTGGCTGGAACAAGAAGCTGAAAGCTCACATCCTTTACCATGAGCATGAAGCCAAGAGAGCAAAGTGAAAGTAGGACAAGGATATATGTAATTTCAAAGCCTAACCCCAGTGATGTACTTCTAGGAAGACTATACCACCTAAATGTCCCTAAACTGTGTAACTGACAGGAAACCATGAGTTCAAATACCAGGGGAACATTTTTCATCCAATCCAATCCAGTACATCTTACTCCCTGGTCTTCATAGACTGCTGGCCATATAATGCAAAATGCACTTATTGAAACTTCAGAAGTCCCTGTAATCTTTCACAGTCTTAATACTGTTTAAAAGCCCAAAGTCTCTTCTAAGATACAAAGCATCTCAGAACGAACCCTCTGTAAAATCAAAAGGCAAGTCACTTATTTCCAACATATGACACAGAATATATATCACCATTCCAAAAGGGTGGGGGTGGGACATAGTAAGAAAATCCTGGGCCAAAGAATGAACAGAACCCAGCAGGACCAACACCAAATCCTGTAGCTCTGTTGATGGGAGATGTTATTCTGAATATATATGTTTCTCATACTTGTTAATGGAAATACTTAGATAAGTAGAAATGGGTTAATAATTAAGACAAAGTTAGCCCATAAACAATAATGGTAACTGGCCAACAGGATTGTATCAAATACAGAGTCTCTGAGTGTTATTTGGGGCTGATGCGGCTGTAGGCCCAGACTGGCGGCAAGCGGGATGGAGCCGGCAGAAAGGAACAACCTGCTGTAACACTCTGTGTCTTCTGTTAAGGGCTTAGATAGCTGTTTCCCTGTAGTCTTCCTGCCTGTAGCAGACATCTCTCTCTTGGGCTGGTCCTACTCCCTCTATACTGTTCTCCTTGGCAGCTTTCTCATGGTGTTGACATCTCTAACATCCTGTACTGTCCACTGCAACCAGGCTTTCCTTTCACAGCTCTACACAGTTGTCTCCAGCCGCCTGGGGCCTTCAGGCAGGGACTGCCCTGCCACAGGCTGCCTGGACTCAGAGGTTCCCTGAAGCCACAGAGGGATGATCTGTGACACATCCCCCACTCTTGTCTCCTTTTTGTCTAAAGCCGACACCATGGGACAACACAGCCAGGTGCTTAACCAGCTTGGGATGGGGGTCCCTTGAATTACATGAACAGCAATGCTTTCATTAGGTTGTTTTCTAGGACCACAAAGTGCCTTCTGTTGTCTTTTACACATGGGAAGCTTGGCGAGGTGGAATCTTGCACAGAGTACCTACCTTTCATGCAGGGCAAGCTTCTCCTTAACCATGCTAACCTTCCTCTCTGCAGCACACACCTTGGCTGCAGCATTGAGCTTCCCAGAGCTCCTTTTCTCTACAAACTGCGGATCATACCTTGTTTTCTAGCCCAGATCTCCAAAATCCTTCCACAGTACTCCCCACAAGACCCAACATGGTCAAATTCGTCACAGCAATATCCCACTCTTAGTAACAATTTCTATTATGTTAAGGTTCAAATGAGACAAATGGCTGAGCTGCCGATGTAACATATCAAAGCAGACCTGGCCACTAAGTTCTCCCAGTATCCCTCACTCCAAACTTGTTACAGGGTATGGCTTACATACTGGCCCCTCTACCCTGAATTCTCTAGCCCAGGGGCTCAGCTTCCTTTCCCCCAGAGGCTCCTCCCTATATAATCCAGACATTTTGGTTACCTGCCCCTTTTGTACTTTTGGGCCTCCTGGCTGCTGCACCTGGCTCCCCTCCCCCCTTGCCTTCCCCTCTTCTCATAGAGGTCCCTGCCTTTGGCTGTGCTCTCCCACATATCCACAATAAACGTTCTACTCCACCACACCTAGGAGCAGTTATGTCCTTTCCTTTTCTTTTTCTTTTTCAGTCACACCGGCACTAAGCTTTTCTCTTGCTGTGATAAATGCTACAATGAAGGCAACTTATAAAACAGTTGTGGTGGCTTCTGTATGTTGTGTATGTTGACAGGATGTGGCATAGCTCCCAAGTTTACTAGGAAACCAAGGCTAACCTTGAACTTTTGATTCTTCTTCTCCCTTTCAAGTTCTGAGATTTGCCAACATGTCCAGCTGAACGCACAATCTTGAAGTTGGCCCACAAACCTATTGCTAAAAATTTAGGTATATTTTACAGATGAATATTCAGAATTAAGAATTCTAAGAATTCTTAAACTGCCCAGACATACTAGATTTCAAATATTAAAAAGCAACAGATAGTAAGTGTCAAGAAAATAAGTTAAATAAGTAAATATCTTTAAAACACAAGGCAAAGAAACACTTGCTAGCCAAGCCTTGTGGTGCATGCATGTAATTCCAGCTATTCAAGGAGAACAGAGTATGGAAAGCTCCAGGTCCAACTAGGCTATGGACTGAGGTCAAGTCCACCCTTAGTGTCATTTCAACATTAAAAAGTAATAATAAATCCGGGTGATGGTGGCCTACATCTTTAATCCCAACACTCAGTGAGTAGAATCAGGTAGATCTCTGCGTTCTACAGAAGCCTGGTCTACAGAGTTCCAGGAAAAAAATAACAAAAGTTAAATTAAACTAAGGGCTGAGTATGTAGATAACGCTGGAGCCACAACCTATCATGTAGGAAGCCCCTTGGGTTCAATCCCAGTGACAAGGACCAAACACATTTGGTGAAGTTTAGAATTTTTGCAAAACAAGGGGAAAAAATGTCATTGGTAAGTATTTTGTCAAGGCTATGGTGAGACATGACTGGACTAAAGAGGTTAGGGGTTTCACTTTCTTAATTAATGTACACTGATGTTTGCCAGGGGGGCTGGGTCTCCAGGCTGGAGTTATAGACAATTGTAGGCTGCTATGTGGGTGCTGGGAATTGAACCCAGGTTCTCTGGAAGAACAGTCAGTATTTTAACCACTAAGCCATCTCTCTAGCGCTGGGATTAATTTTCTAAAATAAATAAAGGATACTGGTAGATATGCTTGTATGAGTCAAAAGATTCAATGTGTATATAAACTTTGTCCTCTTCATTGTTCCTTATTTTATTCTATTAAAACTTATGTTTTACATATATATCATATATGTTTTATATGGGTCACTACATGATAAACCGAGTCCCCCAACTCCTCAGCAGGGTGCAATATACTGTTTAAAACGCTCCTTACAGCAGAATCATACCTTGTGAGCGAGGACCTGAGGTGATGTTCATCAGTCTAATTCGAAAAAGAATATACAAATCAGAAACCCAGCAGAGTTCAGAGCCATGCTTCTTTTGTTCTTGAAGCCAGACTCTTGTAATCACAGGTGAAGCCACAGACCAAACCCCCCTCCCCCGCAAAGAGACAAAAGGAAAACTTGTTCTTTCTTCTGGGGTCGTTTCTTCCACAAACAGCATTTATCTATCGTAAAGGGAAGGCTGTAAAAAAATAATCTGAGCCCCTGCCGCGCATACCCAGTAGCCACAGCCAGGTCCTCCAAAACCTGGCTCCCTTGTGCCAACGATCAGATCGGCCTCTTGGTGCCTCGCCCCGCCCCTCGCCCCGCCCAGAACGCCCCTGTCCTCGGAGGCGCTCCGCCCCTCGGCGCTGAGGCCCCGCCCCGCCCCGCCCCCTGGCCTCAGGCCTCAGCGGCGGCCTAGGCGCTCGGCGCCTGCTCAGTGCGGGCCGCGGCGCGCGAGGTGGCGGAGGCCACGGCTCAGCCATGGCGTCAGCCGCACTGGGCAGCTCGTCGAGCTCGGCGTCCCCGGCCGTGGCCGAGCTCTGCCAGAACACCCCGGAGACCTTTCTGGAGGCCTCCAAGCTGCTGCTCACCTACGCCGACAACATCCTGAGGTGCAGCCGGGGCCCTGAGAGCCTGAGGGCCGCAGGCGGGCGGGGCCGTCCGCAGTCGGGCCGCAGGCGGGGCGGGCAGGGCGACGAGGGCTCGCCTAGGGTTGTCACTGCCGCTGACCGACAGTGTCCCATCTCTTCTCACCGCAGGGCCCGCCCGGGCTCTGTGTGTGACGTAGCCCGAGTGCGGGCTAAATGTCCACGCCGCGTTCGGTGGTTGAAACGTGTGTGGTTTAAAGTTACGAACTTCCTATAGATTTCTGGGTTTTAGTTCCACCCGACCCCTTAAGTAAGGAGACCACACTGGAGAAGTCGCCTTCGTGCAAAGTGCAGCGCTCTCCACAGCTGCCCCTTGCTCGCGGCGTTGGCGCTGGAAGTTGGAGTCAGCACCCTGCTGCAGCTCTCTGGGTCCCTACTGCTTGTTCGGGGAAGGCGTGAGGGAGGGGCACACTGTGGAGGGTAAGGAGGTTAAGGTAGTGGCTGACGTCATGGCCCCCGGACGCGGGCTCCAATTACACGGGCATGGAGTCTGCCTGGATTCTCAGCTTCACGGCTGTGCACTTCACGTGGTCCAGTTTTAGAGAATTAGTTGGAAACGGTTGTTGAGGCAGGGTGCTGCCCTGTACAGCCCAGGCTGGCATGGAACGTGCCCTGTAGCCCAGAACTCATGCCAGCCCTCCTGCCTCGACCTACCACCCAGTGCTGAGGTTACAGGCGTGAGCCGCCCTAACAATAACTGTTCGATTAGGTTACAGGTTTATTTTCAAGTAAACCCAAGAGCGAGCATATGAGATTATATGCCATATGTTATGCAGCATTGAGCCTGCTCACGGCTACATGATTGTAACCTGCGTGACCATCACACCCCTTTGTGACACCTCACCTTTTCTGCTCTGAGATCGCACAGTACCTCAGAGTACAAGATGCCCATGGACTCCGAAAGAACGCCCAGACTTGATTCTTGAGGTCCTACAGCTGAGATTTCCTTCTGAATTCTTAAGTCCCCCACCGCACCCCCTGTGAAGACGATTCTGCTTTCAGTACACAGAAACCAAAGGTGCCAACTAAGATCAGAGTACTTAAAGGACAGCTTTGCATGCAATGACAGGAATCATAACCATCGTTATGAATATGTACTAAACTTATAAAAGAAGTGGTTCATTTTACAGCCTTTACTGTGGCTTATATTTCTGATCTTGAGTTTGTGTCTAAAAGGGAATTAGGAGTTTGTAACTCAAATGATTCAGACTGATGTGAAAATTGCCCTTTTATTTGTGTTCAATAACAGTGTGCTTGTGTTTTGAGAATTCAGGGCCTGGCTTGGTTGGGTGTGGTGTCCTTTTCTCTATATCCAGTGACTTCCTAACTCTTAAGGAAAAGTTCCAGATGTCTTCTTGGGTCCTGTCCACACGTTATATTTATACTTCTCTAATTTGAGCAGAAAAAAAATCGGAATTCTGTTTCCATTGGTATTTTTTTTTTAATCCACTAGCAGCAGAGTGAAGGCATATTGTACCACTATCTCCTCTGACCTCAGAGTTTCAGAACAGTTTATAGAATGGAAATGCAAATAAAAATTTCCTTAGCATATTTTTGAACTGATACTTGCTGCTGTAATCTCCAGTAATACTTTTAAATTTCTGGCTGATGTGTATCATATCCCCAGCAGTAATAAATCTAATTATGTTACAGAAAGAAATGTGAGCTAATCTGTATGCAAACACTGCTATCCACTTTTAGAAAAGATGAGCTTGCTGTCTACTTTCCCCAAAGCAGAGCAAAACAGCTCTTGTCAGTTTCACTGACATCACAGTTGATTCAGGTATCCAGGTTTGGCCTGGGACTTGACACATTATCTGAGAGTTATCTGAAGCTTCTTGCCCTCTCACCTACACCTCTAGATTACAGGCATGGACTATCACACTTTGTGTCATGAGGTGCTAGAGATTGAACCCAGGGCTTCATGAATGCTAGGCTAGCACTCTACCACTGGAGTGTATCCCCAGCCCCTAACTCATGCATTCTTGAATATACATATTTGATAGTCCACTAACTGTTTACAAAGCATACACAGCTACTCTTGACTTACTGGGTGTTATTGGGAAAACCTAGAATCAAAAGTAGTTTGTTTGTTCAAAGATTATAAATATGGTTGGAAGAAAGACAAGTATGGAAACATCTTATTACATAACACCAAACAACAATTCAAGACTGTGTTTCTGTTTCTGTATTTATACTCTTATGGTAGGAGGTATCAGAGAAACCCAACATGAGAGAATAAAGAATAGAGGTTTGATCAGGTTGGACCAATGGATGGAGTAGCAGAGATCATTTATGTGAGGTGATAGGCAAAGGGAACTCATGGTTTCCAGAGTGGAGATTCATGAGGAATAGCATTAGAAGAAACAGCCATTAAATGTAATTGTAAAGCAATTTTGTAATCATAACCATAAATGCTGATGGAATGGAGAAAGACATTGACAAAGGTTCACAATTCTAATGACAGTGCAAGAAGTAGTAAAAGACAAAGTAATAAAACTGGCTTCCAGTTTTTAATGTAGGTTGCCACTGACACATAGAGAAATTGAATGTGAGTGTTGAGGTTTGTTGAGTTTGTTGGCAGCTTATGTGGTAGAGTATCTTTAGACTTTGTAACCAGAGTAGCAAGTTTCAATTTTCATCAGCTGTTTTTAAATGTGATGATAGGCAATTTATATATAATTTCCAAGTTTGAGTTTCCTTATAAAAGGGAATAAAAATACTCTCTTCTAGGATTGCAGTAAAATATAGGAAAAAAGGACTTGGCACATACATAGCCACTACTGAGGTTATCTATTATCATTATTGTTGTTAAATTAGTTTACAAGTTTGGTGGAGTATTTGATTAGATTTGTTCTTTGAAATTTTGTACATGTTTTAGTGCATTGTTTACTCTTCCCAGTCACCATCCCCTCTATTCTACAAGTCTCTTCCCCACATTCATGTATTTTTATTTGTTTTGTATTCTGCCTCATTGGTGGGTTTTTGTTTGTTTGGTTGGTTCATTTGGTTAGCTTTTGAGAATTGTTTTTATTGTGTTTTTGAGACAGTTTGATCATGTGGCCATCGGTGGTATGTTGGGATTATAGGCATAAACCACTGTGCTTTGATAAGTATGCATTGTTTGCTTGTAAGAACAGTGAATGGTAGAGGTGGAGCCAGTGATTGTTCCTGTGTCCTTCCTAAGGCAGAGACCCTGTTTCCAAAAAAGGGGGCAGGGTTTGGCTTTTCTTACCTGATTCAAATACAAAACAATAAAATAAATGTTATTTTTTGGAAAACTAAATAACTTGATAACTATGAGAGTAAAACAACTAGGAAGACAAAATATTTTCAAAGTGGTAGTGGAGCAAGTACAAGGAATTCTGCTGCCTTCTCAAGATTCCATCCATTTAACATCATCAAAACCACCCATTCAGAAAATGTCCCAAGAAAAGATATGATAGTTGCTAACAAGTGAAGTAAATATTACAGCTTGCAGAAATATTTAATAGGTAACAGGTAAGGGGCCTATCAAAGTGTGACAACAAAACAAAAATCTGCAGAGAAAATTAAGTTGATGGAGAATCAAGCAAAAATTAGGTCAATGCCTGTAGTTCCATAGACATAACAGGGGTAGGGTAGCTTTTGGGCTTAGTCTATGTTTAAACTCATGCAAGTCTGCTTAGCATTTTTAGTTTTTAAAAAAAGCATTTGGGTTGGGCATGCATAACTAATTCAAGCAACTAGGAGGATTTTGAGTTTAAGGCCAGCCTGGATTAAACAAAGCAAAAAGAAAATTAAAGAATCTTGGAACTAGATATGACTGTCGTTATTCTGTTTATAGTATAATAAAAAGCAATAAGTAATATGTAATTATCATGTAGAGCCCCAGAAGCTGTTAGGAAATTTAAAATAGCTGCCTTTTTAATCTGGGATACACAGTTGTGGTGGCACTGACATGCTTGTTAACCTGTGGCATGTATCATAAAAAGTCCCAGTTATCTGTAGTTAGCATTGACAAATGTTGGGGTTACTTTATAGTCTAATTTTTGTTTCTTCAAATGGTATGCCATGAAAAGCTGGGGTGCTGAGCATAGGGAAATCTTCCCTCAGCTGTGGTTTAGATGTTGCAACTGTCAGAAACTCTGGTCAAACACATAGACTAAATGTAGAGAGGGTAAACTGTCCTTAGCTCACAACATCAGTGCTTGCTTTTGAAATCATTTGTGGAAATATTTTTTTTTAACTTCCAGCCCTTTGTGAATCTTCAAATTTTGTAGAATGCATTGGAAATCACATGTTATTATCAAATTGTTATAAAAGTCATTGACCCTGTCTTGCAGTTCTCATGGAAAAGAGTTTGTAGACCAGCACTAATGTATGATGGATGGTTAAGCAGTATTCCTTAAGCTTTGCCCTTGAATATTCATGTTTTCCTTTTATTACCTTACTTTGCATACTAAGAATATATTTTGAACTGAGGTAGAAACTTATAGTAAAAACAGTAGTTAATCCAGGGAAGAAACAAAGCTAAGTAGCTATTAAGGTTCATGCAAAGCTTCTTGAACTGGGTTTCAGTTCACAAAGGCTTCTTAATCACCATCTTTGTGCCATGGACACCATTATAGATGATGTGATCCCTCAGAACAAGCGAAGTTCTCTACCCTCCACATGGAGCTACTGTTCATTATTTTCTTTTAGAAACTACACCACAGAATTAAAATGTCATACCATTTCCTATGGCAGCATTAATACGGTCATCCATAAAGGTGGACAATAGAAGTACTCTGTGATACAGGGGTAAGAATCATGACATTGATCTGCTTGTCTGGACTGCTCACTCTTTAGAGTTGGAACCCTTACTGCCATGTAGGAGTGCAGCTGTTATAAAATGTGAAAAGAAACATACTTGAATTTTTTTATCTTTACTTTTTTAAATCAGAAACCCCAATGATGAAAAATACAGATCCATCCGTATCGGAAACACAGCTTTTTCTACTAGACTCTTGCCTGTCAGAGGAGCCGTTGAGTGTTTGTTTGAGATGGGCTTTGAAGAGGTAAGTATGTGTAAGGGTTCCTGCCCCTCTTCCTGTGCAAAACAACCAGCAGTAGTTCTGAATAGTTGTTTGAATGAAATAGTATTTTTAATTAATTGATCATTTTGAAAATGTATAGAGCTAGTTTTTTGCTTTGATTTTTTTTAACCTGTTAGACATTTTAAAAAATATGATGAAATCAGGGTAAAAATGTATCAAGTTTCCACAGGTAGGAATTCTTACAAATCTCAGTGATTCAGAATAAAAAGGCTAAAATACAACCTGAAGATCAAATGTGGTCCCTTCAGCTGTCTAGCAGCACTGGCTCTGTGAGTAAGCAGTGAATCCCAAGGAATCACTATTGTTTCCACTAAGAAGTAGAAAATGTGAAACAAATACAGGAAAGATGAATTAACCTGCCCCACAGAATGGTTTTCTTCTGTGACAGGAATCTCAAAATGTTTTATCATTTTATTTCACAAGAGTTTGGTATTTCCATCCTCTCAAACCTGTGGCAGAGATAACACAATAAACACAGTTATCAGAATTGTGAATTTTAGTGAGGCATGTTGGCATATTATGTTGTTTTACCTCCTTAGGAAGCTGTGGCTGGAAGATTGTGAGTTCAGGACAGCCTGGATTACATACTAAGACTCTGTCTCTAAAAGACAGACAGACAGACAGACAGACAGACAGACAGACAGACAGACAGACAGACAAAGGGTTTTGAATCTTTTATGCTGGATAGGATATGGAAGTTTAGCAGAATTGCAGGTGCCAGTGGCATTCTGAGTCAGCATTGATAGACTTTGTTAAAGAAATGGGATGTACTTTCCTTCCTGTTTACCCTTCCTAAGCAAATTCTGTTGCACACCATGAGCATTTAGCAGTGAAGTAAGTTAATATAATCCCATCTTATGTTCTGATATATTAGAAAGCATGAGAGCAGAGACAAGTGCAAAGAAGAAAACAGGGCAGGATCATGAACTCCCAGCAATTAGAGTTGCAGTCATTGTACAGTGAAAGTGACGGGAAGGCCTCTGAGGAAGTAAAGATAGGACCTGAATAACAAGAAACCATTTGGGTACCTGAAACTCAGTTCATGCAGAGGATTGGCATGTGCAAAGTGCTTCTATCAGCAGTAGTTCTGATCCAGAAAATAACTTTAGGGGTAGACAGAGACCAGGCTTACAAAGATTTAGTCTGTTTTGAGTGAGAGAGGAAGTTGTGATAGTTGTCTGTGAGAGTATTTCCTGAGACAGTTCAGGAAATCCATGATTAAATGAATTGTAGAATCCCTTGAGGGATTCAAATTTTGAGTAGATTAATTAGACTGGGTGGAACTATGGAAGTGGGGCCATAATGGGGGAAATAGATATCTAGGAACATTTCTTTTGATGCTATCTCTTACCCTAGCCACTTCCTATTGCTGCTCTGGTATACTTTCTGTCTGCCTAAAGATGTCTCCTCCTCCACATGGTCCCACCATCATGATATTCTGTCTAGCCATTGGCCCAGAAACATGTTGTCTATTTACTAGAGACTGAACCCTCTGAACCTGAGCCAAAATAAATCCTTTCTCCTTTAAACTGTGTTGCATATTTTCTCACAGAGACAAGAAAAGGAACTAATATTTGAGGCCATTGAAAACTTTTACGCAGGGAAGAATATTTTCAACTATTACTTTAGTTATTTTAAAGAGAATATTCTGAATCATATGGAGTGCAGGCAAGGGATGGTACAGTAAAACCAATTTAGCTTGTTAAACCAGTTTAAGCAGGCATGGCAGCGGTTATGTAAATGTTGGAAGAACGTTTATCTCCTCTGTTCCTGGTGTTCCTAGTTTCTAGAGGATTGCTATTATAGCACAGATATTAGGCTGGAAACATTGCTTGAATTATGCACTGATGGCAGAGAGATGGATTCAGAAATTTTGTTTGCGTATGTGTGTAGAGGAGCCAATAGATCTTGATGAATTAAAAGTCTTGTACAAGGGGAAAGGAAGAAACTGGGGACATCTCTGTTTAGGTTTCAGACACTAAGTCTATAGCATGTAACTTGAAAATACCCAGAGATAGATATTGGGGTTCAACCTTCAAGCTGAAGATCAGAGAAGTAAGAAGATCAGAGAAGTAATGCAGCCAAGCCAGTAGAGCTTACCTCTACCCACCTGAAATGGCAATCCTATGTCCACAAATCCTCAGAGGCAACATGCTCTCATATCCTTTCTCTTTTTCTTTATATTCCTGACTCCATCTCCCTAGTGCTGGTATTAAAGGTATGCGATACCAGGTACTGAGATCACCTTTGTGTGATCTGTTTCTTTTAGGACTGGATGAATTTCGTATAGGCAGTGTGGCCTTGAACTAACAGAGATCCATCTACCTCTTAATCCTGAGTCCTGGGATTAAAGGTGTGTACCACCACTTCCTAGCTTCTGTGGCTAACTAGTATGGCTGTTTTGCTATTTTGATATCCAGTGGCTTTAATAAATCATAAACAGTATATCACCACAATAGCAGTAACACTAAATGAGATGAAAAAAATAAAAAATCTGGGAAAGTAGCAGTTTTTAAGGGAGAAAGCACTGCATGGCTTTTGGACAGGTTTGATTACTTTGTTGTTAAGTACTGTTTAAGTAGAAATGTTAGTCTGTTGAATAGGATAAGCCAACAACTCAAAAGAGATCATGCCAGAATTATAAAACATGGTATCATCTGATTACAAATTACATGTAAACATCTGAATGTAGAGAAATCTAAAATCTATAGAGAAAGAAATGATCACTGCTGATTCTGTGCAAGGAAATGAAGACTTAAATAGTTTTAAGTCTTCCTAATCGCAGGAAAACTTAGTAACTGACATGTAGATGCTGTATCAGTTTCTCATTGTTGAAGTGTCACAGGTGCAAGGGAGTCATATTTGTCTTTTACTTAATAAATATTTGTGTGCTAGATAGGCTAACCCTCTGAGCCATTTTGCCAAAGACTGTATTAGTTTTGGCCTAAATGTCCCACACCCAAGAAAACGCCTCAGTGTCAGGCAGTCTTTGTGGTTGGTCTGGTCTCCTCCATGCCAGATAACAAACCACTCTGAAACTTGGAATAGTACTTGATGTAAATGGAGTCACAGTGTTCTGATAAAGTGAAATTATATTTGCTTTATGGCAGGCTTTAGACTTTACTCTGCAGGACAGATAGGAAGTAACTTTCACCAATGTGACTTAAGGTGTATGAAGGATTAATGTAGCTGAACATGCAATTGGAGTTTTGATAGGCTTTTAAGTTGAAAGTTACATGTAATGTTCTCCATGAAATGTATAAATAAATATTAAAATCCTGAAAATGATGAGTGAGGTTGAGGAAGACTGGGATCCAAATGTCTTTTCTTCCCTGCATGTTACTGTAGTGGGGAAGTTCTCAGCCAGGAGCCAGACCTGTCCTTCACCTGTATCCTCTGTCTCACTTTGCTAGGGATGAAGAATGGGAAATTTAGCTGAACAGTTTGGGTTGTTTTGTTTTCTGAAACAAATTACTGGCATTTAGTTGTCATGGCCAAATTTGCTAAATATCCTGCAGTGAGAATTGTCTTGGAAAAAATGTTTTGATAACCAGGTTTGTTGAATCTTAGAATTCTTGATTTCTTAAAATGTTCTTGGATCTATTACATTTAGCTTATAATTTTGACCTTTTATGAAAACGTGGTGCTATGAATTAAACATCTTGAATAAAAACATATTGGTCACAGTTATCATTTTTAGGATTGGTTATAGCCATACTTCTGACCTCCTGGGGTTCTGAAATGTGGACTGAGATACAAACCCAGATACCTAGGTACTACACACTTAAATCAAATATATATCAGTTCCATTTTGGCCACAGAGTTCAATTTCAGATCCATTCCCCCTGCAGACTACTACCTCCTGCATTCTCAGTGCAGCTTCACTAGTACCAAGTCACCAGAAGGCTCTGTTGGTGGGAACCCGATGGTACATGGAGATGTGAAACATTTTTCCTTTTTAAAAACTTTTATTGATTTTTTTTTTTTTTTTTTGCTTGTTTTTGTTCTGAGACAGTCTTTCCTGGAACTCACTGTGGAGTCCAGGCTGGCTTCAAACTTGTGATTTTGCTGCCTTGGCTTCCCCAGTACTGGAGTTACAGACAGATCTTTTGTTTTTATTGACATGTACTATTTTGTACATATCTGTGAGGTCCTATGTGATGGCTTCATTTATGTATGAACATGAACTAATGATCAAATCAAGTTAATTGACATGTCCATCATGTTGAGTACATTCAAAATCCTGTTTGGAGATACAACTACACAGTTGTAACTACATTCACTCTGCTCTAGGAAAAAGGCACCAGAATATGCTCCAGCTGTAACACTGTACCCAATGACTGTCCCATACCTGTCTCATACCTGCCCCTGTCCCCTATCTCTAATATTCACTGGTCTTCACTTCCTTTCTAAAATTGGAAAAGCCAGATTCATTAGGATTGAGCCATCACTGTTGTAGATGTTCTGTTTGCTCATCCTCATAACTATTTGCAAAAGCTTGTAGATTTTGGTTTCTGTTCAGACTAAGATGGGGCCAATCATAACAAAATAATTGAGGTCCTTGCAGTTTGAATGTATGATCAAGCAATTATTGGGTAACACCAGTTACGTTATTCAACTTCCCTGAACCTTTGTATTTTCACATAAAATGTATCTAAATGGTAAAATTATAGCCATTCAGAATGTTGAGAATTACTGGAAAGAATGTACATGAATTGCTTGTAGGGTGCCAAGACTACATCAACACTGTGAGTGGTAGAAATTAATTTTCACAGCTAATATGGTTAATACATGAAGCATCATGTACATTTGAAAAAGGATTCTGTGTGATGAGATTTTCTGTTATTATTACTTAATTCCCGCAGCCTAGTATTACCAGGAACTAGTCATTTTCAATTGTTTTAAATGACCTGCAGGTTTCTTAGGGTTACTGTTGCTGTGATGACCAAACACCATGACCAAAGGCAACCTGAGGAGGAAAGGTTTTATTCTGCTCACACTTCCATATCATAATTCATGATTGTCAGGGCTAGAACTCAAACAGAGCAGGAACTTAGAGGCAGGAGCTGATGCTAAGGCCATGGAGGAGTGGAGCTTACTGGCTTGCTCAGCCTGCTTGCAATCCAGAATCACCAGCCTTGGGGTGTCCCCACCCATAATAAACTAGGACCTCCCCTGTCAGTTACTAATTGATAAAATGCTCTACAGGCTTGCCCTCTGCCTGACCTTATGGAGGCATATTCTAAATTGGGGTTCTCTCCTCTCAGATGACACTAGTTTTTTTGTCAAGTTGACATAAAGCTAGTCAGTAGACCAGGTGAGGCTACTGTGTGTGGTAATAACATTTAATCACATTACAGTTGGTAGAATTACTGTTTGCCACTGTTGCTTTTCAACACCTTGAAATTTGGTTGGATAAATTTTCATTTCACCTGTTTACAATTTACTATTTTAAATTAGGAGTTTTGTGTAATGTTTATATTAAAGCAGTCTGTGCTATGGATAAGCACTTAATCACAACAAATACTGCTTTTTGTTGTTGTTGTTGTTGTTGTTATATTTTGTTTAGAGGACTTTTCTATTCCTCTATTCCTGTTAATAAGTATGTGTTGTGGTGTGTGTGTGTGTGTGTGTAGGGGTGCTGGAAAAATGACCCAGCCGTTAAGAGCACTTGCTGCTCTTGCAGAGGACCTGAGTTTGATTCTCTTGATTCTCATCATCTACATACAGGGGCTCACAAAGGCCTGTAACTACACACACACACACACACACACACACACACACACAGAATACACCTTTAAGAAAATATACTGCCATGTGTGGTGGTGCATTCATTCAATCAGGAGGCAGAGGCAGACCAATCATTGTGAATTTGAGGCCCACCCAGTCTACATAGTGAGTTCTAGAGCAGCCAAAGTTACACAGTGAGACTCTGAATTATAAAAAGAAAGAAAAGAAAAAATAAATAAATATTCTATAGTTTGGGACTAAAGATGTCACTTGAAGGTAGAGGGCTTGCCTAGTATGTGCAAGACTCCTGACACTACAAAAAAAATTATATTTTCAAATTAACTGTTGTTGTATACTTTTAATGTCTGGGAAAATGGTGGACCCAAACACACCTCTGATGTAACTATTTTCTAAAGGCTTGGCTTTAGAATTGTCATACAACTTTAAAAAAAAATGTTTTAGTTAAAATAGTACATAGCTATTATTATTACTATAATTTATTAAACATGAACAAGGTAACTGACATATCTATCACTTCAGACATTATTTCTTTTGGAACATTGAAAATGCTATTAACTATTTTCAGATAGCTAGTTAATTGTTGTCAACCATATTTCTCTTACTATGTGTTACATCGCTTCTTAGTAGTTTTATGTAGTACCTTCCTGATATTTTTGTTGAGTTTAAAACAAAAAACCAAACATCTATACTGGGGACTAAACATTGCTTCTCATAAATGCTAGGCAACCAGTGTATCGCACTGACCTATAACTCCAGATTTTTTTTTTTTAAAGTGAGACCCCCACACTAACTTACCCAGGCCTTCATTCATCTTGGGATTCTGCTCTTCAGTGTCTGAGTAGCCTCCTGGCTAAGCCCTTTTGAGTGGCACTTTTTCTACTGTTACTTTGTATGAAATTTAATAGAAGCTTACATCATTTTATTTTATTGCAGAGAATATAGAGATATTCGTTTTATTACTTTTGTGATCTTGTCTAAAGTGTTATATTTTTCTAATGCTTTCCTAAAGCTAGGGATGTAGTTTAGTGGGTGGATGACTGCTTGCCACGCATGCATGAAGCCATAGGTTCAAGCCCCAACAACATTGACTGGGCTTGCTGGTACTTGTCTATAACGCCAGCACTTAGGAAGTGGAGGGAGGAGGATCAGGAAGTTCAAGTTCATCCTCAACTAGAGAGTAAATTCAAGGCTGGCCTGGGATATAAGAGACCTGTCACAAAAAATAAAGTAAAATAAATAAAGGCCCCTCGAACTACATTAAATATTCTAAGCCTTATATACTAGCAAGGAAACACATTTTCTTAATTTTGTTTAAAAACTAGTATATTTTGTTGAGATATGGTACTGTGGTTAAAAGCACTGTCTGCTTTTCAAGAGGAACTGACACCCACAGGGCAGCTCAAAAACGTTTGAACCTCCAATTCCAGTAGAGCCAGCAGCCTCCTTTTCCTTCCCTGCGCACCAGGCACACACACAGTGCACAAGACACACAGATGCAGCCAAAATATCCACACATATCCAAAAAGTAAGAAATTTCTTTATTTAAAAAACAGGTAAAAGTATGTTCAATAGGATTGGCTTCACTGTGTATAAGAATGACTGTCAGTTTAAAGCAGAAGTTAAGATTTTCCTGAATTCTGTAAATTCCAGGGAGAAACACATCTCATCTTTCCTAAAAAAGCCTCTGTGGAGCAGCTGAGGAAAGTCCGTGACCTGATCGCCGTGGAGAGAAG
Source organism: Cricetiscus sungorus (assembly GCA_030556225.1). Lineage (NCBI taxonomy): Eukaryota > Metazoa > Chordata > Mammalia > Rodentia > Cricetidae > Cricetiscus > Cricetiscus sungorus. The sequence goes on from JANBXA010000366.1 coordinate 1,289,792, forward strand.
CAGCCGGTTGGATGAGTCAAATGAGAAGGTGGGATTGTCTCAGCAGCCTGCTGCTGCCAGGCTCCCTCCGGAGCATACTGAGGACCCTACTGGCTTAACACAGCACTCAGGGAGCCAACCAGGGCAGCTGTCAAGCCTACCCTCTGCTCCAATGGTATTGTCATAACCCAGCATTCCCTTCCCTCCTGTCAGAGTTGAAACAGCACAAAAGAATTATTCCTGAAGTTATTTCTCAAGTGTTCTCGGTTTTAGGACTCTAATATCTTCAAATTTGTTAAGCATTTTGAAAATTGTCAGTTAAAGCAATTGTAGGGAAAATAGCTGCCATTTATTTTTCTTTCTTCAGTTCCTTGAGTTCCTTGCTGTGTATCCTCCCACTTCAGCCTCTTCAGTGCTAGGATTATAGTTGTGTATAGCCATGCTCAGTTTTTGTACATGTATTTTAAAATTGAACCTGTGCATACTTCTGAAACAGTTAAGTTTTATTATTTACAAATGTACCTGCTTTCATGATACTTAGTTGCACAAATGAACATGTCTTTAACCTCAAACAAACTTGATGAACCACTATGTATTATGGCCATTAGATAAGTTATTACCTCTGTTATATTTACACTAGTAATCTAAATTTTGCCTGCTGCAAGTCTCCATGGGGGTTATTCTCTTGGTCCAGCCTTTATCAACATCTTAAATGAAAAATTGGTTTCTTTAGGTTTAAATTAAATAGTAACCTATAACAAGTCTTGTCTAACCAATCAGCTCCAGAATGACATGGCTCCCAGTTGTTGGCCCTGTTTAATGCTTAGGAGGTGTGGCCTTGCTGGAGGAAGTGTTTCACTGCAGGCAAGCTAGAAGGTTTCAAAAACTACATACCATTCCCAGTTAGCATTCTCTCTTCTTCCTATATATAGTTCAAGATGTGACCTGTCAGCTCCTGCTCTAGCCTCCATGTTTCCCATCTGGTACAATGCAATGCTGTCCCTTGTCACTATGGACCCTAACACTTTTATTCATAAGCTCTAAATAATCACCCTTTCTATAAGTTGCCTTGGACATGGTGTTTTATCACAGCAATAGAAAGACCTTACCTGAACTTCTAGTTCCTCCCTCACTCTTATTTCCTAACCTAGCTGCACGGACTACCAGGGATGACCTGTATATAAGTAGAAGAAAACTACCTGAAGAGTAAATTCCATCTCTGCAGCTTCTAGGAGGAGCTTACCCATGACCCATGCTAGAGTGCAAGTTTTTACATTTATTTTTCTTCCTTCAGTTTCCTTGCGTTCTTTGCTGTGTATCCCAGGCTGACTTTCAACCCATGATTATCCCACTTCAGCCTCTTAAGTGCTGGGATTATAGTTGTGTATAACCACTAGAAATCACTGCCTGTTTTGTATTAGGAAATATTTGTAAAATAATTGTCATAGTTTGTTCAACTAATTCATTGAAATTATTCAATAATATTAGAATAATGACAAAGTAAAATCACCTACATATTTATTCTTTTTACAGTATTGGGAGTGGACAAGCAAGGCTTCTCAGGTGGTTGACAGATGCTATAGTACTGTGCCATAGACTCTCCGAGCTAGTTAATATTTAAATGTATTTGAGAAGAAATCTATTTTACTATAAGAATTTTAATGTTTTTGTATCTTATTCATTAATCTGCCATTCTTAAAGGTAAAACATACTTTACATCCTTAAGTAGGGGATTGCTTAAATTATGGTACATCCTTATGTTAGCACACTTAGTCTCTGTTAAAAATGGTAAAGCTGGGACCTGGAATATGGTTCAGTAGTTAAGAGTATGTGTTGTTTTTGCAGAGGATCCTAGCCACCCACATCAGACCCACCACCATCCATAACTTCAGCTCTATGGGATCCAATAACCTCTTCTGACTCCACAGGCACTTTCACTTGTGTATAAATACCCGTGTTTGTGCACTCGCACATACACACACACAGTTGGTTTTTTGTTTGTTTGTTTGTTTATTTTGTTTGTGATGTTCATGAGTTGTGGTGGGGCAGGACATTAATCCTAGCATTTAAAAGAAGGTGGAGGTAGAGGAATCATGATTTCCAAGGTATGGGCTATATAGGCAGACTCTGCCAAAGACAAAACAAAAGAAACAACAAAAAAGTTGTGGTCTGTTTGATACCTAGACCATTATTATATGGAGAAGAAAGGTTAACTAAGCCTGGTAAAACTAACCACTCTAAATTATATGTGTGTAACATTTAAAATTTTCATATTGAAAATTATGAATCAATTTTCATATTGAAAAAAGTATGAAATTTTAAAGTCTGGAAAACCATATACACATGCCTTAACCATAAATTTCTGTAAGTGATAAAATTGTGGGTGATATGTCATATACACCTCTTATAGTTCATTATCTTTTTGTGACAATATATAGTTTACACTATAGAAAAGGTTATTTTTTGTAAGAAGTATTTATTCCAAAATGAATTAAAGGTGTCACTTAAAATTTATTATTTAGTAGGATATTCATGCTTAAAAATAGTCCACCATCTAAAAGTGACAAATATAAAGGATGGTATTAAAACTGGAAAGAGCTTGTGGGCTTGGAGGTGTTGATTCTTGACTAGAGGAGTAAGTTGATCCAGCATCACCAACTTGATAGGATCATGAGGTTTTTCATGAGGATGAATAGTGAAGACAAAGCCATTTTGGTCTCAAATGTAACGGCTGCCTCATGTAGTATTAGTACATAGTTACCCAGCTGTCATAATTGCCCTGCAATCAACAGCCTTCTATTTTTATGACTTAGGCCCCCCTCCTTGGGTGAATAAATATGTAACAAAATAAGGCAAGAAAATAAACTTTATTGTTTAAGAATATTTGAATGTCATTAAAACTACAGTGAATGAGGTAATTTTCAGATCAAAAGGAAATAAATTGAAAATAAAAATACTCTAAATGAATTCTTAACCCTCTCACTAAATGAAAACTGCATCCAAGAGAAAGATTTTAGGTATATTATTATAATGTTTTCAAATAAAAATGGAGAGCTTGGTTTTATATCAGTTTTGCTTTATGACAATTTCTGTTTTTATCTCAATCAGTATTCTCCATATTCACTTTCTTGCTGCTTGATTTCTTATAACTAACTCCGTATCTGCTTTCTTCTCAGCTGTCGAATATAGCTGTTAACTGAGATTCTGTCTCTTCTGACACACTGGTTTCACATACACAGGGCTCACCTCTGATGTCTTTTCTCAGGAAGGCTTCTTGGTGGGATTTTCCTTTCTCTAGGCCTGTTCTCTCCTGTGTTTCGCTGACATCACAAATACATCTCTGAACATAATTCTGTTTTTTTAACATACCATTGTGTAAGAACCTTTCCTCTAGACTGTTCTAAAACAAGTTAGCATACGATTTTCCCTTGGGTCCTGCATGGCCTGGATTTCTTGCTACTTCTTTCCCATCCTCACCACTGTCTCTCCATTTCTCATTCACTTGTCTTATATATCTCCATCCTTTAATTCTGTGCTATCAATAAGATGTTATGAATACATATTCTAAATACAATTCATGAATACTGTACTTTGTATGTTATATAGCAATGCAAAGAGGAACTCATTTAATTCTAAAATGTGTTAGCAGTATTTTGCTTATTTTCTAACTGTGAACGTAAGTCTACATTTTACTTAGTACTAATTACTTTTAATTTGGGGCCTCACTTTGTTAGATCTCATGATTTTTATTATTGTTAGATTATAATGCAGCTTTTCCTAATGAAAAGAAATGAAGGAGTCCATGCTGGGAATGTTTCAGCCTTCCCATTTTTTCCTTGTCCACATGTATTACCTTTAATACCCATAGTTCTTTGTAATATTATTAAGCCAGGAATGAACTTTAGTTAAAACCAGCACTCAGGAGGCAGAGGCAAGTGAATCTCTGAGTTTGATCCCAGCCTGGTCTACAGATTAAGTTCTAGTATAGCCAGAGAGACCATGTCTTGAAAAAACAAAAACAAAAAACTCCATCCCTACAAATGAGCTTAGCCAGGAGCATTTAAAACTCAAACATTCAACATATCATAGATACAGGAAGGAACATGTCACTATTGTACTTTCTGCCAATTTTTTTCTCCTGTGAGTAGTTTCTGCAGCCACTTTTAATCTAAATATTAACCCATACTATAAGTTTTATTGCTTTATATTTTGTATTAAAAATAATGGTAGTTCTAGCATTTTCTTCCCAGTGGACTATCAGGTACAATTTTATTTAGTCTTCAGTTAGCTCACTTTGTCTGCCACTTGGACAGCTTGGGCCCTTGTAACTTATTTACCCTGTTCAGGCTGTTCTGACTAAGATCTAGAGTCCCTGTTCTGCTACACTTATTCAACATTTGTTTGTTTGTTTTGTTTTAGATGGGCTCCTGTGTATCCAAGGCTGGCCTTGGAACTCACTGTATAGCCAAGAATAGCATTGCACTCTGAGCTGTCTGTCTCCACCTCCCAAGGGCTAGTATTATAGGACCGTGACAGTACACCTGGCTGTAAGGGACTTTTATCAGCTTGTTTTTACTTGGTCACTCACTACTATTGAGTGCAGTTTGTCATTTCATGGGTCATTTCTTACTGTAAGTGGTTCAGCTGCTAATCTACAAATCATTTCTGTTTTTCTTCTGCTTGGTGCTACCCCAGTGTAGACCACAGTGTCTAATTGACACAATTCTCAGGTGATTCTAGGTGTGTGAAATTGATAGCTAACCACCACACCTTCCAATGGGAGTGACCATTTTCCTTTCCCCTCTGCCAGGTTAACTTCACATTTTACCACAAATGTCATATCTTCAGGAAGGTCTTATTTAAGAATCTTAGTTATAAAATCTCATTTCATTCTTCATGTGTGCTTTATAACTCTATCATACTTTTTTTGGATAGAGTCATATATATATCTCATGCTGACCTGGAAGTTACTGTGTAGCCAAGGCTGGCCTTGAATTCCTGATGTCCTGAGTACTAAAATTACAGACATAAATCACCACACTCAGTTTGATACATGCTAGACCAGAAGTGTATCTAACTTTTTTTGTCATTTCAGAATAAATTGTTTAACTTAACGATTATTACTAGTAAGTCATCAGTAAACATTTATGGAAGTAAGCATCATTGGATTCCCGTACATCCATAAGCTACTTGATCTTCAAGGGCAGTGGCCTTGTTTGCTTCAGTCTTAATTATTTTTCCAGTGTCTGATTCATGCAGACAGGTATTTACTGATTTACTGTGGTGGACCTGTGAATGTGTAGTTTTTTTTCTTCCTTTCCTTCATTTTCCATTTTTTTTATATCTTTCTCTTCTTTCTCATCTTCCTTCTTTTGTTTTTCCTTTTTTCTTTTTTGTGATACTGAGGATTATACCTAGGCCTCATGCATGCTAGGCAAGTACTAAACCAGTGGATTCTCTGTCCCCAACTCTCCTTTTACCTTTTAAAGATGTTGAGACAGGGTCTCAGTTATCCAGGCTGGCCTTGAACTCAACAGTTCTCTGACCTGAACTGCTGCAGTAGTTGCGAATGCAGGTCCATGTGCTAGACTTCTGTTTCTTGGGCATGTATCCTAGTGCTTAATACAATGCCTGGCATGCAATATTTGGAAATGATTTGCTAATACAATCACATTTACTATGATTGTTCTGGGAACTTTTGTCTTTTCCCCCCGTTTCTGTTGGAGATGTAAGATCTTGTTAAGTAGCTCCTGCCTCCTGATTAATGATTTCTGGGTTTTGATATTTTATAAAGTTATATTAATTTTACCCTCCTACATGATTAGTTTGGTTGGGTATAAAATCTATGTACCTGCTCATTTTTTTTTTTTTTGTCAGAACTTCAAAACATTTGCTTGATGTGTTTTCAGTAAGATGTCTGATACCAGACTCCCCCACCCCATACACATTTAATTTTTCTTATGCTTAAAGACCTTTAGGATTTTGTCTTTTACCTACTGCTATGCAGTGTTGTAGTTTAGTTCATTTTATTTTCCATCCATCCTAAGTCTTCAGTTATGTGAAATTTGCTTTCATTTTTTATTTCATTGAGATGTCTCTTATATTCTTCTCTAGATTTGGAAACTTTCTGATTTGAGTGCTGTTCTTTTTATACCTTACTCTTAGAAAATGTTTTACTGGCTGGGAGGTGGTGGCTCACACCTTTAATCCCAGCACTTGGGAGGTAGAGGCAGAGGCAGGTGGATCTCTGTGAGTTCGAGACCAGCCTGGTCTACAAGAGCTAGTTCCAGGACAGGCTCCAAAGCCACAGAGAAATTCTGTCTCAAAAAACCAAACCCAAACACACACACACACACACACACACACACACACACACACACACACACACACACACACACACACACAGCAAAACAACAACATAAAATACAGAAATACAGAAAATGTCTTAATGTTCTAATTGATCTTTCTTTGATACATTTATCCTATTGTTTAATTATACCAGTCCTTCTTTATTTCAGTGTTTACATTTTAATTCCTAAGATCTGTACTAGAGCCTTTTGAATACAGATGGTTCCCACCTTACAGTGTTCAACTTACAAGGTTGCCTTGAGTTTTCTGATTTACAGTGGTAGAAAGAAGTATAGTACACATCATTAGAAACCACTCCTGGGATTTAAGTATGTTCAGTGTTTCCCTGGACTAGAGATACATAGCAGATACTCCAGCAATAATAGACAAGACAGTGAGCTGCATGCAGTACCACCATCCTCGCATCCTGAGGCTCACATAGTGCCATGTCACTAAGCTGTGGTACAGTAAGAGGACTAAATGCTTTTTCACTCATGATATTGTCAACTTGTGATTGGTTTTCCAGGCTGTAACACCATTGTAGGAGTGTTTATATGATGTGTACTCTAGTCTTGGAAGACATACCCCTTTTCAGAGTCTGCTGTGTTTTCCATTGTTATGTAGGATTTGCTTTTCTGGTACTAATTCTAATACATTTCCCCCCTTGTGGCTTGTGACAGTTTTACAGATCCCTTCATACCTGGCAGGGCCTAGGAACCTGCCAGATGCATTTGCTTCTATCACCTGGTACAGGCTTGATGAATAACCTATTTTGGGGGTCTCTAGGCATGCAGTGTTATTGCCAAGAGGCAGGCTTCTTTGGTGATGAGATGACAAGGAGGAAGAAACTGTTCTTCTGCAGACCCTGCCCATCCACTCCCTTTCCTGCTGTGTAGGAAAGGCTCCTCATATTGCACAATTATTTTGGAAAACTTTTCAGTTTCTCTCAACACTTTGGTGGGTGGGAATACTGTTTTGTGTTCTTCTCTTAGCCCATGAGATGCCTTTCCTCTTCAAGTATTGACATTCTTGATCTCATAAAATCATGTCTCCTTTGTAATGCTATGTGTTACAAGGTTTGTAGTTGTAAGGGTTATCAGATGTGTTGCTCGGAGTACTGTCTTGATCAGAATATATGATTACAAATTCAACTGTGAGTGTATGTCCTCAGGATTGTATGCACAAAAAAACAGACTAACACAAATATTCATAGCTATCTCCTAATATGGATATTATAAAGGTATCTATCTAGTTGTTTTTTGTTGAGTCCATATGGTATCTGTGAAATTATAGAACACAGTGGTTTTATGTTATTTTTTGTAGCATTGTAACAAAGCTAATTTTAGTGGTTTTTTTCTTCTTAGGTTGTTGGTGATTCAACCATCTTAAAAGTTCTTCAGTCCAACATTGAGCATGTGCAGCTCTATGAAAATCCTGTCCTTCAGGAGAAAGCATTGACATGTATCCCAGTCAATGAACTAAAAAGAAAATCTCAAGAAAAGTTATTCAAAGCTAGAAAGTTAGATAAAGGTAGTGGCTTCCATAATGATTTGTTGCTAATTGTACATCATTGCTAAATAATAGTGCCATTAACTATGTATGCACACTGTTAATAGTTAACTGGTACATATATAGATTTTTAAGAAGTGTAACATTAATGGGCACATCTTTGCTTTTAAAAAAAAAATATGTTGTGGTAACAGTAATATAGAAAATTCCCCCAATCTACCTTTTTAAGCATGCAGTTCCTCACTATTTAGTACTTCATGCTGTTGCATAACCTTTGTTGATGTCTTCTTTTTGTCATACAAGATGGAAAGTCTATTCATTAAATGGTTATACTCTGCCCTTCCCTGGCCCCATCTACCAACAATCACTGTTCTGCTCTTTGTCTCTGATTTTGACTGCTCTGTTGCATATAAGTGTTTTGTGGCTTATTTGGTAGTACTCATTCATGTTAAAACATACAACAGAATTGTCTTCTCTTGTGAGACAGATGATGATCCATTGTGTGATGTAGGAGGAGAGAACCAGTGTACACATGTCCTCTGACCTTCACACAAGTACCCTGTGGTACACTGCTCACACACAAGTACATGTAATCTGTTTTGTTTCGTTTTTTGAAACAGGATTTCTCTATGTAGTCCAGCTGTCCTTGAAGTTGCTGTGTAGACCAGGCTGGCCTTGAACTCAGAGATGTATCTGCCTCTGCCTCCCAAGTGCTGGGATTAAAAGTGTACACCACCACTGCCAAGCTGAGTAAATGTAATTTTTAAAATAGATATGATAGGAGATGGGGCTTTATTTATAAATGGGCAAAATATTTTGTGTCGTGATTACTTGCTGAGGCTGTTTGTATAGTGTGGATAAGGTTGTATGTTTATGTCTTTGGGGATGCATATCCATGGGTAAATTCTGTTGCACAGTTGATGCTGGAGAGCACTGTTCTTCCAAAGGACCTGGACTTGATACCTAATACCCACATGGACGCTCACAACCTTCTTTAAGTTCAGTCTCCTAGAATCTGATGCCTTTTCTGGCCTCCAAGGGCACCAGGCATACCTGGATACACAGACATACATGTCGGTAAAACACCCGTATATATAAAATAATTTGTTAAAAAGCTTGCAGAATGTTTTTTTTAAAGTATCTGGTAATTTGATTTCCACCTGTGGTTTTTATTTTACTGTTTCATATTTATTTGAGTATATATCTAGTAGAAAATTTAATATGACCAGTATTAATATGTTCTTTGATGGTACTGGTGATAAAACCCTGGGTCTGCACATATCATGCAACTGCTCCACCAGTAAGCTTGTATCTCCAGCCCTAATGTAGCCATTTTTAAAAAATGGTTTTCAAAATCATCCATATTTTTCTATCTCCCTTGTGATTTATGGGTTGATTTCAAATTGACCCTAGTTCCTTGAGACACTGTCATGCTCTGCTCTGCTGCGTAGACAGCACAGGGGCTGTGGTGGTCACACCCTCTGCTGTTAGTATCAAGTCACAGGTTACTGTGTGTTGACCCTGCCCACAGCATCTAACATTGTTCCTTACATATTCTTTGTGAAAGCTTACACTTTCGTGTATTTCTGCTCCCAATGTAAGCATAATATATAGGAACTTTTGTATTTTATCAGCTTTAAATATTAACTCATCCTCTCCTAACTCCCAAGGTACTAATGTGAGTGATGAGGACTTCCTTCTACTGGAGCTGCTACACTGGTTTAAAGAGCAGTTTTTCCGCTGGGTTAATAACGTCGTGTGCAGCAAATGTGGTGGAGAGACTAGATCTAGAGATGAAGCACTGCTGCCCAATGAGGATGAGCTGAAATGGGGTGCAAACAATGTGGAGGATCATTACTGTGATGCTTGCCAGTTCAGCAACCGGTTCCCAAGGTGGGTGCCCATCAAGTGATGTTGGCCGGCCTCTCAGCGGGGTGGTTAGTGGGAGTTTATTATTAAATTAGCTTCTTAATCTCCATTTTAACTGGACCTGATATTTCATTAGGACAGAGGTCTGCAGACTAGACTTAAAAAAAATAGTACAAGTACGGGCTCAGGACCCCCAAGACCAAGTTTTCAGTAAAAGGTGACTTGCCCCAGAGGGACAGAAGGTGGGGAGTAAGAGTCAAACACAGGAGATCCAAAGACAAGGGAGAAAGGGAAAGGGAAAAAGGGAGAGGGGGCCGAGTTATTTGTCTAGGGGACAGGGGACAACCAAGGACTGCCTCTGGATAGAGAGGAGACAGATGTGGCACATAGGAAAATTGTGGTTTATAAAGGTACAAGAGGAAACCCTATGTTAGGATGAGGTATTTAATCTTAAATGGGAATGTTAATTAGGTGAGCCAAAGGGGGCTTTTGATTGCTGGATTTTAGTACTTTGATAGCTGGACCTTGATAGTCGGCCTCAGGAGGAGGAAGTGGCAACAAAAAGGGAATAGATCTTGGTGACTGCCTTTAAGAATACCTTGTAACAGTTTTCAGAAAGGCAGAGGGAACTGGAGAGAAGGGCAAGGCCTGCATAAGCCATGTGTTCCTGTGCTCCTTGAAGACTGGCAGACTAGACCCAGGCATATGTACGTTCTCTAGTTTTGTTAGAACACAGTCACACTGACTTAAGTGGTACTTTGACAGTTTTCAAGCTGTAGCAGACCTGCCAAAATATCCATGTTGTCCTTTTTTTTTTTAAATTATTATTTTTTGTCTTTTCTATCATATCTGTGTATCTGTGTCTTGCATGGTCCAGGCTGAGCTGGAGCTTCACTTTTCCTGCCTCTACCTATTGAGTAGATTGTAGACATGTATCACTATACCCAGTTTATCTAGTGCTGGGGATGAACTCCTAGCTTTGTGCATGTTAGCCTGGCACTTTGCCAACTGAACTGATCTCCGGCCCTTACTGCTCCTTATTCTAAGGTATAAGTTTCTAAATGTATTCATAGCACTTTAAATTCTGAAAGTGTTATGGATAGTGACATACAGTGACAGTGATAGTAGCAGGGATACCATTGCTCATTATGATAGCACAGTGTTGTCTTCAAATATGGGGTAAAAGTAACTTATAAAGGCAGAATTTTGTTTTAATTAGGCTTTCCCTGTCTTAGCCTTTCATGTCTGTCTCAATCTTTGCATTTTTATTTTGTTTTGTTTTTCTTGTTTGGTTGATTGGTTTGATTTTCTGAGACTGAGTCATGTTGTCTAAGTCAAACATGATCCTCTTTACATCCCCAGATTACACGTGTGCACCAATAAGCCTGACTAATCATCTACATTTTAAATTTGGGAAATTAAAATGTTTCAATTCACTTTTCCCAACCTTTAGCTTCTTGTTAGTTTTTGTTTGTTTCTTTGATGTATGTATGTATGTATGTATGTATGTATGTATCTATTTATTTATTTATTTATTCATTCATTCATTCATTCATTCATTCATTCATTCTCTGTATAGCTCTGGCTGTCCTGGAACTCACTCTGTTGACTAGGCTGGCCTTGAACTCACAGAAATCTTCCTCCTTAGTGCTGGGATTAGAGACATGCACCGCCACCACCCAGCTTATTAGATTTTAATAGACTATACTTAAGAAGTTTAGTTCTGTTGCCCATTCACTAGAATAGCCTGTTCTGTTGGAACTGTAGCACTCAATTTTGACCTAATTTGGAACCAGTCCTACATTATACATAAAAGAATATAATGCCTAGTGATTATCTAAAACCTGTTGTTGTTGTTTTAAATTTTTGTTTTGTTTTGTTTTAAACACAGCCTCTATACAGGACCATACATAGTTAAATCCCTCTCGGTGTTTTGTTTGTTGTTTTTATGGTATGAAGTGTTACTGGCTAGCATATTATGCAGTTTATTTTCTAATCATTTTCCTGCTTTAGTTATAGCTGTTGTTTATTTAAGGTTGGAATAATAAACATATTTTGGGGTGTTGTGTTTTGTTTTTATAGTACCAGAACTAGAATGCAAAGCCTTAGTGTTGTGGTGCAGTGTTTCACCATTGAATTATAGCTCTTGATCTAGTCCGTTTGACTTGGCCCAAGACCAGAATGCTTGAATTCTTTGTTATGCTTTAATGTAAACTTACATCTCTTTTCAGTTATAGAATTATAAATTCATTTAACTTAGCTTAAGTAAAGCGTATGCTCAACAAACCTATCATTGCAGAGCAGGACTTCCTTTTCCTCCCAGGCCTGGAGCTAATTCTTCTGTTCAGCTGGGGCACTGAACACAGCAGCAGAGCCTTTCTCATTGTAGAATGAAAATTTCAGTGCCATCCATTCTTAAGATGATTTTATTGGAATAACTTTCAAGAGAATGCTGCAGACATCTTGCTTGTAAATTAGCAAGCATCTTTAAGTGTGTCCAGAGAATTAATCAAAATTATTAGTAAGAACTGGAATTTATACTACATTAAAATCTTTGTGTGTGAATGAGGAATCCAGGTATGTACATGTATAGGTGTGTTCACAGATACACAGTGAGAGCCAGGGGAGAAAGTCAGAAGCTGGTTCAGTCATCTGTCTTATTCCCTTAAGACAGGGTCTCTCACCAAAACTGCAACGAGGCTGGTGTCCAGCAAGCCTCAGAAATCCTCCTGTCTCTATCACATACAGCATTGGGGTTACAAGTATGCATGGTCACACAAGCTTTTTACATGAGTGCTGATCCAAACCCTGGTCCTTATGCTTATGCATAAGTGTTCTTAACCACTGAGCCAACCCTCCAAACCCTAATCCCCACAGCCCTACTTTTTGGTTTTGGTTTTTGGAAGCAAGGTCTCAAAATACACAGGCTGGCCTTGAATTCTGTTTACAGCCAAGAATGACTTTGGATTTCTAGTTCTCTGCTTCTTCCTCCTAAATGCTGGAATTTCAGTTGTACAACACCATTTCATCTTTATTTGGTGCTGGGGATTAAACCAGGGGCTTCATATTGCTAGATAAGTACCCTACAAACTGAGCTAAATCCCTGCCCCTGCCCCTGCCCCAAGCTAAAATCTGTTGAGTGGTTTTTTTAAAAACTTACTTGCAAGAGAATTGTTGAATGTTTTAGAAAAAATTCTGAAAAAACTTTCCCATCTAAATCTTACTTGTCAGAACTGTGAACATGAAAACACTCCTCTCCAGCTATTCACCTGTGTCTTAGCTGTTACATGGCTTGCATTACTGATCCTGAGCATAATGATATGTATATTGCTAATCAGTGTGCTTATCTTATTTGAAGAGGTAGCATCCATTTTTAATGAAGACTAAAATTGACTGCATATAATGAAATTATTTGTGTTCATTTTTGCCCAGAACTACACTCACTGAAGGAAGACAGTTCCACTGTTTGTGTGCCTCACAAAGACAAGCACTGTGCCTTACGTAGATAGGCTGAGTGCTTTAACCAATATTTTAAAACAAGAAACTAAGAATCATGATTGATACTTAACATACAAGTGATATAAATTCTTTAAAAATTGGATTTTAATCATGAATCACAGCTATTGTCTTTGTTGTTTTTTAAACCAGATATAACAACCCTGAGAAACTTTTGGAAACAAGATGTGGACGCTGTGGCGAGTGGGCCAATTGTTTTACGCTGTGTTGCCGTGCATTAGGGTTTGAAGCTCGCTATGTATGGGATTACACAGGTACAGCATGTGGTAGGAGAGATGAAGAGGCGAGATAGGATAGGGACTCTTTCGCCTTGGAATTCAGATTTGTGGCCTACGCCCCTCTCTTTCTTGTATCAGCCTAAGTTTTCTATTTACCTTCTGCCTTAGTCGGGGTTTCTATTGCTGTGAAGAGATATGTCATGGCCACAGCAACTCTTATAAAGGAAAACATGAATTGGGGCTGGCTTACAGTTCAAAGCTTTAGTCCATTATCACCATGGCAAGCAGCATGGTGGCTTGCAGGCAAACATTGTGCTGAAGAAGGGGCTGAGTGTTCTACCTCTTGATTCATAGGCAGCAAAAGGAGACTGTGAGTCACACTGGCTGTGTCTTGAGCATGTAAGACCTCAAAGACCCCCTTCACAGTGACACACTTCCTCCAACAAGAGCATACCCACTCCAACAAGGCTACACCTCCTAATGATGCCACTCCCTATGAGCCAACCATTCAAACACATGAGTCTATGGGAGCCATTCCTATACAAACCATCACTCCTTGTGTAAAATAAGAGCAGTACCAACCTTGTAGGCCTTCTCAAGGCTCCATAAGATTTTTGTTACAGAGCTAACTCTGTTCCTGGGAGCTGGACTCTCCTTCTAATCTTTTAGCATGACATTCATGGTAACCCTGTTCTGTGTGTATGGGAATATGTGTAATGTGCTGTACAGATTATTTTTACAGGGATTGCTGTAATTGACATGGCCTGTATTGCAGTCTACACAAATACTGAGGAAAACCTTGGTATTTGACTTGATAGTCATTTAGAAATGACTCTGTTATGTCTGGTTGCTTTCTCTGTTTTAAGGTTGTCCTTGTTTCCACTATTATTTTGGAATCAGATGAAAACTTCAGCTAATAGTCTTCTCTCAGAATCAAATGTAGAGCTTCAAGCAGGGTATGGTGGCATGTGCCTGTAATCCCAGCATTCAACAGAGGCTGTGGCAAGAGGATTGAAGCCAGCCTGGGTATCCATTTACCTATTGGTGGGACTCCATTTCAAAACCAAATATAGACCATAAACAACCAGATACCGTGTTGGACCTCCTGGGTCCAGTTGTAGTTTCAATGATTACATTCGTTCCTTCACAACCTGGTGGTTTTGATGCTTTGCTCAAAGCTCTGCCTGCTTTAGAGTTACAGCACACATTATTTTTAGTTAAGACTTAAACTGAGTACATTTAAAAGGATTTTAATTACAAATATTGTACAAATTTGTTTGTACCACAAAGTGCTCTTGCTAATTAACTACAATTTAAATATTATATATCAGATGATTATGTGATCCTTAGAGAAATACATACAGTTAATTGGAAGTCATTCTTGTTTTATAAACTTAACCTCTATTTCCTTTTTCTTTCTCTTACCTCACATGAGTAGACCATGTTTGGACAGAAGTCTATTCTCCTTCTCAGCAGCGGTGGCTGCACTGTGATGCATGTGAAGACGTCTGTGACAAACCTCTCCTTTATGAAATAGGATGGGGCAAAAAGCTTTCCTATATCTTAGCATTCTCTAAAGATGAGGTAGGACATGAAAAATAATTCCAAGAGTAAAATTATTTTAAAGTGTATTTGACATTCAGGTCATATACATTTGCAGTGTGCTGTTTAATAAGTGTCGTTGTAATCAGTGTTTTCTGCTGTGGGTGTACCAAGGAATGTTTGTATCCATGTACCTACAGATGGACATTAGGTGGGTTCAGTTTTTAATATTTTAAATTAAGCTGCTACAAACATTCAGGTATATACTTGCTTTTTCTCCCTGCTTACTGCCTAGGAATGAAATGGCTGGATCATTGTCAATTTATTTTGCAAAGAAGCAGCACCATTTTATTTCCTTACCAGCAATACGTGAGACTTCCCAGTTTGTCAACATCTTTGCCAAAGTTTAGTGTGGCTTTCCTTTTAAATTTAGTCCTGTTGATGAAAGCATAGTTGTGCTTTCCAAGTGTGCTTTCTTTCCTACTGGTGCAGTGTGTTGGAGCCTGTGCTAGGTGTTCATTTTCCAAACCTGTGTCTTCTTCACCTAATTTTTCCATTGTGTGTTTTGTTCTCTTCTGAGTTTAGAAGTTTCTTTTTATGTTCTTCTACAAGTTGGGGTTTTTGGGTTTGACTTTTTTCTTTCTTTTTTGAAATACATGTTGCAGAAATTTGCCTGGTGTATTCTAAGTGGAGATAAAAAAAAAAAAAATCTTAAGTACAGTTTAGCATTATCTTTTACAGATTTTGCTTTTCATGTTGTATCTAAGAAGTTTTGCCTGTCTCATGACAATAATTTTCTCCTGTTTTCTTTTCAGAGTTTTTATAATTTTAGCTTTACATTCTAATATAAAACTCTTACCCAGTTACTGTTAATTCTGTTAAAGTTTATTTTAAGCATCTAGATAATGAATTGCTTTGGCATAGTGTGCTGGGAAGATTGGACATTTTCCTTAAGTTGTCCTTTTTGTCAGAAATCAGCTGTGTAATAACACAATCATGAGAGTGAAGCTTGCTTTGTTTAATTCTGTAGTGGCATCAGCTTTAAACTGAAACCCAAGAACTAATATTCCTGCATCAGCCTCCTAAGTGCTGGATTATGGTTGTAATGCTCCATCATGCTCTGCTTTTTTTTTTTTTTTTTTTTTTAATTGAGCAATACCCTCAACCTTGGTTTTAAAATCCTAACAAAGGGTGATATTTTTCTGAGTTGTATGGAAAAATTCCCTGCATTGTAGTTATGTATAAAAAATAAAGTGTCAGTTTGATTTTGTTAAATAGTTATGTTCTGTAATTGGTTCCAGGTAGTTGATGTCACCTGGCGATACTCTTGTAAACACGATGAGGTGATATCCAGGAGGACCAAGGTTAAAGAAGAGGTCCTCCGAGAAACCATTAATGGGCTTAATAAACAGGTATGTGGTAGCTGTCATTTTAAATAGGACATTTGAAATTTTATATATCATCAAGAATGGCCAGTTTTAACCCTTTATTTATTGAGACAAGGCTTCATGTAACTGTGTCCTCAAGTGCTAGGCTAGTATGGGCAATACCAGTGTCTAGTTTTTAAATTTTATTTTTATTCTTTGAGAATTTCATGCAGTATATTTTGATCATTTTCACCATTGTACAACTGTTCCCAGATCTACTCTACCTCCCTACCCACTCACCCAACTTCATATCCTTTTTTTAAAAAAAAAATTGTATAATTTGTGCTGCCCACATACTCTTGTGTCTGAAGCCTGGCCTGCCTGGAGCTTGACCTGCCTGCCAGGAGTCATACGCTTGTAGGGGTGTGTGCCTACGTGTGTGGTGTGTATAGAGTTAGAGGTTATCATCAGGTATCCTTTTCTTGTCCCAATAGCTCCTTAGCTAGTAGTGGGCATGCTCACCTCCCAGTTTGACTTGAGCTTGTGCAACAGGTCTTGTACATACCATCACAACTGTGTGCAACTGCCCTGCTGTGCCTTTTCTTATAGTCAGTCATCCACAATGGGCTCTTTAATCTTTCTGCCCCTTCTTCAGTGATCCCCAAGGCTTGAGTGAGAGGGGTGTGCTATAGATGTCACGGTGAGTGTTGAGAACTCTGCAGTCTCTTATTCTCTGCATGTTGACCCATTGCCATATCCAGGGTTATAGATGCAGAATGGAACCCAGGGCCTTAGGGTCCTCAACAAACAGTTTACCAACTGAGCTACATGCTTAGCTCCCTCCCTTCCCCATTGAAATTTCGAAAGCAGTAACATCTTTCTAGCAAGACTACATTAATAAGCCAGTGTCTTTTTATTCATGGAAAATTTGGATAATTTATTGAAGTATTGTGGGTGTTTATGTTAATGTCACATTCCTTCTCAAAGTTCAGTGAAGCAGAATCTCAATATTTACAATATTTGCTTGCAGGAGAAGTATGTGGTTGTGGGCTGGTGAGATAGCTCAGTGGTAAAGTGTTTCTTGCATAAGCATGAAGATCTGAGTTTATATCTTCAGAACCCATGTAAACTACAAATGGGGTAGCTTGCACCTGTAACCCCAGCACTTAGCACTTGCAGGTAGGTCCTAGGGGCTTTCAGACCAGCTAGTCTAGTTATGATGATGAGATTCAGGTTCATTAGAGGTCTAGAGGTCCTGTCTCACAAGTGAGATGGAAAAAGGTGGAGAAGGGGATACCTGATGTTAACCTCTGGCCTCTGCACATACACACACAATAGGCACACATGCACACACACATACACTATACATGAGCAGAAAAACACATACCACACATATTCACATACCAAATATACACAGACACCACACACATAAGGCACATACACACACAGGCACACAGTATGTCATTGCTGGGCCTGTTGGTAAATGCTTGTAATCCTAGTAACCCTAGCCATTGGGAGACTGGAGCAGGAGTGTAGTGAATTCCAAGCTAACCTAAACTGCGTAATGTGATCCTGTCTGAAGAAACAAAAACTGTCCTGTTTAATTATCAAACTCTATCATGAATATAACAATGCACTTGTACTTGTGAAGAAAAGTATATGTAAATGTACCCACTTGTTCATGTATGAACATTTCTGAAATATGGTAAGGAATGGTTATAGTGATTATCAAGGAAGGGAGGAACTAGGGGTCTGAGATGGAAGAGTCATTTTATACCTTTTGGTTGTATTTTGTGTACATATGAAGTCTTGTTATACTTAAACAACTAATTTTGTTTTGCCTGACAAGAAAAATAAAGTCAATCATCTTCATCTGACTCTTGATTCACATGTGGCAAGGTCTCAGTCTGGTCTCAGACTCACCTTTCTGTCTCATGAGGAACTTTTTAGAGACCCTGTCTTGGAAATCTAAGAACCTGGCTGGAATATTTCAGATTATATTTGGTTTCCCTGCCTTTGATTCTCCTAGGAATTCTGTCTTGCTTTTTAGGGCCTCAGTCCACATTTTGTGCCTGGTTTCTCAGCCTCTTCCCATGCTGCTTAATAATGTGCAAGTCCCTGGGCAGGGGGAGGGGTGCAGTGTGCTCCTTCACATTAGTTCATTTTCCCCCTAGAATCTTGCACCTTGTCTCCTTGGCAGCTTCTATGTTACACACCAAAGTCAGCTCCCCTCATCCCCTCTGTGTGTGCATGTGTAGGTGCACATGAGCACATACGTGTTTGCAGGGCTTTTCTTAGCAAGGCCATGGGCATAACACCAGCTAGTTCATCACAACCAGAACAGAAGGTGCTACCTCCCATTTGAAAGCTGCAGTAATCCTTATCATGAAGAGTTGAAAATAAAATGTGTAAAGTTACTTTTTGAATACTTTTGAATTTTCTAAGGAATGTGGAAATAAAATTGATGCATCTTTCGAGACCTCTGAAAATACCAATGTTTTTACTTTGCTTAGAGGTAGACTTCTGTATTCCCCTAAACTCTGATTTTAAACATTACAGAGGCAGCTATTGCTGTCAGAAAACAGAAGAAAAGAACTTCTCCAGAGGATAATTGTGGAGCTTGTTGAGTTTATATCTCCCAAAACCCCCCGACCTGGAGAACTTGGTGGAAGGGTGTCTGGGTCATTGGCTTGGAGAGTGGCCCGAGGTGAAGTGGGTCTAGAGGTATGTGTTCTGACTTCCTGCTTGCTGTACTGCACTCTTGGCTTTTAGAAAACTGAGTTGGCAAATGATCAGAATAATTATCCTTCTGGGAGGTTTTATGAATGGGATATAGGGATAGATTTACAATATGAAACAAGATTGAAATCTCATTTTCCACTTCCATTTTAAAGTAAAACTAGACACATTTCTTGTAATGGGCTCCTTTAGTGGTTAATATTTTCTTTATGTGGTATGTAAGAATTCTTAGGTAGCTGTTCCTGTGAGCACCGACCTATATACCCCTAGATGTTGGGGAGGCTGAAACAGGAGAGTTGCAAGTTGAGTGTGGCCATGTAGTGAATCTTATCAAGATACAAAGGGAAAAGAAGAGTGAGTGAAGCTCTGTCGTGAAGCACTTGCCAAGCATGTGTGAGGTGTGAGTTCAGTCCTCAGTGCTGAAGGAATGGTTGTTGTCATGGTTTAATCTCTGGAAATGGAATGAGTAACATTGGAACTGCTTTGTGTAGCTTAGGACCCAGGTAAAATTCTATGTGCAGGGTTCTGTAAAGAGCATTGAGACACAGTGCATTGGATCACCTCTCATCTAGGGAGCTTCAAGTAGCATTGCAAGATGATTCAGCATATGCATAATCTAGGAAGTAACATAATGAAAAGTACTTGAAAGAAAAATGATCCATCACATATTGTTACCAGACAACTCAACAATTCTGAACAAATTAAAGCTTTATGTTTCCTTTATGTAATTATTGTCATAACTCATTTTTCTTATGTCCTAAAGGAGTGAATTGTCTCCAATAAATTTTGTGTTTGCTTTTTAGTTTATCCCATCATTTGTTACAGGTTGTTAGTTATGTTGGTTTAGCTGTAGAATTACAACAGCCAAGCTCAACAAGTAGTTCTGATCACTGCTGACACAGTGCAAGTTAGGAGTGTGAATCTAGATGAAACCATTAAAAGAGCACATTTAACTCACAGCTGTGTTCAGCTGAAAGCATGGACATTATTTAGGTCTTCATTTCCTTTTCATCTTTGGGGTAAGTGTGCTTACTCTTACATGGGTGTACAGTGATTAAACTTTAAAAATATGAACCGGGTCAGAACGAGATCATTTTTTCCCCTTTTGAAAACTTTGAGAATTTCTCTGTTGCTGGAGACCATCTTAGTGCCATGGATTTAAAGTGAAACCACCAACTCCCACTTTACAAGTGGGAATTCTAAAAATGAGCAGAAAGAATGTAAATCCTAAAAATATTTTGATCTTAACCTCACAGTCATTCAGAGCAAGAAGAAAATATTGCTGGTATTGTTTCCAGAAAGGAAAATTTTATGCTATCAGTTTTGTGCAGGCTAGGAGTGATGGCACATGCCTGTAGTTTCAGCCCTAGGGAAGGAAGCTCAAGTTTTGATGAAATATTAATCTTATTACATGTTACTTTGCTTCTTTGTGTAAATGCTACATTCAGTAATGTACATATATTTTCTTTTCATTTTGACAATTAGTTATTCTTTATAAGAGACTAGGTAATCATTCTAAATATTTCCCTTTGGTTTGTGTTAGCATTCTGAAATACCTTTTACAAAACAGAGAAGAGGGTTTGTAAAATTGCATGCCTTGTATTCTCAAGATCCTGAGTCCCCAGTACCACAAAAAGAAGGAAAAGGGAGGAAGGGAGAAGTTGGGAAGAGAATAGAGATTGTTAAAATAGAACTTAATAAAGTCAAATTCTAAAAAAATAACTTTCTTTTATTTCACTTTTGACAGGACGGTATACAGGTTCTGCTAGAGAATTACATTCTCTTTCATATATTGACTGATAACAGTTTTTGCTTTTTTTATGAGATAAAAAATAATTGCAGTGTAGTTCAGGTTGGCCTCAAACTTGCTATCCTTCTGCCTCAGCCTTCTCAGTACTGCAATTATGATTGCACCACCATACCCCACTTAGTGCTGCTCTTTTAAAACATTGTCAGTGATACACACCCTTGTGTTAGCTAATTTTACAGTGTTTATTGTTTCTTGTATGTAGGAAGTTTTTGTACTTTCTAATATCGGTGTACAGCACAGATAGAAAAGGTACAAGTGAAAAGATGGTCGTAAGATTCAGTATCAGTCACAGATGGAGGTGGTGGAGTGAAAATGAGAGGAAATGAATGAGTTCAGGAAGATGTATTAGATTTAATGCAGGGGTAAACCATCCTACCAAGGTAACTGATGCATGGCCCAGGCAGGTGGGTGTGGCAGTGAAGCAGCAGCTCAGAGTTCACATCTTGATCCACAAGCAGGAAGCAGAGAGCTCCCTAGGATGACAGAAGGCTTTTGAAGATGCAAGCTTTCCCCATGAAACATCTGCTCTAATAAGGCTAATCCCTACCAAATAGTTTCACCAAAGAAGATCAAGTATTCCAACATGTGGGTCTGTGGAAGCCATTCTCATTCAAACTGCCACCATATGATGAAAATTAAATTCCAGTTCACACTTTTCTTGCAATGTCTTATGTTGTATCACTATTATACTCATTATATGTAAGCTATAAAGTCTTTTGTGAGTTTTCTCACAAAAATGTAGTACATTTTTCCTTTTCAATTGAGTGGGCCTCTTACTGTAGTACAAAACATCTTTTCTCTTTGTTTTCGTGTCTCCATAATGTTAAATACTGAATTTCTACTTTTAAGAGAAAGGAAACCCTGTTCATCCCTTCTGAAAAAGAAAAGATCTCTAAGCAGTTTCATCTCCGTTACGATATTGTAAAGGACCGTTACATCCGAGTCTCAGACAATAATGAATACACCTCTGGATGGGAGAATGGTGTGTGGAAAATGGAATCAATATTCAGAAAAGTTGAAACGGACTGGAACATGGTAATTTAATGCATGAAACTGTTTAAAATTTGTGTTATTGTTTAAATAGATATAGATTGCTTTCATTTTCCAATTATATATACTGCGACAACTGATGTAATTACTTTTGGTAATTCTTTCAGTGTGAAAAGAAAATCATGTTCCCAACATTTCATCAAAAATGCACTAGGGATTCTTGCACTTACATCATAAAAATATCTATTTTTATCAGTGTTAAAATGTAATTCTTTTTAAATTTTTATTAGATTTATTCATTATATTTTGTGCATGTGTTTTGCTTGCATATGTGTAGGGTACCATGTCCACACTTGATACCCACAGAGGTTGAAAGAGGGCATCTGGTCATCTACCTGATACTAGAGTTGTGGGTGATAATGAAACATAGTGTACTTGTTGGGAATTGAACCCAGGTTGTCTGTCAAGCAACAAGAGTTCTTAACCACTGCCCAAATTTCACTCTTTCATAGGAAAAAGTAATCAAGTAACCAATAGCTCTCATGACTGACTATCATATAACTATGTAAGAATGCTATCATTTAATTCTCTCACAACCATGTATTAGCAGCATACTAAATACTAGCTGCTGGGAAGTTTCATGGATTTAGCCCAACATCCAGCAAGTATCATTAGGGTGTGAGTAATTGAGCACAGATATTGGTTATTGCCTGTCTGTGCCCTACAATGTTGAAGGAATGAAGGTTGCACTGTAGTAACTCATTTATAATTACTAAATTTCACATGATTGTCATTTACCCATAAAAAATAAATGCTTTGCTTTCAAGCATCCCTGTTCCTTGGCAACACTGTAAATAATCTGTTACCCTCAAGACACCAGTAGCTAATACTGTAATTTATTTATTAATAATATTGGAGGTCATGGGATGAGTACATAAGCCATCGTACATGTGTGAAGGTTGGGATTGCTTGATGGGGTTGACTCTCTTCTCCTTCCTTTCTAAGGTTCCAGACATCAAACTTAGGTCAACAGACTGCTTCACAGTTCCTTTGCCACTGAGCCATCTAGCTGCCTCTTCCCCTCAGCTTATTACTGATAGTTGTCCCCCCAACACACACACACAGTGTTGATTAACTCAATAGGGAGCTTTAAAATGTAAAATATTTAAAAATATTTAAATGTGACATTGTTCACTTGTAAGACATTGAGTAGATCAAAACAGTAAGTCACTGATGAAGGTGCTGTGTTCATAAGCATCTACCATACAGTACAAAGAATTCCTTTCTTCAATTCAGTTGAGCTTTTGTTTCAAACTTATTTAGTGCTTTGCTATTACAAGGTTCAGTTTAAGTCATATCTCATCGGGGCTGGAGAGGTGGCTCAGAAGTTAAGAGCACTTGGCACACAATCATGACCTAAGCACCTGTGAAACAAGTTTGGTCCCACACACACCTATAACTCCAGCTTTGAGTTTGGCAGAAACTGGAGTATTGCTGCAGCTTTCTGCTTTCTACCCTGAGAAATCATGAGCCCAGGTTCAAGGTGAGACCTTGCTTCAAAGGAAATAGAAAAAAATTAATAATAGTAAAAAGACGAGGCCAGCCACACCCATGTGTGGGCATAGGTACCCATACTCACATGTATAAGTACACATACACATACACAAATAATCTTTTAAAATAAGCAAATAAATAATTGTATTTAATGATAAAGTGGGGATACTTCTTACTGAACCCCATTAGGGTTGTGGGATTATTACACTTGTAATTTTGCAAGTATTTTTACATAGCTAAAGAAATGCATAAAAACAAAACAATAAAACTTAAGAGTTTCAAGGTATGTGTGTCTGTAATGATGATGTAGTTGGTAGAAGATGGACATCTTCTGGAAGACTGTCTTTAGCCCAAAAACTCCTAAGCAGAGAGCAGAATGGAATAGAAACTTGCTCAGAAACTAGTTTGTACTTGCTGAACTGAAGAAAGCTCGTGTCTCTCTCCAGCCAGCAGTGTTGCTAGGGAAAATAATAGTAGAGAGGATGATGAGTGGCAGAAGGTGCAGTGTGCTGAGGAGCAGGTTAGCTCAGGCACAATTCTCCTTTGTCTTCCACATTTGTGTGTTCATCTACAGACATTTGCTGAGTACCTGTTATAGAGACCAGGCCTTTTGTCAGCTAAATGAGTGAATATGAGTCCATTCTCTTACCGTCTAACAGGGAGAGCATAAACAGCCATCTTAACTACCATGCAGCATGCTATAATAAGGATATCAGTGCATTGCTATGGAAACGCTGAGGTAATTAGCTCTGGCTGTGGGAGTTGGGCAGATCTCCATAGAACAGGCAGTATTTGAGCTGGACACTGAAAGATGAGTAGGTGTTAATCAAAATAGCAGGCATATATAGCCTGTTTTGATACATGGATCAAAAAAGAACATTGTAGTCAGAGTTAAGAGATGTGAATGAGAAGGGAAGGTCATTAAACAGAAGGCAGGTGTGCCTATTTGAGACATGCTTTGATTTAATATAGAGCACAATACTTTGTTTCTAGCTATGGGATTTAAATTAGAAGCAAGGTGAATGAGTGCCTAGCTCATCTCTCTACCTGCCATGGTCCCTTCAGATATGTGCTGTTTTCTCTGCTGGGAAATATTTTCCAAAATTCAGTAGTTCCTGAATGAGTATTCCAGAAGGCACCCTAGCTGTTTCTCCAGCCTCCTGTTGCTCAGTGCTCTGCTGTGCAACTACCTGTCTTTCCTCCTCAGAACCTCACTCTCCTGTCCTTCTGCCTTCTCATCAGAATGCCAACTATCCTGTCCTTCTGCCTCCTCAGAACCTCAGTTCCCCTGCCTGCCCTTCTGCCTTCTCCTCAGAGCCTCCTTTACTTTCTTTTTTGACAGACTGCTTGTCCTCAGAATGCTCAGGCCCAGAGAGCCTACTTTTTTTTAACCTACTTTTACCTTTTGTAGGTTCTTTCACTGTGTGCTATGTACCTTTTCTACACATTTATTCAGTAGCTGTATGTAAGAATAGACTTGTTTCTCAGAGTAGTAGCTTCAAGATCTCCTTTATCATTTCCTATTTCTTGCCATACTCATGAGTCTGATGGCAAATATATGGTGTTTACTACAGACTGGAGAGAGTAAGAATGATTGAATATATGGGCTAAATCTGCACCCTTGAGTGCACCTGTTTAGCCTTTCTTTTATCTCTGCAGTGCTCAGAGCCTTACACATGCTCACAAGCATCCTTGTTGATTTACATCTCAAGCTCGACTTTTGAATAGTTTTTTTTCCTGTCACTATACTCATTTATGTTAAGAATTTTTCACTTATTGACTCAGCAAACATGTAGATTGACAAATATGGTTGTCATTCAGGATGGAATGAATAAAGAAACAGGCCTCAAGGAGCCTATGACTGTGCTGGCTAGTTTTATGTCAACTTGACACAAACTAATGTCATCTAAGAGAAAGAAACCTCAGTTAAGAAAATGCCTCCATAAGATCAGACTGTACACAAGCCATAGGGCATTTCTTAATTAATGATTGATGAGGGATAACCCAGCCCATTGTGGGTGGGGCCATCCTTGGGCTGGTGGTCTTGGGTTCTATAAGAAAGCAGACTGAGCAAGCCATGGGGAGCAAGCCAGTAAACAGCTCATCTCCATGGCCTCTGCATCAGCTCCTGCCTCCAGGTTCCTGCCCTCGCTGCTTTCAATAATAATAAGTTATATAGCCCTATAAGCAAAATAAACCATTTCCTCCCCAAGTTGCTTTTGGTCATGGTGTTTCATCACAACAATAATAAGTTCTAAGACAATGATCTAGTATGAGAAGAGTGTGTGGACTAACTATTTTAACCGAATAAGAATGTGAATCTCAGATGTTAAGAGAGGGAAGATTTTTTTAACTTCGGGTATAATCTGTAAGAAAACAATTAGGTAGAGTTTCTTGGCTTCAGAACATGATATGAAGCAGGGTGTTTAGGATCATGGAAATAGTAAGTAGTGAAGTACAGAGGTGGGAAACATGTACTAAGGGAACAGTGTGGAAAGGAACATTCAGAGCAGTGGGGAATGAAATTTGAGGGGTAAAACATTGTCAGACCTCAAGAACTCAAATTACCTTGCAATTATTTAGTCAGGAAGTGTGGTGTAGACAGCGTTTCTCTTCCACCTGGTCTCACCACTCTTCAGTCCCAAATAAACACATAGTGGCCTATATTAATTATAAACTGTTTGGCTGATGGCTCAGGCTTCTTATTAGCTAGCTCTCTTTTAATTATTATCCCATTTTTATTAAACTGTGTATTACCATGAGGCTGTGGCTTACCCATAATTCTCGGGCTTGTTATTCCTTCTGCGGCTACGGGGCGTTTCTCTCTGGACTCCTCTTCCTAGCATACCCAGTCTGGTAGCTCCACCTACACTTCCTGCCTGGCTACTGGCCAATCAGCATTTATTCACCAACCATTAAAAGATACATATTCACAGCATATGTAAGGACCTCCCCCATCAGTGTGGGGTGCTAAAGCAGGTGAACGTCATGGTTATATTAGTTACCTAAGGCGGTAACTCCAGAAGCTACAGGTGAAGTGAGTCAGAAATAGCTCAGAAGGATTTCAATACAGAACACCTGAAAGTTGATCTATTTTAACTTCAGTGATAAAATAGAATAACCAAAGTTAGGACTCATGAGCAATACCAGTGTGCCTGCAGTGAATTAAAGTCCTGTGAGGTGCAGCTGCCATGCTGGACGTCTGTGGCTAGGGTGCCTACAGAGTGCCTGTGCACTGAATGGGAAGCTTAGACTGAACCTCAGCAGTCCAAGCTCCGGTTCTTCAACTCTCACCAAAGGCTAGACCAGAAAGTCACAGCAAATGTTTCTCAGTCCTGAAATTGTGATCTGTTTGTATATTTCATGACATACACCTCACCCACAGATTGCACATGCTTTGGTGTATGTGCAGATGCCAAAAGGGGCTGGGATGGGTTGCCAGAGAAAAAGCTCCATGATTTCTAGTTTTACCAGAGTTCCTACTAATGTCAGAGTGTATCACGTATTCTTCAGTACACCCATGGAGAACATACAAATCTGTACACTGGGAATGAAGCCTGTAAATTAAAAAACCCAGTAAGCAGAGACTGGTCTGTGAGGTAGGAAGTTAAAAACAACCTACAGGGGCCAGCAAAGTTTATGAACATATACCTGTCTTGTAGAGGATGCAAGTTCAGTTGCCACCCACTGCAGATGGCTCACAACTGCCTATAACTCCAGCTCCAGGGGATCTGAACCTCTCCTGTCCTCCACTGTCACATGTACTCATAACACACACACACACACACACACACACACACACACACACACACACACACACACACTCACTCACTCACTCACTGTCTAGGAGCTTAAGAATGTTTTCTAGATAACTTAGAGTTACTTGTCCTGCTGGTATTCACTATTCATAGACATGACCATAGTAAAAGTCTGTCTATAAATTCTACTAGTGCATTTCAAGTTACCAAAATTAAATATTCCTACCACATCTAAAAGTATCATTTCATCATTTAATTATGGATAGAATATATTATACAAAAAAAGAAATGAGGATTTTTAGAATGTAAATAGAGTCTGGTTTGTTTCCAAATTATATTACTTTAGCATAAATACCCTTTTATTTTCTCAGTTTTTTTTTAGGCATTGATGAATTAAAAACATAAACACTAATGAATTTTAAGTTTTTATGGTCTTAAAAGCATACTACCTTTAAGACTAAAAAAAAAATGAGTACATTCATAATCAAGCAGTTCTTTTAGTCTTTTATAACCCTTAAGTTGTGACCCAGGCCCATTCAATACAATAAAGGTAATTTTTAGAGTAAACTAGTAATTCAAAATTAACTTGTCTTTACATGACTGTACTTTATGCCCCTCCATTAGGGGAAACATGGACTTAGAAATGTTTGCTGAGATATAAACGTCTATTTGTGTCTTCACTGCTCTCTCCTAGTCTTAGTTCTTTCCAACACTTTTCCTCTGGTAGCCCCTTTGTTTAGCTTATCTATCCTAAATAACAGCTTTTGGTATCTACTCCTAAAGGGTTATTCGGGCTGTGACTAACCCTTAGAAGGACACCCAGTAGTTTAAAATGGTTGAGATATGTGACTTGCAGAGAACATGGTGCCATCATAGAGTCCCAGGTTCTCCTTACAAATAGCTACAAAAGAAATATACAGAGGGTGAACATCAGAGGATGCTATAATGAGGCTGTCTTGAACTTGAGTGGAGCACTCCACACATCTGAGCTTATGTACAGCAAACAATTGTTGATTAGACATATCCGGGAACAGGGTTGAGGCAGGGTCTTGCTGTCTAGCTATGGCTACCCTGAAACTTGCTGTGGAGATTATACTGGCCTCAAGTGCAGAGATATGCCTTCCTCTGCCTCCTGGCTTATATTTATGTTAAGTACAGGTGCCTGTAGCAGTGGGACCAGAAGAGGAAATCAGATCTGCAGATAGAGATGCAGGAAGTTGTGAGCCACCTACTGTCATTGCTAGGAATGGAATTAGACAAGACATTGTCTAAACAGCTGAGTCATCTCTCCAGCCCCCAAGCCCAGCTCCTTAGAGCAAGATTGTTACAGTAGCTATATTATCTCCACCTTACTAACCCTGATAACATTTCACATTCATGTGTATTGTCCTCACTAGGGTTTCTGTTGCTGTGATAAACATTGCCAAAAGCAGCTTGGGGATGATAGGGTATCCATCTTACACCTTTGTAGTCCATCTGAGGGAAGTCAGGCCACAACTCAGGGAAGTAATCTGGAGGCAGGAACTCAAACAGGCCATGGAGGGGTGTGCTACTTACAAACTGGCTCATATAGCAAAAGACCACCAGGCATGGGCCCACCCTACATCATCTAATCAATGCCATACCCCATATACTTGCCTTCATGCATATGTATGTAACCAGTTTATATTGTAGCTTTAGCTAAAAGTACCCCCTTTAAGCAAATTAATTTATGTAGCATTCATATTTTTTCATAGATGAGATGTGTTTAAGGCCAGAGATATCCTCAATACTTGATTTTTCTAGTATTTGTTTTTTTTTTATTTAAATTTAAAAAAAAACAATCTTATATACCAATTCCCATTCCCTCTCCCTCTGTCCTTCCACTCCACCCACCATCTCCCCATCCCCCCCCCATCCACTCCTCATGGATGGTGAAGCCTTCCATGGGGAATCATCAAAGTCTATTACATCATTTGGGGCAGGGCCTAGGTGCTCCCCCATGTATCTATGCTGAGAAAGTATCCCTCCATAAGGAATAGACTTCAAAAAGCCAGTTCATGCACCAGGGATAAATACTGGGTTCACTGCCAGTGGCCCCATAGACTGCCAAGCCCCCAACTTAACTCCATGTTCAGGTGGCTTGGTTCAGTCTCATGCAGGTTCCCCAACTGTCAGATGTCGTTGAACTCCCACTTGCTTAGGTGAGCTGTTTCTGTGAACTTGCTTAGGTGAGCTGTTTCTGTGGGTTTCCCCAGAATGGCCTTGACCCCTTTGCTCATCACTCCTTCTCTATAACTGGATTCCAGGAGTTTGACTCAGTGCTTAGCTGTGGATCTCTATTGTTACTCGCATATTTTCCCACCAGCCTGATCTCATAGCTGTGCCAGCCCCCAAATAACATACAGGAACACTAGCATTTCTTGTTGGCTAGCTCTGTCTTAAATATTAACCCATTTCTAGTCATCTAAATGTTTCCACATGGTCTTGGCTTACCGGAGAGAGGGTCTGGAGTTCTGCTCTCTCTGTCCTCCATGTTGAATCTCCTACTACCTCTTTCCGAATCCTCCTTATGTCCTAGTCCCACCTGTCTCACTTTCCTATTGGCCAACAAGGCTTTATTCATTAACCAATAAGAGAAACATATTTACAGAATGACATCTCCCATCACTCTGCTTCTACTTATGTGTTTTGTTTTGTTTAATTGACTAGTGCTGTATTTATATATGCTGGTTTCAATTCTACCATGTTTCTAAACATTGGTGGCCTGGACTATCTGGTACCAAGACTGCTTCTAATTGAGTTTTGTATTCACCTTATCCAGATCATTCCTCATCTATAATGTGCCCCAAATACAGCTTCATTTTCCCAGAGACTTTGTTGCAGAATAAAGTTTTCATCATTAGCCATAGCTTCTGTGGTATGTTTTCAGATTTGTGTTCTTGAATGTTTTCCTGTAAACATACAGAATTTTAGTAACACTATCATTTTATACTAGGCAGCATTAGCTTCTGGTATGTTATTGTTTTCATCCCCTTGCACATTAATGTGAACTGTACTTATATTGTTGAATATGAACTATGAACTATAAATCCATGTGTTTGTCTTTATATTATATTTCTGTCATTTGGAGTATTCTGGAAGGGTAATTTTCTCAATTAAGATTCTTTCTTCCCAAATAGATCTAGTTTTGTGTCAAGTTAACAAAAAACAACCCACACAGGTATATTTAACCTGGTAAATGATAGAATGATAATAGTGGTTAAACTTTACCTGGTGATAGAGACTAGAATACAAAGTAGTACATGTAATAGTATATTGCCATAGTAGTAGGTATGTTTTACATGGCCCTTTCAAACATTAGTTCCACATTTAAAGAGTGTCAGTTATGTGTTTCCAAATGAGCCAGTCAAATTTGAATATCTGCCCATTTGTGTGTGTTATATAATTAACATATTTTTAATGATTGATAACTACTTCATGTTTATTAGATCCCTTCCGCCATGAATCCAGAGCTTGTACCCCCAGAGTACTTTTGATGTGGGTACATTAGGCAGAAACCCAAGAAATAATTACACTGAAATAAGATTGGCAAGTCCAGGCATGATGAAATTTTGAAGGATTTGGAAGCTGACAGTTAAGATTTAAGGCAAGAGCCTGGTACCTGAGATACATGTTAGACTAAGTAGATATCAGGGAGGAAGTGGGACTTAAAACTCAAATCTGATGAGGGTGGTTAGGATGGAGCAGTGTTAGGCAGGGCAGCAAGATGCACGTGTTGTACTGATGGCTAGTGCAGCATGTGAGAGTGGGGTCTTTTTCAGGGCCATTCTTTCTCTCCTACAGATACACAGAAGTGTTGTGGGAGTCCAGATAGAAGAGGGGAATAATAGAGAGAAATCCCTGGGCTCCAGCCCAAGTGAGTGGGTCGGCCTGCAGAGGACGATACACAGATGTGAGTCTCATGACACACACAGAGGGCCCCTTTGACAAGGATATACTAGAAACAGCCAGTAGACCTGGGCTCCTTATATCTTGGCTCTCTAAAGGGGAAGGACCGCTGCTTGTGAGGGAGCAGGGAATGTACTAGAAAGGCAGGCCTGTGTGTCATTCCTTGGCCTTTAATGGTGGCTGAGCAGATGTCATGTCTGTTGAGAGGCTGTGGCCTCACTGTAGGAAAGTATATGTGAAAATCCTGACTGAGGAGATGAATTAGTCATTTGTAAGGACAGCTCATGGTCAGTGTTGTTCCTCTCAGTGCTTTATTTAAGCAGTGAGCTTATAAACAGACTGTAGTCTAGGGAATGCATGCACTCTAATAACTTTCCAAATTCCAAAAGATGCCATAGGAAATACTGCTGATGGCAACAAACAAATGATAACACAATCTTTTTAGTCAGGAAAATTTGATATTTAATTATTGTTTGTTCAAAGTATCTTGCAGTAATGAGACTTTAGTTTTCTACACTGATTTTTTTCCAAAAATTCCTCCTACCTGCCCTGACTTTCTAGGTGTATTTGGCCCGAAAAGAAGGATCATCTTTTGCTTATATTTCTTGGAAGTTTGAGTGTGGGTCAGCTGGCCTGAAAATAGATAACGTTTCCATCAGAACGAGTAGCCAAAGCTTTGAAAATGGATCTGTGAGATGGAAACTTCGGTCTGATTCAGCTCAAGTCAACCTGCTAGGAGGTGGGTGCCAGAGTTTCCAACAGGCTATGGGCTATGTGCATTCAACTGAGTTGTACCAAAGGGTTACTCATATTATTGTGGTAAAATATTTAATCTCATTTTGTATTAGACACATTGATGGGGGTTTTGTGTGCATGTGTGGTGAAACAAATGCAGGAAGAAAAATCATTTCTTTGTTCCAAAGGATAAATTTCTTCTGTAAAGAAAAAATAATCTGTCTTGTAAGGGTTGATTTTAAACTTTGTCAGTCCTATAAGAAGTGCATTCCAAACTCCTCTCAATGCTTTTTAAAGTACCAAAATTCAAGTGTAAATTCTTTTTTTCCCTCCAACAGATAAAACCCTTCGTTCCTATAATGATTTTTCTGGTGCCACAGAAGTTACATTGGAAGCAGAATTGAGCAGAGGACATGGAGATGTTGCTTGGCAACATACCCAGCTGTTTAGGCAAAGCCTAAGTGACCATGGAGAAAATGTCTTGGAGATAATTATAGAACTCAGTGACTTGAAAGCCTGAACTTCAGGGGAAAGCTGGCCACAATCAGGGACCGGCCATAGCCTACAGTAATGCGTTAGCCCAGGATGCATATAGTTGGCAGTTCACCACCCTGACCAACAGGCTTCTTTTGCTGGCTGTACATCATGTAATCTTCATTAAAATATATCTTCATGATGTGGACCATAAGAGATCTTCAATTAAAAACTCACTTCTACCTGTGACTAAACTTTGGCATAAAGTAACTATATGAAATTCTAATCTAAAAACTTAGTAGGGTTGTAAAAGAAAATAATGGTATTCATGATTAGATGCTGCTCATGACTGGTAAAATCTAGGGCTACTAGTCACTTAACATTTTCTGATTAGATTTTCCTAACATTCTTAATTTGAATAAATATGAAAGTCAAGTATCTCTTAAGTTATATGCATGAGGTTTTCTATGATTATAAATGTATGGACAGTTAAAAAATAAAGCAGATTATTTTGTCTTAACACTTACCTTGTCTGTTTATCTTGACTAAAAACAGGCTTTTATAGGTATGATAAATATTGAAAACTACCTCAGTATACACAGGTTGTGAAAACATTTAATGCAGGTTAAAGTGAAAAAAATATGTTGCAAATTCCATAATGTATGGGAACTTGGTAGCTTTGAATTATGAGCTACCTCAAATAAAATATTCTTGACTTTAAAAATGTAATGTATGAGAAAGTTAAGTAATGTGAATGAGATCTAAAGCCGTTGAGCAAAAAGCAGATACAGGTTTGAGACATGACTTGGTATACTATAGAGTAGCTCACCATAGTTTATGTTTCATGAATCCGTTGCTAGCTATAGGATTTAATGCAAAATCAATAAAAATATTAAAATCTTGTAGAGAGAAAGACAGAGTAACAATTGTCACTAAACTTTATCTCTACCATTTAAATCAGCATCTTTAGCTATTTACCAGCTCTTAAATAGTAGGCCAACTTTTGAGAATTACTCCCTTGCTAAAAAGTTGTATTTTGCTTTTTCTCATGAATATGTTCTAGCATGACCCTATATTAAAAAAAAAAAAAGATAAACCGAATAAAGAAAGACCAAGAAATAATACAAACCTGTCTTAAAAAAAAAAAAAAAACATCTGCCTTGTTTAATTTTTAAATAGCCTATGTATCTGAACTTGTTGATATGTTTTGGATATTAATTTTCTGGAACTCTCAGACTTTGAATTATTCATAGCAGCGTTAGTGGCTTAGCACTTGCGGCTAGAGAGACTGGACAGCAGCTGTGGCTTGGTGAGTGTGGCTTGGTGAGTGACTGCATGAACTCAGGTCTGCAGCTCTCTGTCAGTAAGACAGTGCTAGACTTGTTGAAATACAAATGTTTCTACTTCATCTTTGCAGAGATACTTCTTAGGTTATATTGAATCCTTACCTAAGGAACTGAGGAGAAAGAGCAGTTGGACATTTGAGGCTCAAACACAGGGCCTTGCATATGATAGGGAGGTACATTAGCACTGAACTACACCTGGGCTGTAACACTTAAATGTTTGTCTCCCATTTGGGAGTTTCAGTGCAGCGAGTCCAATAAAGACTAATAAATATTTTATTCAAACGTTGAAGAATGGGATAGGAATCTGAGAACTTCTCAATAGCGTAATGAAGTAATACACTAGTAAGGGAGCTGGTGAGCTAGGCAAATTGAGTTAGGCAAGAGAGATGACAGTCCAGCCTCGATAGTCCAGGTGTGCACAGAGGGCACTCTTCACAGAGTCATGGTGCAGGCCCACCAATAATCCAGGCACTCACAGAGGGCACACTGCAGAGTGATCAAGCTCCCTCAGTTGTTAACTCTCTGAAGGCATGGAGGGGACCAGGAATAACAGCAGGCCAGGCCCCTGCTACTGCTTCTGATAGCTTCTCCCTGTGCCCTGGTGGTCATTGTTCACCACCTACAGGCCTACAAATCCCCCATTCCCCATGACCAGTCCCACCCACACTGCTTTCTGCTGCAGTGCTCTTTAGTGTTTGTGGTTTGTTAGTGTGTCCTCAAAGCATTCAGGGCATACATCTGATGTTCTGGTCAATTTATAAGGAAATAAACGCCTCTGACTGAGAGACACCTAGGGAAACATTCATCTTGTGGTCGAATTTTGATGTCCATAGGATTACACAGAGCTGTTCCCTCTAGATTCCCAAAACTGCTCAAACTTGTCATTTTTTTTTCAAGACCAAAGAAATTAAATGACTTGTCCAAAGAGTTCAGTAAATGGCAATACAGGCAAGATTCTGTCCCAATTCCTTCTTCCTGAAATGTAAGGCTATAGACTCAGGAGTTTCATTTTATGGGTATTTCTGGGATACTTTAACAGCAGTCTTCACTGGGAAAAACGTAGTTGTTCTTAGAACTAATGACTTCTCTATAAGCTATTCTAAATTCTGAAGGTATATAATAATTTAACTTTGGTGTTGTAATATGAGCAAAGGGTCAACACCATGATGGGAAACCCACAGAAACAGCTGACCTGAGCTAGCAGCTCACTGAACTCAAACTGACAGCTGGGGAACCTGCATAGGACCAAACTAGGCTCCCTGAATGCAGGCAACAGTGGTATGGCTTGGGCAGTTTGTGGAACCACTGGCAGTGGGACCAGGATTTATCCCTAGTGCATGAACTGACTTTTTGGAGCCCGTTCCCTATGGAGGGATACATTGCTCAGCCTAGATGCAGCAGGGAGGGCTGGGGCAGACTTAGTTGATTCCCCATAGGAGACCTTACCCTCTCTGAGGAGCAGATGGGGAGGGGGAGCAGGAGGAAGGGGAGAGAAAGAGAACTGTTATTGGTATGTAAAATATATATAAATAAAATTTTTAAAAGGAAGTATGGTGTTGTGGTTTTCCTTATGTTCTGAGAAAATCTTACAAACTAAGAGGTTCAGGCATGCCTTCCTTAAATACTTTTGAGAAAAATGAAAGCTAAGCCAATATAAGTTCTAGTTGATTTATTACACAGAGCTGTTCCCTCTAGATTCCCAAAACTGCTTTAACAACTCTAGGTGGTAGGTAATGTCTTATCCCCAGTGTGTAGACATCAAACTGGAAGCCTAAGTGGAAGTTAACTGCAACAAGTGAGATCTTACTATCTTTCTTATTTCTCCCCTCCCAAGCCATTGTTGTTTCAAAACAGGGTCCCTGTAGCCCATCTTGGCCTCAGACTTAGTGCAATCCTCCTGCTTCAGCTTCCCACGCTCTAGGATTACAGGGAGGAACAACCACACCTAGCCTCCTAGTGTTCTAAAACCTTGTTTAGAAATCTGCAATTTTTAACTAATAGGAAATTCATAAGTAAGCCAGTAGGAGTTTCAGAAAGGCTAAATAGCTACTATAAGTCCTATCAAGGCATGTCACAGAAACACATTGGGTTGCTCTCAGGCTAGTTTATCCACTTTCAAATGCTTAAATTATTAAAGTTATTTTATCTAAATTCAAACGAGATAGTCCTGGATATCGAAACTGCTGCATCCAGTCCTAACTATACACCATTTCCTGAAGTGACTAATGACCATTCCTGATGTGTTGTCCCAAGATGTTCTGCACCCAAGATGGGTCTGTGCCTATGTGCACATAGAGAAGTTTTTATGTGTTTGTGTTTTACCTCTATCTAAAATGGATGTGCAGTTTTCTTAGCGCTGTTTTAGAAATCTGTCCGTTTCTAGTCAGTCTCATTTAACAGCACAGTATTTTGTAATGTATACATGTCCCTTTATTTACAGAGTTCCACTTTCCCCTTTTTTTTATTGCTAGAACATCCTACATTTTCCACATAGAACATATGCAAAGATATGTGCATTCAAAATGTTGGTGGCTATACACTTAGCAATGGTGTTAAAAAGACAGCTCTGTCCTTCCGTTTTTGCAAAAGCTAAATTGCAGCAGTGGCAGCTAGCCAGTGTAGCCCGCCTCCTCAATCCCGTGCTCTTGTTCCCCATTCACACAAAATTAGAGCTGGCTCTTATGTCCCATTGGCTGATGAAAGCACTCATGTGGTCTTCTGAGGCTCAGCATTAAAAGCCTTGGCTGTCTTGGATTGCCAACTCTGGAAAAGCCAGTCTCTGTGACATTGGGATCATCTAGCTGACTCAAAAGGTGAGGCCTCTTCAACAGCCAGGACCAACCAGCCATTTCAGAATAGCTCCGAGAGTGCAGTCTCCTGAGAGCATGCTGCCTAGGTTAGAGCTGTCTCACTCAGGGCCAGAACTGCTACATTCCTGGCAAGTTCCAGAGCCTCAAGAATCAGTGACCTTAAGGCACGTGGAGTGATTTTGTTATGCAGCACTAGATAACGAAAATAGCAGAGCTATTTTTATGATTCTGAAGGATGGAAAATATCTAGTTTTAATTTACATTTCCATGTAAATTTTTGCTTGTGGTTTTTCAGATGCCACTTTTCTTAGCTATTTTTGTTTTCTGCTTCACTTCCTGTTTACTTAATGTTTTTTAATAATACTGCATGCTAATATTAAGAGTATGTTGGAGCTGGACAGTGGTGGCACATGCCTTTAATCCCAGCACCTCCGAAGTTACATGGAGAAACTTTGTCTCAAAACAAAAAAACAAAAACTCTAAGTGTGCACATCTACATCTTCACCTCTTCTGTTGCATGAGTTCATTGTTTGGATGTTTATGTTTAACATCTAGCTCCTCACAGTTATTTTCCTGCTTATCCTCTTACCCACAATTGGTGATGGCAATGCCTTCTCTGCCCTTGAAAATACTGAAACGTTCCAGTGCGCTCTCTTACAGAGTCACCTCTGTTTCTGCATGCTGGTGCCTTGTTCATCTCAGCTCTCCCTCATGTCAGTGGTTTTTCTTTAGGTGTTTGCTGTATTAATGGTTAGGGAGCAAGCTGATCTTATCAGTAACCAATTTTGGCTTCACAACTCATTCTGTAAATTTCTTTAGCACTCCTTCCCCAGGGGATGGTGGGCTGTGGGACAGCCTAAGCTCCCAGAGTCCAGGATTTTACTATTTGTAGGTCTGTGCCACAACTCCCAGCTTCAATTTTTCTCCCCAACTTACTATTTAAAGCACCTTCCTGTTTTCTAGAGCAGTGTACAACAGTTCACAGTGTCAGTTTCTCTCCGGTGTCCTTCCTGTTTTCTGGAGCAGTGTACAACAGTTCACATGGTCCTCCAGTCTCCTCTCTGTTTTCTAGAGCAGTGTACAGTGGTTCAGTGTCAGTTTGTCTCCAGTCCTTTTCAATTGAGACTGTAAAATGAAGGTGTGCAACATGAAATCTGGATTTGGGTGTATACTGAGAAATGAGGTAGGGTGCTCACCGTGTCTGTACACACCCATACTTCCTATACAGGTGCAGCTGGCAAAGCCTCTAGGACGTGACTCCTCAGACCCTAATTCCAATCCCTATAAATCCCCAAATACACTGAAGTCTCCTGCCAATCACTCCTTACCAATGTTTTTAAGAACCTATGTTTAAAATATTCGATTCTGTGAAGATCAAGTAGAAAATTAGAAGCTAAACCAATACATTTCACATTTTATTTGATCATTCATTGATTTTTGAGGATAGTCCTAGGAGTACTCTGCCCTACAGGAATGGTCACTGTATAAATGTGTTTATATTTCAGCCATTTAATATAACTGCTTTGTATTACAAGTTGCTTAAGCAAGAAAGTTTGATGTGCGAGAGAGGCAGCAGGCCTTGACATTGCATGTGCTTAGGATTCATGAATAGGTTGCTTAAGTTTCTTACCAATATTCTTACCATTATTCTTACCAATACCAGAATGTAGACTGTGGTAAACCCCGTATTTATAACACACAACTTTCCTCAACTTCTTTCAATTGCCTGTGAAACAAATGTACTCAGTTCTCCTTGCTGTCTTCAAATCCACACTGTTAGTGGTTTTCAGCATGTTTTGTATCCTTGGGTCTCCTTGGTACCAGTAAGTTGGGTCCTCCCTTCTCCAAAGGCAGCTGCCACCTGAAATTTAGAGTTTGTTTTTTCAGAGGTGCCTGGCTGTGCACAGTAACTAGTAGCACACTACAGACATAAATAGTTTTAAGTCTGTATAAATGGTATGAAGCATAATGGTGTTCGTTCTGCAAACTGCTGTGCCAGGCATATGGTTAGTCCTTGACACAAATTTTGCCCATCATCATCTCTGTGGCATAGATCCTACCATATAAAGATACCAAATTTGTTTCTTTTTTGCCAGGCTAATGTGCTCATCACAAACCCCCACACACTGAAAGCCATCTTTTCTATAATGTGTGTTCAGGAAGATGACCATCTTCTACTACCTTCTAATTGCTACAGTCATTCCTACCCAGAAAGGGACTTAGTGAGAAGAAAGCAAAGCATCCTGGCAGCTATGAAGAACAGAGTACTGGAAGCTGCCCTTAAATATAGCCAAGAGAGGGACACTGTGTGTGACTGCAGAGATCTTACAAGTTGGAAAATATTTAGACCAGAGAAATAAATGTTTGGAAACAAAGGCATTTTTCCCATACTGAATTCTTGGGTGGAGAGACAGTGTCATCTGAAATGGTACAATGTCCCCTGCAAATGTAAAGGACTTAAAAGCAAAGAGGGTCTTTGATCTTCCCTTAGTAAACACAGCCAGCAAAGATCTTAGGCATCTTGTACACTCAAATTTGAAACAGATTAAATGCTGAAGGGGAGTGATGGTGGAGCTTTGGAACAGGAATCACGAGGTAATTGAATTCCAGAACTTTACAGCTGAGGAAATGAGGCTGTGCTGTCACTTGGATTCTGACCATGGCACCAGAAGCACTAGCCCTGGCTGGACCTGTGGCTCCTGGCTTCTGTTACCAGGGGAAGGTCCAGCGTTTCCTTAATAAAATGTACCAGAAGAGCTGCCCAAAGACACAGTGAGAGCCTGAAGTCTGTCCTCTTTTTGGGGGAGGAGGGTGTCTTGCCTTTGTCTGGCCTGGCACTCACAATTCTCCTACCTCAGCCTCCTGACCACTGAGATTATAGATGCATGCCACCTAAATTCCAGACCTCAGCTCTCCAGATAGGTCTGAAGACCTGAGCCCCTCGTTAGATCAGCAGCACCCTTTATCCACTCTCCTTCCATGCACCATAGAAGCCTGTGGGTCTGGGTGCTCATAAGTTCATACAAAGGACGCATGTTTCCTACAACTAGAAACATTTGATTTCTCAAACCCTTCACAGGTTTTTAAAAGTTTATTATTTATGAAACTTCATTTCGCTTTGTAAGTGTAAGTTAATTATTTTTCTCAGATTGCAAGCAGAGTTGTGTTTAAGCGTTGTTTTCTTATAAAGTATAATTTTTATTTCACTCATTGCAGAATGAGTTGCATAAAGATTAAATTATACTTCTATTTATGAAATAATTCGTTCTGTGAACTGTTGGTGAATATTTTACAATAGGAATGTATAAATAGAATCAGGAAGAAAATAAATTACAAAATGTGTGCTTGATATTTCTCCTACTTACATTTTTTTCTTCTGAAGCTTAGGGCCTGGGATCTTGAGGCATATCAGATCACAGAATGAGGACCGCATCCCACCATAGGGCCAGGATTGTTCTCACCATGGAATAGGGATTGCATCTCACCAGAAGAAAGAGGCTTTGAAAAGATAGACCTCTGTGTCACACAGGTTACTTTGTGTTAAAATTCTTGGACTCGGGCTAGTTAATTTAGTTATTAACAAACCCCTGATTCTTTTGTGTGTGTGAGGGCAGCTCATGGGTGCCACAAGGCACAACATAGAGATCAGAGAACAACAGCCTTGGCTACTGATGCTCACTTTCCACCATTCTTGAGATGGGATCTCTATTGTGTGGCACTGCCTACACCAGGCTAGTGACCTGCAAGCTCCCAGGAAGTCTGTCTCCTCCTCCCATCTTGCCACTGAAGTACAGCAAATGTAGCTTTGCACACAGCTTTATGCATGCTCTGGATGTTCAGACTCGGGTTTTCACATTTGTATAGCATCTTTCAACCTCTTGTTCCTTTTTTTTTTTTTTGACAGTCTCTTCTTAAGAGTAAGGATTTCCCCAGCCCTGTCTGGTCCCACCACCACACCAGCCCCAAATAACACACAGAGACACTGTATTAGATATAAAGCTGTTGGCCTATTACTTGTTTCTTATCGGCTTGCCCTGTCTTAAATATTAACCCATTTTTATTAATCTAAGTATTTCCACGTGGTCTCATCTTACCAGAGAGAGGGGCCAGCGTTCTACTCTCTATCCTCCATCTTGGATCTCCTCCCTACTACTTCCTCCAATCCTCCTTGTCTCCTAGTCCCACCTATCTTGCTTCCCTATTGGCCAACAGTGCTTTATTCATTAACCAATAAGAGAAACATATTTACAGAATAACATCTCCCAATAGTCTCTCATTATGTAGTCCAAGTTACTGTGGAACTCAGTATGTGCCCATCCTCCTGTCTTAGACTTTGGGTTGTAGGATTATAGATGTGAGCCTATGCCCTGGCTCTAGGGCTCTCCTTTTTCCAGGGAAGAAGTTATGCCATTAACAAGCTAGTCATTTCCAGACTAATAGCTAATACGATGGTTATAGTAATTAAATTTCTTAGTTTTGTTTTCCTCGGTGTTTTACCAATGTGTTTTGTCTTTGTAATTCCCCATGATATCTATCTATCCTGGCTCCCTTTGTTTGTTGGTTCTAAGGAAAAGGGAGTGGCTTCAGCTTTCTTTAGTTTCTCCTCTCAGAGCAAGCTTACTTACGGGAGTATATGGGAAAACCAAAGGCCACTCTTGAGTCACAGCCCACTTCTCCTTTGTTTGATTCATGCATTCACTCTGAAGCTACAGTGATCACACAAGATCCATGTAGGCTAGGAACTTCAGTAATGTGATTAATTTTCTGTCTTCTTTGTGCCAGATTTTCTAAGACAAAATATTAAATGGCAGGAAAGAAAACACTTTTCAAGAAACTGAGACTACCAGGGGGCTGGAGAGATGGCTTAGAGGTTAAGAGCACTCACTGGCTTCTCTTCCTAGAGGACCCAGTTTCAATTCCCAGCACCCACTTAGCAGCTCACAACTGTCTGTAATTCCAGTTCCAAAGGATTTGGCACCTCCACGCAGACGTACATGCACACAAAACACCAATGTACACAAAATAAAGAAATTAACTTTAAAAAAAAAAAAAAAAAGAAATTGAGAATACCTACAGAAGTCCCAAGACTATGTTGCTAACAGTCTAGTTCCCCACATTAGTAACATCTGGTGGCATCACCATTGTGCAGTCTCCAGGGTACTGTAAGCCTCCTTCTCTCCTGTCAGGCCTGGACACCTCCCGTATGTCATGTGCTGTAGAACCTGACACATGATAACTGCACTCTACCTATACTTCCCAGAATCCTCCACATCTTCTAGACCTGCCTATCGTGCTTCCCTATTGGCCACAGTGTTTTATTATCAACCAATAAGAAAAACATATTTATAGAATGACATCTCCCATCATCTCTTCTTTTCTGTTTAAATAAAAAGAAAGGTTTCAACTTTAACACAGTCAAATTATATATAACAAAATAGTTATTATGGAAGAACTATAATTACAATATTTAGTTCATTACAATATTTAGTCATGTGATTCCAAGAAAGAGAGGACATGAGTGAGGCATTCTCCATGCAGAAATACATAGATTAGTAGTTATGGGTTAATAATTAAGAAAGAGTTAGCCAATAAGAAGCCCTAGTCATCGGCCAGTAGAATTATAGTGAATGTAAGTCTCTGAGTGTTCATTTGGGGCTGACAAGGCTGTGGGCCAGGCTGGCAGAAAAGAGTGCTCATAACAACATGGTGCCAGCAATGTACAGCACAAATTTCCATGTATACCTCATAAAAACTTAAAAAGGAGTTTTAGAAACAAAAGAACAGAGACAAGCACAGTTTCTTGGTAGCAGCTTTTTCTCTGATGGGCTCTGTTTGAGACAAGCAGAGACTCACACAGCTCCTTTCCTGACTCAGCATAGAGGGAAAAGACTGCAGGGCTCTTTTAAGAGGCCCCATAACTAAACAAAAAATGGTGTGTAGACAAAGCTGGTGGCAGCAATGACTAGCATGCTGCATGGCAGATTTAGTTTTTGCTCATAAAGGTTTAAGAGTCAAGGCAGTGAGCACAGCTCCCAGTGCTGGCAGTAAATTAATGCCTGCTATGTTGGAAAGGAAGCAGCTAAAACATCCTCTTTAATCCTAGTAGTGCTATTTAGCAGATTAAGACTCATGGCCAGAAAAAGATAAAGATTTACTGATGGGAGATGCCATTCTGTAAATATGTTTCTCTTATTGGTTAATGAATAAGGCACTGTTGGTCTTTAGGGAAGCAGATAGGTGGGACTAGGGACAAGGAGGATTCTGGGAAACGTAGTAGAGTTGGTAGAAATGTAGAACACAAGAGGAGTAAGAGGTCTGGATCCTCTCTCTGGTAAGATAAAAACACGTTGAAACACTTAGGTTGATAGAAATGGGTTAATATTTAAGACAGAACTAGCCAATAAGAAATGCTAGAACTGGCCAACAGTTTTATAATTAATTCAGTGTCTCTGTGTGTTATTTTGAGACTGATGTGGCTATGGGACCAGGCTAGTGGGAAAGTGCTCATAACAATTTACAATAAAAACGGATTCAGAGAGAAAAAAAAGAAAAACCTCTAAAGGATTTACAGTGTGTTTAAAATATAATTAAACTTATATATTTTGAAAATTCTTTTACTTCTAAATTTAAGTATAAGGGCAGGGTTCTTGAAAAGCTTCATGAATTCCTTCCAGACTAATATGGTTTTCATGAAGCTTATGAGACATGAAACAGTGTCCCAGTGTACGCGCCTACCCCTGCCAGCAAGGAAGATGTGACTCCGGGAAGATCTTCTTCATGCAGTTTTAATCAGGATCCTTGAAACATGTTCTTCTGACCCACGAGACCCTGGGGGAGCCTTGCACAGGCTTAAATACCCTTGCGCTAAACAACCTCAGTGAGCTACGTGGACCCTGCAGATAGGCTACTCTAAGGCAGAAGCAGACAGGCTGAACAGACTTAACCAAATAAGGGCTTGTTTACGCCAGAGAGCGCTCGCCCTTGGGAAGGTGGAAGGCAGAAGCCAGCGCCATCTTTAAGGTGTGGCACTTCGCAGCTCTCTACATCCCAGGTGATCCAATATCTAAAACAGCTGAGATGATGCAGCCTTGCAGACTACTACCACAAGGACGTGGCCAGGTTTCTGTGTTTTATAAGGATCCCCATGGTCTTTCAGCGCCCCAAACTGCAGTAAGTAGTTTGGAGAGAATGATGCCCACATTCCCAAATATTGTTTATAAATGTTTGTTTTCATTTTAATAGGGTTGGTTATAAATGGTTAATGACTACAACTGATCTCTTTTTAAAGGAAAAAGGGGGTTATGATATAGAAATGAATACTTTGCATTGGTATGGATTTTCATTTATTGACAAAAATTTAAGGTCAATTTTGTTATATGTAAATATCTCCTCTTGTTTAGTTTATGTGTTTATACAGATCTTTTTAAATGTAATGCATGGTTAAATACAGATTATATATAGTCACCTATAATGGTCAAAACTTATAGTTAAGTTAGTTAGGTTTTCTAGATATACAGATACTTATTTGAGAAGGATAAAAAATATTCTTCAAACTTTTCAAAGACCTACAGAATATGAAA
This sequence comes from Cricetiscus sungorus, assembly GCA_030556225.1. NCBI lineage: Eukaryota > Metazoa > Chordata > Mammalia > Rodentia > Cricetidae > Cricetiscus > Cricetiscus sungorus. The sequence continues at coordinate 1,333,866 of JANBXA010000366.1, forward strand.
TTTAAAGTTGTTTAGGGTTTTTCATGGCAAAGAGATACAACTGCTCCTGGTAAAACCAATTACTTCAGAGAGGAAGATGGGCATCAAAGAAACTTGTTATGGAGTTTGCCTTCAACATGGCAAGACTAGCCATTTGGGCAAGAGAGTGCTCTTGTCTGGACTTATCGACTATGCTGTATGAACTGGACATGCAGGACCCACAGAAAAGTGACTGCTGAACTTTAAAACAAGATGGACAGTCCTGTAGGGTTCCTGCTCCATTGAAGAGTCCGCCAGACATTTTGCAGGACACAAAGAAAAATGACTGACAAACTGCCAATATAGGAGGACAGTTTCAAATTTCCTGCTTCACTGAGATAGCTGTCAGACACACTGTGGTCTATGGGCTGAAGATGGATGCCCCATCATTACAGAAGTTCAGGTGACTGTCCAAGTAGCAAGATGTCTCTGTCAATTCTAGAGTTTATATACTATCCTTCTGTGGTCTTTCATGGAGTTAAAGACAAATAGTTATGGTTACTGTTTTCCTTAGTTAGAATTAAAGATAATTTACATATAAGACTTTGGGCTCACAAAGATAGGATAGAAAAAATATTTTCTTTAAATCTTGCTAAATGTTAATGGACTAAATATTGTAATTATAGTTCTTGCATAATAACTGTTTTGTTATATATAATTTGACTATGTTAAAGTTAAAACATTTCTTTTTATTTAGACAGAAAAGAAGAGATAATGGGAGATGTCATTCTGTAAATATGTTTCTCTTATTGGTTGATGAATAAAACACTGTGGCCAGCAAGGAAGCAAGATAGGCAGATCTAGGAGATGTTGAGGATTCTGGGAAGTATAAGCAGAGCACAGTCCTCATGCGATTCCCAGGAAGATGAGAGTGAGGTGTTCTCAGATAAGAGAAGACCATGTAGAAATACATAGATTAGTAGATATGGGTTAATAATTAAGAGAGAGCTAGCCAATAAGAAGCCCTAGACATCAGCCAACAGTATTATAAATAATATAACTCTCTGAGCATTTATTTGGGGCAAGTTGGCTGTGGGACAAGGCTGGTGGGAAAGAATGCTCATAACACTTTGCATTTGAACATCAAATTCATATCCTCATCTAAATATCAAACAAACAGCATCTGGTCCTTGTCCCATCACCACTTGCTTATTCCATGTAATGTAACATAAATGAAATAGCTTGAGAATTGGAAAGGACTTCCATCGTCCATGATAGAGGTGTTGTTTGGCATTGCAGGTTAGCTGTGATTTTGCAGGGACGTGTGACTGTAAATCTGATGGATAAGAATAGCAGTGCCCCTAGTGCTGCTGTCTGATGTATGGGAAATGTAATTGTAGAGACTTCAGGCCTCAGAGCTCAGAGAGCCACCAGAGATTGTGGCAGATGGTGATTAACTTAGCACTGTGCAAAGTCTTGGTGGGCTCCTAATTCCTGCCACTTGCCAACATAGGAAGCATTAACACGAAGCAACTCTAAAGATGTAGACAACATTGCCTAGGAAAGTGAAGTATTAAAGACATGGCTAAACTCCAGCTTTCTGTAATAGATATTATACCTTGCTAGTCATAATTAGCAAGAGGTAAGAGTGTTAATTAACAAATTGCCTGTCTTTAGCAAGCCTTATCTAATGAAATCTTAGGGAGGGAGAAAAGAAATCACATAAGCAGATAAGCAATCATTAGGAAGGCATCCCACTGCAAGGCTAACCTGTGATGAACCCTCTTCCCACTTTCCTTCTCTTTGCTCATACTTTGGCCCTGAAACCTTTTCAATTCCCTTCTGTTTATTCTTAAAACATCACTGTCTTCCACCCATTCCTTTCCAGTCCCACAACTCAGGAATAAGCTCTCACACTCTCTCTATTGGTTTCTATAGCTGGTGTCTCTCTTTCCAGAACATTCTACATAGCACTACAAAGCTCTTGGTCTTTTATGAAGTCTACTGAATCATATCAGTCCTTAACTCAAGCATGTCCCTTCACAACTTAAGTCCTAATTCCATTCCTGGCACATAGTTTTCCCCAAAGGGTGGATGCTAGGTGGAGCAGCTGTCAGACAGCTTTTCAGACATGACACTCTGGGTTCCTTTTAAGTTGTGCCTGTGATTCCTACAGGTGGACTCTGAGTTGTGGAAACTTGTGATCACGAAAAGTATAAAGTGGCCTTTATAGGGTGAGTGTTAACAGTGAAGTAACTAAAGGGATTGACACTGATACTACACTTCTTCCTAGTGAAGAATTAGGAGTCACACCTTGGACCTCATTGAAGCCTTGGCCATTGCAGGAGTATCACTCCAGTAGAGGTGCTCATTTCCACAGTCCTCACTGCAATCTGCCTGTTCTACTTCCCTGTGCAGACTCAACCCATCTTATTGTTTTATTTCTTAGGTTCATCCAATGTGCCTGTCTTCTGTTACACATATAAACGGTTATGGTTTTGGGTTTGGGGTTACTGGATAGATGTTTGCAAGTCAAGTGAATACAAGAGCATATGGGTTTTAACCATTGTATTAGTTACTATTGATGTGACATACCTGACAACAGTAATTTAAGGAGGGAAAGGGTTTCTTTGGGCTCACTGTCTGGGGACCTGAGGGCAGGAGAATGAGGTGGCTGGTTATATTGTATGCACAGTTAGAAAAGAGAGAGAGAGAGATGAATGCTTACGTTCAGCTGATCTTTTGATTTTTCCTCTTTTCCTCAGTGTGGGACATAGCCTACAAAATAGAACCACCCACATTCAGGTACCCTTACAGACAGGCTCAGAGGCTAACTGACAATGAAGAGGAGCCATCACGTGGTGACTTTATGAGAATGGCCCCCCTAGGCTCAATGTTTAAATATATGGTCCTCAGTTGGTGGAACTGTTTGGAAAGGATTAATGGCTGTGGCTTTGTGGAAGAAGGTTTGTTACTGAAGGTGGCCTTTGAGATTTCAAAAGCCCACACCATCTCCAGTTACCAAGAACTCTCTGCCTTGTTTTGTGGGTGGAGATGTGAGTTCTCAGATACACACCAGTGCCATGCCTGCCTTCCAGCTGCCACACTCCCATCATGATAGTCATGGACTCCAATCCTCTGAAACTGTAAGCTGCAAATAAACCTTTCTTCTATACGTTGCCTTAGTCATGGTGTCTTATCACAGCAATAGATAAGTAACTAAGACATATCACAAGAACTTTTGAGTAAGGAGAAACCTAGGCCCAGTGTGGAAGTTTGCTCTGGGATTGGAGCGTCTCTTCCACTGGCCCTTTAGTGTTTTACAGAGTCGAGACAATTTAACCTAAGGCAAAGCATCAGTGATTTTTAGAACAATTATTTAATCAAGATAAAAATGATACATATTACAAAAGCTTGCAAACTGGGTAAAATCTGTGAATTGGTTGGAACAGTCCCTAAGGGGATCCTAGGTATGGTATGGTGTCCTCTCCACACCCCTGGAGGATTCCTCGCTCTGCTAAATGGCAGAGTCCGGTATCAGACCCCTAAATATTAGCTGACAGTGCAGCTCTCTTTGATGAATTCCTGGATGACCAGTCACTGTAAACAAGGGAAATAAAGTTGATTCAGTGATTCTGGCTAATATTAGATGACTCTAGGTAATTCATTCATACACAATTGACTGTATTTGCATATTTCTTTGATTCCTAGTTCAGAACTGTTTCAGTTTTTCTGATTTCTCATGCTGTATTTTCTAATTGTAGGGTTATTGTCAAATTGACCATATGCCAAGCACTGACGAAGATGTGAGAAGTCAGCTTCCACTTGAAAGTTATTTAAAACACACTCAACCCTTTTGGGCTGTAGTTGGCTATTTTGGCCTGTGATCTAAGTGCAACATTTCTCTCACTGTGCTAGAGTGGTACTACTACTATATAAACTCCCACTGTGCTATTGGAACACTGCAGACTAATTATATGTGTAGACGGTTGCAAGCCAAAGTCAACTTGTTTCTCAAGAGTTTTGCCTCCAGCCAGTGTGATGATACTAGACAGTTCTCATTCTGGTACAAGACAATACCTGTAATAGAATCTTCCAAAGCCTCACAGTAGCCACAAAACAAGTTTTTCATGCTCAAGTGCAATCACCAGATCGCATGAGGCAATAGCTGGTGCAGGGACTTTTGATGTCTGACAGTGGGAATTATCTTTAATAAAAAGTCATTTTAAATACAGCCCAATTTGGTCCCAAACTCACAGGGTATCCCAGACTGGCCTCAGAGTGAATCCTCTTGCCTCAGACTTATAAGTACAGGGATTTGGGGTATGTGCCATCGTGCCTAACTTATGTTTAAAATATTTTAAAAATTATCTTTACATGACAAGCATAGTCAAATGTCAATCTTTTCTGCTTTATTTTAGTATTATTAGGGCTGCTATTCGGCTTGGAGAATGTCAGACACTTGTGTGTCTTCTACCATTCATCTGACTCAGTTGGTACCAAATAATGAAGAACATTGAGTAGGGTTCATCTGAGGAAGATGCAGTAGTGATTTGACTATCACTGTGGGGGGTTCTTATTCTAAACCAATTAGAACCTTGCATGGTGAACTTTTAGTCTGGCCAAGACTATATATATGAATGATCATGTCTCTAAAAGGTGTGGGGGATACAGAGATGGTTCAAGTGGTTAAGAGCACGACGGTTCCTGTAGAGGTCCCATGTTCCCAGCGCCCACAGCAGAGCTAGCAAGTGTCCTTAACTCCAGTTCAAAGAGCTCTATCACCCTCTTCTGGCCTCTGTGGGCACTGCATGCATGTGGCTCACTGGTATACAAGCAGGCAAATGCTTATTTAAAAAAAAATTACAGAAACGTTTAAAAAGGAAAACAATGAGTAGTTCTGACATTCATGTTGATTATGGAGTTTGTAGTTAATGTTAATTGTCTGCTCAATAAAGCCTATAATCACCAACCACAGTTTATGCTGGAGAGGGTATGGAGAAAGGGGAACACTCCTCCACTGCTGGTGGGAGTGCAAATTTGTACAACCACTTTGGAAATCTGTATGGCAGTTCCTTCAGAAAATGGGAATCAGTCTACCTCAAGATCCAGTCATTCCACTCTTTGGCATATACCCAATGGATGCACATTCATACAACGAGGACATCTGCTCAACTATGTTCATAGCAGCATTATTTGTAATAGCTAGAATCTGGAAGCAATCTAGATGCACCTCAACCAAAGAATAGATACAGAAAATGTGATACATTTACACAGTGGGAAAAAAAATCAATGGAATCTTGTAATTCGCAGGCAAATGGACGGAATTAGAAGGAACCATCCTAAGTGAGGTAACTCAGTCACAGAAAGGCAAACATGGTATGTACTCATTCATATACAGACATTAGACATAGAGCAAAGCTTTACCAGACTCCATATCTCCAGAGATGCTAGGAAACAAGGAGGACCCTAAGAGAAACATATATACACAGTTCCCTGGTGAAAGGAGAAAGGGACAAGAGCTCCTGGACAAATTGGGAGCGTGAGGGGAGGGGGTAGGAAGGTAGGAGAAAGAGGAGGGGAAAAGAGGAGTGGGGAGGAAAACATGAGGGATCAGGAAGATTGAATGGGGAGATGACTAGAGGAGAGCAAGTAAAGAGATACATCAATAGAGGGAGCCATTATAGGTTTAAAGAGAAACAGAGATCCACAAGGATGACTCCAACTAACAATCCAAGTAATAGTGGAGAGGCTACCTTAAATGACCTTCCTCAATAATGAGATTGATGACCACTTTATATGCCATCCTAGAGCCTTCATCCAGTAGCTGAGAAAAGCAGAAGCAGAGATCCACAACTAAGCACTGAGCCAAACTCTTGGAATTCAGTTTCAAAGAGGAAGGAGTGATGAGCAAAGGGGTCGAGACCAGGCTGGGGAAACTCACAGAAACAGATGACCTGAGCAAGTGGGAACTCATGGGCCCCAGTCTGACAGCTGAGGACCAACATAGGACCAAACCAGGCTCCCTGCACGTGGGTGTCTGCTAGGAGGCCTGGGCAGTGGAGTTCTCTGGCAGTGGAACCAGGACATATCCCCAGTGCATGAACAGACTTTGGGAGCCCATTTCCCAAGGAGAAATACTTCCTTAGCCTAGGTCCACGGGGTGGGGTGAGGGGTCGATAGGCCTTACCCCAAATGGCTTAACAGATTTTGATGATCCCTCATGGAAGGCCTCACCCTCCTTGGAGAATGGATGAGGGATGGGATGGGGGTGGGTGTTGGTGGGGGGCATGGGAGGATGGGAGGGAGAGGGAACTGGTATTAATATGTAAAATAAGATTGTTTCTAATTTAAGTAAAATTTATAAATAAAATAAAAATCTATAATCACTCAGGAGACAGGCATGTGTGGGACTCGGTTATAGTGATGTCGGGAGACCTGCCAACTGTTATTCCCTGGCTGGAGGGGGGATGTGGCAGATCCCTGACTGGTTAAGTAGAAAAGAGGGGCTGTGCAGCAGCTGTCCTTGCTCTCTGCCTCCTGACTGGGGACACCATGTGACTGGCTGCCGGCTCAACTTCCCAGTCATCAAGAACTCTAGCCTTCAACTATGAGCTCAGGCAAACCCTTTCTCTCTTGAGTTGCTTTTATCATGGTAGTTTTATCATAGCCATGGGAAGAGAAATTAAGACAGCAGCATCTCACTCTGTAGCTCAGGTTGGCATTGAACTCTTGGCAGTCCTTCTTCCTCAGCCTCTGAGAGTGCTGGGATTACAGGCATGAGCCACTGTGTCAGGCTAGAGAAAGTTTTTTTTTTTTTTTTTTTTTTGGTCAGAAGAAAGACATTGAAGATATGAAGATAATGGTGCCATCTTGACACTGACATGCCCATAATTTAGAACAAACAAAGCCAGAGGCAACTCTAAATTCTTCAGAACCTTTCTTTCATTCAGGCCTTTACTAGGAGTCCATGCCTACTAAGCAGAAGGAAAAGCCAAGGCCAAATCACATGCCTGGTGTTTCGTGATAGGCTCACAGCAGGGCGGGAACTGAACTTAGTGCATTTAGTTTATGGAAACATCTGCTGAGTACATACCACTGCTGGGGTTTGAGGACAGGCACCAGCCCACCACCCCCACCTGCCAGTGCCATACACAGATAATGCCTCTGTGAGGGAATTTAAAATGGGAACTCTGCTGTGCCAACAGGGAATGGAGCCACTGAGTGTCGCCCTGCTGTGCAGGTCTGTGAAGAGGCCTTCAGTTGCTCTCAGCAAGAGGCCTCTTGTGTAGGGCTATGGGTTCTCTTCCTGCCCTTCAGGACCCCCCCCCCCCTGGAAGTTCCTAGAGCTAGAGGGATTTTCTTTGATACCGAGAAGAGTGGCCTCCGAGATTGCCCCCAGAAAGTTGGGTTTACTCACACTGTCACTTTGGCATCACAGTTGATGGCTGACATGGATTCTGTCACCCTGGTATTCTCAGTGTGCCAGAAGCCATTCCAGGGTTGAATGATAGGCTTTGATGATTGCTCTCTTGCACAAGGCCTTTAATGTCCACGAAAGAAGATTTGCAGCCTAGGACTGGAAAGCTCTAGCAGCTGAAACAACAGGCGTGGAGAGTGTGGTGGTGGAGGGCTGGGACGTTGCAGCTCCAGAGGGATCTTTACTTACACTAGCCATTCCCCAGTCTCCCCTTCTGGTCTGATTTAACCTTGTGGCTGTCCTTTGGGAACATACTGGCTTAAACCACTGTTGTTCACCTACCCAAAGCTTAGGATGTCATCAGAGAGCATCTGAAACATACTGCTTTCCTGTGGCACTCTGACCCAATATTCCCACCAGTGTACTTGGAAAGAGCCTTGGTTTATGTCTTTGTTTGGTTCTGTGACAATACATACTTTGTGAATCTGCTTCTACATTGGAACATGGTTTGGGGTGATCTGAATCTGTGTTTGTGGGCCATGGCCACTCCTGTCTTACACTGACAGTGTGAACCGGAGCAGGAAGCAAGCTTCATCTCTCACTTTTTACAGCATGTTGTAAGAATGGAGCCTTAAGCTGGACACGGAGACATGACAGATGAAATCCCAGCTGAGGCAGGAGAATTGCTACAAGTTCGAGACCAGCCTGGACCACAATGTGAGACTTTATTCATTGGAGGAGGAGAGGAGATGCAGGAGGGAGGAAGAAGAGAGAAGAGAAGAGCTGAGGAGAGCAGAGCAGAGCAGAGGAGAGGGGAAAGAGGGGGAGGAGAGGAGAAGGAGGGGAGAACAGGGAGGAGAGGAGGGGGGGAAAGAGGGAGAAGAGGGAGAGGAGAGGGGGGAGGGAGGCAGTAAAGAAAGAACAGAGACTATGAATACATAAAATGAAGTTGAAGTTTTAAGAAGTCAGATCATAAATGAGTTTTATTACTTTTCTTCAAACCTTAATAAGTTACAGGGTTTTTCTCCCAGTATCCAAACAGCTATTAGCTTTGTTGAACAGTGTTCTCTTCCCTCCAAAAGGGAATTCTAATTAACTGGAGCACTTCATTCAGCCTCAGCGATTTTCAGACGGGGCTGTGCCCCAGTTGGTCTTAGTTTTCTGACGTCCTTTGTTAGCCTCATAAAAACCCGCTCGGATATGAATCTTCGCCGAGCTCAGTTCTGCTCTGTTTTGCATTCCTGCTTGTCCCTAGGGAGTGCTCCAGCTTGGCTCTGGTCCGTCTGGCAGGCAGCTGGAAAAGGAATGTGGCTCATGGAGGAGGGGCTTGTCTGCTTGTTGAGGCTTTCGGAAGCCTGTGCCTGCACCACCTAGGGTTTTGTGCAGGCTTGGGTTTAATGTGTTCCTTGGTGATTCTCAGGGGAGTCTATCGCGGCTGGACTTGTGATGACCTTATTTTGGAGGGAGTTACAAAGACAACCCAATTTCTGAAATACCTTTCACCTCTTTCCTCCGCATTGTTTCCCAGAGGCCTAGCCTTCAAGAGTTTTAGCGTAGTTGTAGGATGTTTGTTTTCATCATTGCTAACGCATCTACCAGACAGCTTCCGTTGTCACCTCAAAAAGCAGAAGCTAGAGTCCCAGGCAGGGTTCCCCTAGGCTGCCCTTTGAATGAGATGTTTAACACACAGGGGACATTGCTGGGACCTGTAACCACACCATGCATTTCCTCCTCCTCCTCCGTAAGCCCCTCAGCTCAGCCATGGCCTGGCTGCTTCTCCTCAACCTGGAGTCACAAATCTCCCAGGGTCTCTCTCTCCTAGCGATCTGCTTTCCTGTGTTAGCTGGAAGCCCTTTGCCTGATTTGCGAACTATGCCCCCTCCCAGGCCCTTATGTCCACAGTAGTCCTTGCCCTGAAATCCAGATCCATGTCTTCCAGTTAAGTGGAGTCCCAGTGTCCTGCATACAGATGCCTCGGGTGGAATTCATCCACATCTTTTTCAAGTCTGTTTCCTCCTACAGTCAAGATCATTCTGGCAGGAACTCAAAAACCAAACAGGCAGTCTTCTGCCTGTTCCCAGCATCCAGGTTTGCCAGAGCTGGAGCCACAAGGGTTCCAATGGGTAGCACCACGCTTCATGCTTTGGCCAGGAGTGGCTTCTCTCCCCAGCTGGATGCAGAGTAAAGTTTCTGGAGGAACAAGTTCCTTCACTATTAGGCAACCTTAACATCCCAGCCCTGGGCCGTGGATAAACAGTTCTGTAGCTAGATAATGCCTGGGTGTGCTTTTTTTCTTTATACACACTGGGATATTTTTAAAGTTTCAGGAATAACCAGTTTCCCTGAAGGATGGATGAACAGGCCTAAACTTCCCAAACCTTCCACCTCACCCTCACCCCTCACACCATGTGAGCAATTCTGGTCATTAATTAAGGTATTAACTATCGGAGTGGATGCCTTTGGAAAGGAGCCTCTAAGAAGTCACTGATTTCCTTTGTAATTGATATAACATAAATGTCCTATCAAATAGGAACAAAACTGTGTACTTCTCAGGATCAGTTGGTGAAGCAGGCAGCAGAAGTGGTGTCTTCGAGCTGGGGCACTAGCTCTGTTCACTGGGGGACTGACACTTCCACACTGATCTCAACCTGCTCTCAGGGCATTGCTTCACACATGGCCCAGACAAGGTCAGCTTGCAAGTCCCTCCACTCCCTCTATAAAATGATAGAGACAGTGTGATTTATGCCTTCAGTAAGTACATCATTAGAAACCATAGGCACACCTCTTGCAGCCTGGGAAATAGAAGACTCCTGGCCCACAAGCTACAGCCAATCTTACCTTAAGACCTCTGCCACTTGGATTCTAATTACATTTCAAATACTGCATTCTTTTCTGCATTTGGAAATTTCATTTTAAAACTATAATTATAGCACTGTAGACAGTCAGTGATTGCTAACCTGGACCTTAAGAATAGTGGTATTGGGCCAGCACAGTGATGCTGTAAGGTGAAGTAGCATTCAAGTTCAAGGCCAGCCTGGGTCACAGAGTGAGAACATCTCTCAAAAGAAAGCCAACAAAACAACAAACACGAAATATAAAGAAAATTGATATTGCACTTCAGCTGTATTTAAATAACAATTTTTTGAAAGGTAATGAAAGTTGCTAGGGTCACGGGTAGGAAGGGCCTTTGGGTACGCTGGAGACAAGGGCTGGAACCAGAGAGCACCAAGTCGATGCCTGCCACTCCTCAAATCTCAGGTGCTCTGGTCTAGCTGGAGAACCAGTTCCTTGGAGAACACTTGAGCCTTTGTATCTGGTGCCCGCGGACTCCTAGGCCTTGCCCTCCCCCATCTCTGGGCTGCTCCTCATGTTTCTGGGGCCATCACTGCAGCCCCTGCCTTGGCCTTGCTTGATCTTCCCTCATCCTGGAACCCTTACCCCACCACACCCCCCACACTGAGCATCCTTCTCCTTCTGGTCTCTACCCAAGTGGCAGCTTTCAAAACAGGGGCTTTTCTTACCCCAGGAATGAAAGAGTACACTGCCCACTCTCTTGTCTCTAGCACTTTCTCACTACCACCTGGCACCTACTTGTCACTTACTGCTTCCACCCCATTTATTCCTGCAATCCCCCCCCCACCACACCACCTGGTCACTCCACCCCCATCCCTAGGTGGTCATATGTCCTGAATCCCCAGCACCTAGAACAAGATCCTGTCAGTCTCTGGGACACCTGGTAGTGAGAGGAGCCGTGTGAAAGCTCCTTGGCCATGTGGATGTATCCAAGAGGCTGAGCAGGAGTGGGGATCAGCTTGATCTACTGTAAGAGCAGAGGTAGGGAGTGAAGGATGACCCAGGAGGCAGTGGCAGCCTTGACCCACAGAAAGAGGAAATGGTCTTATGATGGAGATGTGGAAGAAACAGCAAGCATCCTGATGTAAACTACAGAGAAGACTGATGCAGAGAATGGCAGTTGTTTTTTGGCCAAAAGTGGCAGCATCCCTGGAATGGCGAAGTCATCCAAGAAGCTGAGTAAGAGACGAGGTGAGAGCAGGGGCTGTCCAGGGAGCATAATCAGCTGAGCCATGGCAGAGGTGTATTCAAAGGAAAAGGATAATATGGCATTTCCCATCAGAGTCAAAGCTGACAGGGAACCAAGGTGGACTTCAGCATGGAAGAAAGCCATCTTGGATAAAAAGAGGCAGGTCATTAGCTGAGGCGAGGGGAAGTAAGAATGGACTTCCAAACAAGGGTCAGTTTGGAGATGAACAGCCAAGGCAGTTTTCTCTAGGAAGCAAGCCATGCACTCCTTAGGGGTGAGCCTCAGGCCAGCGCCCACTGGTGCCTCCTGCTGCACCTGGAGACCCTGTCCCTGCCTTTGCTGTTAGTGTCATCTGGTTTCAACTTTCAGGGGCATCACCTGCAAAATTGGCTATTGCTGGCTTCTGACTCCAGGCCTGAGCTGACTGTCCATCCTTCCTCCCAGCTCCTGGACACACTGAAGCTGGGCAGTCTTGGCCATTTCTCTGAAGGCCTGGAATGGAGTCAGACCTGGAGTTTCGCCAGCTGTTCAATTTAAATTTTAAGGAAAGGAGGGAAGGAGGGGAGAGGGCTAAGAGGAACATTGGAGGCAAGGTCTCAGTTTGAGCAGGATGGAGACGTAGATCTAGGAGCTTGACAAGAAACAGGTTTAATGGCCCTTTCAGAAACATCCACAGAAATTTCTAGGAGGACACTAGGCTTGGTGCTTACCGTCCCTGAACACACAGGAAAGGCATGCATTAAAATTCCCCTGTCATCTTTCTTTTTAGCTAAAACAGCTCCTCAGTCTGTCATCTCCGCACTGGATATGAACTTCCCATCGGGCAGAGGTTTTGTGTTGAGAATTTAAGATCCCTGACAGCCCAGAGTAGCTGAGCTGAGCAACCATAGCCAAGAGGATCAGAAAAGGCTACCACTGTAGTCCTCAGCTCAGTAACGGAAGCTCGTTGTAGGTCAGCTGCTTGCCTTTTGGTTCGGCATCCCCCACTGTCTTAGAAGCAACCCTGTTATGAGGAATCCAGTTATGCAGCATCTAAGAGTTAACACCAGTGCAGTCGCCCTGTACCTCTATGGGTCACTCTTTACAACCTCCAAAAAGTGACTCGGGGTGACTCTCAGGGTGACTTGATGATGGGCAGATGTGATGGGGACTCTGTTCAGAGAGCAATAAGAAGAAATCTTAACTTCCCTTTTTAGTACCACGGCCTCACCCTAGGAACCCATGCAGCCCCAGAGGAGGCAAGAATGTTAACTCTAGCTCTGCCTTCAGAATATATATATATATATATATATATATATATGTATATATATATGTATATATATATATGTAAGTAAGGACACTTGTTGTCAAGCCTTCCTGTGACTCCCAGAGTAATTTCCCCCCCATGTCATTGCAGAAACTATCCACATCTTGCTTTATATTTCTTGGTGGCTTCAAGGCTGCTTGCCTAGGAACTGTCTGGGTTACATGCAGTTGGGGCTTCAGCTGCTTTGTAGGCTAAACGTGACTGACTTGAGCCTCTTTTGACTTAGCTTCTGTTGCTTGACTTCAGTTCTTTTCTTTAGGCCTACCCTCTCTCTCTCTCTCTCTCTCTCTCTCTCTCTCTCTCTCTCTCTCTCTCTCTCTCTCTCTCTCTCTCTCTCCATCTCTCCATGACCCTTTCCTGAATTCCATCCTGCTCTAACTTTGTTTTGTTTATTGGGTGTTTGTTGTTTGTTTTATTTTATTTTTGAGACAGGGTCTCGAGGTGTAGCTTTGGCTGTCCAGGAATTCAATATCTAGACCAGGCTGATCTTGAACTCTCAGAGATCCACCTGTCTCTGCTTTCCAAGTGCTAGGATTAAAGGTATGAAACCCTGACCTGGCTCATTGTTGCAACACCTGTCTGCATGAACAGATGTCCCCTTCATTGTTTCTGTTCTGTCTGCCAATGACTTCTAAGTAGCCACTCCCACAGGGGTGTTCTCCACTGGGGTCTCAGGAGCCACAATTTTGGAAAGCATTCTTTTACGTAAGCCATGTTATAGGTCAGGGTTGCCCACAAGAGCCTATGTCTGAGAACTTGGGTCATAAGCACACTGTAGTGATATATTATTTATGGTTTATTGAAGCTTGACTGAGGATTCAGAAAAGCAAAATCAGCCACAAGCTATAGAGATCAGACAGTGGTGGCACACACCTTTAATCCCAGGACTCATGAGACAAGGCAGATCTCAGATCTCTCTGAGATCAAGGCCACACAAGATTGAATCAGTCTGAAAGAGAATTAGAGCTCATGCCTTTAATCCCAACATTAGGGAAGTATATAAGGCAGAAACAAGGTCTCAGAGAGGCATCTGTTCTCCCACCACACTGAGGAGAGGCAGTGGTTTGAGACTTGGTGAAGGGGTCATGAGTGGGATCAGCCCTTTCAGCCTGAGATAGAAGTGAGAGCTAGTGGCTGGCTGCTTCGCTTTTCTGATAGCTTGAAGTTGGAACCCCAATATCTGTCACTGGGTCATTTATTTTTAATGTTACAGCACACTACGTTGTTTTGAGAACAGTTTGGTACAGTTAGGTAAATTCCCTAGGTCCCCATGGCTCAATTACAAGTGGTTTCCCTAGAAGAAACGTCTGCTGGCTACATGAGGGAGCCCATGTGGTAGGGTTGACGGGGCTTGACTTGATTGAGAGACATTTCATTTACCATACTATCTGCACAGTGAACATTAGGAAGTATTCATTGAGTTGAGCAGCCTTTACTAATTAGAAGTTTTCATCAGGACAGTGAGGTCCTGTCTCCCTCACTAGCTTTTACGGCTCTTTTTTCTGTATGGGCCCATCGGGAATGTTTCACACAGATGCAGACATGTGATCTGATGCTTGCTTCTTTCATTTCTGATGATGTTTCAGGATTTTTTTTGTTCAATTGTGGCCTTGGCTCTTCATTCCTCATTTAGTCAAATGATATTTTCCTGTAGATCATGCACTATATTCAACGCACTCCATTCCCCCTTAGTCAGCTGATGTGCATCTGAATTTTTCCCATTGTATGGAAACTACAAACATTTTTTTTTTAATTTTGAGCATACATCTAGGAAGAAGATTGTGGAATCAAATGGTAATTCTATGCTTAAATATTATTGAACCTTCTCTCAGGTTTTTATTAGTTTGTATACCATCTTTGCAGAGATGTTAGTTTAACTGCCTTGCTCATTTTTATGTTTTAAATTTTAAATTGGGTTGTCTTTTTGTTGTGAGTGGTAAGAGTTCTTTATATATTCTTAAAACAAGTACACTATTATATATGTATGTGTGTGTGTGTATAAATTACTGTCTAAGGATTTCTATTGCTGTGATGAAACACTATGACCAAAAAGCAATTTGGGGAATGCAGTTGGAACTTTCTTTGGGCTACCAACCAGCTCCCAAATAAAGACACAGAGACTTATTAATTATGAATGCTTGGCCTTAGTTTAGACTTGTCCCACTGGCTCTTTTAACTTAATTTAATCTGTTTCTATTCATCCATGTTTTGCCTCAAAGCTTTTTACCTTTCTTTCATTCTGTATGTCCTACTTTCCTGCTTCTTCCATGTCTGTCTGTCTGGCCCCTGGCATCTCCCTGGCATCTCTTTATCTTTCTCTTTCTCCCTAGCCTAAATCCCTCCTCCTACTAACTCTCCCTGACTGGAAGTCCCGCCTATCCCTCCTCCCTTGCTATTGGTTATTCAGATTTTTATTAGAACAATCAGGTGCCTTAGGCAGGTAATATAAAACAGCAGCATATCTTTACATAATTAAACAAATGCAACATATCTTCACATAGTTAAACAAATACTCTATAACATGGGAGGAACAGGTGTTTTTGGCTTAAACTTCCATATCATTCATCATCAAAGGAAATCAGGACAGGAACTCAAACAGGTCAGGAACCTGGAGGCAGGAGCTGATAAAGGCCATGGAAGGATGCTGATTACAGGTTGTTCCCCATGGCTTGCTCAGCTTGCTTTCTTACAGCACCCAGGGCCTAGCCCAAGATGGTTCCACCCACAATGGGCTGGGCCCTTCCCCATTTGTTCACTCATTAAGAAAATGTTCTACATGTTTGCCTATAGCCTAATCTTTATTATTATTATTATTATTATTATTATTATTTTATTTTATTTTGCATCCCGACTGCAGTTTTCCCTCCCTCCTTTTTTCCCTTCTCTCCCCCACCTCCCCCTCTCCTTCCCTAATCCACTCCTCTGTTTCTACTCAGAAAGGGGCAGACCTCCCATGGGTATCAACAAAGCATGGCTGTACCAAGTTGGCTGTGGTAGGACTAAGCTCCTCCCCTTGTATTAAGGTTGGGCAGGGCAACCTAGTATGAGGAATAGGTTCCCAAAAGTCAGTCAAAGCATTAGGGACAGGACTGGTTCCCACTGCTAGGAATCCCACAAGTAGCCTAAGCTACACAACTGTCACGCAAATGTAGCATCACCACTTTGTGAACTACACAGTGAACTGTGGACAGAACTGAGGTATAAGTAAAGGAACGTGGTACCCTACTTCCTTTCTCATAGCGCTCTCTGTGTCCCTGAGAGCTGCGCTTGGATGTAAAGTAACTGCAGACATTGGCCAGCTCACAGGTGCAGAGTGGGGTGGAGAACTTGGTCATCCAATCTGAGTTATCCCTCAAACTGGCTCCAACAATCATCAGACAAGTGTCTTTCTGCTGGCTGAGCCATGTCATGTCAGCTGTCCACAGGGCGTACCCTTGCTCCTGTCTTACACACAGGGCATAGCTGACAAGGCCACCTTTCTGGAAGGAGTATATTGAATGACATAAAGGAAAGGACATGACTGCTTCCAGGTATGATGGATGGGGAGAGTCATAGTAGATAAAAGGGAAAGTATAGCAGAGACAAGGGCATCTAGGAAAGCCTGAGCTAGACCATGTGACAGGTTGGAGAGGGGGGAGAGGGACTGTTGGCCATGTGGAGCATGCTGGGCCAAGAGACTGGCACAGCCAAAATGGCGGCCTTATAGAGTCAGAGGAGCTTGGAGGAGGGCAGCCCAGCCTCTGGGATGGAAAAGTTCAGGGTAGAGGGCAGGGCATGACTTCCATACTCTGTAACAGCTGGGGACTGAGGGATGCAGGGAGGACCTGGCAGCCAGGTCAACTTTAAAATGTTAATGGACACATCAGTTAGCCATTTGTCCCAGGTTTGAGCCCTGACAAATGCAACATTGATCCAACAGTACCTGTAGGGATAATTGCAATTTTTCTGTGCTTCTAAAATATGCAACAGGCATCACTTGTAGTTGCAGAAAGTTTGGAACTTTGCGAGGACACAGGGAGAAGGTGCCACTGGGTAACTCTGTCCATTGCCCCTGGCTTTTGTCTGTCCGGGACTCTTGCTATGTCACTTCTTGTGCAGGACCCTGAAGTGCCACCTCTGAGGCAGACACAGTGCCAGTCTTGTATTTTTTTTCTTCGTTTGTTTCTGGTGTTTCCTTTGCTGCCATGGTAGGAAGTTGTAGGAAGTTGGGGGAGGGGTTAAGAACAGAGTTTTCACAGGGACACTGTGTGGACACCTAAACAACATCAATGTGTTCTGGTCCAGCAGCAGGGCTACTCATCGTTGTCATTAGAATTTCCGGAAGTCTTTCTTTTTATTGAAGATTAATTTCCAGTAACTGTTTACATGAAAATAGAATTTTTAACAACATCCCAGGAGGTATGGCATGGCTACTTGTTATTCTTGACTGTCTCATGGTTTGAGTGTGTTAGCCAATGATTTGACCTGTTTTATTTATTTATTTATTGGTTTTGTAATTTCTTTATTTAATATAGTTTTCTTATTTAACACAATGATCCCAGTTTCCTCTCCCTCCCATGCCCCCCCCACCAGATCCCTTTTTCCCATCCCCCATCCACTCCCCAGGGAGGATGAGCCCTTCCATGAGGGATCATCACAATCTGTCAAGTCATTTGGGATAGTGCCTAGGCCCTCCTCCATGTCTCTAGGCTAAGGGAGTATCCCTCCATGGGAAATGTGCTCCCAAAGTCAGTTTGTGCACCAGGGATACATTCTGGTCCCACTGCCAGAGACCCCATAGACTGTCTAGTCCTCCTAGCTGACACCCACATTCAGGGGGTCTGGGTCTGTCCTATGCTGATTTCAGTCTGGGGTCCATGAACTCCCTCTTATTCAGGTGATGACCTGTTTTAAACTCAAGACTTTAATATAAAAATAAAAATGCAGTGAATGGATAGAACCAGGGAACAGTAGAAAAGCAACCAAATCAACTAGATGCTAATCCATACAGTCTCAGCCTGCCTGTCTGTCTGTCTGTCTGTCTGTCTGTCTGTCTGTCTGTCTGTCTGTCTCCCTGTCTGTGTGTCTGTCTCCCTTCAAGGGGGAGGCACTAGATGGCTGAGCTTAGGGGAAAAGCAGTTCCCCAATAGTTTGACTTTTGTACTGTGACCTCTCATGAGGACACTTAACAAGAGGGCCCAGTACCAAAATGACTTCTTCAGCAGCCAAAGGCAGCTTTGAAATGTCTGAAAGCAAACAAGGAGGATCTAGTTATTCCCTTCCTCTCCTCTACCCTACCTTCTCTCTCCTTCCCTTCTTCTCCCCTACCCTCCCTCTTCTTCTCCCCCTCCTCTCTCCCACTTTCCCACTTTTTCTTTCCTTCCTCTCTCCCCTCCTTCTCTTCCTCCATCCCAGATTGTTAATTATACCATTCAATTCTGGAGCCTACTGGTAAACAATAGCTGTTCTCGCTCCTTCTATTGAAAGAGCATGACTGTTCTTTTGCCTTCTGAAACTGAAAATGTGGGTAAAATATGAAATGCTTGCTGTAAACTTGTAGGAAAGATTCCCAGAATAGGTTATGAACAGGCAAGCCATTTACTCCTTGGTTATATTTCTGAAACTGACAATCTTGCTTTTGGATAACAGTGGAGGTCAAAACATCATTAAACAAAGGGTCCAGTAGGAAGAGGAAGGGGGAAGGGAACACCAGAGTGAGTGTCTTTTGTTCTGGGAGGAAGGAACTAGAACCTGGAGAAATTGGACTTTGCAAGGATTAATTCACAAACTTGTTGGATGGGGGTGGCGGAGAAATTAAAAATAACTATAAAAATTTGCAGTTAGTGCTAATACTTGGAAAAATGATAGGCAGAACTCTGTGAATTTGAGGCCAGCCTGGTCTACATAATGAGTTACAGGCCACAGTAACTGGGGCTATACAGTGAGACCTTGTTTAAAAACAAAATCCACACAAAAAGTAAGAGAGGGAGAGAGAGAACTGGATAAAGAATTGGATAAAAAGAACGACGCAATGTGAGTAAACAAAAGTGGGAGGGCTGCACTGAAAATCAAGAGCCCTGTGATAAGAATTCCCCAGTCAAAGTCATGTCTAGGGAACCTAGCATTTGAGTTTCTGGCACTTCGGTGGCCTCTCACACAGCTGTCAGAGGCTTTTAGACTGCGTGGTAGCTCAGCTACTGCAGAGTCTGTAACTTTCCCCCCTTCCTCTCCCTGCTGGCCTCTGTTTCCAAATTGTTTGACTTTTGTGCAAGTGAGTCTGTATAGATACATAACATCTAGACTTTACACATTGAGAGAGCGCATGCAATGTCTGTCCCTCATCCTCTTGTGTTCCTCCTCCCATTTCATCTTTCTCCCTCCACAGAATCCCATCTAATTTCGTATCGCATATTTACAACTTTACAGTTCAGATTCCATGTGTGAGAACAAACTGTAATATTTGTCTTTCTGGGTCTAGCTGATTTCACTTAACGCAAATCTCCAGTTTTGTGCATTTTCCTGCAAATGACATGATTTGCCTCATCCACGTAGTCCCCCTCATCCTCCCCGTCATTTTTTTGAAACAGGGTCTTGCTCTTAAGTGTTGAAATTGCAGGTATAATCCAATAAGCTTGGGCTTCAGAGAAATGAAATCAAAACTACGCTGTAATTCCATTCACTCCACCCAGAATGAACAGTATCTAGAAAACAAATGCTACAGAGGATTTGGACAACAGAGAAACCCTGCTACAAATGAACCCACTCTCTTGTTCTTTTTCTATGCTTAACTTTT
Organism: Cricetiscus sungorus; assembly: GCA_030556225.1. NCBI lineage: Eukaryota > Metazoa > Chordata > Mammalia > Rodentia > Cricetidae > Cricetiscus > Cricetiscus sungorus. Next base: position 1,353,364 of record JANBXA010000366.1, read on the forward strand.
GGTTTCTTTATAGATTCTAGACATTAAGCTTTTGTTGGATGATGAAGCACAATGTTTAAGTATAGTTTTGTGAAAGACTCATTTACTACTAATAAGAGGGAGACAGTAATTGACCAGAATGTCTCATTTTTTCCAAAAGTAAAAGAAACAACACATGGAAGCCAGCCTGGCTTGGTTTCTAAGAATTGGTGCCTGATCTCATTGACAGGTCGATGGTGTATATTATATATTATATAATATGGCATTCATTATAAGAATAAAATAGTATACTCCAAATGTAGTTGAGACATGGCACTGCTTAGGAATTCTTCAGTGTTGTCTCCCCATTTTTTTCTTTCTTTTGTTTTTGATAGACAAAGAAAAGAATTCTTACGGTGGCCCAAGCATACTTGATGGGGCTGAGGTTCGCTCCTTTCGCTGCGGCTTTCCTCTCCCTCAGTTCTGTGTGTTCCCCCCTGCCTCAGCCTCACCTGTGCTGTTGGATAGTTTTGGCACTGTTAACACATTCCATCCTTAGAACTCAATTTCTCCCAACAGCTTCCTCTCTGCTTTCCCCAGATGCAATTGCCTATTTCAGCAGCTGGTTATTTCCTTTCTTTTCTTCCATGTGCTTCATAAGAGCATTCTCTGTCTCTTGCTAATCCTTTGTAGCACCTGCTAATCCACCTGACACAGAAGGTGTTTAATAAATATTGGTAGAATGTAACTACATGTGACAACAGATGTCAAAGGATTTGTGTATCTTAAATATCTGACATGCAGCACGTAATAGAAAGAGCTCTATAACCGTGCATTTTCTTCACTCCCTCTGGTGCTTTGTCTGTTTATCTTATCAAATGTCTATCCTGCATTGGGTATGAAATATAGAGCATGGGGGGAGCAGCCAGCAGTGAACCCTTCATTCAGTAGAGCTGTGTATCCATTAATGAGCTTAAACATTATCTGTGTGTTATTTAAAAATTCCTAAAAGTTCTCTATTTAACCTAAATGCTTATTATAAAGGCAGATAAATCTGATGCAGCCCTTTAGGAGACCTGAAAATAATTTAACTCTTCACTCTATTAGAAGCAACTGAAGGATGTTAGAGTGATTTTAATGTTTGATTGCTTTTATTACTAGCAAATATTGATGTTCACTGTCCTGTATAGTTCTTCTTAAGGTGGTCTCTAATGCCTCTTTGTATAGTTTGTGGGGAAAATGAAAGGGAGATTAAGAAGAGACACATCTGCTGGAATTGCAGGTCTACTGCTCACCTTGCTGGAACATTGGGCAGGTCAACCTTCCAGACTCATCTGTAAAGTACTTTATAACAATGACAAGGCATTCACCAAATCCTGTACAGTGTTGATAATGACAGGCACTCTTTCTGCTGATGGGGAGAAAAGGCATTTTGTTTTTTTTAAGGGACAGCATGTCTGAAGACACTGTTTGCACAGTGAGGTTAATGCTGATGGTAGCCGTTGCTATGATACTGACTTCTGGCAGTTAGGAGAGGGAGAGGGAGAATGCCAATAGCATCTTGAAATGCACACACGGTGTGTAATGGAGCATTCATCTGCAAGCCTACCAGTCCTCTTGCTGAGAGTCTACTCCTGGGCTGAGAAGCTGGCTCAGAGCCAAGTGGTTATTTAGTCCCACAGTCACTGCTGATAAGCCAAGTGTAGTTGTGTTGGCAGGGTGAGACTTTCAGAAGTTGGGGTTAGAACAAGTAAAGGAGCGTTCTGAGCAGAACTTAAGATTCCATTGATGACTGGCTCCTGCTGTGTGTGTATGTGGCATGTGTGTGTGGGGTGGCGGTGTGTGTGGTATGTGTGTGTGTGTGTGTGTGTGTGTGTGTGTGTGTGTGTGTGTGTGTGTGTGTGTGCGCTTCCACACATGTAATGCTCTGGAAAGACATAAGCTGTGTGGCAGGAAAGTAGTGGGGAGAGGCATGCAAAAGGACTATTTGTGGGTCTTACCTGACACAATCCTCTTTTGTAGGTTTTTATAACCAGAAGGCATGATGTAACTTTGAGAAACAAATTCCTAATCCAAGCTGGCCTTAGTGGCACATGCTTGAGATGCCGAGACAGGGCAAGCACTGTGAGTTCCACGTCAGCCTGTGCTATATAATGAGACCCGGATCAGCCTGGACCCCAGAGTGAGATGCTGTCACAGTAACTACAACCACCACTGATGAGCCCTTGAACCCAAACAAAACCCAATGAATCACTAAAACCCGGGTCCTACTCAAATCCTTCTCTGCAGGGATTAAGGCTAATAAGCAGGAGGGGGTGCCAGCACCCTGCCAATAAATAATAGTTGTTTTGATTATGAAAAGTCCATATATTTCCATATTTTTCCTCTTGAAATTTAGGAAGTACAGGCATGCTACTAAGGTAGCTAAACAATTTTATTGTGGTCCTCCAGTGCTTATGTGGGAACTTTTATGTCCCCATCACACCAGTTGTAGGTTGTCTGCATCATAAAGAAAACATGTGGGTGAGAGATCTCTGCCACTTCAGATTCTGATTGAATCTTTGGATTTGAGCTGGGGAAGCTCGATTTTCTACACTCTCTTGTCTAGTATTTTGTGAACCAGTGATTTTTGTTTGTTTTGCTGTTTCTTTTGAGATAGGGTCTCATGATACACCTAAACTTAAACTTTCTGTGCAGCCACCAAGGATACCCTTGAAGTTCTGATCCTTCTGCCTCTACCTCCGGAGTGCTGGGATTTGTAGGCATGCATGATTTCTGAGGCAATGTTTCTAAAGTAAACATTTTTTTCTTTTCTTTTTAAAGAATATTATTTTATTATTTTATGTGAATGAATGCTTTGTCTGCATGGATGTCTGTGCACTTCATGCCTCCCTGGTGCCAGAAGAAGGCATTGGATCCCCTAAAACTAGAGTTACAGTTGAAAACTGCCATGCAGGTATTGGGAATCAAACCCAAGTCCTCTGGAGAAACAGCCAAGCCATTTTTATTTATCCAACCCCTAAAACATCTTTTCTTAAAAATGTAGCAATTACACAAAGAAGTAGAGAATGCAGAAGTGTGCATCTGAGTGTTTTAGGATATGCACACTCATGTCATCAACTAGTCTGGTAAATAGAAATGACCACATTCAAGCTTACATCCATGGCTGCCCATATCTGACTTCTATTGGTGCAGATTAATTTTACATGCTTTACAAGTTTGTGTAAGTGGCATCTTACAGTGTGTTCCTTTCCCTGTCTTCCTTAGTGTACTGTTTGAGATTCACAGTGTGTTTGGCCATCAGTCATCACTAGTACTGCATGCATAGACAATGAGTCTATTCTGTTAGCAATGGCCACTGGGGTTGTTTCTAGATTGCGGCCCCTGTGAATTGTGTAGCTTGTGCAATCCACGGTGTCTTCTGGTACATGTCAGGAGGTACTTTTATTTTCAAATACATAAGAGTGGAGCTTCTGGTCTATACGATGTGTGAATGGTCTACACTTATAAATTAAGCATGTTCAGAGAACCGATAACATACATAGTGGCACTGGTTATACACGTTGTTTCTCTAAGACATATTCTCAGGATGTCAATAACTACTTCTGGAAAGAGCTTCACTGTGAAATTCTGCAGCTACTTACTGAACACTGAGAACTTGTTCCCTGCAGAATTCCTAAGAAACTTAAAACACAACCAGGTTTTATGGATCCTTAAACATGAGAACTACTCAACTGTGTGCATATTTCTGCAACAAAATGTAAAACATATATATATGTGTGTGTGTGTGTGTGTGTGTGTGTGTGTGTGTGTGTGTGTGTGTGTTCTAGTGAACTGAAACATCATTTGCAAAATGCTGGAAAGGAAGAAGAAGAAGAAAAAAGTAAGGTATAAAGTAGATTATAAGCCAGACGTCTCTGTGAGACTAAAACCTTGAAACTATTCTATGCTTCCTTAAACTGCTTTTGTACCTTGGAATCTATCTGAAATGTGCACATAAACACTGTCCCACCATTGGTCTGTCTTCACTCCAGCATCTGAATGTAACTGCTGAACTAACAGAGCTGTATCTTTAGAGTAAGGCATAGGGTTTGCTTGATAAAGTTTAAATTGCACAGATGGTCACCTGCTATCAGAACATGGGACCATGATCCTTAGGTTCTCTCCCATATTTTAGACTTCAGAAAGCAATTATTATATTATATATTATTATAAGGCAAAACAAAGCAGATACAGTTTGGTTTTGAAGATGATCAGTCAGTAATACAAACTGTAGTTACTTGTCACCAAAGCTCACCAATAAACAGCAGGGCTTTGCTGAGGGCCAATGATGAAGATCATTTCTGGGGTTTTGAGTTCTCAGCATGCTGCTAAATTTTCTCTATTACTAAGTATGCTGGCCAATAGGCTTTGTGGCAGAAGGTATAACTTGGAGAGGGAGAGACTTGGTTTTGAATTTTTATTTCCCAGTTCTGTGACCTCTCATTTCTTGACTACAGTAAGAATGACTATACCATCTGTATCTTAGGCTGATATGTTTGAACCTGCCATTACTGCACCAACTAGGGGGATGAGGCTCTCCTTACAAAGTAAAGGATGAGCAGTATGAGGCTACCATTGATTGTCATGCCAGTGTGTCCCCCTTTCTCCCCTTCAACCTTTCTCCTGGTACCATGATCTATCTTTGTCTTTCATTGCTCATACAGTCCTGTTTCTTATCCCTAAAGAGAAACCAATGCTACCCCCAACCCCAACATAGCCGGCCTGTCTAGAATCTGCTACATTGATGAGGCTGGCCTCAAGTTTGTAATTATTTTCTTCTCTGCCTATTGAGTACTGGGATTTTAGGCATGCCCCATCATGTCTCGCCCAATTAATCAACTCTTGGTGAAGTGTTAAATCAAACAGTTTAAGGTATTGTTACTCTTTTTAGTATACAATAGAGAACATCTCCAAAATACTAAAGATTTAAGATGCTGAAGAGTAAATGTCAAACAGCTGAGTCTGAGCACAGGGATATGAATGAAGGATACAAATACTTCATTACATGGTTTGATCAGATACTTGCTGAACATTAATGTGTGTCAGACACTTAATTTGGTTACACAGCACTATAGAGTGTGGGATTTATTAAGCAGGTTGCCTTTGCTTTTCTGTTTTCCCCAAATACTTAAAACACGAATGTGTTCCTTAGAGAATCACCCTTCTTTAGACTTCTGTATTTTCTCGCTCTATGACAATCTTCTCAAAGAAAAGAGGAAAGCTGCTAGACAAGATTATAGTTCTGTAAAATACTGCGACTAATCTAACAGTTTTGAAAAGAAGAAATAACTTGGTTTTGTTGTTGTTAATTGGTGCACTAAAAGATGATGTGGTTCAGTGCTTTGATACTCAATTAACACCTTCAATGACTTTCAAGTTCTCTTCCCTGTTTATTTACAAAGTCCTCTTGGAGGCTTTCCACCTGAGATTCTTCTAGTATAGATGCTTCTAACCTATCTTGGGTTTCACTTCTCGACAAAATATCCCAGCAGATTACAGAACAAAAGCAATATGGCACCTCCGGCTATTGTGTTTCTTACTCCAGAAATAAGACCAGACAAGCAGGAAGGTCACAATTACTTTGTTTCTTCGGGTCTGACTCTTAGAGAACCTTGGAGGGGATTGTAAACAGGACTTCAAATGCAGCCTAGCAGCAGGCATGCCTGTGTTGTCAGTCTGTGAAGGGTGGGCAGGTGACAGTACCTCAGTGTTCTTCTCAACAGGCTTTTCAGAACAAGGCAGTTGTTCTGAGAAAGTTCAGTCTATTAGACTCCATTGCAAAGGCCAAGAACACCTTCAAATCAGGCATGCGGTAATTGCATTTTCTACATTATTTAATTCAGAAGAGCAGTTAAGAGCCCTTAATCATTATTGACTTATATCACGGAAAATTAAATGAAGATGTTCCTTCTGTCTATACAAGTAATTAGAACCTTACCCAGGGATCAGAACACTTTACTGGACTCAAACCAATAAAACTAAATTCCTTCAAAACAAAAATAAACCTCCTTATTCATTATAGGTAGGAACTAAAGACATTTAGATTTTTTTCCCTTGTTTTACTTTCTAGTGATGATACTCAAGAATATGGTCATCCCTGATGTCTTCAATTGTCCACAATACTTGTGTACAAACAAACACACACACACACACACACACACACACACACAGAGAGAGAGAGAGAGAGAGAGAGAGAGAGAGAGAGAGAGAGAGAGAGAGAGAGAGAGAGAGAGCGAGAGGGAGGAAGAAAGAGAGGGAGGAAGAGAAGGAGGGAGGGAGAAAATAATCTGAAAAATCAGAGTTAATTTACATTAGTTACTTATGGGCATACTACAAAACTAAAGTGTTACATTTAAAGAAACTTTCTTCTTTCCCTTGATCCCACTTCTGGAGGAAACTGAAGTAGAACAAACTAACATTTACAGGTAACATTGTAATCCAGATAGCTATGTGCTAAGCACACTGCATGCCAGACATTGTAACTTTTCCTTGCTTTAACTCCAGCAATTTTGGGCATACTCTGTATCCAAGCATCAAGTTTGGAGTAGCGGTGGCAGCTCGGAAAGCTTGCTGACTCAAACATTAGGCATTGCATTGGCTCTCAAGGCTGGGGGGATGCATGGTTTCAGTAGAGCTCTGCCCTATAGGGCCCTATGTTTTTCAAAAGCCATTTTCTATATCTATTTTATTCATCGATTAAACTAACTACTGTGTATAAAGTTTAGTGGTATTACTTTATGGAGTAGACCAGCTATTGAGTAGCAAATAAGCAAGTACAAAATTGACTTTGGACCTAAAAACACTGCATCAAAAATTATACAACAGTCAAAAGTGTATATAATAAAATTATATTAACTCAATGTGGGAACCATTTTCATTGCTTAACTCTCCATGTCCTGAATTCTTAACACAGCAGACACTTAATAGGCTGGGCATAGCAGAGCATGCTTGTAAGTCCAGCACTCTGGAGGCTGAGGCAGGAGGATCCTAAGTGTAAGGCCAACTTACACAGTGAGACACTGACTCAAAACAAAAGCCACATAAACCCCCAGAGACACCTGAAGTGGAGCTTCTATGGTTGCTACTGAGATTGGTCATTAAATAAAGGTCTTTATTTGTACACTTGTTGACATGACTTTTGATTTCTAAAGTTTTTCATTATGACACATGGGTTCTACTGAATTTAAGTTGTCCTTAAATGTGGTGTGTATATACATGAAAGGATTACATAGGTAAAAAACAAAAGGACAAATCTAGCCAAGCTTGGTAGCACAGGACTGTAACCCCACTTACTGTGGGATTTGGAGGTAGAAGGATGGAAAGCTCAAGATCAGCTTGGGCAACTTAAAAAGTAAAACAATGAAATAAACAACAACAACAACAACAACAACAACAACAAAGACTAGGACTACAGATCAGGGATAGGCATGCAGTTAACTTAGCATGTGCAGAGCACCACCATCATCTTTGTCATCATCATCATTAAACATCATCATCATCTACTGGCTTGGAACCCTCCATACTCCTATCCATACATTACTTGACATTATTCTTCAAGGGGATTCTGTGGTCAAGTTGGAAGCAGCCAGTTTTATTATGAAAACACATCCATTAAACACAAATAGTCTTTTAGCTGTTGGGTGTAACCATTTGCCACAAATCTCTGCTTTAAAATGTCCATTTACTCATTTAATAGTGTATTAAATAACATAATTATCTTGGGTCAGTGTTTTATGTATATAACTGTTTTACCTACATGTATGACTGTTCATCCCTTGCGTGCTTGGTGTCCCTTACACTGGCGTTGCAGATTGCCTTGAGCTATCATGTGGCCACTGGGAACTGATTCAGGGTCTTGGGAGGAGGAACAAATGTTCTTAACCTCTGAGGCACCACCTCTCCAGCCTCTAGGTTAGTGTTTTTAAAGAATAAACTAACACTAGAGAAGTTTGTTTGTACTTAGGAAGCTAATGGGTTTAATACTGCCTCAGCTTAGGGAGAATGGAAGGTGGACATGAATTTTACTAATTAACTATTTGGATTTTGAGTTCAAAATCCGATGCTTAAGAGTTTTGAAAGTGATGTTAAAAAAAATCAGTTGGATATGGTGGTGAAATATGTAATCCCAGCATTTGAGAATCTGGGACCAAAGGATCAAGGGTTTAAGGTCAGCCTAAGCTACACAGCGACTTGGTCTCAAAATCAGACAGACTACATATAGCTTGGCTTCTGTGTAGAGCATACATAAATTTATCTTTTAACTACTCAACCTCTAAAATCAACTGTTTCAAATCAACTATTTGGGTACTTAGGGATGTAAACTCACATTACATGCAAATAAAAATTCACGGTTAAGAAGGCCAAAAACTGGACTTGGGAAAGTTCATTAACACAGCCATGGTGCTAAATTGTCTGGTTCATAGTCCAGCTTAGACCCTGGCCGGCCACTTATAAGCTACACCACCAAATTCAAGGTAAAGAAAGGCGTTAGTGTTCTGACCCACAGTCCCCAAATAAGCTCAAATTCCAGTCTCCAGAGAGCTAATTAAGGACTACATTTAAATTATTCCCATGTTTCAGAGGTCCTCCCTCCACACACAATTTGAATTCAGACTGTGGTTGAAGAGGCGTGACCCCAGACATTTTTGTTTTCCCTCAAGGGAAATACTCAGCTTCGGGAAAGACTCCCGGAAACACGGAAACACTGCCACACAAAGTTGTAAGCTCCATCTGGATAAAGTTCTTTGGTGTCCTCCTGTTAGTCACTCTTGGAGGACTGACATCTGAGACTGTTGTCACTTTAAATCCATTGCCACGCCTGGCACAGCATGGGAAGGACTATGCTCAAGGAGAACTTGTTGAACGCAATTTCATCTACAGGCTAGGTGAAGTCAAGCGCTCTTCCATCCGCCAAAGGCTTTGGTGCTGCTAATTTTGTTCTTAGAAAACTTTCACACCAATAAATCTATTCCCTGGGGTGTATCTCAAAATGCCTCTGGAAGTTCAAAAAGATATGCGTGCCCCCTTAGGGGTGGTGGCAGCGCAGTTCTTGACAGATGAAAGGTGACAGGGACCTCTCTGCATTGTTCAGAGGAAAGGTCAGTAGCCCGGAAAGGGAACCCGGACCTGCTCGCCGCGTTCCTTTCCTGGATCGTTCTCTGGGCACCCTTATCTCTCAAGTTCTCCAAGTGTTGGCACTGAAGGCTGACTGCTGTGTTTGGGGACGGGCAGATGAAGGACGGGGAGACTGCCTACTGGGTGATGCTCTGCACCACAGCGACTTGGGGCCCGGGAGCCAGGCGCGGCCGCTAGCCGCGGTGCACGGTCCCATCTGCAGCTTGCTAGCGTACCCCAGGGGCCCAGTCCCAGGGGACGCCTAAGGCTTCCTGCCTCCCTGCCCCCACCCTGCGCGGCTTCCCGGCAGGTCTGCAGGACACAGCCCGGAGGATCCCTCCAGCCCTCGGCCCAGGACTCCGGGCTCCTTAGCCGGCCCGGAGTGACCCTTGACAGCCGCCCGCTCTCCCTCCTGATGGAAACCCCATTCGCTCTTTCTCTTTCACACACACACACACTGTCTCGCACACAAACAAAAAACCCAAGTCTGCCTCTCAGTTGCTACCCGCAATGACGTTTTCCCCTCGGGTCCCGCCCCTCTAGGGGCCCAGAATTTTTGGATTGGCTAACGGGCTGTGGCGACAAGGCCATGATTGGACGATCCGCGGCTGACTGACAGCCGGGTGGCCGCCGCGCCTTCCCCCTCCCGGAGTGCGCCTGTGTGTGCGGTGTTATGCCGGACTAGAGGGAGGCGACTACGGCGGCCGTGTTTATTGTCCCTCTCGGCCTGTGCTTCCGAGGGCCGGCACAGGCGCCACTCGGACGGCCTCTGAGGCAGTGGCGGCCTGCAAGGCGGCGGCGATCGCAGCGAGTCCTCGGCGGCGTGTGGAGAAGCGGCGCCTCAGTCGGTCGCGTCGGGGCTCCGGCTCGCGCCTCCCCGGCGGCCCGCGCCGGCCCCTGCAGAGCCTCGCCGCCTCACCCTCATCCCCATCGCCCGCGCGGGCCTCGGGGGGCCGCGCCGCACCGCCAGCCCATCCTCACCCTCGGCCGCGCGCTAGGCCCGGGCGCCGCGCTCGAGTTTGAGGGCGGCGGACGGCGCGGCCTCCTCAGCGGCTCGGGCCCGCGATGGGGCGCGGCTAGGAGCGCGGCGCGCAGCGGTCAGTGCGAGCGGCGGGCCCGGCGGGCCCGGAGCGCGAGCAGCCTCTGACCTGCGCGGGAGGCGCTGCCATGGCCAAGTCCAGCCTCGCGGGTGCTGATGGGGCGCTGACCTGGGTGGTGAGTGCGGCGCGGGCGCGCGGGCGGGCGGGCGCATTGTTCGTGGGCCGCGGGAGGTGCGGGCGGGGGCTCAGAGCGCGGCGGGCGCCCTGTCGGGCCTAACCCTGCCTGCCAGTCTATTCTCTCTGCTCCTCGCCTCCCCCGAGGCTCAGGCTGCTGGAGCAGGCTCGCCTGAAACTTCGGGGTGCACACCGAGACGTGGGGGCCCCGCGGTAACGCGTGCCGCCGGGCCAAGCGTCCATAAGCACAGCGCCGGGAAATAGTGCAGAACCTGGGTCCCGCGCGTGTGCCTAACGCTGCCGCTTCCGGCGGCCTGACCCGAAGGAACGCGGACTTGAATGGCCGCTGCGGTTTGCACCTCCCCGGGGAAAAGCTCCTTCCGCAGACAGGGGATTTGGGATGACTTTGACAGCAGGTTAGAGACCGCAGCTGGTCCATCTGCCGGCGGGATTATTGAAAGAAGATCTTACTTACGTCAGCTTCTCGAGTACAACGTGTGGGGGCCGAGGGCTGTCCCCAGGTGGCGAGGGGGCGCTTAAGCCTGAACTTGGGGGGATTGCGGAGCTCAGTCCCCGGTGGGAGCCAGTGCAAAGCGAGCAGTTGGAGCGGGGTTCCCACGACAGATCGATAACTCCAGCGTTTCACTTACTCAGCACCGAGTTCAGACCCGGGTCGTTTCCTAAACCAAATGAGATGGGTAGCCGGGACAGAAGAAGATTGACAGATTTTTAGGGACTTTAACACAGCCCTTGCCGATTGCCCGCCTTTTGAATACATCAAGGAATTTCGTGTTGGTTGACATTTTTGTTTCTTGTTTTCTTTGTTTGGTTCGGCTTGATGAGGCTTGAGTAGCAGTCTTGCCTGTCGATGAGAGTAGCTTGTAAAAAGGGCGTTCTTAGGGACAGCAGGAAAACAATTTAACAATTTGCATTACTGTACCGGGGTACTTTGCAAAGTAACTTGCCGAGCTCTTCAAATCTCCAGAAATATGTGCATTGCTGGACAGTGTAGTATGAGAATATGAATGGTGAAGAAAAGTTGGAAAGTAAGTTAGTGGATATGTGTCCCTGGGAAGAATGGTTGAAATTGCTGCCCCCAACCCTGTGACTAAAACCGAACTCCTGAAGATGGAATGTGATCACGTGCTAGTGTCACTTGTAATTGTGGAAGCACTGAGGTTTGAGTGGGATTGTCTGTGACTTGGTACCACAATGGTAAATATTTTTATTTTATTATGTGTATGGATGTTTTGTCTGCTTGTATGTCTGTGCACCACTTGCGTTCCTGGTACCTAGGGAGGCCAGAAGAGGGCATCAGTATCCTGGGACTGCAGCTACAGATGGTTGTAAGCCACCCAGTACCTGTGGAACCCAGGTCCTATGGAAGAAAAGCCAGCTGTCATAACTGCTGAGCCATTTCTCAAATTCTGTCACCATAGAAAATATTTTGTGCCACAGTTGGATTTTTTGTTTTTATCGCTTATGGTAGCAATATTTTAATTTGCTCTTATTAATTTTATACAAAACTTAATAGAACACTTTTCCTTTTATGATCAATGGAAAACTTTAATTTTCATGAGAAATAGAGCAATCCTTGTATAGTTTCATTCAAAATTAGAAAGATCTATTTGAAGTTAAAATAGACACTGATTAAATTTACTGTAAAATAGATTATGGGAGCTGCAGTAAAATGAAAATTTGATCTTACAAAGTATACCTTGTTTCATTGATTTACTAAAAAGACAATCACGTTAGAAGTCCTCTTTCAGGTTTGGTGCTTACTTTATGGTAGTAGTGTCTGTAATAAGCCTTATAGGCTGCTTTAATGTCTGTGTGTGTATATGTAAGAGAAGGAGAGAGGAGAGTATAAGCCCACCTACCTAGCTAGTGGGCTTTGCACTTGTGGTCCTTTCTGTGTTCCACCCCTGTGACATCACACACTGAGTAGTTTTCTTCCCTGGGGGAGGATACATTAAGTTGGTATGGGCTTTGATACAGGTTTGGATCCTGTCTGCAATATGTATTGTAGATGAGACTCTTTCAGGGAACTTAATCTTTCTGTCCCTATTTCCTTAAGCAGTGCGTTGAGAATTCAGAGTGTGAATACAGCACAGTGCTGAATTAATGTTTGTTACTGGCAAAGTTTAAGAAAGTCATACTCTGGAATAGTAGTTTACTGTTGATTTTACATGAAAAGTTTTAGCTAGGTGAAAAATGGAGTTTTCTTTGTGAAGCTGATCTTATGTGGGTATCTGTGAATAACACAGGGATGGAGTAAATCCAGCTATATTATGCTGGCCAAGGGGTTGCTGTACTGCGTTAGGTCATTGTGTGTTGTTATTAACTGTCTTGTGATGAAAGATTACCTTTTGGGGTCAGAAACAAGACAGCAGAGTGGTTCTTTAAACACTTATTAATTTCTACTTATAATAATTCACTTGATTTGATTTTGGTTTACAGTTAGTTGGAAATTTCAGTAACTTAAAAGAAAAATGTTATAACTGTTTAATGTTAAAATTGACACAGACCATGAAGGTTTTGTTTAAATTATCTTTTAATTTAAAGCTATCAGTCAAGTATTTTGAATTTTTACCTTGTAAAACTTGATTAGTAGAGTATAATAGTCTTTTGTCCTACTAATCTTTTTTTATCAGGTTGTAACATATGCTTGTGAAAATACTAGAATATAAACTTATGACTTATATTTTTTCAATGAATGTTCTAGCTTGGTAGATTAAAATATAAAGGAGGAACATGGAGGGGTTGGAGATGGAAAAGAAAGGGAGGAGGGAACAATTAATTTATTTAATTAAAAATGAAATAAAAATGTTATAATAGGCAAAGTAACAAAGTATCTAAAAATGTGGTATCCAGAATAGTATAGTACACATCTGTCATCATGCTTTAGTAAAAGTCAACCTTTTTCCTCATTACTTTGAAATAATAAATCCTAGAGTTATAATTATTTATATGTAAATGTTGTTTATCTGTGAAAGTTGTTTGTTTTTTTAAAGTATAACCACAGCATTACAGTTTCTTTATAAATACATAAATAAATAAAATATGTCTGTTCAGTTGGAACCTCCAGCTTGCTCCTGCATGATCTAGAAAGCCCCGGTCTTATAAGACATTTTATTATAATGCCTTTGTTGATATATGATCTTGATAAATAGGGAAATAAAAAGCTAAAACTTGGGACCACAGCTAAACACCAGAGACTGAGTGAGGTATTCTTTTTTATGATGCAATTAGATGATGACCTAAGCAGTCTAACAATATCACATACATTTTTTTACTGTGGAATTTTTTTTAAATACACTTTTTTTTGAGATTAAAATATCATTTCTCTTTTCCCTTTCTTCCTGCCAAACTTTCTCATGTACCATCCCTTGTTCTATTTCAAATTCATAGCCTTTTTTCTTTAATTGTTACACATATATGTCTGTGTGTATTCCTAAATATGTAAGTACAACCTGTTCAATCCATATAATGTTACTTGTATAGATATGTTTGCAGGGCTGTTTGGTATTGGATAACCAGCTAACTGATAATCTTCCCTTGGGAAGATTATTTCTAGCATCTCAGCATTCTTAAGTTGTCTGTAGCTTTTTGTCTGGGGTTGAATCCTTCAGAGTTTGTCCTCTTCCATGTTAGTTATCATGTCTATACATTTCAGTCTTGTTCTGGTCGTGGTTAGGCAGTCTTGTTGGTGAGACTTCATGGAGATAGCTTCTAAGAGTCCTAGGAGACACAATATCACAGCAAGCCTCTTGTTACCCTGGCTCTTAACATTCTTTCTGCCTTCTCTCCTTCAGTGGCCCCAGATCCTTAGGTTCAGGAGGTGTGTTGTAGATGAATCAGTTGGGATTGAGTTCCACAACTCTGCATTTTGATCAGTTGTGGTTTTCTGTCTGTGGCTATTTCTTTTAAGAAATTACTACATTTATTGATTGATTGTGTATGTAAGGGCATGTGTATGGGTGCACATGCCACAGTGCATATGTGGAAGTCATAGGACAGTCTTTGGGAGTTGGTTCTTTCCTTCTACCATGTGGGTCCTGGGATCAAACTTTTAACCACTGGGCCATCTTGCTGGCCCATATTATGGATATTTCTAGTTAAAGAAACACCATTATATTTAAACAGGTTAAAATTTTGTTTTAAGAACTTTAGTGGGTTATTAATGCAAGTCTATGTTAATAATCTGTGTTGTCTTTTCCATTGAAGTTAGTTTCCAATAGTTCCCATATTTAGATGAACCTTACTATTTCCTTTATATATTTGTATTCATCAGGAATGCCTGTTTTTCTTCTCACTAGTGATCTCATTTTTTTTTTTTTTTTTTTTTTTTTAATGGCTGAGTATTTTTGGCAGCCTTGGCTGTCTTAGGCTAGTTTAGAGTCTCACCAAACTTATTATTTTTTTTTAGTTTATGTTTTTTATTTTTAGTTTATGCTTTAAAAAAAATTGACCTTTCATTACTTTGTCATAAAGCATAAGTGTTTTTAGGGGATGTTCACATATGATAATGCAGAGACCATGTGTTTTCCTTGTTTATACCCATTGCAGTGTTTAGCAAAGGTTCTGGATACATAATCCACCCTCAGTTATTGTTGATGTAATGGGTATTCATATACTACCTTCCTGAGTCTATCATTAGTGCAATACTTGTAGATAGCAATGCTCCTCATTCAATTAATTCTCTAGTAGAGATAACATCACAGTATTTAGATTACTTTTTGTAATCTGAGTAGAAGTAGGACCAGTCACCTGTAGTTTCAGGTCTGTTAAATACTTAGATATTGAGAGTTGTTATTTTTACTAAGTACCTTTAAAAGCAAACCTCTTGTGTATCTTTTTAAAACCCTACTACAAATTGGACCCCCATTTTGTGGAAAAGCTGTTATTCCCATTTGTCAAGTGGGAAACAGATAACCATCTGCCTCTGCCTCTTGAATGCTGGGATTAAAGGAGTGAACCACCACCACCCCGTGCAAACAACTTATGTGCCCCAATATGACAGAGACTATGGGATATGCCAGTCACTTCTATCTGCTGACCTTTTCACTTTGACACAAATGTAAGGACTATCTTCTTTTCGGGGATATGTACCTAGCTAATATAATAGTGTAATGGGAGAGTGTGGATTGTGATCTCAGAACACACGATTTCACAATTTGGCTTCTTTAAATGCTAGTTTTCTTCAGATCTGTTATCCCACATATACCAGGGAATCTTGATGGTGGCACCTACTTGGTGGAGCTTTTACATAAGTGCTGGAATGTTCCAGATACCTCTCATCATGCTGGCATAGAGCAGATGAGCAGACAAACACATCTCTAAGCCTGTGATAAGTGCCTTCAAGCCTTTTGTCTTAGTGAAAGCTTGGTTTATCCTTTGGTTTGGGAGGGTGTTTCTGAAGGAGTTTGCAGTATGTGTTGAAATGAATTTCCTATGTTCTTCATGTCTTCAGAAACTGTTAAAACTGGTTAAGCAGCTGGGCACATCTAGAGATAGAGGTGGTGTTGATAACCAGGGGAAAAGGCCGTTTCTCTCCTTTAGCCATTCTCTGCTCAGTCAAGGGGATTTGTACTTAACATTTTTTTTTTCTGGGCCTAGGATCATCCCATTAATTAATTGAGGGGCTATTTCTCTCCCCGTGTCTCCAGATTTTGATTTTCAGTGGCCTGGCTAGCAATCTGTAGAGTTTCTGCTAATCTCTAGGAACTGAATGAGGCCTTTCTTGTAGAACTCTGTTAGAGAAGCTTGTGGACCTTTTGTGTGAACCTCTTATGTTGAAGCTTGTGAGCCAGTGGATAGTGCTCAAACATTTGCTGAGAATGGGAACATAAAAGACAAATTGACTGAAATGTTAATTTCTGCCTTCTCCTTTGCCAAGGCTGCCAGTGTTATTTGTGTATTTTGGTTTTACTTACTTTTAACCAGACAGTAAGGAGAAAGTTTGGGTTGCAGAAGTAATAGCTAGGTATAAACAGTGCCTTTAGACAAACATTTGGTTTTATTCTAGTTTAATTACATTTTCACATGCGTGAGTTAATAAGTTTTAACACCCTCTGTGAATTCATTATAGCGCATTAGAAAATGTATCAAAAATAAAAATAAAATGACCCACATTTATACTTTCTGTTGATAAGTTTTATTGGCATTCTGTTGGGAGTGTGTGTGTGTGTGTGTGTGTGTGTGTGTGTGTGTGTGTGTGTGTGTGTGTTCATAGTCTCTGCCCTGTATGTATATATTTAAAAAATTTTTCTTACAAAATGGACTCTCAATTTTTTTGTAACTTTGCTCAACAAACATTGTAGTTATTTGTTTTCTATGTGAATGTGTCTGTGCTTTTATCTACACAAGTGGGTGCAGTGCCTAGGAGACTAAATGAGGGTATCATACCTCCTGGCCTAAGAATTACAGGTGGTTATGATATGGTTGTCAGGAGCTGAACCTAGGTGCTTTGTAAGAACAGCAATTCCTCTTAACCGTGGTGCCATCTAGCTCTGGAACTTGCTTTCTCTCCCAGGCTGTCCTCAGATTTGTGACAGTCCTCCTGCTTCTGACTCCCAAGTGCTGGGAATTCAGGTGTACACTACCATGCTCAACTTAATACTGTAGTTTGATAAGCCACTAAACAATTTAAAAATACTCAGTTATCTTAAATGTATGTAAAGTATATAGTAATAGTTTTAACATTTATTATTTTTGTTTCATTTACATGTATATTAGTGTGTCTGAATGAATACCTACTACCTATATGTGGCTGGCTGTAGCGAAGTGAGTGGTTCTCAACCTTCCTAATGCTGTGACCCTTTAATACAGTTCCTCATATTGTAGGAACCCCCAACCATAAAATTATTTTCACTGTTACTTTATAACTGTAATTTTGCTATTGTTATGAATTATAAGTATCTAATATGTAGTATATATGATATGTGACCCCATTGAAAGGGTTGTTGGACTCCCAAAGGGGTCATGACCCACATGTTAAGAGCTGCTGCTGTAGAGGCTAGAAGACGGTGTCAAGTGGTTATGAACCACCTGACATGAAAGGAATCTCAGCTTGGGTCCCTTTAAAGGGCAGCACATATTCTTTTTTTTTCTTTTATTATTTATTCATTAATTTATTTCAAATAGATTCTTCTCTCATACAGTACATCTTGACCGCAATTTCTCCTCCCTCCACTCCTCCCAACTCTCCTCTATCACCCTTCTCACCCCATGCCCCACCCCCTTCCGTTCCTCTTTAGAAAAGAACAGGCCTCCAAGAAATGGCAGCCAATCAGGATGAAACATGACACGATAAGACAAGGCAAAAGCCCTCATATCGATGCTGGACAAGGCAATAGGAGGAAAAGGGTCCTAAAGTAGGCAAGAGTCAGAGATACCCCCACTCCCACTGTTAGTCCCACAGAAATACAAATCTAACAGCCATAGCATATATACTGAGGGCCTGGTGCAGACAAATGCGTGCACAGAAGGCCCTGTGCTTGCTGCTTCAGCCTCTGAACCCATGTGAGCCCTGCTTAGTTGATTCGGTGGGTCATGTTCTCTGTAGAACATTTTCTTTATTGCTTAGTTGTCTCTCTCTGGACATGTTTAGATTTTTTTCTTCATGATTAAGCATGGTTAGATTTCCCCCAATTCAACAGTTTCTTCTAGGTTATCTAATTGTTGGCATATAATTTTGGCTGTCTCTTAGAAAACCAGTCTGTGACATAAGTTGTAATGTCTCTCTTTTGTTCCAATCTCAGTTACATCTTTTTGGAAACAACTCATTCTAGCTAAAGTATATTCTCACCATTGTGCTCTGTGCTGGAGTAACTCATGGAAATGGGGAGGAGGGTTATTTTGGCCCATAGTTCCAGGGTTCCAGTGTCCTGGTGGAGAAGGTGCAGTGGCAGAAGCATGTAGTGGTGACTGCCCACCTGGTGGTAGATCGGGAAGCAATGTGAGGTAGGAGTTGGGGCCAGGTATCTTTCAAAGACACAACCTTAGTGAACAGTTTTCATAGCTAGGCCTCATCACATAAAGGTCCCACTGCCTTCCAAAATAACACTGCCAAGCATTCAAACTTGAGTCTGGGGATTTCAGATTCAAACCATGGCAAACACCCTGGTTTTTTTGGATTCATGACCATCTCACAATGCAAAGAGTACTCAGTCCATCTTCTAACATTTCTCAAAAGCCTAGTTGAGTCT
Source organism: Cricetiscus sungorus (assembly GCA_030556225.1). Lineage (NCBI taxonomy): Eukaryota > Metazoa > Chordata > Mammalia > Rodentia > Cricetidae > Cricetiscus > Cricetiscus sungorus. The sequence continues at coordinate 1,371,902 of JANBXA010000366.1, forward strand.
CTACTTAGATACAAACCAATTTCTTTTTGACCCCTTATAAGATAAAAATATTACCAACATCAGTATATGACAGTACACAGCTGATATTACTGTTTCAAAAATGAAGAGCAAAAGAGTATGAAGGGAAGACCAAACCAAACAGATACATCTCAGCAGGACTAACGCTGAGCCCTGGAGCCCCACATACGGCACCATGGGCATGTAGTTGTATGATGTGAACGTCAGTGGACTTGAGCAGACCCACCCTTATATCCTAGCCATTTGAAGCCCACATGGGCCTACTAGTATCTGTTGTTTTTCTGGGGGGGGGTCTCCATTTCAAGTGAAGCAATATTTTCATAGTTTTGATAGTCCTATATGTGTTACCTCCTGCAGGGAATCCAACCTTGTTAGACATTGCCTGGTCCCATAGGCTTTTCTCAAATTCTTGGTGGAATATTATGTGATTCTGTAATTCTTGCATTCTGAATATCTGTAAAAACAGAATCATTATGATAACGCTAAACTCTTGTGGTAGTTTTAGATATAACCTGGCCATTTTGAACCACAACTGCAGTGGTCTCTGAGTCCCTGACAGCCAACCCTGAGAAACACTTCCTAGATGGCCCTGGGTGACCAGGGCACTCCTGGAGCACTTGGTTTTCTTTCTTTAAAGGAAGTCTTTTAAGTGAGTTTATGCTTTTATGTTCTGGACCCTGTGGTGGGTGGAGTTTTGCCAACAATTCTTGAATGCCTTTAAAATCCCTTTGCTGTTTCCTAGTATGTAAATTGCTTATCTTCATTGGAACAGTTCTAATCTCTTTTTTAAAACTGTCAATGGCCTTTTGTTCTGCCAATGCTCTTTTTCTGGCTGAATCACTTTCCCCCCACCTGCTCTGCTAGCCTGGCTAATAGCTAGCAGCAACCATGCCACATCCCAAATTTTCCTGCTTTCTTTAAATTTCCTCTGCTAAATTATTAGTACATTGAATTCAGCCTTATTCAAATTTCTAGGACATAACAAAATATACAGAGATTCTTTGCCAAATGTACAGTAATGATTTCTTGGCCAGTTCCAGTAGAGTCCTTGTTTGCACCTGAAACCTTGATTTCAGGCTTCACTGTTTATCTTTCTGTTTTCATTTTGATCTTTTTGAACACCTACTGGAAGTACCCATTAAACTCTGCTTATAGCATTTTGTGATTTCTCTAGTTCACATATCAAGCATCTTGCAATTTGCTCCAACAAACCAATTCAAAAGGACTAAACCAATTTCAGGTTTAGGTACAGTAATGACTGCTTGTTTGGTACCAGCTTTGGAGTTAGTTACGTTTGCATTGCTGTGACCAAAATACCTGACAGAAACAACATCAAGGAGGAGACCCTATTTTGAGTTCATGGTTTCAAGGAATTTTAGGCTCTTGTAGCAGGGAAGATTACACAGTATGTGGCAGAGTCATTCATGTCAGGGCTGAGTCTCATATCAACAGTAAGTGTAACCTTCAGTGGCCTCCTTTGCTGACCTGTTTATACAGGCTAGTACTTACTTCCTCAAAGTTCTACATCCTCCCAAAGTAATACCACTAGCTTGAGAACAGTCGTTTGAAACATGAGTCTATGTGGGACATTGCACATTTTAAATCATAAAAAGCATTTGTTAATTTTGTTGATCTTAAAAAGCAAAACACAAGCTGGTTGGTGGTGTTGCATGCCTTTAAACCCAGAGGCAGAGGCAGAGGCAGAGGCAGAGGCAGAGGCAGAGGCAGAGGCAGAGGCAGAGGCAGAGGCAGAGGCAGAGGCAGAGGCAGAGGCAGAGGCAGAGGCAGAGGCAGAGGCAGAGGCAGAGGCACAGAGGCACAGAGGCACAGAGGCACAGAGGCAGAGGCAGAGGCAGAGGCAGAGGCAGAGGCACAGAGGCACAGAGACACAGAGGCACAGAGGCAGAGGCAGAGGCAGAGGCAGAGGCAGGTGGATTTCTATAAGTTTGAAGCCAGTCTGGTCTACAAAATATGTTCCAGGACAGCCAGGGCAACACAGAGAAACCCTGTCTCATAAAACCAAAATAACAACAACAACAACAAAGCAAAACACAACAAAACTTTTTGCTTTCATTGACTTTAAGAACGTAAATAAATCTTTCATATGAGACAGCAAATGAGGATTTATTGTACATATGTTACACTTGACCACAACTGATAACAGAATTAGTAGTCTAGATTGCCCCAGGTCCAGGGCAGAGAACCAACAGGGAATGTTTTGGTTGTAAACAAGGAAGGTCTCTCAGAAGTGGTGTTGGGGATCAGATGGCAGTGAAGGCCCAGATACAGTGAGACACATGTATCAGATAGTCCAGCTGTTTGTACCAGCACCTCTGCAGCTGGCAGTCTTTGTTTCTTCTCCTGTAGCCACATAGGTACACAGCTAGTTTCCATGGGCCTTTGGCTGGTCTTCTGGATTTTAGGCGGTGAATTCACTGTATGTAATGTGTATTTGATGATTTTTCTTAGCAAGCATTCACTTTTTCACCTCATTCAGATGACAGTAAGGCTGAGGGACTCAAATCTTATCTGTTCCTGTCAATTTTAAATTTAAAATTTAAATTATGCTATTAGTTCAACATCTTTATTTTTAAAAATTTAAATGTGGTATTACTTTATCTTGATCCTATAAGTTTTGGTACCTTATGATTTTTATTTATTCACATGTATTTTCTAAATTATCTTGTGATTTCTTTTTTGACTCTTTAATGAGTATATTTTTAATTTCCAGTTTGTAGACTTTCTGTTTCTCTTCTATTTATTTCTAATTTCATTCTGTTATAGACAGAGAGGATGTATCTCTTCAATCTTTTTCAGTTTGTTGAGACTTATTTTATGGTTAACATGTGGTTTGTGTCAAAGAATGCTTCCTGTACACTTGGGAAGAATGTGTATTTATCTGGGGTCTTCTGTATATGTCTGTTAGGTTTGTCTTGTGCCTTAAGTCTTTTGATTTCACATTGACAGTTGGTCTGGTTGTCCTATCCATAGTTGAACATGGGGTGTAGGAGTTTCTTATTATTACTGTATTGTCGTCTATCGCTTCCTTTAGCTCTGCTGATGCTTGCTTTATATATTTATGTACTCTAGTGTAAGGTGAATATCCATTTACAACAATGTTATCTTCCTGGTGAATTATTTTTGTCTTTTTGTAATAGTTTTTGTTCAAACTTAGTCTATTTTCTGTAATGTCTTTGTTGGATCTTGTTCACATGAGGTATGCTTCCCAGTCATCTCTCCTAGCCTATGTGTTCTTAGATGTAAAGTGTGTCTCTTGGGCACCATGTAATTGAATTAAAAAAATCAAATTGTTTAATATTTGCTTTAAAAGTATTCAGTTCATTAATATTTAAGGCAGTCATTGATATGAAAGAACTTAACTGTTAGAATTTTAATTTTTATTTATATCTTGTAGCTCTTTTGCTTCTCTTTTCTCCTTTGCTGTCTTTTGTGGAGTTATGCTTTCATTCTCTTCTCATCTTACAATTTCTTAATATTTTCTTTATGGTTCTAGCTGTAATTACTTAAAGCAGCTCAAAGGGATAACATTCAATTTTAAATTAATTTTAACTTGACCAATTGCATATAAAAGCTGTATGCATAATTCTGCTATCCATAGTTTATTAAACCACAAAATTTTACTAGGTTATCAGCAATTACTCAAAAGATATAGACTAGAATGAAAGTAGGATGTTAGAGATAAAAATCAGGTAAGAAACTATAGCACAAATTATTTTCTTTTTAGTGTTGCATACTATTAACTGATTTATAATTACTTTTATAGATTTTTTGGTTTTTAAACATTTATACCATACTTTAAAAAAAAAAAAAACCTATGTTCTTACATTAATGTTGAAAGTTCCACATTTGTCTCTGTATTTGCCTTTACTAGGAAGTTATATTTTCATATGACTTGCTTCATCTTGATGTGTTTTCATCAATGACTTTGTTAAGCTTTTACTTATTTTCTTCTTTAAAACCTAAAGATTTCAGAAAGTTGTTTTTAACCTGTAAAATGTCTGTAGGGCAGTTTTGGCAGATACTCTGGTTAGGTTTTTATGTATCATCCTACTTTTCTAGTCTGTATCTATTGAGTAATTGCTGATAAACTAATAAACTCTCTAGTATATGAATGATAATTTGTTTTCTTATATTGCTGCCAAGATTCTCTCCTTTGTGGCTTTCTTCTCCTCTCACAGATTCCTGGATGGGCCCGTGGCCCTATGCATGACTTTGAAAGATATATACTATATATCATACATAGTAGAGGTTCCTTTAGGCTTGTGCTTGCTTGCATTCTGTATGCTTTGTGAATTTGTCCATTTCTCTCCTCATATTTGGAAAGTTCTTCCCATCTTTATCTGCTGCTGCTGTTCCTTCTTCCTTCTTCTTCTCCTTCCTCCTTCTCCTTCTTTTTCTTCCTTCTTCCTTCTCCACTTCCTCCTCCTTTTTCCTCCTGATCTCCTGATTTCTCCTTTTTTTTTTTTTTTTTTTTTTTTTTTGAGACAGGATTCCTCAGTGTAGCTCTGTGTAGTTCCCTGGCTGTCCTGGAACTTGTTCTGTAGAGCAAACTGCCTTTGAACTCACAGAGATCCATCTGCCTCTGCCTACCTAGTGCTGGGATTAAAGGCATTTGCCACCACTGCCTGACCCATTTTTATCTTTCTGTTTGAGATGTTTTGCAACATATATTCTGTTTGATTGATGGTAGCCCACAAGTGATTCAGGTCCTTTTAATTTTTGTTAATTCTTTTTTTGGGGATTCCTTTGACTTTGAAATTTGTCTTCATATTTTCTATTTTTTTTATTGAGGTTGGTAAATCTGTTGTTGAGTGCCTGTATATATTTAGTTATTACATTCTTTAGTTTCAGAAATAATGTTTGAGTCTTTTCATTTCATTTTTGTTCCAGTTTGCTTATTATTTTACTGGTTTTCTTCTTTAGCATCTATCTCTACAGGTTTCTTGAGCACTGTCTTATCCTCATGTCTCCCTTTCCTTTGTCCTTTCTTTACCATTCTTTTCCCCCTCCCTTCCTCTTCCTTCATTTCCCTGAGACAGGATTCTAGCCTAGTCTGAACTTTATTTATAGCAGTCCTCCTGCCTTAACGTCTCAAGTGGTTTTGGCAGATATAAGCACCTCATTTCCTTAGGGGCAATCCTAGGAGATTTAATTTGTCCCTTTGAATGTCTTTTTTTCTGGATTTTCTTTCTCTTTGGGTTTTAGCATTTCAAAGCTCAGTTCCCTCTTCTTCAGGTTCTATTGTGGGTTAGTTTTTATAGCTAGTTAGTCCATCTAGAGACTCAGGAGACTTTGTCAACCTTTTCAGGGATGTGATCTCTGTATGTGTTCACTGAAGAGGTTAGGGGACAGTTTTCTTTGCCCTACTGTGTCCTCGTGTACATATTGTAGTAAGCCATGGTACTAGAGCTCCACCTAATGTCTATCCCTAGAACTACAGAGTCTGGGTGCTGGACCAAATCATTTTGATTTCCTTTGTTCTCAGTGCCTCCCAATTTAGCAACTGTTCTTGTCAGTGCTTGCTTGGAGGTCCACTCAGGGAAAGTTTTCTTTCCTCCATGTTCTGCCTTGTTGAGGAAGAGTGTGGCTTGGATGAGGTTTTGTATTCAGCTGAGGGACAGGACCTCTAAAGCAGTTTCTGTTGGGGGAAGGGGATTGGAGTTTCCTATCCTCAATTTTGTTGACATTACACTGTGTGTTCTGATTTTTAAGGTGTCATCTTTGCAAGGATGACAATTCTTTTACCTTGATAGGGATATGGTACAGCCATTTGGGGGTGGGTAGAAAGGGAGGGAGAGGTGCCAACTATTTGTTAGAAAGGTGCAGGAGTGTGGTTAAATTATTGAAAATGGCATGAACCAGGGCTTTATTCACATCTCAAGATGCTGCTTCAGTTTAGCAAAATCTCTGAAGGTGAATTTTGAAGTCTAAATTTGGTAGATATTTTGATTGAATTAATATTGGAAATATTTTCTTTGTGATGATGTTTGTTTTAGAGACGTAAACTTGATACTTGATACATGCTTGTTATAGGTCTGTAAACTTTATAGCAATACTCACATACTTTGAATATCCTTTCTAAGTTATTGGTAGGTCTGTCATCTTTTTTATTTTTAAGGGAGAAGTTTTATTAGTAAGGGAAGCGGAGGGGGGGAGGAAGGAAAGAGAAAAGAGGTAAAGAGACACAGAGACGGAGAGATGGCAGACGAGAAGAGACAGGAAAAGTCTTGTCTGCCCCAAGGGAACAGCAGGAAAGTGAGGTCTGTCATCTTTAAGTACATAGACAATGATTTTATTGTGATCTTTGTTCTAACTATTCTGAGAACCTGTTTGTATTTGTTACTACTTCTGTCATTGCTGTGATAAAATCCCCGATAAAATAACTTTAAGAAGAAAGGATTATTTTGGATTACAGTTGGAGGGTTCAGTTCAGTTGATTAAAACAGTTTTATGTTGTAAAAAAATGGATGAGAATGTTCACAGTTGGGATAAGTTAGTTAAATCTAGGACAAAATGGGATTATTTTGGCCAGTTCAGAGGGGAAGACATGACACGAGAGAGGCTCTGACAGTGGTAGAGGAGCATAAGGGAGCTTATCGTATTGTGTCTGATTCAGGGAGCACAGAGATGAGTGCTGGTGTCCTCCTTGCTTACTCCTTTTATCCTATTTATTTTATACATGCTGCTGACATTCAGGGTAGTCTTTTTCCATCTTTGTTAAACTGTTCTTGAAACATCTTCACAGATATACCCACAAGTTATGTCTACTAGGTTATTCTCTATCTTGTCAAATTGACAAGATTAACCAACACAGTGCGTATTTTAAAAATAGTTTATTTCTATAAACATCACAGTTATTGAGAACATTATTAGAAAATTGGGAACTGGTATTTTAAAAATATACATCTTTCTGGCTGGCTAGTTCATCATCAAACTCTTGGCAGAAATAGAATATGAAAGATTTATGGAATAATTATTTTCTTTTGCACAAAGCTACTTTTGATTGAGTCAGCACTATTAATGGATAAGTGTATAAAGGAAAGAAAATATGACTATAGTAAAAATCAGTAAAATTAGTTGTATTTGAAACACTATTGAATTCCTTTACTATTATATAAAATTTAAGACCTTGAGAAATTACAGTTAATATTTGAATTTCCTTAAGATTTTTCTGTTTTACAAGTCTTTTGATTACTCAAAAGGCATGTTTTGATTTTTAAGCATATATAATGTCATTTTAAAGAAGTAATTTAAAACGTGGTGTTATATTTATGTTAAACTGAAAGTAGGACATATTAATTCATTTGTTAATGGCATATTAGTCAGCAGAATTTAGAAGGAAATGTTCTGTTACTGTGAGGAAGATGGGGAGTCTTTAGACTTGGAAGTTTGATTTGGTTCTCAGCTATTGTAGGAATGGTTACCATTACCATTACCTAGCTCTGTCTATATCCTTGGAACTGTCAGAGGAATGAATCAGTAGGTACCTTAGTATTGGGTCATCCAGAGCTGAAACTGGCATGACCTACTAAGATGAGCAACTTGAGGGCTTTGTAATAACCATGCTAGTCTTGGCCATATTGTATTTATTTATTTTGGTTTTTCAAGATAGAATTTCTCTGTTTAACAACCTTGGCTGTTCTGGAACTAGCTCTGAAGACCAGGCTGGCCTTGAACTCACAGAGATCTGCCTGCCTCTCATATTGTATTTATTAACTCCATAGGCTGTTTTTGGTAACCCTCAAAGCCATTCAGTTTTTATTTTGCTTCTGTAACCTGTCTGCAATTCAAATCCTTTGGGAAATCTTGAGGAACACAAAACAATAACTTGATATCTTAGAGATATGGGCCCTGTTGTACTAATTCTGATTATTATAAGGCAGATCAAAAGGTAATGGGAATCTTTAGGTCTTGAATATTAGTGAGCGTGGAAAATGAGTCTCATGTTATGTTTCCATACACATTTTAGTTTGACCCTTGGTAGGATATTTAAATTAGACTTTTTGGTTAATTTGGACTCTTTCTTATCAGAACAATGCTGCAAAAAAGGAAGAGTTGGAAACTGTAAACAAAAATGATTCTTCAAAGAAGTTGTCTGTTGAGAGAGTGTACCAGAAGAAGACCCAACTTGAACATATTCTCCTTCGCCCTGATACATATATTGGATCAGTGGAACCATTAACCCAGGTAATTACTTGATAAAATTGATTGAGATTAGTGAATACATACATACATACACACACACACACACAATGTGTATATATATATATCACTCTCTCTCTCTCTCTCTCTCTCTCTCTCTCTCACACACACACACACACACACACACACACACACACACACACACACACACAATGTGTATATATATATATATCACACTCTCTCTCTCTCTCTCTCTCTCTCTCTCTCTCACACACACACACACACACACACACACACACACACACACACACACACACAGTTTTAAATATTTCAATAGAATTGTGGTTATGTAAGTTTTAAGCCCATGATTTCATGTCTATGATCATGATTAAGAAGGGAGAAAGGAGCTAAGAATGTAGCTCACAATTCACAGGGCCTTGGGCCTGAAACTCATACAAAAAGAAAAGCAAAACAAAATAAAATGAACCCTGAGAGAGACCTAGGATAAGTGAAAATCTGTTCATTACTTTATGCTTTATGAGACATCAGATACAGAAGTGTAGAATAAAATGGGGGCCAGAAGAATTTTTTATTCATTTATTTATTATTTTTGTTTTTTCAAGACAGGGTTTCTCTGTATTGCTTTGGTGCCTGTCCTAGAACTCTCTCTGTAAACGAGGCTGGCCTCAAACTCACAGAGATCCACCTGCCTCTGCTCTGGAGTGATGGGATTAAAGGCGTGCATCACCATGTTGAGCTGCCCTAAGAATTTTTTGAAAGTTTAACACAGTGCGTGCTGTGGTTTACTTTAATGGTGGTACCTTCTAGAATTGTGTTATTTATGTTTACTGTGGAGTTGGCTTAGATATATTATCCTGTTTGATTCTAACAATTTTGGGAAGCTCAAAGTCAGACTTTATTGTTTTACCTTGTGCTAGTTAGTCTATAGAATAAACATAAAGCATGAAGCAAAAGTATAAACTAAATAGATGTTTTTCACAGTTTTGAACATTATGTAAGTACTGTCCCTTAGTGATTTTGAGTTCTTGATTGAAAAAAAAAAACCCAGAAATCTCTATGTCTTAGGAATTTGATTTGGTAGAACTGCCAACCTATGTTTTCTGAAATTGGCAGAGAAGCTGAGCTCAGAGGTGTTTTGTTTGGCATTGGGGATAGAACCCAGGGCCGTATATGTGGCTAAGCACAAACTATTACTGAGTTAACAGTCTTACGTTAAAGCTGACCTTATGTGTGAATCAAGTACAAGAAATACAAAATGAACAGCTTTTCAATTTTAGTTAAGTTCATTAAGACTACTGAACTTGACTCTAGCTGTAGTTACATACGCTTCACTTTGAGTGCCTGTTTTTAAAAGAGTACATGACCATATGGGTTTTGTTCTTTTCTTTTTTTGAGACAGGGTTTTAATTAGTAGTTCTGGCCAGCATTGCACTCACATGTAGCCCACATTGGCCTCCAATTGTGACAGTTGTCTTTTCTCAGGTTCATATGAGTGTTGAGATTACAGGTGTGAACCACTGTACCTTGTTGACAATATGGATTTACCTTATGTAAAGATAGAGTTATGGATTTATGGAGTAAAACAATATCTTTGAATCTCTCATCACAGTTAATGTGGGTATATGATGAAGATGTAGGAATGAACTGCAGAGAGGTTACCTTTGTTCCAGGCTTATACAAGATCTTTGATGAAATTTTGGGTGAGTACTTAGGATGTAATGCATGCTTTTGTATTGACCCTGTGCATACCAAGAAAATCTTGGAGTATAATTTTAAAAAGTATTTTGCTGGTTTTTGTTAAATATGTGTGTATGTGCTTTAGAAAATTGATACCCAGTTGTATGAGTTTTGTATTTTTTTGCATTGAAAATTTCTGCTGATGTTTGTTCATGTGTGAAGTTAGAGTATTGCTTTTATAATCCTATGGAGAACTGTTCTCTCTTGTATACCCTCATCTGGGGTTCATTTGCATCATGGTTACTTGGGGAGCATGTTACATGTAAAGACTACACTTCCTTATCTTGGCAGATTGTTTGAGCTGGCGGTTGGACTTGTAAATTTAATTTTTCTCATCCACTGATGAGGTATTTCTGTTGGGCAGCTTAGTTTACTAACCTCTGCTCCCTTCCAAATCTTATGATTAATACAATTAAAACGAAGTAGTTATGCCTTATTGACTCAGGCAGTGCTTATATTTTGTAAAAGTTTTTAGCCTTGAACTTTCTACAAACTATCTGCTTAGCTCATTAATATAGCTTGAGGTTTCTTGGGTTGTGATTGTGTGGATCTCTGAGCTTCTTCCTGTGAGTCCTTGAGAATAGTGAGGAGGCAGCCCCAGTTATGCTTTGCAGTCACACACTGGTCTCTGATTGGATGCTGCTATTGTAGGTTTATTACATGACCTTTTAATCAGGAAGCTGAATGTCTCTGCTCATAATTCCTTGAGATACTAATTTTATAAAATACTTTATAATTAGTTTAAGATTTAGAATTTTGTATCATAAGTTCACTAAAGACTTAAGCTAAAAAATAACTACTTAACTAGCTTAGTCTGCATATAAAACAAGTAGTTTATTGAAGGAGATTAAGATAGGATAACTATATCTTGTCATCTAAAATGTGAACTATGTGTTTTACTTTTAAATTTGGATTGAGAGTTAGATTTAGATGTTTTTGATTTTTTATTTTTGTAGTTAATAATCAACCCCTGCTTGTATTTGTGTGGGGTGTGCATGTACGTGTTTGTGTGTGTGTGCGTGCATGTGTGTGCGTATGTGTGTGCATGTGTTTGCTGTAGCATAAGAGTAATTTGGAATTACTAACTAAAACTTAGTTTTATTTATAAAACAATGTTTTTGTGGTTAAAGTTAATAGTCATCGACTCTCATCATTTGCAGATGTTACTACTGAGATGGGATGCAAATGTAGTTGTGTCCATAAGTTTATATAAACTGTGTGCTTTATACTCATTGTGATGTTTAATCTTGTAGTTAATGCCGCTGACAATAAGCAGAGGGACAAGAACATGACCTGTATTAAGGTTTCTATTGATCCGTAAGTATATTTCAAGTTTAATTTCTTTTATGCTAAGTTGTTTTATTCAGGAATCTCCAAATTGCCGTCAAATGTGTATTATATATGGCTCGATGGCTTTGTTTCCCTGTTGCTTTGGACTTCATTTTTGTTTTTTCTCTGTCTTTTGTGTCCATTTACTCAGAAATTGGTTCCATTTTAGTTGTTAGAGCAGTATTCATCTTTCCTTTGTTGGTGCTCTTCTGGGGAATATTATGAAATAAATGTATTTTTCATGACTAGAATTTGGCTCTTTCCGCTATATATGATATAGCTAATAAGTTAAATGCTGTTGGGTGTTAGAGGATGCCTACCAGGTGTTTGGCTAGTTAGTTCACTGTGGTGTTTTCTGTGGGAGTTTGTGTATGGGAGGAGCAGGGTAAGAATATGCCGTAGTTTTAATAGAAACATTTTGTCTTGTCTTTTATTGGCATGCTTTTGTGAAAGCTTTATACCTTTTAAAGTCAGTAGTAGTTTAGCCATTTAAGTCTTACTTAGAGTCTTACTGTTAGTAATTTCATTTCTGAGAGCATGGGTAAGATTAATAGTATGATAAAACCATAAAACAAAGAATAACCATTGTTTGGTTGTGTCATGAAATTATTTGCAAATTATAAAGAAATATTCTTCTGTATTTATTCTACTGAAGGTTGTGATTTTTATTTTGATCATTTTTTTATTTTGATCATTTTTATTAATACATTCTTGAGACTACATATAGTTAGGTATGCAGGTATTATAAGTTAACATGCAGATTTGTCAAGGAAATGTTAGCTATTATGATTCCTTTTCTTCCTTGTTTAGGAAGAAATATCAGTTAAATATAATAAATACCATTGTATATTTTTTTTCTAAAGAGTAGTAAGGAGTGATACATATTGAATGTTTCATTATCTGTAAGCTTATACAAAATTCAGAACTATATGATTCCAGTAGAAAATTAAGGAAAAGGGGCTTTTCTTAAATATATTTTGTTTATTTATTTTGGTCTTTTGAGTTACTGGCCTCAAATTTATCATCTCTCTACCTTGGCTTAGATGTGCCACTATCCTCAGTTTTTCAGTGGGTTTTTTATGGACATACTTAATATCATTTAGTTCTTTTGTGTAAATTCTAATTACTTTAAAGTCAACAGTATTGTACTTAAAAATGGCTTAAGTAATCTCCACAAAGTGAAAAAGAAGGTAGCTTTACTATAGTTCTGTAGACTAGGTAAGCGTGTGTGCAGTTTCCTTACCAACTTACTATGGTTTCTGCAGAGTGATTCTCTTCTATAATTATTTTTACTAATTTTTAAATAAGATTTGTTTATTTTCACCCAGCAGTACTGGTGTACACCTTTAATCTCAAAACTTGAGAGGCAGAGAGAGGTGAATCTCTGTGAGTTTGAGGTCATCCTGGTCTACAGAGCAGGTTTCAGGGCAGCCAAAGATACACAGAGAAACCATGTCTCAAAAAAACAAGGAAAAAAAAAAAGAAAAAGATTAATTTAACTATGAGTGCTCTATTTGCACATACGTCTTTATGCCAGAAGAGGACTACAGATCACATTGTAGAGGGTTGTGAGCCACCAGGTGGTTACTGGGAATGGAACTGAGGATCAACTAAAGAGCAGCTGGTGTGCTTAACCACTGAGCCATCTTTCCATTCCCATTTTTATTAATTTTTTTTAGTTAGACACAAAATAATGGGTTTCACTGTGACATTTTTATGCACATGTATCATTGTAACTTGCTCATATTCAGTTTCTCTCCCATTCTGATTTTCTCTCTGTGTGTAAGTATGTATGGTGTGTGTGTGTGTGTGTGTGTGTGTGTAAATCTAGATTCTGCACATGACATTTTGTCTTTCTCCCCTTTTATCTGATCCTTAAAAATGTCTTTCTTTTTAACTTCCTTATAATCCAAATATTTTTGTGTGAACATGAGTGAGACATATACATAAATTTGTTTTTTAGTGATAATCAAATGTCAGTTTTTATTTAACGTCACCTTATACTAATTACCTCTTCTAGAAAGTTATCAAATACTTAAAAGGCAAAAGGTCAAGGGTATACTTTTCACTTTTCCTTGATTTTTGTTTTGTCTATAAATTGTTGATATGAGTTATGTAGCCTTTCTTCTATTTGTTACAAGTTGCAAAGTCTTAGATTTATTTTGTATTTTAACCATAACATTTTGAATTGTATGAATTTTTTATCATTAGAATATTTTTTACTACATATACCGTATAGAATTTATGTTTTTATTAGAGTGAATTTTATTTCAGAGTTGCAATTTTTACTTAGGTTTCTAATTTAAGAAGTGATTCTAAAGCAGAATTCAATGGGGGAAATGATCGGCTGTTTATAGAACTGGTTACATTTTTCTCTGCTGCCTATCTTTGATACCCTTTGAATTATATTTAACATTAATATTCTATGATAGATGCAATTGTAAAAGGCATAGAAATAGATCAGCAGTAAGACATGCCACCAATAGTGTGGCATCTGTTCTAGAAATTAGAGGATTCAATATAACCTACAGGAGAATTTAAAGTTTATTACACATTGGATGGCTAGCATTGAAATAATTCATTTGCCAGCGTCTTGTCTGGTTAAAAATAAAACAAACAGGATTAGGACTGTAGGTTATATAAGGTTAAAATGTGTGGAGCTGAGGGTTTGTACCTTAGCACCAGAACAAAAAATGTGGGAAGCACATTGGCCAGAGTTCTGTCTGTTCCTGATGATTCTTCCTGCATTTGGAGCTGAAAGCCTAAAACTTTCAAATAATACAGCACATATACTCAAATACACTTTTTTTTGTGTATTCAAACTGTTTTTAATAGAGGTCCTTTAATTGAATTTCCCATTTTTGTAACATACTACTGAATATAGAAGAGCCAAAGTTTTTGAAATTATGATTGATGACAAATAATCATATTGATTATAGACATATGCTAAGTAGGTAAAAACATTTGAAAATTTTTTTTTAAGATCTGTAATTTTCCATTTTTGCCTGTTTATACCATACTTTTTTACATTGTCTCCTTTTATTATTACCATGGAGATGGAGAAAGGTTTCTTCTAAGACATTTTTTTTGGCATTATCTTACAGATCTTATTGATCTTAGCATTAGTTATGTCTCTAATACTGAAGTATGTGTCTTCATCATTGTTTTCCAGTTGACAGTGACTTATATCTTGCTTGTAACCTTTCAAGTTTATTTTACAGTTCAATACTTTTTGTGAAAATTAACATTTAATTTTAAGTTCAAAATTTTGCTTATGTATTTACAGTGAATCTAATATTATAAGCATTTGGAATAATGGGAAAGGCATTCCAGTAGTAGAACATAAAGTAGAGAAAGTTTATGTTCCTGCTTTAATCTTTGGACAGCTTTTAACATCGAGTAATTATGATGATGATGAGAAAAAAGTTACAGGTAAAGTGTGAATGGAATTTTGATCATTTTTCTAAACATAAAAATTTTAAGTTCCTGTTACTTAAAACATCTCATGTAAGGAAACCTGTAATGTTTCATTGTGAGAAAATTATTTTTAAAGTTAATGTTTATTTTTTTTAAATCCATCATCTGTTTGGATTATATAACTTCAATTATATCATTTAAAAAGTTTGATAATATGTAGATTTTTAGAATAAAATCGCTGGTATTCTGATTTAATTGACAGGTGAAATTTTGATCCAGATAACAATACTATGGTTCTTGTCTGTTATTATATATGTACATGTTCTTTAAATTTTTATTATTTTATTCTATGTGTATGGGTATTTTGCCTACATGTATGTCTGTGTACCATGTGTATATCTGGTTCCAGTGAAAGCCAGAAGAGGGTGTCAACTCTGGAACTGGAATCACAGATGGTTTATGAGCTTCTTATGGGTGCTGGGAATTGAACCCAAACACTCTTAACCACTGAGCTATGTAGTCCTTCACAGTCTTTGTTAATAAAAAGACTTTAACCCCTTCACTTAAGTGGATCAAGTGAAAAAAGACTGTATATAAGGTACTTTGGAAATATATTGTTGCCTCAGTAGGTTGACAGCTTCTTTTTAAGTTCAAGAATCTGAGAAACTGGTATAAATGAAGTGACTTTGTGACAAGTTCAGATTTCATACTCACCCAGACTTACTATGTCAGAAGATAGTAAACTTATTTTTCTTAAATTATAAGAGTAACAAATCACAAATGCTTTGATTATACTATATTGTATCTATATAGTACCCATTGTATTACTAAATCATAATATTTCTTTAATATAAAAAACCCTAAACACGGAACTTATAGTAATTGAAAAACATGCAGTCAGTAATTGAAAAAAAAAATGGTATAGCAAATAAAACTGTTTTATGTCAGACTTGCCCTGTGAAAGGTTAGTTAATAAACTTCCTTTAAAATAACTTTAACTAAAATTTTCATATCTAACTTGTTTTACAGGGGGCCGTAATGGTTATGGTGCAAAACTTTGTAATATTTTTAGTACAAAGTTTACAGTAGAAACGGCTTGCAAAGAATACAAACATAGTTTTAAGCAGGTATGATAGTATTATGTCCCATTTTTTCATTTCTTTAAAAACGTTTTACTGTTTGCTTAGATAATAGAAGTTTAAATATTTTTAAAAATTAAATTAAAAAAATAAAAATTGGTTTGATTTTTTTAAAAGTATTAAGCAAATAACCAAAGAGATACCAGGATGCCTAGATTTCATATAGCTTCTCTGTTGTTCTCTTAAGGCAGGATGCTTTATTTAGCAGATGCAATCACTTAAACCATAACTTGAAAAATTCCTTGCTGAGTTATGAAGTTCATATTTAAGAAATATTGGTAGGCCTTTGGGAAATTATTTTGAATTTTACATAAGCTAAAATAATTTTACCAGACACATATTTGTTTACTTTTGTAAAATCGATGGGATTTTGAATGTGATATGCTTCACTGCTTTTGTCTGAAACCATGCCACTTATTTTCATTACCAACATGGTATAATTATAATACTTACAAGTTTTGACTTTAATATTCATCAGTTCCAAGGTGTTTTGTTGTAGTGAGGTTGGAAAATATAAATATTGTAGTAAATGAATGCTTTTGTGAGCTGAGTCTATGTGTTATGATAGTTAGAAGCATTATATTTTCTCTTAGACATGGATGAATAATATGATGAAGACTTCTGAAGCCAAAATTAAACATTTTGATGGTGAAGATTATACATGTATAACATTCCAACCAGATCTAGCCAAGTTTAAGATGGAAAAACTTGACAAGGATATTGTGGCCCTCATGACTAGAAGAGCATATGATTTGGCTGGTTCATGTAAAGGGGTCAAGGTCATGTTTAACGGAAAGAAGCTGCCTGTAAGTGTCTTTTGTAAAATAATTGGTGTGATTTTGTAGACTGCAGATAGATGTATCTTGTTTTTAAAATCTTGTCTGATCTTATTTAACTGGTATATTTAAGTGATTAATATTGTAAAGTGATTATTGATTTATTTAATCTATTAGCTGTCATTTTTCTTGTACATGTCCTTCTGCCACTCCTCTGATCATTCAAAAAATATCTGTTCTTTAATAGATGCAATAAATAATAGATCATTAAATAGATAACAATTTAAATAGTGTTTTGAAAATCTTTTTAGTGATTTCCATAGAGTTTGTGGTAAACATTTTATTTAGTATTTTACATATAGCTAAAGGACTTTGTAAGTCCATAACCTCAGGTAATCTCTTCCATTCCTTTATTGTTGCCACTGCACATTTTATGTGTATGCTTGTACATGTGCAATGCTGTGAATCTGAAGGTCAGAGGATCATCTCAGCTTTTGGTTCTCACCTTCTAACTTGTTTGAGACAGTTTCTTTGTTGTTCTCACTGCTGCACTGTGCTGCAAAGCCAGGCTCATTGGCCATCAGTTTCTTGGGATTCTCTTCCTCTACTCCGATTGTGTTGTAGGAACATTGGCATTACAGATGTGCCTTGCTGTGTCTGGCTTTATATTGATTCTAGGGATTTTGACTCAGGTCTTCATGTTTTTCCTACAAGTGCTTTCTGTACTCCATGAACAATCTTCCAAGCCCAAGACATTTTACTTTATTCATACAGATTGTAAACACCATATGGAGAAGAAAAGTAGACAGAAGAAATATAGTAGTCTAGCTCTCAGTTCTGAGGTATACACATACACACACACATGCCTTTGCATATACATTTTTATTTTTGTTTGTTGTTTTGGTGCTCTAGTCATGCTGAGTTGCCCAGGCTGGCAGTCTTCCATGCCTCAGCCTCCTGAGTACTTGTAATTACACACATGTGCTATTTCTTATGTCTTCAGTGCTTTTGGTTTTTAACATTTCCATTTTCTTTATTATTTGGATTCCATTTCTACTGAAGTGGAATGCCTTTTTCACTAGAGACTGTACTGTTTGTTCTAACAATGGTGATTCTAAATGCCCTGTTACAACATTTGAGGTGTATCTGAGATGCTTTGTTTTTAGCCTGGGTTCATTTTATATGTATGTGTATTGGGTCTATATGCATGTTTGTGCACCACATGTGTGCGTCTGGTGCCTGTGGAGATTCCCTGAAACTGGAATTACTGACAGTTGTGAGCTTTTATATTGAACCTGGTTTCTGTCTCCTCTGCAAGAGTGGAAGTGCTCCTAACCATTGAGCCATCTACCTGAGCTGACTCTGATGATTATTTTCATGTTTTAAAATTCTTTTTGGTATTCCTGAAAGTATTTGTGGAAAGCTTTGTTGTGTAAGGCAGTAGATACTGAGGATTTGTTATTGGATTTATGTTAACCTAGCCAAGAGTTAGACTGTGTTTGAAGTTTGTTTCTTTCTACTCTTCATTGTTCATGTCTTTGAGCTATCTGTCAGAGATGGTCTGTGTCCTATAGTTCTGTCTGTTGGCTGAAATTTTAGTAAGAGAAGAGTTAATGTCTGATCAAATCCCAGTCTTGGAGTGCATGTTGAACCTATTTCCTACAGGGTGGTTTCAGAGTGCTTATGCCCATCTTTCATGAGTAGAGATTTTTCATCTGACCTTAATTCTTCCTCAGCTGTAGCAGCTTTTCCATAAGTGTCCTCTGTCTGCATCCTGAGGCCTGTTGGCTTACAGAACAAGCTCCCTTCCTTGTTTTCTGTTTGTAGGAAAATAGAGTCTGGGTGGATTTCCCACTGGCTGCTGTTTTCTTCTCCTGTCTGGAACCATGGCAAATGTATCTTTCTCTTGATCATTCTGATTTTTCCCTGGGAAGACTTGATGCATTTCCTGAAGGGAAAACTTGCTGAGATAGGAACCCTCTCCTCTAACTATAGCCCCTAGGAGCTTCCCATGCTTGCATTCTTCTGATAGTGATTAGTTAAAACATCTAGAGTAAGGTTTTTACTATCTTATTAAATGTCTGCTCTAGGTAAGCAGATATTGAGATTCAGCATATATCTCTCTTTCTCTTTAGACTTCAGAATGATAGTTATTTCTATTTTGGTTCTTTGCTATAATTTGTTTGGTTAGCTGTTTTCCAGAAGGACAGAGATGTCTTTTGCTTTAATTTTTCTCATATCTGAATTTATTACCTGAAGGTAACATTTGTCAGTAATTTACCTCATCCTTAAGTATAAGTATATACCCAAATGAATGCTCTGCAAATAGGGGTCAAGAAGGGAATGCTTGATGGCTTGCAAGATCTTGGGTAAAAGCTAATGTAAATGAGAACAGAAGAGAAATAACTAATGGCATGTATTTATACTGTTGACCTATGAGTGACTATTCATTGATTTACAAATTAATAGGTAAATGGATTTCGCAGCTATGTAGACCTTTATGTGAAAGACAAATTGGATGAAACTGGGGTAGCTCTCAAAGTTATTCATGAACTTGCAAATGAAAGATGGGATGTTTGTCTCACCCTGAGTGAAAAAGGGTTCCAGCAAATCAGCTTTGTGAATAGTATTGCAACTACAAAAGTAAGTGCCCAGTTTCGATTCTTGGTTTTCAAGTCATTGGTACTTTACATACAGTACTTTACATAATGAAATAAACAAAAATAATAAAATGTCTGAGTTTGTTATGTTAAAATTGACTCATGAAAATGAAAGTTAATTTTATCAAATAGTTGTATTAAAAGTGTTAATATACCTTGAGAAGTTAGTATGCTTAGTGCTTGTTATTGAATGTATTTTATGAAATGTACACCGAAAAGATTTGTTATTTTGTATTCTGAATTTAGAGTATGATAGAGAATAAATAATAGGAAATAAGCTTTTTGAGGGGTCAGGTTGTACATGTTATTTGCTAGTCTAATGAGCTTGAACCCTCTTCTGTAGGCTTTCAATTACAAAATTAAATAAAATTCTTTTTATCTGAAGTAATTTATTGGCTGTGGGTATAGCCTATTGGTATCTATGTGGTAGAGCACTTATCTAGCTTGTTAGAAGCTCTGACTTCAATCCACACACAGCTCTGCAAAAAAAATGAATGAATGAATGAATGAGTTAAAGGGATTTATTCACTCTTGATAATAATAAAGTAGTTGTAATGCAAAAGCACATACTGTAGACTAATTTTAAAGAAGTGATTTATGACTCTTGTTTAAATTTTCTTACTTTCTTTTTTCTCTTGTGAGGCAGGGTTTTTCTGTATCTTTGGAGCCTGTCCCGGAAATTACTTTGTAGACCAGGTTGATCTCGAACTCACAGAGATTCTCTGGTCTCTGCCTCCTGAGTGCTGGGATTGAAGGCATGCGCCACCACCCATTCTTGTTTAATTTTTATCTTTTAATATTTTAACAATTTTTTTTTACTTTGAAAAATCTGATTTTATTTTCTTGATCAAAAAGAAGTATATTTGTGTCAAGTTTAGAATATTTAGCTTTCCATTGATTTCTCAAAAACTTGCCAGATAGATACTAATAGTGCTCAGAACTGTGAAAGTTAACATCCAATACCACATTTTCTAAGAAATCTCTCAAGGCATTGGTGATTTTAATTTAAAAATAAAAAAGGAATTTTAATTAGCATTGGAAATCTAAGCGACAATGGGTTTTAAGAGCTAAGAATCAGATCTTTTAAAAAAACTTTTTTTTTTTTAATTTTTGAAGGACTCAAACCTGATACCTCCAATAGAATACATACAGCATGTCCCAATTCCCAAATTATTAAAGTCATCATTTCACCTTAGGATAGAAAAGCTATAAAATGGAATTTCTAAGTTATTACATATATAAATCCATCATTTTTAACAGTCATGTTTGCTAGCAGAATTATGAAATAAAAACAAAGTGTACATTCAGGGTACAAATGATAATGCTCTTTCACTGTTGTATTTAGGACTCCACTCTACTCTTTCTTGTTTTCTACCCCTATATTTAAATCATGTTCAAAGCCGAGAGAGAGAGTCCATCATTTTTCTGCCCTCAATAGTCATTTGGTACCAGTCCTGTATACAGTAGGTGTCCTGCAATGTGCCCAGGAATCCCAAGACTGGGGTACTTGACAACATGATTTAGGGACACTTAGGAAGGACTTCCAAAGTGACTATGAGTTATATTTTAACAATTTTTAAAAAATAGTTTAATATCACTTATTTTCATCAACAGACATTTATTTTATTCTGTTAGACAGTGAATTAAAACTTTATTTAAAGGTTTTATTTTTATGTTTTTTTTTTTTTTATTTCTAGGAACTACAGAGACACTGTTAGACCTCTGTTGTGTGGCACTATAATGTTACTAGGGGCCTCTGTTTTTCCTGGATTTCTTTTCTGCCACTTATGGCATGTGGCTTTGTTTCCTATCCTCAAATACTGTTTTATCTCTGTACCTCATTTATAAGTTCTAGGGAGAGGAAATGGTGTAAGGTATATCACCATCTTTTGGTCAGGATATAATTTTTCTTAGAAGGACCATCCAGCCAGTAATTGCTAACATCTCAGTTGTTGGAACTGAGTCACATGGTTTGTGTGTCTTTTTAAATACTGGGAGGAAGTAGCATACTCTTGTATACAACAAAAACAGCCAAACAAAAACCTTAATTAGTTGTGTTCAGATATATCCTAGGTTAAATACACTGTAGTGTTGGGGAAGATTAGGAAGCTACATGGACTTGTTTTTCCTGTACCTTGTCTTATATATTTTGTTCATTTGGCTTTTCATGAGTTCTCTTTGTTGTTGTTGTTAAGATTTTTTTTTTAAGTTGAAAAATGTAGTTTTTCTTAACATAATATATTCTGATTACAGTTTCCCCTCTTCAGCTCTTCCCAGATCCTCCCATCTCCCCTCTAATCCACATCCTTTTCTTTCTCTATCTCATTAGAAAACAGGCATCTAAAAATAACAGTAAAATATAATAAAATAAAAACGAATAGACTGAAATAGGATAAAACAAACAGAAGGCAAAAGCCAATGAAAGAGAAAAGAAAAAAAAGATGTAGAGACACACTCATTCGCACATAGAAATCTCATAAAAACACAAAAGTAGAAACCATAATATATAAAGGCCTGTAAGATAAAAATAAAAAAGAAGAACCTTCAAAAATGCCATTGAGTTAATTTTATGTTGGCCATATACTGCTGGGCATGGAGCCTGCCTTAAGAGTGGTTTATATACATAGTGAGACTCTCTTGGGGAAAATTCCTTTTATTAATAATAAATTTATATTAAAGGACAATGAAATATGTTCTTGAGTTCTATGAACCATCTTATCCAGTTGTCAGATTTGAGTGGGACATGGGATTCCCCTGGCTAACAGATGGATAGGTTGCTCAGGGAAATTTGAAAATCATAGGAAGTCCTGAGGGACTGAACCATTAATTAGTGTGTGGTATCTGTGCCAACTCTGAGTATTGTCAGTTACATTGTTGAACATTCAGTTGGGTCTCAGATAATCAGAACTGGTTTTGGAAACAGTATTAGGAGACACCCTAGATCTAGCATTAGATGTGGAATGAGGAAAAGATTACAGAAGGTAGTTTAATGACACTGTGATCTAAAATATCTTTTTAAATGCTCACTATCATTTTCAGACTCATACTCCTCAAGAAAATAGTTATACTGAGACCACCAAGTTGTTGGATCCTCTAACTATAGAAAATTTTGTATTCTGTACTTTTTCCCTCTGCAGGGTGGACGGCATGTGGATTACGTAGTAGATCAAGTTGTTGGTAAACTGATCGAAGTAGTTAAGAAAAAGAACAAAGCTGGTGTATCAGTGAAGCCATTTCAAGTACGTGATGCTCTGTATGTTCCTCTGAGTTATCACATTATACCTGTTGTGATATTGACCATTTTTGTTGTGTTTTTTCACAGGTTAAAAACCATATATGGGTTTTTATTAATTGTCTTATTGAGAATCCAACCTTTGATTCTCAAACTAAGGAAAACATGACTCTGCAGCCCAAAAGTTTTGGGTCCAAATGCCAACTGTCAGAAAAGTTTTTTAAAGCAGTAAGTATTATTTTCCTAGAATTATTAAGAACAGAGTAGGTTTTTGATTTTTTGATTTATTTGTAGCTATAGGTTAGGCATGCTTAAACTATGAGCTAATATACTTCATTCTTCTAATTTTAAAAGTGTAGACTACATTATTTCATTAAGCTATTGTTTTGTCAAGCATGAAAGTATGTAATTACATTGCTAAGTGTGTTAACCTTGGCCATTGCAAAGATCCAGTTTCACATTGACAGATATGCAGAGCCTCACAGTCTGTTTTCATCTTTCTACTCTTTTGTTCAATTTCTTCTGACACATGCACACACTCATATGTATGTCCTTTATAGCTATATAACACATATAATATCTATATAACATGTATTATATATCATGCATTTCTAGGATGTCTTATACAAAATGTAGTATTTTCTACATTATTACAAATTGTATTTGTATATATTATTTTGGCTTTTTAAATTTTTTCTAAAATAATGGTACAAGTAAATAATAAATCTTGGATTTTATCTTCTCTATTGGCTCCTTGTAGTCTATCGTATCACCAGTTAAACATTTATTAATTACCTGTGAGGTGCCTTTAAAGTCTTTTGGCAGAGGGAATGTCATCATGCAATCAACTAGCCAAAGTTGTTTTTTATTGTATAGTGAGGTGGAGGAATAGAGTACAGTTGCCATGGAGAATGTATTTGTTAAATCCCAATATTAGGTTTTCACAGGTAGGGTCTAAGAAACAAAAGCAGAATCAGAATTTCTTTTTAGATTCTAGCTTTGAAGCCTGTAAAATATTCATAATGAATTCTGAGCTCAAATTACACTGTAACTTTCTGTCATTGTTACAGTTGCTCTTACGGAGTGTTTTGGTTTATCACTTAAGTGAGTCATCTAGATTTGGCAGGTTATTGATTTTTTTTTCTTTTCATTAAACTAACTAGAAAACTATTTCCTATGCCTGAAACCACATCATTAAGAGTGGTTAAAAGAAAAAGCTTTTAAGACTTGTAACTGAAGATGCTTAGCTCGTTTAGGGAAACAGGTTGTCATCGCATACAATTCATTGCAAATATACACAGTGTATGGATGAAGTCATTGTTAGCAGTGAGCCTTGTGCATGAGGTTCTGAGTTATTCTAATGTCATTTGCATAGCACTTTTTTCTCATAGGATTTTAGCATTTAATTGGCAGATATTGTAGATGTCAATGTCTGAATTTGCCAATTAGTAAATTAATGAGTGGTTAAACTTTTATGATGTTAACTTGTAGTAAGAGCCTTACTATAAGTGCCTTACATATTCTTCATGAATTTTACTATAACAGGGTTTTTTTTTCATGTTTGTTTTTCAGTACAGTAGGTCATTGCCTGAGTTAGTTTTACTAAACTATCTATAATACAGTTTTATTGTCATTGAGTAAACTTTACTAGAATATATTATCATCATCATTATAATTTTGTCTTCAAACTGCCCAGATTCTAGCTGTCTTAGGCAGTTTTGTAAATTTTAGGTGAACTTATGAATTTTCAGTTTATTTTCTATACCACTGACCCTTGATTTATTTGTTTTTAAGGCCTCTAATTGTGGCATTGTAGAAAGCATATTGAACTGGGTGAAATTTAAGGCTCAGACTCAGCTGAATAAGAAGTGTTCATCAGTAAAATACAGTAAGATCAAAGGCATTCCCAAGCTGGATGATGCCAATGATGCTGGTAAGAGTCAAACCAATTTTAAAAAATTAGGTAACCTTTAATTTATTCAGTTATTTTCTGTTCAGAGTATGATTGAAATTGCTTCATATGGGGCTGGGGATGACTTCTGGGTAACAGTCCTAGCAGTACAGCATGAGAACCTAAGTTTGAATCCGCAGCATGCATGTACAAAGCTGGGCATGGTTGTATGCGCCTTTAACCCCAGCACTGTAGGACGAGGCTAGGTAGGGCTGCAAGTTGATCCTGAGAGCTTGCTGGCCAATCAGTCTAGCTGAAATAGGGAGCTTCTGCTTCAGTGAATGATTCTGTCTTGAGGTTGTTAATAAGGTGAAGAGCAATAGAGGACAACAACTATTTTCCTGCTGTGGCCTCCACATAAGTACATATGCATTATATATACATAGAGAAAAAGGAAGGCTGGAGGGAAGGGAGAAATTGCTTCATGTACTATATGTTACTGTTTTAAGAGGTTGGGAATTCAATACAATATATTTACAGTTGAATCTTCATTAAGCAGCATATAAGGTGGCTCTCAGTCTTCCATTGTCATTGTTGTGATGAATTTTTTTTTTCTGGCTATGTTTTTCTCATCAGTAAAGTATGGAACTTAAAATATATATAATTTGAAAATATTTTCCAGGTGGTAAACATTCCCTGGAGTGTACATTGATATTAACAGAGGGGGACTCTGCCAAATCTCTAGCTGTATCTGGATTAGGTGTGATTGGAAGGGACAGATATGGAGTCTTCCCACTCAGGGGTAAAATTCTCAATGTGCGAGAAGCGTCTCATAAACAGGTTTGTATCATCCCACAGGTATTCATGACATTTCTAACATTACTAAAACTGAATTTTCAAATGTATATTAAGGCTCACTTTTCAAATACTATAACAATTTAAAATGCTTTCAATTTTTTTTAGATTATGGAAAATGCAGAAATAAACAATATTATTAAAATAGTTGGTTTACAATATAAGAAAAGTTATGATGATGCAGAATCTCTGAAAACCTTACGTTATGGAAAGATTATGATTATGACTGATCAGGTTGGTCTGAAAATTAGTACATATTTGCAATTTATATCTTCAGATTGTTGTATGTATGTATGTATGTATGTATGTATGTATGTATGTATGCATGCATAAACTCATGCTGGACCTGGGGAAATGTTTTACCACATCCCTAACCCTTAGATTGCCTTTTGGTAATTATCTCAGGAAATAGCATAGGTGAAAGTGATTGTGTACATGAAGCACATTTTATATTATTTAATTTGGGGACAGGTATTAACCTAATTGGTTATTTTAAAATGTTCTTAAATGCAGCGAGTTTGAAAAGAGCAGAGCACAAGAGTTGTATCACAGTGACTAAGCCTATGTGGAAATAGGAATGAAATGGTGCCATTTGTAAGTGAGAAACAGTGACCTAGTGGGTTACTGGTCACTATTGGCACATGTTGACCTAAATTGGGATGCACAAAACCCAGAGGCTTTAAAATAGCCATAATCAAGAAAGACTAAAATATTGAAAAAGAAGAACTTCATATGTAACAAACATTATCTCTTAAAAGGTAAAAGCATTTGTGGAGAAACTCAACAGAAAAAGCTGCAGTATAGTTTTAAGCAGATTATTTTCAGCTTTCTCGTCATGAGAAGACAGATTTCCTCTTCCATTGCCCAGTGAAGTGAGGTTATAACTGTTTGAACTTTACCACCGGTAAACATTCTGTAATCTGGTACACCACATAACATATATATTGATAACATATACATTATGTATGGACAGGTAGATTCAGTGTATTGTTAACTATACTTGTATTTTAAGTGACAATTCTTTTATACTCATCTAATCTATACCGTTTCATAAAATGCTTATCTACAATTTGAACAGAATTTTGTCTTGACTTCACTCATATATTTTAAAATTTGTTTAAAAGTACTTATATTTTATAAAATTATGGGAATTTTTACTTTTAGGATCAAGATGGTTCTCACATCAAAGGCCTTCTAATCAATTTTATTCATCACAATTGGCCATCACTTCTGAAGCATGGTTTTCTTGAGGAATTCATCACTCCCATTGTAAAGGTATTGCTTGCATTGTTTTAATTTTGCAGTTTTTTTTTTTAAGTGTTAGTGGAAGAACTAATTTCTTTTTTCTTTTCTTTTTAAAATTAATTTAAGGCAAGCAAAAATAAGCAGGAACTTTCCTTTTATAGTATTCCTGAATTTGATGAATGGAAAAAACACATAGAAAACCAGAAAGCCTGGAAAATAAAATACTACAAAGGTTTGTATTTAATTTCTATGAAATGATTGTTTATGTAATCTATGAGAGAATTAAAAATACCTTGAAAATTGGTCTTTTAAGTTTTAAAACTGGCTGTTTGTTTTGACTAAATTTTTTTATAGAAAATTGTATAAGAAAATTTTTGAATTTCCACAAATAATAATGAAGCTACAGAATTTCCTCTTAGCACTTACATTTTATTACAGGTACACACCCACATGCACAAACTGTGAATGAATGAGACCGCTTATGCATTTTAGCAATAACTATTCTTATGACCATTTAGCCTTCTTTAGTACCCCATGTTAATTTGAAATTACTTTTAGACATTATGGTATTTCAGCCGTCACTATTTTAATATGCATCTAAACGAGTATTCTTTAACATGTTTAAAAATCCAAACAATCTTAAGATTCCTCATGATTACAATGATATATTACATATCTAATATTCTAAGTCAAGATTTAAGAAGTTAATATCTGGCTAATTGGTCTTAAATCCCTGACTGTAATTTTTTTCATATTTCATGCATGTATTTCTTTTCATATTTTTCATTTTAATTCATTAAGGGACTTTTAAGTTTTGTGAAATTACTACTTATATAATTGTTTGTTTTGTGTAAATTTCCCACATCTTAAATATTGCCCATTGTGCTCTTTTAGTTTAATTTAATATGTAGTAAGTTCCTTTCTTCTTATTTTCCATTACTTGATAATTTAAATCGGAATGTGGTCATATTTGAGTTAGATTTGTTTGACAGAAACAATTGTTAATATGTAGCATTGTTTATTGAAGTCAGGAGGCATATATTTGGTTTGTTTGGCTTAAGCTTAATCAATTAGTACCAACTTAATGACTTTCTTTATAAGCTTTTCATTTGATGGCTTGAATAGTCATTGTTATTTGTGACCCCGTTTTATATTAAATCATACAGGATTGGGTACCAGTACAGCTAAAGAAGCAAAGGAGTATTTTGCCGATATGGAAAGGCATCGTATTTTGTTTAGATATGCTGGTCCTGAAGATGATGCTGCCATTACCTTGGTAATTATGCTGTTAATAAAAGAAAATTTATTTTAGCCCTGCCTGTTGTATGGTTCCTTCCAGACTTAATTTTGTGTGGTTTTTTTTTTTGAAATTATAGAATCTAAAGTTGTAAAATTTATTTTTTTTCTTTTTGACTTTATTATTTCTTTAATAGAAAGACATAGCTCAAATATAATTTTGATTAAAAATTAGGAAAAGCACTTTAGTTTTCTAGAATTAATAATTTAGCATTTATAAATTCAAGTTTTGTAGTGAAATTAATTTTAATGTGTGACATTATTACTTGTACTTCTTCAGGCATTTAGTAAGAAGAAGATTGATGACAGAAAAGAATGGTTAACAAACTTTATGGAGGACCGGAGACAGCGTAGGTTACATGGCCTACCAGAGGTTAGTCATGAGATGATCTGGGGGAAGGAGGTGAGACTAAGGTTCGTGAAGTAAGAATGACAATGTTACTTTGTGACTTTTCTCCTAGCAATTTTTATATGGTACAGCAACAAAGCATTTGACATACAATGATTTCATCAACAAGGAATTAATTCTCTTCTCAAATTCAGACAATGAGAGATCTATTCCATCTCTTGTGGATGGTGAGTAATCTGGGTAAAAGTTTTCTTCATCCTTGCATGCTTTGTATGGTTTAATTTCATGTACTTTTGGCTACTTTTATGATCTACTTTAAATCCTTATTTAAAATACCAGTCTGTGGTCCATTTAAAATTCTTACTTAAAATCACAAAAACGTGAAGATTAAAGCTTTTATGGTAGATAAGTTGTGGGAGAGCTGAAGTCTTTACTTTTCCTTTCAGTTTTTCAGAAAAATTAAGGCTAACTTTTAAAGCTCTTTTTTTTTGTTTTGTTTTTTCAGAGTAATTTCTAAAATTGAAATTTCCAAAATTAAGTAAAAAAAATTTTTATCTAAAAATTTATCAGAGAATGTTTTATTTTTAAATGTCTTTATGTGTCATTAACAAAATATAATTATTTAACTTAAAACAATTTTGAAACTTTCTATTAGAACTGATTTTCCTATTTGGAAAACCTCCCACCCCTAATTATGTAAGTCATAGCACATTTGTCTGTCTTTGTGTTTCTTGTTTTTTCATTTAATAGCAATTTTGTTTATTCTTGTCTAGTCTGAGATTGTCTCTCTTCTGTGAAGTATTCCTTCAGTCTAAATTCGTATCAGATGCCTGAACTTTTATGCCACTTACTATGTTCCTCCTATTATATGTGCTAATTTTGTTTCCTCAGTTATATCATGAAATTTTCAAAGAAATAGCCATATTTTATGATTTTAGTTCTTCCATGGTCTGGCCTCATAATGATAGATGAAGTAGTGAGCATATATGGATAAGATTACTGCTGTGTTCATTGTATCAAGGAGGAGAAGGAAGCACACATTCTCACATAATCTTATACTGAGGTTATTAGAAATCTTATTATTTCATTACTTTCAGGGTTAGTAATTTGTTTATTCACATAATGTGAACATCCAGATTACTAAGATTCTAAAGTCTATATCCTTACCTGCTACAGTAAAAATCTGTTAAGAGTTTCCCTGACTGTAGATATGCTAATAGAAATAATCAACCTGTTTGTTTGCTAATAGTCATGTTATGGCTGGCTTTGGGTCACATGAAATAGAGATCCAAAGAAGTATGATACCTCTGGAAAGTTCTTTAAGTCCAGAAGGTCTTTAATTGCTACTCTTTTGGAATTGTAAACGTTTTTTTTTTTTTTTTTTCTCCCAAGCATGTAATGTTGACACTACAAGAGTTGATATTATAAAGTATTTTATTTATGATATATAAAAATGACAGAAAAGAATGGTTAACAAACTTTATGGAAGGTCAGAGACAGTATAGGTTACATGGCCTACCAGAGGTTAGTCATGAGGTGATCTGGGGAAAGAAGGCGAGAGTGAGATTCATGCAGTGACAATATTTTTTAAGTAGTTTTAAAGCGTTTTAAAAGGAAGGTTGCTCTTTTCAAAAATAGGTTTCAAACCAGGCCAACGAAAAGTTTTGTTTACCTGTTTCAAGAGGAATGATAAACGTGAAGTAAAAGTCGCCCAGCTGGCTGGATCTGTTGCTGAAATGTCTGCTTATCATCATGGAGAAGTAAGCATTAAGAGTGGTGTCAACTGAGAACAGTAATTATTAGCACGCTAAGTGATAATTATTCCTAATAGAGTAGTTTTCTTTTTATGAAGTCTTTGAAATTGCAATAGAATTGAGCATTTAGAAACTTAATACAAATTGAGGCATAGGTTCAAAAAACTTAGACTATTAACCATATATTCTGTCTTTTTCTATTCTGTAGCAAGCATTGATGATGACTATTGTAAATTTGGCTCAGAATTTTGTGGGCAGTAACAACATTAACTTGCTTCAGCCCATTGGTCAGTTTGGAACTCGGCTTCATGGTGGCAAAGATGCTGCAAGCCCTCGTTATATTTTCACAATGTTAAGGTAAATAATTTGTTAACTTACTGACATAAAGTTCAATTTGAACTTTAGTAGAATGAAAGCAGTGGAGAGAGGATCATTTAGTTATTTTACTCAGGGTGAGTACTCCAAATTATGTGATTATAAATACATGAAGTCTTTTGGCCTTAATTTTTTATACATTCTTGGTAAAAATTAGTGCTAATAAATATACACTTTTTTCTGCATTTAATTTTATTCTTTAGACTAAAAATGGGTTAGGTATTATATTTAGAATAATTAAAACTTCTTACAAAGTTATTAACAATATTAAAGAATTTAAGAAAGTAACTACTAAGTAAGTAAAAAATGAGTCATACTTGCTTGTGCTTGGGAAAAATATGTCATTTGTACTAATGTTAGGTGAATTTTATTGTAATATGTAGTAAAAATTATTAAAAATGTATTCTTTCCAGAGGTTTTTCTTAAAATGTCAAGTCCTTATGAAGTTTCATTTATCAGAGCAATATTCTCCTATTTCCTTTTGTTAGCTCTCTGGCAAGACTACTTTTTCCAGCTGTGGATGATAACTTGCTTAAGTTCCTTTATGATGATAATCAGCGAGTAGAGCCCGAGTGGTATATCCCCATAATCCCTATGGTTTTGATTAATGGTGCAGAGGGCATTGGGACTGGATGGGCTTGTAAACTGCCTAACTATGATGCTAGAGAAATTGTGAACAATGTCAGACGGATGTTAGAAGGTTTGGATCCTCATCCCATGGTAAGTTTTTAATGGTCTATGTTGTTTACTTAAATAATAATGGATAAAGGACAACTTTTAAAACTTTTTATTTTAGAGCCATTGTAGAATGGATCCTACTTGGATACAAATTTATATTTTCTTACATGAAAGATATAAATGATGAATCTGGAAATAAATTTTATAGAGAGAAACTGTTTATTGAAAATTTAGAATGCCTTGTACTTCAGGCTTAAATCTCTGAAATATATAGAGAATGGTGTCCTTATTACACTTATATATAATAGCTTTGTTTTTGTCCTTAAAGTATTACGCCATGAAAAATTTCCTTATATGACATCTATGATACACACACACACACACACACACACACACACACACACACACATATTGTAGAAGAAGGCATTAAGTTTTTTCCCTTTTAACTGTCTTACTGTTTTGAGACTAGGTGACTCACTGAACTGGAACCTGGACATGTCAGCTAGGTTGGCTAGCCAGTGAGCTCCTGATTTCTACCTGTTTCTGCCTCCCTATGCTGGGGTTACTGGTATATGTAGCCATGCATTGCTTTTTATGTGTATACTGGGGATTTGGACTTAGGCCCTGTATGTTCCCAAGCTCCAAACTACTTTTTATGATAGTGTTCTATTTAACTGTTCTATAAAACTGTTTTAGATACATTCAATAATGGTGAGCTAGTATACTCTATTAGTATATGCTTTGTATGTGTGTAGTATCACACGGCCCTGTGCTAAGAGGTGAGTTAAAGAGTTAGGGTCTTTGTTTTCTAAAGTTAATATCTTGTCAGGAAAGGATATTTAGAGCTTGAAATTCATAGTAATCAAAGATACTCAATTTGCACAAAATGTCCCCTGCTATATGTTAAACATCTTAGTGACAGTAACAAGTATGAATTTTAGAGGAGGAAATAACCTCTTCCAATGGTGATTTGGTTGAGGATGAGTAATTTTATGTTGGTTAGTAAAATGGTGAGTTGAGTGTGTGTCAGAGTTAGTACATAGTCCTTTATTGCTGTTATCCTAATAGAATGCCCAAGATAGGCTACTTTTTTAAGGGAAAGGGCCTTATTTCACTTCATAATTCTAGAGTTTCATTCAGGGCCTAGAGGCCTCATCTAGTGATGGCTTTTGTGTTGGCAGAGGCCTCTAGTAGTACAAGGCTTCACATGCTGAGAAAAAAGGTGTGTGTGTGTGTGTGTGTGTGTGTGTGTGTGTGTGTACATGTGTATGTACATTCACTGTCTTTCTTGCCTCTCTCCTTGTTACATAGTTATTAGGATTTAGTAGTACTAGGATTCATAGGATTCATTCATGGGGCTTCACCCTGATGACCTTGCCAAACTAATCCTAATCATTTCTTCAAAAGTACAGTCGTATTTCTTACAATGGTAATTATATTTTCACATGAAACCTTGGGGGAAACATTCAAACTATTTAAATGACAGCAGATAGAGCAAACAAACATTATCAATCTTCAAGCAGAGCATGGGAAAAAAGTAGTAGTTCTGCAGGGAAAAATCATTAGATAAAAATTTGAAAGTTCATTTGGATCCAAACTACAAGCCATTCAGTGTGAAGCAAAAGGAGTTTGAATATATAGGATATTAAGCTAATATAGAAGGAATTCAGGGGCAATCGACTGAAAAAGAGCACTATTCTAGGAAGATTAGGTGGTGTTCAGATTATGTTGACAGAAGCTGTGAATTCAAGATCAAGGTACTTAGCGAACAACAAGTGAGCATAAGAGGTTTAGTTTCAGTCACAGTAACCTGCCTTGTAAGTAGACCATGTGCTCTTTAGAGGTGGTACTGGCACTCAAGAACAAAGTCAAACTCTTAAGTTGTTTTCATCTCCCTGCAGCTTCCAAACTACAAAAACTTCAAAGGCACAATCCAGGAACTTGGTCAGAACCAGTATGCTGTCAGTGGGGAGATATTTGTGGTGGATAGAAACACAGTAGAGATTACAGAACTTCCAGTTAGAACTTGGACACAGGTTAGTATGACCATGTGAGAAGGGCATTGCTTTATTCTTTGTTGAACAAATAAGCCACCTAATTTTTCTGTGTCTGCATAGGGCTTAATTCAATATTTATATTTTACCCTTGTATTTGAATTTTGTGTTTTGGATTTTCAAGTTTTTAAGCATATATAAAAAAAATAGTATGTCTTACATTAGATCAGCAGTTCTCAAACTATGGGTCATGACCCCTTTGAGGATCAAACTACCCTTTCACAAGAGTTGCTTAAGACCATTCGAAAACACAGATACTTGTTTTACAATTCATAACTGTAGCAAGATTACAGTTATGAAGTAGCAACAAAATAATTCTATAGTTTGGGGTTAATACAGCATAAAGAACTATATTAAAGAGTCACAGCATTTGGAAGATTGAGAACCACTGACTTAGGTGGTGCTTTCTTTCACTCATTTTTTTTTTTAAGAATTGTATGTTTGTGTTTATTTTAAAACAAAAGACATCAGATGAGAAATATTGTAGGCTTGTATAAATATGCTTAGTAAATTCAGATCAGTATCAGTTGCTTTAAATCTAAATGGTATGCATGCACTCTGCTGGGTCTAGCAAATGTCATCTTTCTTATACCCACCTGTAGGATTTATGGTGCTTTTAGAATTTAAGTGGATGAGAACCAGAACCTTGCCCTTGTGTGTCTTTCCTCACCACCAACTATATCCCCATATATCACCTTTGTAGTGGTGGACAGAACAATAAAGAAGAACTTCCTTTTTGCCTCCATAAGAATTGAGAATTTTAAAAAGATTATGTGATTAATGAGAACATGATAGTGTGTTGTGAAAATATTTATTGTCACTTTAAATGTTTTGTAGGTATACAAGGAGCAGGTCCTAGAACCTATGCTAAATGGAACAGATAAAACACCAGCACTGATTTCTGATTATAAAGAATATCATACTGATACAACTGTGAAATTTGTGGTGAAGATGACAGAAGAAAAACTTGCACAGGCAGAAGCTGCTGGACTGCATAAAGTTTTTAAACTTCAAACTACTCTTACTTGCAATTCCATGGTAATATATTAGTTAATCTTTCTTAATGGCCATGCATTGGATTACCATTATATGAGTGATAGATATATGCTTAGATGCTTAAGAATCCAGGGATTAATTTCTTTCCTTTGGGTGCTGGGTACTCAAACTTAGGTCTTCTACAAGAAGTTGTATTCCTTTACCCACTGAATTATCACTCCAACCCACTAAGAAACCTTTAAAAGGTATTTTTAAAAATAGTTTGTCTATCAAAATTATTACTATTTTAAACTCTCCCATGGTTTTGATAATTGCATTTATTAAATTCCTACCACTAAAGGAATATTTTATAAAAATGTTCTTAATAATTTTGTTTTGTTCCAGTGGGATTCAGGAGTATTGTATATTCATATTAGAGTTATTTTAAGTACTATAGTTATGATATAAAGTAAAATACCAGTCAATTTTATTGAATTTAAAGAAGAAAACTTTGTATTTTGTGTAGGTACTCTTTGATCATATGGGATGTCTGAAGAAGTATGAAACTGTGCAAGACATTCTGAAAGAATTCTTTGATTTACGATTAAGTTATTATGGTTTGCGGAAGGAATGGCTTGTAGGAATGTTGGGAGCAGAATCTACAAAGCTTAATAATCAAGCCCGTTTCATTTTAGAGAAGATACAAGGGAAAATTACTATTGGTAAGGCATAGCCTTTAAAGATTTGATCATTAGTTAAGATGGAAAAAAAAGTCTTTATTAAGACAATTTTATCAGTAGAATATAAGCAAATACAAATTGATCTCTTTTCTTGATCCTAATTTTATTTTTCCCTCACATAGAGAATAGGTCAAAGAAAGATTTGATTCAAATGTTAGTCCAGAGAGGTTATGAATCTGACCCAGTGAGAGCGTGGAAAGAAGCACAAGAAAAGGTAATCACTTGAGAAAAAGATCCCCAGAGAAGCTCTGAAAAGCAACTTCCAAACAAACAAAATCCCAACCCCAAAAGTTCTACTTTACAACTGATAAAGGTGCAATATGGCTGTTTGGGGGCTGAAAGCTTCTGCTTACCCACAGAGCAGACACAGTCTAGGAATTTACAGTGCACACTCACTCTAGAACACCATCTCTACCAGGGCCTTAGAAATAACTCCATGGTTGAGAAGGTCTCTTTGATCTTTTCTTTAAGTCTTTAAGAGGTTAATTTGTCATGGTGGTTTGTATGAGGTATATGCATACTACCTGAGAACCAGACTGGTAGCCCTCCAAATCATTGCATTGTCCAGTCTGTGATGATACCGTGGCATCTGATCACCACTTGCCTGGTCTAACAGTGGTTGGGGCTGGGAAATGAGAGACAAATATACTTTGACACCAAGCATGTGCTCTGCCTGTGTATGTTTTTGGTCTGAAATTTAAACACTATAATTAAGTTGTCCATTTCAGATAATAAAGTAGTATTAATTCAATGAATGGAATATTGAAACCATAAGAGTCCCTCAAGAATTAGTGCCTTCATATTGTGTTGATGAAAAGGCAAATTTAAAAGGCAGTACCACATTGTGATTGAGCACAGAAATACAGAAAAGTTAAAATATGCAATGATTAATATTTCTAGATACTGACATAGATTTGAATGTATAAGATAGTGATGTTAGTATTGTTTAAAATAGTTAAAACTGTTAGATATACTGTGAACTGATATGTTAAATTTCCCTGCACTTTAGAATTCTTAGCCATAATTTTTTGTATTTTTCACCAAACTATATTCAGATACTGCTTTTATTTACATTAAGCTCTTTTTAATTTTGAAGTTAATATAATATGTTAAAGTGAGTGAAATTAGAACAAATTATGCAGTGTCAAGATAATAGGATTATATAGCATTTGAATAAAGTAGGACAGGACAAGATGGACAGTTTTTACAAATATGATGGGGCACATTCTTTCTTCTTGTTATGATTTATTATATTGCTGAACTTCACATTATGCTTTATATCCTGATCAAACTTCTGTGTCATTTTTGGTTTACATTTAGTGCTCACTCAGTTTTTAAATATAAGGGTTTGGGACCCAAAATATTGGTTTTGGTACTGCCCTTCTGGTGGGAGCAGAATTCATGGGTAATAGCTAGCTTCCATTATCAGTATGAGCATTTTGCAGCATTGTTGCTAAGTGTATGCTTGAAGGGAATAAGGCGTTCAGGAACCAAAAGCAGAGGCTCTTACTAGAGCCCCTAGGGTGTGGGGGAAGAGAGAGAGAGAGAATTATAAAACAGCTGCTTAGAAGATTATTTCTTACACCGAACTCTGTCATTGAACATGGAGAAGTTCATTTTTGTTGACTTCTAAAATTGCCCTTGTTAATAGTGAAATACACCTACAGTGCTCATTAATAGTGCTTCTGGTGTTATGAAACCACACCAAATGGACTTCTGAAGTAACAGTTTTAAACAGAATTGTATTGTGCTCTACTACATCACAGTGGGCTGATAATCCAATTACTCCACAGTGCCACAGAAACACAAGTTTCTTGAGGAAGTTTTTAAAACTGTAGAGAAGTCTATGATTTGTTATTTAGGACTGACAAATCATCTATCAACTGTTTGTTAGTTGAGTTTATAGTCTTATTTGTGTTCTGAAGCATCTTAATTTACACTTTTCTTTTTATCATTTTATTTCCAAAGTGCACTCAGACCTAACTTTGCAGGCAGGGATACATTATTTTATTTCAGTATTTTAAATTGTAAAGCTGTTTTGTTTTTAAATGTTCATCTTAGAGTATCTTTGTCATTTTTAATTGTCTGAGTGTCTTAAACAACTTTAATTCAATTTTACTTAATGTTTTTTAAGCCTTTGAAGGCAATGGCACATAAAATTACTTTTTATTGAATTTATTGTAATTTGAAACATACATATTATTAGCATAAGAGGCTTTTTTAAATTGCAGTTATCATGAGTAAAATTTCAGAGAATCTTTTCACCTTAAAGCATCAACTTAGTCTTCAGTCAACTTATTTTCTGAGTTCTCATTTGAATAATCCCTATAGCAATAGGGAATTTTTATTAAAATTCATCCTTAGTGAGTAAATGTAACCTATTATACTTACTTTTTTTTACAAGAATTAAAACATTTTTATGAGTGATTTATTAGAGGTTTCATGTTCATTTATGACAAAACATTTAACCTAAAAATTTTAAGATACCATGTCTTTTCAATTTGGAACAGTAAATAGGGATAAAATATACTATTCCTTCTGGGGATTTTATTGTATATTTTAAGAAAATCTTAAGCTTTTTTTTCTAGCATAAGTAATAGGGTTTAATAGGCAGTCTTGCTGGTTATCTTAAATAATTTCTACCACCCTAAAGTGAGTAGCACTAACAATGCACCTTCTAAGCCCAATATGCAATGAAATTAAATGCTGACTTGACATTATAATAGACCTTAATATAAAGTTTGTTATTTTTTACAGGCAGCAGAAGAGGAAGACACACAAAACCAACATGACGATAGTTCCTCTGACTCAGGAACACCTACAGGCCCTGATTTTAATTATATTTTAAATATGTCTCTATGGTCTCTTACTAAAGAAAAAGTTGAAGAACTCATTAAACAGAGAGATACAAAAGTATGAACTTTTGTGGGTTAAATAATTTGGAACTATTTCAGTATTATCCATATTTTTGATTTTATTTTTCCAAAACTAAGTATTTTGATTTATCCTTTACACTTTTAAAAAATGTTAAATGTTAAACTGTACTACTTTCTCTTTCTTTCTTTTCTTTTCTTTTCTTTTTTTTTTTTAAATTGTAGGGGCGAGAAGTTAATGATCTCAAAAGGAAGTCTCCTTCAGATCTTTGGAAAGAAGATTTAGCAGCATTTGTTGAAGAATTGGATGTATGTTGAATCTATATTAAATACATATTTCAGGCTGGGAATGGGAGTGCATTGGTCTAGCTCAATGGGAGTCATTGGCCTAGAATGTGCAAGGCCTAAGTTCAATTCCTAGTCTTGCTAAATGAATAAATAATTTTAAAAATGAATTAAATATATCTTGAAAGTAATGTTTTTGAAATAATATCAAAAATTATTTTTTATTTTAAGTAACTCAGATTTTTTTTTAACTTCTATGAAGTTATAAGTAAAAAACTATTTCTAGGATGGATGAATAAGAATGCTATGGAGTTCAATTTAGAATAAATTAAATTCCATTGCTTTTATTGATTTAATTCTCTTACCTGACTTCTGACTGTGCTAACTGATTTAATTTGACATTTTCCTGAAAAGAGGTAAGGCCAATATATGGATATGATTGAATATGGGTATTTTGAGTTCCTTTAGACTATAGAAATTTCAGTGTTCTTATGTTAGTGGAGTTCTAATTTAAAAGGTAAAAGTAGAGAAAAGATTTAAAATGTAACCCTTTCTAAAATTGCCTCTTAAAGTACTAGAATTAAATTAATGGTATCAGAGTAAATGTCTGATTTAAGTTACCAATGTCTGATTTTAGTTATCAAAGGTGAACAGCCACTATTGCATTATGCGACTTTTTTTCACTTACTTCACTATTTCAGTTTATTAGTTGTGTTATTATTATTATTTCATTATTTGCTTTTGCTGCCCATGGCTTCTATTAAATTTAGAATTTATAGGAACAAGTATATTTGCCTGATGGAATTTTTGAAGGTTTTTAGTGCTGTTGTTGTAGGTTCCTTCTGTGATCTTTTAAGTACAATGGTATACATTGGTTTAATTCATTAGTTCGGTTTTATTTATTTATTTTTTTATAGAGGCATATTTTCTTTCTGCTGGCTTATATGTTAGAAAACAACAAACAAAAGAACTAGTGTTGTATTGTGTCTGTGCTCAGTGGTACAGCACTTGACCTAGCGTGAGTGGGATTCTAGTGAGGTTCCATGATATCACCATCACTACACATGCAAATTTTTTTCATTAAAACAAAACATATATTGAAAAGAAAACTGTTGTGTCTGATTACTGCTGTGGTAATTGCTTTAAATTTAATTGCTGACTAGAAGAGTGAAACATGGTTTTTTTGTTCTTATTTTAGTAGTTCAGATTCTAGAGCTAAAATTTACCATTCAAAGCAATTTCAGCCCCCCCCCAAGTATTCCTTTTTGCTTTTAATTTGTCATTTTATTATTTGATAATTAGCAATATTCAAACAAATTAAAGTCTAGGTATGGGGACTTAGAGAGATGACTCAGCAATTAAGAGTACTTGGTGCTCTTTCAGAGGATCCCATTTTAGTTCTTATGACTCCAGTGAGACAGTTCTCCCCCTGTCCTCCATAGGGTCCTATAGTATGGTGTATACTTACATAGACACATACACATAAATAAAAATAAATCTTTAAATTTTAGAGAAAGTTTTAAATTTTTACATTCATTTATTTTATGTCTTGAGTGTTTTGTCTGCATGCCCAGTTCCCATGGAATTCAGAAGAGGGTATCATTCCCCTGGAACTGGAGTTATGGATGCTTATGGATCACCTTATGGATAATGGGAATTGAACCTGGGTCCTCTGCAAGAGCAATACATGTTCTTAACCACTGAGCGTCTTTCCAGCCCCAAGACACAGTGTTGTTTTTGTTTTGTTTTGTTTTTTGCCAACTAAGAATATTTAGATTTAAATTTCATGACTCTGCATTCTTTTTGTCTGTGATGCCATTGATAGAACATACCTTGTATGCTGACACTGTATTGCATGTGATTCTCAAATGAAAGAAGTCATTCTTACATGTAAGGGTTCCGAGCCTAGAGAAGTGAAAGGACTTGCTTAGAAAGGAGTTCTACTGGTGTGGTAAAAAACAGAAAAACAGTTATTCATCTTAGCTAAGCCTTTTTCATCATCCCTAATAGATATATTAGGAGTTTATAAAGCCTGCCACATGGTAGGTACCCTACCAATTATCTGTTGCTTATTAAGAATATATAACTAGTAAGTAGAAGTATCAATATTGGATTTCATTGTGTTTGATTTCAAGCCCTATTATATCAATAAACTTCCATTAAACAAAATCTATATGTCTTTCAAGGTATGTCACTTTCCTTTGCATCTTTCTAAACTTGTTAATTATTAGAAAGAATAATTCTATATCATTTAGAATCTGTCACATTAATTGTGGTTATATAGTAATTTATTTTTATAACAAATCCCCTAAGTTCATTATATTGGGGTTTTTTTTCTTACTTTCTTACTTAAATGATATCATTATGATTAAAGCAATTAAAAAGAGTAGCTTCATACTGTTAACTTTTTTTAGACTTATGTATTCTTACTTTACCTGGGTGTTTTTCCTTATGTGTTTTACATTATGCATGTAAGCCTATGTATCATGTGTGTGCTTGGTGCCCATGAGAGGGGGCAGAGTCCCCTTGAAACTGGAGTTAAAGGTACGTGAGAGTCACTATGTGGATGCTGAGCACTGAAACCAAGTCTCCTACATGAGCAACAAGTGCATTAACAGCTGAGCCATCTCTCTAGCCCAGCTTCCACCCTTTTAACAGAACTGCCTGTGCCTGTGATTTGTGATTTCTGATGACGCCAGCTCAGTAGTGGTTCTGGGCTATAAAGGACCTCTTAGGTCACTGATTACCATTACCATATTGTAGTAAGGGTAAGAAGCTAAGCATATGAATTGAGATTAAAACTCACTTCTTCTGACTTAAAAGTTTTTCTTCTTTTCCCATTATTTTGTTTTTAGATTAAATCAGCTGAAAAGAAAGTTTTGTTTCTTAATGGTGCATAATTTATTTCAGTTTCTTAGGCAGTAGTGATTGATTTTGTAAACAACTGTTTATTCAACTTCCTCCCCTCCACCCCATATTTCAGAAAGTGGAAGCACAAGAACGAGAAGATATTCTGGCAGGAATGTCTGGAAAAGCAATTAAAGGTAAAGTTGGCAAACCTAAGGTGAAGAAGCTTCAGCTGGAGGAGACGATGCCCTCACCCTATGGGAGAAGAATTGTCCCTGAAATCACTGCTATGAAGGCAGATGCCAGCAGAAAACTGCTGAAGAAGAAGAAGGTATCATATGCTCCTGTGTTAGTTCATTGGTGGACACTACCTTAAGCTTGATTATGCCTTATGATTTTTAATGTATTTAGATATGATAGGAAATATTCTTTCTATGAGAGCAGGTGAACTGTGGAAAAACACTCTGTTGGTCAAAGATCACACATATGTTTAGAGCCACTCATTTAATTCACTTTGGTTTTCACCCTCTCATCCCCTCTGTTTGGCCTCAAACTCTTGGGCTTAATTGACCTTCTGCCTCAGTCTCCTGAGTTGATTGGGACTACAGGGGCCTGGCCTAAATACAGTTCTAGAATGAGAGAGAACCCCTATATTGAATATTTTTCTTTTCTGTTGTCATTTTTAATTTTTTTTACTTTGATTTTACATTCCAGCCACAGCTCTCCCTCCCACACCTCCCAGCCCCTTCACCTCCTCCCACCCCTCCTTGCCTCCCCCCAGCACACCCCCAGTAAGGGCTCCCATGAGGAGTCAACATAGTCTGGCACAATAGGTCAGGGCAGGGCCAAACCCCTCTTGCATGCATTATGGCTGAGCATGGCATCCCACCATAGGGAGTGGACTCCATGAATGTCTTTCTAAATTAAAATCTTAGCAAAAGCTATCAATTTTATAAGTTTTAGTTCTATTTTATGACTAATTAAGGGAGTGTTAAGCAGAAAGTAAGGTTTATTTGGTTTTAAAAGTAACTTATCACCTTCTATAATCTTTTTTTTGTTTTTTGTTAAATTCTAATAAGCACATCTTTCATTGTTGTCTTTGACAGTTACTATCAAAAACTTAAATAGATAAATGACTATGAAATTTACCCATCCTTGAGCAGAATCAACCAGGATTAAAATAAATGTTTAGAGCCAAGAAAGCGGCATGCATGATGACCTTATTATAGAGGTTAATGGTCTAGACCAGTTTGTTTTACAGTCCAAGGAATATGTATGCAGATATATCTAATACATAACTGAGAATACAGGCTCTTTGTAACTGGGAGCCCAAATTGGAGTTATAGGTCAGAGAAAGTTTTTAACTTTTTATGTGCAGAGTTAATATTTGAAGCAATTTGACAGTAGAACAGACTATCTCAAGTCTGAGATGTATATGACTCCCCTCTAGTCTGTGTCCTCACCACACTTGGCTTTCCCTTAGATCATGGCCTCTGTCCTCTTCTGGTGGTGTCTGTTAGGTTCATTTCTTATTATTCTTGTTTTCTGCTCTATGCAATGTCAATAACTTCATCCCTGTGTGCCCCAAGTTTTGCCCACTTAAAACAGTAATGCTTAAATCTGTCTCAGCTAAAATGTCCCAGGCTCCTGTTTTTATGCAATCACCAGAGTGCTCAAAGCCCTTTGAACTTAGCATGCTTGAAACAAGCTCATTACCCTGATTTGAAGCCCTGCCTTCTTTACCATCTTGTTACTTTCACCACTTTTCTACCTGCCGGGCAGAGTTAGAGATTCTTCCAGAACTCAGTCAGGGAAACTCTTCTGGGATGTTTTCTCTGCTTCTTGAGCAGAATTGTTCACATTCCCTTGAGCCACTGCTGTTGTTCACTCCATTTTGACTTGTGTTGTATTAACCATTGTAACTACCTACCAGTTTCCCTGTGCTTACCAATAATTTTGGGTTGGAGTCAGCTTTATAGTGCCCCACAGAATACATCTGTTGCTTATTTTCTTTCCATAATTTGAAAATGTTTTTCTAGTCTGTAGGAACCTTTAGTATAGGTACTGATTCTGTGGGCAACTTTTGGAGTACTTAGCTATTGGTTTCATATTTCCTTTGGTAACCAAGAGTTTACCTTATTCTTTATGATTTTCCTAAGTGGCTATCATCTCACTGAGTATATCAGAATGTTAGAATTATAAACAATGTCATTTAAAACAGGTAAATGAAATTAAGTAAAACATGTCTCAAGTGGAACATGTTAAAAAAAAAAAAAAAAACCTTGTGTGAAGAAACTGTTGAGTGAAACTTTATCTCTAAAATATGCATTGCTAATTTACTTTTACCCATGATTGGATTTGGCTTTTTTTTTTTTTTTTTTTTTTTTTTTTTTACACATAGGGTGATCCTGATACCACAGTAGTGAAAGTAGAATTTGATGAAGAATTTAGTGGAACACCAGTAGAAGGTACAGGAGAAGAGACATTGACCCCATCAGCTCCTGTAAATAAAGGTCCCAAACCCAAAAGGGAGAAAAAGGAGCCTGGTAAGGCAATGCAGTGTTTTTGTATATGTTTTGTGTAAGAAAGAAAAGGACTGTGGCGTATTCCTACTGATTTTGATTGACTGATGATTTTTAGTAGTTCAAGTAATACATTTATTTTTTTATATACATTCTTATTTATAATGGACCTTTCATAGAAAAGCTTTAATAGAACTTGGAATAAGTATTTATGTGCATATTGCCATTGTCTTGCTTTTAGGTACCAGGGTTAGAAAAACACCCACATCATCTGGTAAACCGAATGCAAAGAAAGTGAAGAAGCGGAACCCTTGGTCAGATGATGAGTCCAAGTCAGAGAGCGACTTGGAAGAAACAGAACCTGTGGTTATTCCAAGAGATTCTCTGCTCAGGAGAGCAGCTGGTATTGTGACATACTTTATATTTATTTTTTTGTATAGTGTCATTGACTATCAGTTGGGTTGAATAATATTATCAGTGT
The DNA here is from genome assembly GCA_030556225.1 of Cricetiscus sungorus. Lineage (NCBI taxonomy): Eukaryota > Metazoa > Chordata > Mammalia > Rodentia > Cricetidae > Cricetiscus > Cricetiscus sungorus. The sequence continues at coordinate 1,415,614 of JANBXA010000366.1, forward strand.
CACTAGAGAATTCAATCAATCCAAAGAAAGACAGAGTGGATAGTATTTTTTTTAAAGATCTATTTTACATATATAGGTGTTTTAGTTACATGTATGTCTGTGCAATGCATGTGTGTCTGGTGCCTGCTGAGAGCCAAGAGTGCTGGATCTTCTGGAACTGGAGTTATGGATGGGTGTGAGCTGCCATGTGAGTGCTGAGGACCACACCTTGGTCTTCAAGAGCAGTGTTCTTAACCACTGAGAAATCTCTCCAGCCCCAAAGCATGTCCTCTTACTGAATATTATTACTAAAGCTTAGATAATGTTTCCTCAATGGCTTTGGGATATTTGTTAAAAAGCAAATAAACAAAGCAAAAACCCCAAACCCAAAACCCAAAAACTGTAGTATTGGCAGCCGTGGTGGTTCTATTGGAAGAACTCTGTGTCTATATTCTACCACTTTTATCTGAGAGGTCTCTTCCCTGTGATTGATGCTTTGTACTCAGTTCTTTTAAATGGAAGGCTAAAGTTGGACTGCAGTAGCTTGTCTTGCATATGACTTGATCTTTCCTGAATATTCATTAATTGCAAGTATTCAGATAATAAAAACTGGATTGTTTGTTTTATGAATTTCCTCACATTTTCTTAAGTTGTTAACTCAAGTGGGTAAGGTACTTTTCTTAATGGGTGTAGGTATAAGTGATATGGAATAATTAATGTGATTGGATTAAGTTACATGAAAACTAATGGTTCAAAATTGTGTTTAGATTTTTCCATACATGAAAAGTAAATATGAAATTATTGAGTTCCCAAATAGTTTAAAAATTCTCCTCTATAATATATGCTAGAAATTAAAATAAAACTGTTTTGCATTCTGTTGGTATGCCCTTCTCTATATCTGTTTCCTATTTTATCCATCTGGAAATTCCCTTCCTCCCTCCCTTCTTCCTCTCTTTCTTTCTTCCTTTCTTTCTCTCTTGTGGTGACAGTATCTTACGTAGCTAAGACTCAAACTTTCTATGTAGCTTAGGATGACCTTGATCTTCTTATCCTTCCAATTCTTCTTACCCAGTGCTAGGATTACAGGCATATACCAGCATGCCCAGTGTATGTATTACTGGAACTTGAGTCCAGAGCTTTTTTGTATAGTAGGCAGTACTTGCCAACTGAGCTGGTCCTTTTGATTGTTATTTTACAGTGCAACTAGCCATAAAGGGGAATAAATATTTTACTTAGACAAGCTGAAAGAAAGCTTAGCAATGTAAAAAGAATGTTAAATTTTGTCATTTGTAATTAATGGGAACTCATATTAGTAGTCCTTTGTACAGGGGACATTTGACACAATATCATATTAATCACCTTTTCTGTTTTTTTGACTAATATGTAAGTATAATGATCAACATCCTAAACAGGTAGTCCCATCAGTTTTTGTTGTTCTAACAAACAGAGTAGTATCCCAGCCTCCTGGAAAGTGTAAGGTAGATATCATACTTTGAGGACAAAGTATAGGCTTTTATTCTCTAAATATTCATCTTTTTCTTACGTACTTTAAAAATATTTTAAGTAGTAAATACAGGATTTTGCATTTCACATTCTTTCATTGTTCCTTAGTTAGTCTCTGTCTTTGTCACCCAGGGTGTCACCAAAGTTCTAGGCACAAGTGGTTTATCCTCAGCCTCCTAATTAATTGGCACTATGAATACATGTTACTGTGTCCTGTTGATATTCATCTCTATTTTCCTCTTAGCTGAAAGACCTAAGTACACCTTTGATTTCTCAGAAGAGGAGGATGATGATGCTGATGATGATGATGATGACAATAATGGTTTAGAAGAATTGAAAGTTAAAGCATCTCCTATAACAAATGATGGGGAAGATGAATTTGTTCCTTCAGATGGTTTAGATAAAGATGAGTATGCTTTTTCTCCAGGCAAATCAAAAGCTACTCCAGAGTAAGTAACACAGCAGTGATTATCCAGTAAGTTGTTACCATAAGTACCAAAAAGTGATCAATTCTAGCTAAAGGTTTTTTATGAAATAATTTGTTAATACTGTAGCTCTTCTCGAGCTGTTGCTGTAGGCTAATGAAAAGATTGGCAAGCTTTTTCATGAAGAGCTTTAAAAGATATGTTTTATATGTCTCTGTTATATGACTTTTTAACAGCTGTTCATTGTTGCCCTTGTAGTAAGAAAGTAGCCTCAGACAACATGTAAATAAATGAGTATGTTTTTGTTCAAGTAAAATATTGTTTCCAAAAACATTATTATCATCAGATATATTTGGACAGTTCCTTGTTAGGGAAATGTTTCTACATCTTTAGAATTAGGAAACTTGTTTTTCCAGTTGATTTGTCCTTGATTACTTTTATTGCTTTTGATGAAGTACAGCATTAATATGAACAATGTGAAATTTGTGAATGAATTAGGTATTTATTATTATCTAAAAAAAAAAAAAGACATTGCAACTCAATATAACCAGCCTTGACCAGTTTCTAAAGTAACTGCCACCTGTGGTCTGTTGTTAGGAATGGTATGACTACCTTGTATGATAGGGAGTCCACCTTTTTCTTTGGACCTTTGCTAATAATGTAGAATTAAGTTAGTGTCACTTTGAATAACTTAAAAACCATTGCTCAGTTTTCATTCTTATTTTATATTAAATCAGTATTTTAAAATCTTATATCTGTATTAATACATTTACTTATATAAATTTGTGAGGAAAGGGGCAGGGTGCAGGTGTTGCCCTATCTTTAATAGAGAAAGAAAAAAAACCCTAAAGTTGTGTTGATTATAATTATGCAATGTGTATTATGTAGGGTATTTTAATTACATCCTCTTTGTTATATTTCTTTCTAATAGAAAACCGTCACATGACAAAAAAAATCAGGATTTTGGGAATCTCTTTTCATTTCCTTCATATTCTCAGAAGTCAGAAGATGGTATGTTCTTTTAGTCTTTTCATTAGTTAATTATTATATGATTGTTGTACTTGGTAGAGAGAAAAATTAGAAAAGTCATTAGGTCAGGATTTAATTGCAGTTTTCATGAGTGGAAGACTTTACTTTTTGCCCAATGTGATTAATACTGTCTGATTAGAATGGGCATTATAGAAGCATGTGAGCAGACATGCTAGGCAGATGCCAGCCTGTTGAGTATAGTGTTTATAGATAAGATTTAATAATGAGAAATACATAAAAACAGAAAATTTGGAAGTTGAAATTTGATTTTTATGGTGATGTGAATCTATTTACAAGTATAAAGGTACTACCTAGGTGGAGATTTGTCTTACCTTATAGCTGAGATAATAAAATTTTCATAGGAGAAAATACATCCGGGGTATGTCTTTTTAGTGAATATATTTTTTGTGTATAGAATGTGTAAGTTTAATTGATTATCTTTATTATGTGTGTGTGATGTGTATGAAATGTGCATGTGGAGGCCCAGGGTGGATGGCAGAAGTCATCGTCAGTGTTGTTCACTTTATACATTAAGGCAGCCCTCTCCTTGAGCTTGCAATTTGCCATTTTAGCTAGCATGGCTGGTCAGTTTTTGGTGTAGGAGGAGTTTCCTTTCTCTGCTTATTGTGGTCTAGGATCTCAGGCAGGGCACTATGCCCCCTTTGCTTTCCTGTGGGTTTTACTTGCAAAGCAAAGGCATTGATGGCTGAGCCATCATCTTAGCCCCTGCTTTGGATTTTTGAATATATTCCTACAGACACACTGATACTTGGTAAAGTTTAAGTGTAGATAAACATTCATTGTTGACATAGCTTGTCAGAACAATCTTGTAAAGGTATTAAGTCCAAGAGGCCATTTAAAAATTTCTTGTTATAGTTTGAAGGAGGGAAGAGTTGATTGCTAAATTAAACTATTTTGTGCACAAAAATAAGCTGAAGCTGGGCATGGTGGCACATGCCTGTAATCCTAGCACATGGGAGGCTGAGACAGAAGGATTTTAAGTTTGAAGCCAGTATGGGCTACATTGCAAAGCCCTGTCTCCTCCCTCAAAAGAGTAAACTGGAGGTAAGTTTGCCTTTAAAATGAGTCTTCAATGATTTGTTGACTTAAAAATATGAGTGCTTACTGCTCTTTTAGATTTGGGCATTAGTACTAATTTTATAGAAGGATTAATAGTGTTGGCATAAATACTGAAGTTATCACAGTCCACTGGAAAATAAATCACTAGTATATACTTTTGAAGTTCTTTTTATTAATATTTAACTTTTGATATTATTAATTTTCACTGCCCTGTGTATTTGTATATTGTTTCACAGCAGAGGTAATGTTTTTGAGGTATAACATTGGTATATTTTCTGTTTTCAGCTGTTTGTATGTTGTGGATTATATGATCAAAATAGAAACTTACAAGATTGATTTATTAGCTAAGGAGAAGTTATCAAAAAATCAGTTTACTCAGGTTTTTCTAGAGCCTTTACTAAAAAAGCTTTGACATTTTTAGATTCAGCTAAATTTGACAGTAATGAAGAAGATACTGCTTCTGTTTTTGCACCATCGTTTGGTCTGAAGCAAACAGAAAAACTTCCAAGTAAAACAGTTGCTGCTAAAAAGGGTAAGTACTTTTATGCCTGCTTATGTTATTACATAAGCTATGTAGAGGTGATTGATGTGAAAAGGAATTTAATATAATTTGAAACTATTTGCGTGCATTTCATTATGAAACTTACAATTGATATTACAATATTACAATTAATATTACAATGTGAAGAGAAACCCCTTTGCTTTCTAATAATGTGAAGGGATTGCTAAAATATCTGTTAGACCATACATATTTTTAAAATGCAGCCCCCCCCCCCACTTTCAAGTGCTTAAGTTTATATTCTGTATATGAAGTAAAACATGCTGAGATTGTAGTTTAGCCAAGTAGTGGTGGTGCATTCCTTTAATCTCAGCATTTGGGAGACTGAAGCAGACCAATCCCCCCCCAAAAGAGGGGTGGGGGTGGGGGATTAAATGCATAAAGCTTTGTCATTATAAAATAATCCCATAATATTTAAATTGGTACTTTGTGTACTCTCTAGGCCCTACACCTTACTGAAGCACACTTAATTGATACCGCTGGGGAGGAGGAGGTCATTCTTTAAGGGTATTTCTACTGGTAGGACTTAGTTGGACTTAGTGGGTTATAAAACAATGAAAATGGAAGAGGTACATGCTGAGGTGAATATGTGAGAAGTTGGAAAAGGCACATAGGGTAGATGTTGATCATGTTTCATTGTATAAATATGAAATTCTCAAGAATAAGTAACTATAACTAAAGATAGTTTTCCTATAAAGCTCTTTGTTGTATTGGGTAGAAAATACATATCTTATCTTGATTCTATAATCTGTTAGTTCTGCTTCTTTCCACTCCTTACATGGAAGACTGGTCAATACAATATTCTGAATTAAAGCTTTTTCCCCAGCACCATAGCCTTAGATTGTTCATGAGATGCTGAGTTGATTCATTAATGTTATATAACATGCAAATCATGTATCTTGGTCTCTTTGAAGTCAATATTAGTGCTTTGCATTTGAAAATAATATCTACTTTAAAAATACTCATCTAGTTGAGATATTAAACCATGTGGACTATTCCCTAAAAGAAAAGAAAATCTATAGATATACATCATAGAGACATGTATATTGAGTGTAGCAGAAAAACAATTCTGACAATCTGAAAGTCCATGTTTCATCTGAGTGCACTAGAACTGTGATGAGACTGCTCAGAGAAGTGTGTCTAGCTAGCTTTCTAGGTGGCTGCCCATAGCAGGCTCCTCTCACTTCTGCAGGACGTTAGCCCATGTCTGCATTTCTTGATCTGACAACTTTGACTTTGCAGCTGTGCTAGACTACTAACTCTCCCCCTCCCCCTAACTACCTTGCACCAGTGATTTGGGAAAGCTGGTATAGAAGTAGATTAGTGTCCTTGCCTCTCATTCTGACTATGGGGTTGTTGTATTGACTCTCCAAAGTTCCCCAAAAGATTAATTAAGCTATCAGAGTAATGACTGGGTTGATAACTTACCCATGACTGGCTGCTCTTCATTGTCTCAATTTTATACTTTCTTTCATTGCCTACTGGGTAAATATTTATGCTTGAATCCATACCCTGACATCAGTCAGGTTCTCCTTCTGGAGAACTCAGACTGAGTCAGACTACAGTTTCCTTTCAAAACATTTTTGGGGCTGGAGATATGGCTTGGGGGTTTAAGAGCCTCTGTTCTTGCAGAGGACCTGAATACAGTTCCCAGCATCCATATCAGGTGACCCAAAACACTTGTAATTCTAGTTCTTTGGATCTGATGCCCTCTTCTGATCATGTAAGCACTGCACGCACATGGAACATATAAAGAAAAACAGTCATGTGTGCATTTACATGTAAATTTTTAAGCAATCAAAAAAACATTTTTAAATGTTTTAAAACATCTTTTTCTTTTAGTCTTCATGTGAACATCTTGTAAGATACTATAGGACCAGTATCTGTTCTTAAAATCTTGTCACCCTGTTTCCTTCATTAAGCTAATGAGTTCGTTTAATATTAACTAAAAGACCAGACTACCTTCTACCTAACCTGTTTAACTGTTTCTCTATTAGTTAGATGGGTCTTGTGTTAGTTGAACTAGGAAACTGCCTTCAAAGACATCAGAAAGATCTCCTTATCTCCTTCCTGAAGTAAAATTTACAGATAGTATCTCAAGGGAAGGACGTACCATTTCCCTCCCGGAGATACATGTATTACTATTCACATTATATTTTGCAGTTCCAATATTTTGCAGCAAAAGGCATCCTATAATATTTAGATATCTGACCTGATTTGGTTGAGGGTTTGAAAGTGCCACGTAACTTCTGAAAGCTTGAAAACACTACCAGAGAAAGCTATGGTCCCTATTGCCTTGTTGTAATGAATCTGCATTCATGCTAGGAGCTGCCTTTGGATTCCTGAGGTAGATTTAGTCATGAGGTCACAGAGGGATTAAAAGCCATAGCCTTTAGCCACCTCTACCTTGTGTAGTTCCTCCTGCTTTTAGCCAGTGAGGAGCATTATGTTGATTACCTCAGCTTGAGACTCAATTCTGTTTTTCCATCAAGTCAGCAATACTTTTCAGTTTTTAATAGCACACTCTGCAGTTAATTTCAGTCTATCTAATACATTTGCTTTTCAGACTAATTTTTTTTCCCCGCAAACAGGGTTTCACTGTGTAATTTTGGCTGTCCTAGAACTTACTCTGTAGACCAGGCTGGCCTCAAACTCACAGATGTCTACCTGCCTCTGCCTCCTGAGTGCTGGGATTAAGACATGTGCCACCACTCCCTGGCTTTCCAGACTCATTTTTATGACACAAGTTAAAAGTGATTATTAGTGTTTACATGAACTACAGATAAGTAAATGCAAGGTTTGTTTTTAAAACATATTATGGCAGAGTGAGGCCTTGCGTCTACTGATCTGGGATTTTCATGTTTCTTCCCACATAAAAAAGCCAAGTCCAGATCTCACAATTTTATTTGTTCTATTTGAGGACCACATAAAAATGCTTTTCCCTACTAAATCATGTTTATAAGTCAGAACGTAGTGTGTGGTTATAATTTGTGTGTCAGAGATACTTTTTTTAGTTATGACTGTATATATTTAAAAACTACTGTTTACTTTTTTTTAATGCCCCTTGCTTAAAATATTTCAATTGAATTTCCTAAAATTATGCATAATTGAATAATACTAATTTTGTCATTCATGGGATATTAGCCTTTTTACTGTCACCAAGAAGAAGGAAACCATTTCTTGGCTACTCAGTTTCTTATGAGCAATTAAAAAACAAAGTCCACTCTTTCAGGTTTGGTGGTTAGTATATTACACTATACTAACTAAAAGGATGTTTGCTTAATAGGTAAACCACCTTCAGATACAGCCCCTAAGGCCAAGAGAGCACCTAAACAGAAGAAAGTTGTAGAGACTGTAAACTCTGACTCAGATTCTGAATTTGGCATTCCAAAGAAGACTACACCACCAAAAGGTGAGGACTATCTTTGTATAACCCTTAAACACTTGCTATAAGGAAAGGATTTTGTTTCTTCAGCTTTGCTGAGTTTAGTGATGGGATACTGATTTCATTTGAAATTGGGTCACGTGTCAGTAAGTAGTATTGTGCAGCAGTGCTGCATTAGAGTAAAGGACATAGAGCATCAGTTAAAAGGACATACTCATCAGTAAAAACATTGACAAGATTAACTAGATATACTGACAGTAAGCTTAAAAGATGCTACAATGAACTAACTCCCTTGAGTTTCTCCCACCTCTGTCTTTCACTTCCTTTGTTTGGTATATTTGAGGCAGAGACTTATTCTGTAGGTCAGAGAAGTAGAATAGGCAGAAAAATAAGACAACTATCATAGAGCCTATGGAGGTCACAATATAGAAAAGTGTGGTTTGAAGCCTTGGTAGGTCTATCAGCTGTGACAGGTAACTTAAGCACTCTTGTAAGAAGTTTCAAGAGTCATATTAGGAGAATGCTAGTCTTTTTATCAGAACTTAGTACTGAAACTTATTTCCAGGATTTCTCATTTGTTTTAAGTGTATTTAAACAATTCTCTTTAGTCATATATACTCCAGAATTAAAATGGTGCTGTCAAAGTATATGTATGTCACTTAAGGCAAGAGGGTAGGATTGCAGGCTCCACCATTAGGTATAGAAATAATTATATGACTTGGACATCTATCTTATGTTGTGTTGACCTTTGGGAGGAAAACTCTTTTCATGTATTTTAAGGTAAAGGCCGAGGGGCAAAGAAAAGGAAAGCATCGGGCTCAGAAAATGAAGGTGATTATAACCCCGGGAGGAAACCATCTAAAACAGCCAGCAAGGTAAGCAAGTCCACCTCAGCATGGCTTAGGGTCTGCACTGCATTCACCTCTCACCAATGCGAGAGCACTATAAGTCAACCACTGTAGAATCTCCTATGCTATTCATTCAACTATTGTAGTTCCTAATTAATCTGACCCTTTAGAAACCCTTTCTCTTGTGAGTGAATAAGCCACTTATTTTCTCTTCCTGTTAAAACTAAAAAACATACTTATGGGGTTACAATTTTATAAATTGTTCATTCCCATCAATTTCATACTGTATCTCTTGACTCTTCTGTCACTTTTTAAAGTATTTTATCAACTTTTGTGATAGTATGTGCTACATATTGTGCATACCCTTGTTCTGGTCACATAAACTCTGAATATGTTCTTAAAAATAGGGCAACTTGAATAATTTCTGATGTTAAAATTGTATATACTTATTAAGAAATAATTTCAGTATAGTGATGTTGCATTGATGAGGCTATTGGTAAGCACGGGAGCCCAAAGTAGCTAATTCCTATATTTAATCTGGTTTCTTTTGTCCATAATTTATTTTAGGATTAAGTTATCTTGGTGATTCTAATTTTAAAAGTATGATTGATTATTGGCAATATACCATAAGTGTAAGTATAAGGAATAATAGTTCTTAACCATAGGCTTTCCTTAACTTTGGGATTTTTAATCTTTTGTGTTTTTTTTGGGGGGGGGTCTAGAAACTGAAGAAAACATCCTTTGATCAGGATTCAGATGTCGACATCTTCCCCTCAGACTTCACTTCTGAACCACCTGCTCTGCCACGGACTGGTCGGGCTAGGAAAGAAGTAAAATATTTTGCAGAGTCTGATGAAGAAGAAGATGTTGATTTTGCAATGTTTAATTAAGTGCCCAAAGAGCACGAACATTTTTCAAAAATATCTTGTGTTGTCCTTTGTCTTTTCTGTCTCAGAATTTTGTACATCTGGCTTATTTTAATGTGATGATGTAATTGATGGTTTTTTATTATTGTGGTAGGCCTTTTAACATTTTGTTCTTACACATACAGTTTTATGCTCTTTTTTACTCATTGAAATGTCATGTGTTGTCTGATTGGCTTGTAGAATTGTTATAGATTACCGTGCATTAGCACAGATTTTAATTGTCATGATTGCAGACTACAGACCTGCTTTTTGAAATGAAATTTAAACATTAAAAATGGAACTGTGTTCTCAGACTCTTTACTGGAGGTGAAACCGTAGTAAAAGTTCCCACACACTTTTAAAATAAATATATTTATTCTTTGCCAGGAGACTCCATGGAAAAAGGTAAACAGTATATGAACATAGAAAGCACTGTTAAACCATCTCAATGTACAAACAGAGCCAGTGAAGGTACATCACAGACTTTTGCTAATATATCAAAAACAAAAAAATTCCACTAGTGCTTACATGAGAACTCAGAGCCCGACACTTGAGTCTGTCAATCACTCTACCACAGCTGTCACTCTGCGTCATAGTGATTGAACAAGGCCAGAGGAGGCCACTTGCCCATACCTTCAAGCATCAAGAGTGGGGAAAATCCCAGGGTCAGGCGTGAGTCAGGAAGGACACTGGGCTGCTAGAGTCCAGGCAGACTAGCCTGCTGATTATCCTGTGATATCTCTCCAATGGCTTGTGAACAGGTAAACAAACTTACTAACACTGAACAGTGTTTTTGCCTTGGAGGCTATCATTACTGTAAAAATGCATCTTTTTTTTTTTTCATTCGGTAGTTGTGTCATTAAGGAATACACCACTTTTAATTTAAAGTGACATTAACAATTGAACAAATGACATTTGATTAACTGAACTGGCAGTTACACTGATACAGAATTCTCTTCTGCTAGTGCAGTGAAGTGGTATACTCTATCTGGGCAACACAAAAGAAAGGATGCAGCTTGAGAGCATCAAAAAGCAAGGAGAAGCTTCCACATTACTTAAACCAGAATGTCTTTAGTTTTATCCTGTACTGTACAAAGGTCCTGGTTCCTTACCGTGAGGCCTTGTTATTCATGAAAGCAAGATGGACAGTGATGTACAGTAGTCTGCTCCATAACCTTGGTGTCTTGGTTATTGAGTATGCAAGACAAAAGAAAGCACCAACATACAGGATAGAAAGAACAGAGCCATACTTCTGTATGTACAAAGTCTTCAGAAACTTAACCAGGGCTGAGTCATCTCAACTGGGTCTTTGCCATGCATCTTGACTGTTCAGAGAGGAAAATAGAAGCTCTTAATTAGTTTCTGGTGGCATGAAATGGCTGAATTTCAGAGTTGGAAAAGTTCATATTTCTAGGCAAGTTACACAGTAAGGAATATATATTGATACATATGAAAACTTCTTGGTCCTTTTTGAGTTTAACATATTTCAGTCCAAAAACTAAGCAGCAGTAAAAATGTTTTCCTTGCATTTTCACTTGGGAACTGAAGGTCCTGGGGAATGTCTGCAGTGGCTGGTAATGTCTCACTGCAGCAGCGGTGACTGACTGACCCCACTGTTCTCCACTGAGCTCGGTGAGACACTGGGACTGTGCTCTGCTGTGTTCCCACTTGAACTTGGGGTCAAGGGTTCATGTCCTTCAGAATTCTCCAGCATCTCCTGAATGAGAGGTGGCATTGATCCAGGAATTTCCATTTTCAAGGTAATTACACGTTCTGCGCCTTTTTTGAGAGATAATAGAAAACATGTTAGATATGGGCCCAGAGAAAAAGGAACCTTCAGGTTGTGAAATACAGGTATCAAGTGACCCATGTCTTTGTGAAAAGAACCCATTTATTAGAAGTAAAAATGTAAAGGTGTTTACAGTGGGAATATGGGCCACAAGAATGTCAGTGTCAGGTGTGCTTGGCGATCCCAATCAGATTGATTCTCAGACAGAGGCTGATCCTCCATTCCCTTTCAATACAGAATGTACTAACAGTACTACAGAGGCTGGCTGAGCTTGGTACATTTTCACTTTAAGGAAAAGCAGTGGAAATGTGTAATGTGCAGATTAGATAGTTGCAGTGCTTCAGTTAGACTCCATAAATATAATTTACAAAGAGAAGTTCCTGATGAAAGATCAGAAGAATATAGGTGAAGGGATGAGTGGTTTCCACAATGGATGGATGGACTTGAGTCCCATCATGTAGTGATTTTTCTGCAACCCAGTCCAGAGCTGGATGGTTCTATGCCATCACAGATCCCACAGCCCCTCATGCAGCTGGTTAGGTGGAAATACGTAAGGAACAGGAAAACTGCTTCAGAAACATGTGGCTAGGGTTTTTCTGGACTCTGCTAATATGGAACTTGGGAGATTTCTATTCCTGGCTATTAGTCCTCAGGTCACTGGCATAGCTATCTATGGAGAGTGATATTAACAGCCCTATTTACTTTTTTAAAAATATATGTTAAATTATATCCACTCAAGCATTGGTCTCTTTGTTTCTCTTAATCCCATGCTGGGATGAATTTAGAATGTATCACTGAAAACAACAGATTTCTTGTCAGACAAGTTCACTGGGCATTTGAGATCTTCTGAAATGGAGTATGTGTGTCTTGGCTTGCTGATATCCTTGGGTGTGGAGTCCGCTAATGACAGGTAATAGCGTAGTTGGCACAAGGAATAGTTGCTGAGTCATCTCTACATAGAAAAGCCCTCTGCACTCAGCTATGAGATGGCTCTAGGCATTTCTATAATTGCCTAAGTTACCACATAGAGTGAGAATCATAAGGTGACAGTATTTATATCTCTTAACCAGGCAAGAATTCCTTTACTCAGAATTGCAGGACTTAACTTGCCTACACCAGAGCTGCAGCCACAGTGACCCCAAGTCTTACTCATTTATTTCTAGGGATTAGGATACAAAGGAAAAACAGGACTAGTATACAGAAACCTGAGAATGAAATGTATACACTGAAAAAAAAATGGCAAAATGGCTTAGAGGGCTAAGAGCCTGCTGCACAAGCTAGTTGACTTGAGTTGGTACCCCAGAATGAATGTAGAAATGGAAAGAGAGAAGGGACTCCATGTAATTGCCTTTTAACCTCTGAGTGCATGCATATAAGCCTCAACAATAGTTATTTTAGAAACTTAATACATTGTCTGGAAGAGTTGCTCTTCTAACTAGTCATTCCATTTGGAAACTGAATAATCTCTCAGTATCTCTGGGTAGTGGTATCTGCTTTCTGCTTCAACAGGCCAGAGACAATGTCAAGACGTCTTCTTAAAGAACCCTGAGGAGCTCTCAACTGTGTACACATATGGGTGCTTAGATGATTCTTAACTCCTTTTGATTTCTCTGGGGCAGACATTCCAACTTAGGCAGTCACGAGATTGCCTAAGATTAAAACATGGCTTTTAATGCAAAGCTGGCAAGGGTCTGCGCGTCTGCGCTTCGCTCTGCCCTTGAAGACACACCTTTAGCGCTGATGCTGCGGAGATCTGTGATTTTCATTAAGATCTTTGGAAACATGTGGGGCTTGCTGGGCCGACGTTTTCTAATGTAGATCTTTAGTGCCTCCAGCAGAGGTTCTTGCAGCTTGTCTACTTTTGTTGGTTCCTCAAGGTCCTGGCGGTCTGCATAGGAGAGGATGTGCAGTGTTTAGTGAGCCAAGGCTGAAGGACTACTGCCCATCCCCTTTCTTCTTTCCCATTCCTCCTGGACAGAGGCTTTATTTAATGACTCAGCCGTACACTAACCTGAGTAAATGCAATTGCTTAAAGCGGTGATACTTGAGATAGTTGTCCTTTCCTTAAGCACACTGGATGCCCACTTGCTCTGGTTCAGAGGCAAGAATTTCCTTTCATGGCCAGATGGTGTCAGTATTGAACTGAAGAAAAGCACCTTGGGCAGGCTGGCTATGAAAGCCAGGTAGATAAGCCTGCCCCTTAATTAGAGCCATTACTTTTGAACTAATGTTGGCTTCTGGTTAGTCAGCAGGGGTCACTACAAAGAAGGGGCTATACTTTACTCCAGCCCACCAGGCACACACCAGCATGGTAGGGGATCCCGGGCAGTGATTTGAATCAGTCTATCTATATTAAGAAATAGCATGCAATGTCCTTAGTCATATAGCAGTATGATCCTGCCTTTGTAAGTGTACCAGCTTCCCACAAGAGAAACTGGACAAACTGCGTTTTGGCATGCTTTCAGGGCAGAAGGAGCTCAAATACCACTACTTAATTTATACCAGGAGAAATACAACTGTCCCTGGCATGAGGGATGTATCCACTGCCTTTCTCTGCGCAGTGGAGAACCCCAGTGGAGCCGGATGCTGTCCTGTGACTTGCTCTTTGTGGGGTGTCTTGAAGGTACCAGGGAGTCACTACCTCCACAGATTAAGCAGATGGCACTTAGAAGGCCTGTTTCTGTGTCGTCCATTTCCAAAGGCAGGAGCTGGTTGGCAAAGGTGAACACAAGGTCAGTCAGAGGACCGAAGCCAGCATTGTGCATCTGGGTTCGATTCAGAGTAAGGCCATCAGAGAAGGTCATGGTGTCTTGCTCTGGGGTATACCTGGTGCAAATTCTGAGAATCTGGAAGAAAGAAAATATGTATGTCCACTTGCTGGATCATCTAGGCTGGCCTGTCCCCACAGCACCCACCAGAGCCACGGTAGATGCAAGAACTCCTGACGAGCCTGCGCCTCCCATGGGCCGTTCATCCCATTGTCAAATGTCAGTGTCTTCTTTCATTATACATTGGCAGATGTCTAAGAACAGAGCTGGGTTATTTAAGGAATAATAAGTGGGGCACAGAGATAATATTTTCAGAAATAATGACTGAACTATCTATTTCCTGAGGTTAGGTGCTAGGGAGAAGAAGAGAAACAAAATTCTATTTTCAAAAGTTTAGTCCCCCCAAAATAAGTAAGGTGATCCTTAACAACTGTAATGGCTAATCTTCATGTCAGCTTACAGGATTTAAAATTGCTATGGGAACATACACACTTGGGAGCGTGTCTAAGATGGTATTTTAGAAGGGCTTAACTGATCAGGCAAGGTGCACTCTGAATGTGTTGGAACTATCCTGCAGGCTAGGAGGTTCCAGGCCAAATAAAAAGGGAAGAAGCATGAAGTCAACTGAAAACTGGCATTGTCTTGGCCCCAATACATGACCAGCCCTCTCACAAGCCATAGATCCTTATGGCTTGTATCTTCAAACCATGAGCCCAAATAAACCGTCCTTAAGATGCTACTATCAGGTGTTTGGTTATAGCAACAAGAAAGGTAACTAATATAACAAGTCTTCATTGAGTCTTTCAGACTAAAGATCTTTTGTTTACAGATGAGAGCACTAGGTCTCCAGCCACATGCTTTGCTCAGCCTCAAAGCTAACAATGAATTTGACTCAAACTCAATGAAAGCCCTTTCTCACAGTACAGGTAGGCATCAGGATCAGGTTCATCAGCGTGGCAGGGATGAGGAGCAAGTCAAGTTGGGGGTGAGAGCACTTGTACCCCACTGTGGAGCACAGGCAGACTATTCTAGAAGCTTGCCCCTCCCTGTGCTTGTAGTCACAGCTTACAACCTCTACACCCTCTACTTAGTTACCCTGTCACCCTGCAGGACTCCTCCCTTCTCTGTCTTACCCGAAAGGCCCCAGACCTGGTGAACTCTCTGCAGTCTCCTTCAAAATCCGTTTACCCTAGCTTCAGCCCCGTGATTTTAAAATAGAGCTGGAAGCTATGGATGAGGAATTTCCTGTTCTCACGGCCATAGAAAGGACCACAGTGCTGCTGTGGACGAACTGAGCCCCACCACACAAAGTACTTGGTGTTAGAGCCCCACTTCCAGGGCATGAGGTGTAGACCTCTAAGAGAGAGTAAGCCTAGGTGGGTCATGAGGATGCAGCCCTGAGATGATATTAGTGCCCATTAGACATAAGGGACTGCAGAACTCAGCCCAGTGAGGGAGCAGCTGGAGGGCCTGTGACCTAAGGCTGGAGCACAGGCTGGCTGGTCCTGGGGCTCCCAGCCTCCGGACCTGTAAGAGCAGGGGTTTGCACCTGCCTGGGCTCTAATTTAGTAGCTGCACTAAGACAAAAGTTTCCCTAGACCACAGGTGGCAGCCTCACAAAGTTATGGCATGGGCTAGGCCAGTTCTCCTATTCAGCTTAGCCAGGGAATCCCAGGGGTCTTGAGCACTTGCAGGGCTGTGGTTGCAAAAGTTCCATGAGCCTCGAGGGCAGGGTGAGGAGGGCTTATGAACAGAGGGAGGGAGGTGCTCTTTGTAATGAGTAGGCCTGGTCTGGAAAAGGGTATGCAGAAGCCAGGGGTAAGCCATCACTGAAGGCCAGGAAGGAGCCACTCCCATAATCACCTGGTGTGGTAGGGATTGGGGGTTGTCACAATGAAAAGACATGCAAGGAAAGCCCTGTCAAACCCCAGGGACCTCTGAAGTTTTGTGAATCCAGGGAAATTCCAACACATGGGAAAGCCTCTCCAGATCCAGGAAGTGAGACTGGAAAGTAGTCTCAGAAGACCCTGGAAGCCTCCATCTCCCTCCTTTCCTGCCCTCTTCCCAGTCCTCCTACTCCCTCTCCTTCCTGCTAGAGTTCAGAAAGAATCCTACCAAGATGTCCAAGCAGGCAGCCTTGAGCAGGGTGATCTGGTCTGCGATGGTCAGGCCGGTGAAGCCCGGCAGACGCTTGGCGAACTCCACGATCTTAATAATGCACTTGGTGGCCAGCTCACTGAATTTATCCCAGAGGCCCAAGTCCAGTCGGACCCGGTGGTCAGCACTGGAATTCTAAAAGGGAGGGAGAAGAGGAATGAATGGCAGTATGCCCCCAGGAGGAAGGGATGGGCTGCTTCCTGTGAATGGGCTCACATGTGCTTTCTCTGAGCTCCCTCTGATTCCTGCATTCAAGTTGCACAGACATTTACACCAGTCACAAGACATCCAGGGAGCAAATGAGGGTAAGCCTCTCCGAGTAGTTACCCACTCCCAGTGAAGGAGGGATAGACC
Source organism: Cricetiscus sungorus (assembly GCA_030556225.1). Classification (NCBI taxonomy): domain Eukaryota; kingdom Metazoa; phylum Chordata; class Mammalia; order Rodentia; family Cricetidae; genus Cricetiscus; species Cricetiscus sungorus. The sequence continues at coordinate 1,432,395 of JANBXA010000366.1, forward strand.
TGCTGTTGTCTATGCCATGAACCAATGTCTCTAGACATTGATCATCACTGCTTCCTACTGCCATGTGGGTGTTGTGAGGAAAAACAGCACCAGGCTTCAGTCTGCCCTAGGTCAAACGAGTCAGTTTAAGCCTCTGGATCTACTCATAGGAGACACAGGAACATAATAAGCACCACAAGGGCACCATGAGCCCCGATTCCATGCAAAGCCCAGGAGCCACCCAAGACATTGCACAGGAACAGCTATGGTGAGGGAACCAATGTTTGATACTGTCCTGATGCTTAATAATGACTATAGAGTGGATGGTAGGATGTCATCAATACAAGGGGAGGGCAGACACCCATCTGTTGCAGCCATTAAAGGGGGGGGGTGGATGCACAAGACTGGTCCATTCCAGGGCGTCACAGAGAAAGCAAAGCTATACTGATAGAGGGTGGAGGATGTGGCAGTGGCTTCTGGGGACTATGATTAGGGTGGTGATCATGGATGCAGGAGGAATCTTTCCATAGTATTGGCAATGGTCTTCAACACATCAACACGTATCTTCTGAGAAGATGAAGCATTGAATCATGTAAATTAGACTCCAAAAGCTTAACTCGGGTAAAAAGAGACTTTGATTGGCTGAAGTGTGAACCTTCTCTGAGTCCCATGTAAAGCAACTGGGGAGGGGAATGTAGCACAAGAAAGTGTAGACTGAGCAGTTCAGGTGTCCAAGAGGCTCGCCCTGTTCAGTGGTGACACTGCTTTTCTAGTCACACTTAGAACATATACTGATGCACTGAAGGGCAGAATGGTGGCAGCTTGGCACGTACACCAGAATATTAACCACTGTCACAGGGGTGTGAGGAACCAGAGGATGGCCTACGGTGGAGGCAACTCTGCAGAGGTAAGGAGGGACAGAAGGTGGTCAGCAGGGACTACAGGGCTCCCAATACTGCTCAGCTTCCATGTTGCATTGAAATGTCTCACAAGAAAAGCAAAGGTCGAAAACTGTCACAGGACAGTGCCACAGCTAAGAGCGTGGGCCTGATGGGCTCCCAGAGCTACAGTCTTCCATTAGTCTGTAAGGCATGTAAGGTATGGCATTGATGAGTCAAATGTCCCAGATGCACACACGTTGTCCCATTCCTACCCAGGTCACATCCTTCGGATCTCTTTCTTTAGATCTCTCTGTTTCCCTCTCTCTCTCTGTCTCTCTTTCCTCCCTCATCTCTGCCATCATCTCCCTCATCTCTGAGGCTATAAGCTCAGCAAAATCTAAAAGCTGGTCCCCGTTGATCCCTCCCCCAACTTTCTGTGCTCTAGCCTTTCCGGTCTCTTTGCTTTACCTGAGGGTTGGCCATGTCCCTGTCTCAGTCCTTTGTACTGGCAGCTTCCCCTCCTAGATACCTGTCTATCATCCCTGCGCCGTGTACTCTCTCAAGTCTTAGATGAGCGTCCTTGGCCTTCTATGAAGACTGCCCACCTTCTAGCATTTTCTCCTTTATATCTTGTACGTGATTGCTGGCTGACCATGGCTCTCACACTTCCTCATCTCCTCTACACACCCGCCTTGGCTCTTTGGTTGGCCGATGACACAGTGAGCACTGTAGAACCCAGTAGAGTTCAGTGACAGTCTCATAAGCGTTTGCTTGTCTAAGATGTCACAGAACAACTGTCATTCTGTAGAAGAGACACCAAGGGAATGTTCCTCCTGAAAGCAACCCAGACATCTTCATGAATTCTGTGTACACATGAACATTGTAAGGAGACTAGATTCCCTCAGTCCTGTGTGAGGCTCTTTTGACAAATACTTCTCTATCTCTGCAAATGCGTTTCGGCGTGGCAAACCAGTAGCTTCAGTGCCCTGTGTCAGTCAGATCTGTCCACAGAAGTTAATAAAGCCATCCTTGCTTCTAACATCAGTAGGATTCCAGAGGAACTTTGAAGATGGGAATCTAAAGAAGGCCTCAGCATGGTGGTGGCCATGATGGCTTCCACGGTGTCCCTGAAGAAACAAACATGCATCTCCCAAATTAATTTTGAGCCTTCCTCAAAGATCTTTGTGGAGCACAGTACTCTCACGAGTGTGTGCGTGCAAGATCAAGACATGTGGCCATTTGGGCTGTAATTAAATTTAATAGGCAGTTTATCCAGTTCACAGAAAGATGCCACAGAAGAGAGGGGCAGAGGCGAGCTTGGTGGGAAATCACTTTACAATGGAGTATCCATCTGGAAAAAATGACATAGCTGGATGCAGCCAGTGTGAAGGAAATCTTCATCAGCTTTGGATGAGCTGCTCCATCATGCAAGGGGGGTGGGGTGGGGGGCTATGGCTCCTTCTATTAAAACAGCGAGCAACCCAGTAACGGCCTGTCAATCCAGCTCACGATTATGCAAACTGAAGGCAAAAGGCAGTTAATAAAACACAAAATAACCCCGTGTTTTATTACCCTGGCTGCTGGATTCATAGGCATGAGGCTTGAAATGTCTCCCACACTGTCTCCAAGCTGCAGTAGGTGGAGAGTGTGCCCTCCTGGGGTGGGTGATGAAAGCAGAGCTTTGAGGGGGCTGGGGAGGGGGGAGAGGCTCAGAACAGGTGAAGAAGAGGAGGTGAGGGGGAAGGGAAGGACCCTGGGGCTGGGCCAGTCCTTACTGTGGGTAGTATGTGCTGCCTGCCTGGGAAGTCCCCTGGGCTTCTGTGGAAGAGTAAGTTTCCCAGAATGCTGTGTCCCGCAGCCCCACAGGGCCTTCTTGGGAAAAGCCCAGCCCTGTCAATCCAGTTAAATGCTATCTTCTGCCATGGCACAGCCCTTCTGTGGGATGACTCTCTCTGTTGCTTTGCTGGCTGGTGTCTCTTTCAGAAAAATACTCACTGGTAGAGGCAAGATCTACTGTGTGTCAAAGCTTGCTGGCAGATGATTGGCAGTACAGGGAGCTGAGACTTGGGAAGTCATGTCAAGGTGACAAGATTTGGAGGTAACAGGGGGTCAGAACTCTGGTCTCATGACTCCCCAAAGTCCCCAACCTGGGTACATCTTCTCTAGGAGTCAGCCCCCCTTAGTTCTAGGTTTTTCTTCCCTGGCCATTCACACATGATTTCTCTTAAGAAAAAGCCAACCCTGCTGGCAGGTGCCTGGAATTACTCACGCACCTGCTGTTGTAAGGTTTGTCTCCCAGAGCCCGTTCTGTCTGTGGCAGAATCATTAAAGCGTCTCGAATCTTCATGCTTCAAGGTAGCAAACCTCTGCCGGGACAATCTATGTCCCACCAGTCCCCATTAGCAGAGTGAACAGCAACACGTGCAGAAGTGGCCTGTGCTACTAGGAAAGCAGGGCCACAGTCGTCGCCTTACTTTTCTAGAATCCAGGCTGTAAATAACATCCATGCCACTCACAAGATCCCGGGGACAACCCTCCACTCTGCATACAATTTCTGCCAGAAACTGTGTAAGACTTGCAGAACCATCTGGCCACACATGAAGCCGATACGACCAAAATAACCATTATAGAGATGAGGAGTCCAGGCGCAGAGGGTGATGTAAGTGCCACCTAAGCAGCATCACACAGCTCGGAGCCTGGTGGTGGGCTTGCGGCTCAGGTCTGGGGAAGGGGGTGGTGGGCGTGTGTTTGTGTCCTTCATTCATCCTCACTTCTCTCTGGACCTGCCAATGCATCCCTGAATGACTAACTGTAACTTGGGAAATAAAAGCCACAGCGAAAGGTCTGCTCTCTGCCTATGCCACGGGCACCTGACATGTGTGCTGCCCCAGGAAAGGGGCAGGAAGTGTCTTGCCTTTGAAGCAACTGGCTCCCTATAAAAAGCTGTGAACAAATGCTGAGTTCGGAACTGGGAGACTGCAGAGGATGTGCTGTGGCTGCTGTTATTTATGTGTGTTCCCACCTACTTCCAGAAAGGATTTGAGGTCCCTTGCCGTGGAAACAAAGCCAGATCTGTGCAGAGATGGCAAAGATAAAGGGGCAGCTGGAGGAGACTCAGAGCAGTGGCAACTATGCTGAAGGCTGTCCGCTGCCAGGAGGGAGGGCCTGGCTTTTGATGCACTACGCTTCTTCTCCTATTCCCTTGAAAAGTCCCTCACTTGGGACTGGTGGTCGCCAGGAGTGAGGTGGACTCAGTGGTGGTTTAAACTGGAAATGCTCCCCGTAGGTTCATGTCTGAATACTTGGTGCCAGGCAGATGCTGCTGCTTCTGGAGACCATGGAACCATTCACTGACAAGGGTTAGCTGGAGCAGGGTCAGGGTCACTGGTGGCTAAACTTTGAATGTCATATGGAGACACTGTTTGTTGCTGTAACTTTTGCTTCTTGGTCACTTCAACCACATTCTCTTGTGCCATGAGTGGGAGCAACCCACACTCTCCCTACTCCCCCTGCCATGAGTGGGAGGACCCCACACTCTCCTCTTGTTGAGTGGGAGCACCCCACACTCTCCCCACTCCCCTTGCCATGAGTGGGAGCACTCCACACTCTCCTCTTGCCATGAGTGGGAGCACTCCACACTCTCCTCTTGCCATGAGTGGGAGCACTCCACACTCTCCTCTTGCTATGAGTGGGAGCACCCCACACTCTCCCCACTCCCCTTGCCATGAGTGGGAGCCCCACACTCTCTCCACTTCCCCTGCCATTAGAGGAAGTACCCCAGCACTCTCTCCACCTCCCCCTGCCGTGAGTGAAAGTACCCCCACTCCCACTTCTCTACCATGGCACAGCCTCTGAAACTATGAGCCAAAATAACAATTTCCTCCCCCAGGCTGCTTCTGTTGGGCCCTTTGCCCCTGCAACATAGAACTAACACAGTAGATTGGCCCCAAAGCAGGATGCATGGGAAGGGATCCAGGAAGCTGCATGGATACCCCTCAGTCTTTAAAACTAAGATTTGGATGAGGTATCTTGTCCAAAAGGAGAGCCACGATTCCATGGCAGGAAGCTTGAGTGAGTCAGAAAGTGTCACCACTGAGGTAGCCAGGGCTAGACCTTGCCAAAGAATGCAGGCAGAAAAGACAGAGTCTGAGGTGAAAAGGAGGCTGGGGTGTTTCTCTACTGAGGCTGCTTCCCTGAGGTTGGGGGCTGCCTCTAGAGAGCTGTGCCCTATGTGTGAGCAGCCTCACAGGGGCAAAAGGCAACACTTGGATGTGTGTTCCCAAAGGAGACATCACAACCGGGCCATTTCATCTTGTCACCTTGTGGGGGCCTGACTAGGCCATGTTTAGACAGTGCCATGTGGAGGTCAGCAGAGCATGGTCCCAGAGTGGTTATACCCAGGGTGGCATCACCTGCTAGGGCTCGTCCAGTCCTCTTCAGGGCACCGGCCTCCTCTGATGGTTATACCTTTTCTGCCACTAGGAGTTTGGTTTGTTCCTGCATAGCAAGGACTTCCTGGTAGCTGTGTGCTATTGCTGCGCATGGCACAGTGTAAGTCCTGTGTTTACTACTGGACCGCTAAACAAAGGAAAAGGTACTTGATCTCTTTATAGCATTGTTTACCCATGTATATAAAGGGCCAACAGTTCCCACTCACAGGGCCCTCAGAATGAGAAAGGAGGGAGGTTCCTGATCATGGAACCTGCAAATGGTGACGACTTGGTAAATGACAGCTGCAAATGTGATAACCACAAAACAAAGATTTGCCATCAAACGTTCTCCATCAGGCACATGTTGAAAGACAGGCACCGCTGCTGTCTTTGAAGGCTCTGTATGTTTTCCCTTTCCTGCTTGTCTCTTTCCCTGGCAAAGCCTGCTATCACACGGGACACTATTGCCCAGCTTTGCCTTTGGCCCCAACCTGAGCCAGTGTCTCTACCTTTTAGGTTAAGGCTCACCTTCACACCTAGCCTGATACAATAATGTGGTGCCTGCAACATGGTTACTGATAATTACTCCCAAAAGGAAGAGACAACCTGTTCATAGGTGACTCTTGTTGGTCACATGCTGTTGACTGACAAGGTGGACTCGGTTCCCATTCAGGGGAGGGATGTGTGCTGCGTGGTGTTTCCGTTATCACCCTGCCACATGCCAGGCCCCATTCCAGACGCCTTCTAGGGATCATGTAACTTCATCCTCCCAGCCACGACAGCACCACAGACAGGTGAGACCGTGGTGGGACAGAAGTAATTTGCTCACACCGCATAGCTGAGGAGAGCTGAGAGGTGTGACACTTGGCCTGTGCTCTGATACATCTGCCCTTTCCACTCTTTGTGTCCTGCCCATGTGAAAATGACAATTTCCTGGTGGCAGGCATCCAGCTTTGATTTATTCTGGGCTAGGACAGTGAACCCCAAAACAGCAGGGTCTGGGCTTGGCCCAGCAGGCCGGCCAGTATTTCTGCTTCTTCGGTGAAAGGTGGAAGAGACCACCAGAAGTCATTCTGGACATTGTCTTTTCAGTGTGGTTTGAGTAGAGCTGCTTCAGCGTCCCAGAGACTCAGGAAAAGATTCTAGCCATCCCTAGGGAGCCACAACCTGTGACTGCTCAGGAATGCCCAGTGCCTCTGACACCCACAAGCTCAGGAAGTGCCATGCCCTCCACCCTTCTCAGCTTCCACTCATGGAAAATTCTCAGGTCGGCCAAGGGACTCGTTGGTTGTATCACTGTATCTCGGCTCCCATAGGAGCCTTGGGCTCCCTGGGGGGTGTCCCCCTGGCAATGTCCAGCACCGAGTTTTTCAGAGCCCTCTGGGTGTGCCCTAGCCACCGCTGCCATTTACTGACAGGCACTAACATCCACGCACAGGCCACCATGTGCTCCTCAAGTGTGACTTCAAAGCTCCTCTCCTCACCACCCCTGTTCCTTCCTGGCATTATCATGGTTTGTTTTTATCCTAAAGATTTTCATGCTATTATTTTCCCAGCATGCCTTTTACCAAACCAGAGATGGGGAGCCCTTGAGCACATTTACTAGCCAACAATACAGGCAACGATATGAGTCATGGAAAGAGGTCAGAATGGCAGTCTCCTCAAGTATCTCCTGAGTGTCCAGTGTGTGACCCAGACTGGGAGTGTGCATTACTGAACATAACACATGCTAACCTTCCTTGGAAAAGTCAAAGTCCCATAAGCCACCTGGAGCATGCTCCAACCGAAGATTCCCACAAACTTACCCCTCTCTCTCTGCCCCTTTATTGATTTGTAACCTTAGTAAATACCACTTCTCACTGAACATTAGAACACATGGGACCACCTATTCATGGAGCCCAGATTACCCTGTTCTGTACCCTCCCAGGCTTTCTGGAGATTATACACACCCTCCTAGAAGCCGGATATTATACACACCCAGAGAATGATGGCTTCATAATCCTGCCTGGAATCTATAGGTGGATTGATATTTAAAAGATGGACCCCAGATTCTCTCCTGGTCTGCTGCGACCTACGTAAAAAATGTCTGGCTTGAGCAAACCAAAATCCCCAAGAGGCGATACAAATGCAATTACTTTGTGCTGCTAGTGCTTGGCATGTAACCCATCACACAATAGGTGCCCATGGATGAAGAGATGCTGGAGCCCCTGTCCTAATGCCACATGTGAAGAGAGCCACCAGGCTGCCAGACAGGCCCAGGGCTGGACCGGGTGAGCGTCCTTGCCAAGCACAGGAAACTGCATGGGAACTATGTGGGTGCACGGGAGCCTGTGCCCACTCCCCTGGCATCCTGGGCAGGGGCCTCTTACCGTGGTGTATTTGCCCAGCTGGCAGAGTGAGGGGAAGGTTTCTTGGTGGGCTTTGCGGATCTTCTCTGTGAGGTCATCTAGCTCTGCTGTCATCTCATAGCTCTCTGTGCATTCCTGCTTAGAAGGCTCCTTCTTCTTCTTGTTCCTGTCATTCCTGACGGCTGGAAAAGGGATGTGAGAGGTTATGGAGGGCTAGGCCATGCACCTGAGCAAGAAGTTCCCTCTCCCAGCCCTGGCACTTGGCATAGGAGCAGCCAGAAAGGCGGGAGCAGTTCTCATCCCTGAAAGGAACTCGACTCCTTCTGGCAGAACTGTGCCGGCCTTTCTCAATGTGCATTGTGTACACTTCAGTCTGTGTAAGCTTGGCCCATAAGAAGTTTCAATGCAGGCTGTATGTCGTGAGTGGGAAGGGTCCTAAAGGGTGTCCTGAGTGACTAAGCTGCAAGGATCCTGTCCTGGCTAAGTGAATCTTTTGTTTCTTTTGTTTTATCAACTTGCCACAAACTAGAGTTATCTGGGAAGAAGAAACTCAACTGAGAAAATGTCTCCATTGGAATGCCTGGAGGCAGGCTTGTGGGGTAGATCTTGGTGAATGACTGATATGGTGGGGCCCAGTTCACTCCTGGCAGATAGTCCTAAGGGTATAAGAGAGCAGGCTGAGCAAGCCATGAGGAGCAAGTCAGTAAGCAGCACCCCTCCATGGCCTCTGCATCACTCCCTGCTTCCAGGTCCCTGCTCTGACTAAGTTCTTGCCAAGATTTCTCTCATTAATGGACTACTACCCAGAAGATGAAATAACCCACCCCACAATTCGCTTTTGGTCATGGTTTTTATCCCATCAAAGGAACCCTGACAGGTCATATCTAAGCAGTCTCATTTCTTTACTTTTTTGTTTTTCAGAATTGGCTGACTGGCACCTGAAAAGATTTCCTCTTGCAGGTGAAAAGGCTACGGCTCATACATGTTATGCTTATACATCTTGTGTTAACCAAACACTATCCTGTTATTTATAATGTAAAACAGTACAAAACCCTCAGCTGTCAGGTACCCGTTCATTCAGAGACACAGTTCTAGGTCATTTGTAGCTGGCTGGACGTCAGCAGATAGGTGTCACCTGGTCCTGCACATCCCAGCCCATCAGGACACTGGTACACAGAGGGTTCATGACTCAGAGCTATGGGACAGCCCCCTCTTAGGGCCAGCTCTCTCCATGGCTGTAAATGAGTGCAATGCAAAACGCTAGCTCTTGGTGGGAATCTGAAACCCAGGGAGGCAGATAAATGATACCACATGACCCTTCCAGGGAGTCCATATCCACCAGGGTGTCAGGACCAAGGCTACCTAGATGTGTACAATGCCAGCATGACCTGGGCATGTGGGATGCAAGATGACCCAAGTCATAATCTGATCTGCCTAAGAGGATTTGTCCTGGCTGCCTTCCTAAGGGCACATAGGTCACCAGGACACACAGTGTCCTTACTAGAAAGTCCTCAGGCCCTAAATGAACAGGAGATGGGGAGGTGCATGAAAGGGGAGACAGGATAGAGATGGGGGAGGAATGGAAGGAAGGAGGGGGGTGGTCAAAGGCACAGAGGTGAAGCCATTGTCTACATAGGCAGTTCACAGGGCCAGGAGGGACCACTTATGGGAAGAGAAACACTCTGTGGGTGTCTTGATACCTGAACCTGGAGGTTTGATCACAGAACTCACCTAATCCCTCTCAAGGAGGAGAGCTGCCAAGTTCTCTCTTTACCAGCTCCACTTACTACCGAGGAAGTGGACACAGGAAAGAACACAGGCTGGTACCTTCCTTCTCAGTCCCCGGGACAGCTATTCTAAACAATGGACAAATAGAAGCCCACGCAGGGGGGCTTTATGGTATTCCCTTGGAGCTCTGTGACTAGACAGACCTTCCTTGAAGATGTGGGGATGGGGTGGAAGACCTCATGCTACAAAGTGTGTGTGTGTGTGTGTGTGTGTGTGTGTGTGTGTGTGTGTGTGTGTGTGTGTGGACACAACATAACACAAGCAGCACTCAGAGTGGCAGAATGGTAGCCTCCAGACTCTTGAGAAAAGGTATTCTGTTAGGGAAGCCTTGTATGTAGGTGTCTCAAGCTCCTGTACAACATATTAGTCCCCTCCTTTGACATGCCTCTGCTTTAGTCAACGCAAAGGGTCTTTCCCAAGCAGCTCTGAGAGAACCTTGATATTCCTTTACCACATGACCCAGCAACTCTTTTCCAGCCACACACCTCTGAGAACTAAACAGCAATATGCATGAAAAATGCAACCATGAATCTTGCTCTTTCCACCACCGACCCTGAACAGCTTTGGGATAGAACAGAACACATGCCCATGTTGAATGGCACATAAACCAAATGGCTTGTCAAACCATGGAATATTGCTTGTTATTGAAAGAAATTAAATAGTGATGCGGGTTACACCATAGGTAAACTCTGAAAACTGCTGAGAGAAGAAGCCAGTTGCCAAAGACCATATGTCTTAGGGTTTCTATTGCTGTGAAGAGACACCATGATCACGGCAACTCTTATAAAGGAAAATATTTACTTGTGGTGGCAGCTAACAGTTTAGAAGGTTTAGTTCATTATCATCATGGCGGGGAGTATGGCAGCTAGGAATATGGCAGCATGCAGGAAGACATGGGGCTAGAGAATTCAACATCTTCATCCAAAGGCAACAGGAAGTGGTCTGAGACAGTTGGAGGTATCTTGAGCATATATGACACACTTCCTCCAACAAGACCACATCTACTCTAACAAGGCCACACCTCCTAATAGTGCCATCCCTTTGAGGGCATTTTCTTTCAAACGACCACACGCCATGTGGCATTCCTTCCCATTTGTATGCGAAACCCATAGATGGACAGAAATGGTTGGGAAGAGTTGGACTGGGAGAGGGAGATTGGGGGGAGGATTGTTGGTTGTAGAGTTTCTCCTTGAGGAGGGGAAGGTGTCTGGACTTCACAGTGGTGCAGGGTTTGCTAACCCATGAATATAGTGGGTACATCATCACATGACTAATGCTAAGCTATGTAGCTTTTGGAGAGAGCTTCTCTAAACAGATAGTCACTAAACCAGAACCAGAGGCCAGATGTCACCTTTGACCCTCAAACATGCATCAGAGCAGTTCCAGTGAGGGGCAGCCCATGTCTTAAACTCATGGCATCCTCCAGGAGCTGGGCAAGCCACTCATCATCATTCCCTTTCTAGGGATCAGGAACCCCCTCCCTGAAAGCCACGGGGCAAGATGTCAGTGGAATACACAGGAAGGCAGAGAAAGGGGGAGACTCCAAAGGGAATGAGCAGGCCCAGGGCATTTCTGTAGCAGTTGCTCCCAGAAAGCATTCCTAAAGTCTCTGCCTCTGAATGGAGCCATTCTGGACACTTAGGGAGATGAATCCTGCCAGGAGCAGCGGCCCTGTTATCATGTCTACTGCAAGCTGAACCCTGGACTGCTCATCTCATCGTAACCTGACAGCATCCTACATGCCTCACGGCAACCTGGAAGGATGGAGAGGACGTGGATACTGTCCACAACTTGCAGGTGACCTGGCTGGTTCTGAACTCCATGTAAGTGGTGGCTCTTTAGTGCCGCATGATGCCTGTCACAGAGAATGATAATGAAATTCTATGACATCACTGAGAACTCTGCATGCACAATGCTGTGTGAGGTCCTCACTGTGACTGCAGGTGGTGATGCAGGGCATGAGGAGGGTACACTGAGGGGCAGTGAGGGCATTGGGCAGAGCCTATGATCCCTTTCTCTGGGAGCCTGAGGTGTGGACCTGGGCTTTGGGCAGCCTCAAACTTCTCTGTTCCACAAAGCACCTGGCTGTTGCACACAGCCACCCATCCATAGTGGCCATGGGGGCTGTCAAGCAGCTTCCCAGCAGTCCACTCCTGAGAAGACAGTGGGTGGGGACATAGGGGCATACATGGTCAGTTTGCATCACAGTCTTTTCCCTGCCCTGCTGCTCTGGAGACTATAGAAAAGGCAAGGCTTTATTTTATTTCGTCTATAGCCCCAAAGCTTAATATGGCCTTTCAGGGACCGTGCTGTGAATGGCCAGGAGGATGGATGACTAAATAGGGGTTCCATCCCTTTGTGGGGGACATGTATGTGGCCAGACACAGTTCATATGAGCTGTTGCCTCCTAAAATTAACAGCCTTGCTGTCACCTAGTGGTCTGCAGAGGAGTCATGGAGTGTGCCTGCCCTTTCAGCAGTGGCCAGGAGGGTGATGTAAGGGTGGGGGTTGTGATTTATGCACCCGTGATAGGACCTGGCCCGATGTTTGCAAAGCACTTCCTGGAGTAAAGGTGCTTCATAAATATCAAGCATTCTGCTCATGAGGGGCAAAGCGTTACAAATCAGATTTGGTGGCATGAAAGTAACATATTTATGATCCACTATCATATTGCAAATGAAATGAATGTAATAAAAGTGTCACTTATACAAATACCTCTGATGTACAGATCCCGACCTATGAATATGAAAACAGACACCCAAGCACTTTTATTTGAATGTCTAATCATGGAAATAAATGAAGCCATGTTCATTTTAATGTGTGCACTTGTGCATGTATCTGGAATATTGATTTTCATACACACGATAAAAATTTAATGCAGGAAACGGGAAAGCTGCAAGCCCCACATGGGCCCAGGAAGAGGGCAACAATGCTCTCCTGAAAACTTCTTGTCATCAACAAGAGAAAATACCAGCGATGCTGTATTTTGTTCGTAAAGACTTTTTCCTCTTCACGTTAGCAAAGGGAGCACACTGGCCTATGTATTCTTGCTTGAAATTAAAGGTTGAAACCTGCACATTCTGACTCTTCAGCTCCCTGCTAACTGCAAGAACAGTGGGTCACAGTTGGTCTGAAGCCACACTGTGACTACTGTCCTGAGAGGCTCACGAAATCATAGAAGTCCGGTCTAATCCAAGTTTAAAGACTCTCCTGGACTACGTATGTAAATGAACTCGGGATCTGAAGGCAGGTGACGAATCACTAATTGCCGAGGCTCCTTTCCCCTAAATTAAGGGTTGACCGTTGCTGCTCAAGCACTTACGGACGATCCTAGTGTGTGGGTAGGCTGAGCTAGGTGCAAGAATGCTTCCTCTACTCCTGTAAGGTGGAGGCTGTCTGTCCCCTAATAAACAACATGGCACACATATACTGGTTGGAACTCAGACACAAAGAGGAAGATGAGTGGTCACAAGGCAGAGGCTGGGCTTTCTTCCCATTCAGTTTGCAGGAACTATTGAACCAGCCGGAGGCCAGACCCTGAGTGTCTGTGCAATGAAATAATCCTGTTATTCCTTGGGCCTTGATTTCAGCCACTCCACACATCTCCCAGCATGCCACATGGCTGTGCTTGTCGAAGGACTCCATACCTTCACAACTGCCAAGTGGGTGCCCATTGTGTCAGGGATCAGGGAGGAACACTGTCAGAATTCTGTAGATTCAGTAGAATTCTGTAGTCAAGTGCAGAGGAAACGATCTGGATGTAGCATCTCAAAAGTTTAGCAGGTCCTATGGCCTGGACCAGCTTCCTAAAGCTACTCAGAGCAGCAGAGGGAAACCTTGTATACCACCTGTCCACAGGCCAAATGCTTCTCAAACTACTTTATATTAACGAGACCACGAAGATGATTCTAAACACGTCCTCCCCCTGTGACTTTTAGGAATGGAGACCCTATCTGTGCATGTTGGCATTGTTCCATTCCTCCCTTCCTCCATCTCAGCAGGTGTGGCCAACCCTGTTGGGGTGGAGGTGTTTTTCTGGTGGCCACACTTGCAAGACAATGGTTTAGGGTATTGAGGCTCTCTTTCTTTCTTTTTTTAAATATATATATATATATATATATACATATTCATTTATTTTTCATTTTTATTTTACATATATATCCCAGTTCCCTCTCCCTCCCACCCTTCCTCTTTCCCTCTCTCCCACCCTCTCATGCCCCCTCCCACCCTCCCCTCCCACGCCCACTCCCCACTCCACATGTAGGGTGATACCTTCCAGCAGGGATCATCAAAATCTGTCAAGTCATTTGGAGTAGGGACTAGGACTTCTCTCCTGTCTCTATGTTAAGGGAGTATCCCTCCATGGGGGGGGGTGCCCCCAAAGTCCTTTTGTGCACCAGGAATACATCCTGGTTCCACTGTCTGAGGTCCCTTAGACTGCTCAGTCCTTCTAGCTGAGACCCATGTTCAGGGGGTCTGAGTCAGTCCCATGCTCGATTCCCAGCTATCAGTCTGGGGGCCCGTTAGCTCCTCCTTGTTCAGGTCAGCTGTCTCTATGTGTTTCTACAGCCTGGTCTTGTCCTCTCTCTCTGCATCTGGATTCTAGTTCAACTCAGTGTTTAGTTATGGGTGTTTGCTTCTGTTTCCAACAGCTACTAGATGAGGGCTCCATGATGGTAGATAAGCTAGTTGTTAATCTCATTATCAGGGAAGGGCATTTATGGTAGCCTTTGCACTGTTGCTCAAATTGTTAGTTGGGGTCAGTCTTGTAGGTCTCTGGACATTTCTCTAGAGTCAGTTTTCTCTTCAAAACTATAATGGCTCCCTCTTTTATGGTCTGTCTCTCTCTTTTTTATGTTCTCTCTCTCTCTCTCTCTCTCTCTCTCTCTCTCTCTCTCTCTCTCTCTCTCTCTCTCTCTCTCTCTCTCATCTATTTCTCCCCTGACTCAGTCTTCCTGTCCCACGTGCTTTCCTCTCCTCCCCTTCTCTTTCTCCTATGTTCATAGCAGCAGTATTTGTAATAGCAAGAACCTGGAAGCATCCCAGATGCCCCTCAACTGAAGGATGGATAAAGAAGATGTGACACACATCTACACAATGGAATACTACTCTGTAAGTCTTCAGTGGACACCACACACACACACACACACACACACACACACACACACACACACTAAAATAAACACTTAAAACAGAAGATGCTATATGGAAACCTGGTACTTTCTAAGCTCGTTTTAAAAATTAAAAGGAAAATATTAGAAAAATCAACTCATGAAACAGTATTTGAAAACATGACTTTCTGCAATAAGCCTGTAGAAGCAGTCAGTAAATCATCTGCATTTGTGGAAAGAAAGGCTGTATGGATCTCCCAAAGAGCTGCAAGAGGTCTTCATAGAGGCCCATGGGGACCCCTTCTGGGAAAGCTTACAGAGGTGATGGGAGCAACCTCAGTGAGCATCACATGGGGCAGGGCTTGTACATCAGGCTAGATGAGGGACTGCAGTGTAGGGTTCCCCTGTAGGCTGGAGAATCTTGCCAAGGAAACTGTGATTTTTAAGTTCACTGTGTTGTTTCTGGCAGTCACAGTAGCAGAAGAGTCCATTTGTTCATGATGAAGCGGTAGCTGGGGGCAGAGATCACATGAGGCAGCTCCAGTACAAAGTCAAGAAAGTTCTGAATCAAGGAGCAATGATGAGGTGGAGCCAGAGCAGACAATGCTGGGAAGGGCCTGTGACCTCTCTCACCTTGGTAAGGGACAAGAGGTACAAGATTAAATGTGTGTGATTCCTGGTGTCCATGTTGTCCCGTGGTGTGTTCAATTGGATAGCTCGACATAAGCCCAGAACGTGACTGGCTGCAGCCAGAGCTGGGGGAGCAGGCACTTCTATTGGAACAGAGGATGCCAGCCGATCCTTTAGGCTCCCAGTGTTTCTGCTCTCCCAGTCTTTTTAGGAATTAATATGGAAGCAATTCAGATCTTGGAGCTAACATTTTAGTTGTTTCTATGTGCTGGGTGCTGATGCAGACAGTGGGGATGTGTGTGTGTGTGTGTGTGTGTGTGTGTGTGTGTGTGTGTGTGTGTGTGTGTGTGGTGTCAGCTATAAGACTACCAGAAACTTTGAGTACTCCTTGCCCTTGCCTTTAGGAAGCAAAGATTGGAAACATTTTAACCTACTCACACTTAAGGTCTACTTCTGGGGGCAGGCAAACTTGTTTCTTAAATCACTAGTCTGATGTGTGGCCTGGACTTCTGGCCCCAGTCACAGCAGTGAGTATAGCTCGTCCCAACACCAACATAACACGGCTCATCCCTTCAAGGCTGAGGGATGCAACATGCTCTGCTAAGTGCTTCCCATAATTCTGTCATTTAATTTTCCAGTTATTTGCCTCCCAAGGTTACACATGGAGAAACTGAGTCTGAGCCTCCCAGAGGTCACACAGTCATTGGCCTATAGAGCCATGACTTGAACACAAACACCTCTGGATCCACAGCATATACTGTGTATAAAATGACTCAGAACTTTCTAAAACACAAATGTAAAAGAAATTTCCCTTTGCAGCTTGTCTGCCCTTGCATGCTATGGAGTAACCAACCACTCCCGGGCCAAGAAAAAAGAAAGTCAGAAGATCAAGTAGCAAAAATCCGCCTGTGTCACGTGGGTCTCAGCACACACATTGTTGCCTGGTACTGCTGCCAGTTTGCCTTCCAGTGCGAATGAAGCAGCTCCTTGCTATGAACAGACCAGCTCCAGTTGCCAATCTATTAAAGGGATGAGTTCTGCTGAGGCCACACAAGCCCTCCGTCTGTCCCACTGATCCTGAGCCTCAGGGGACAGTACTGCAAAGGAAACACACCAACTATGCCATTCTCCTCATCATTTGTAGCCACACACTTGAATGTCTGTCATTAACAGAGGTCAATGTTTCTCCTCCCAGGAATGCTTATGACAAGGAGCCAAAGCAAAACCAAAAAAAAAAAAAAAAAAAAAAAAAAAAAAGGTATTCCAAGAAGCAACACACTGGACACCCAGCCCCAGCTTCATAGTTCTTTTCCTTTGCTCTTCCTCTAACAACCTAACCCTGGTCCACACACAGCAGAACGTGACTACTTCCACCTTTAATCAGAAAAAGACCTGCTGAAGCCTGAGAAGGTAGAGGCTCCTTGCAAACTGCAAAAAGACATGCAGAGCAGGGCAAACAAGCAGTGACAAAGGACTTTCTGTGGCTGCCACTCACAGCGTGGGTCCACGGCATGAGAGCAAAGGCAGGACCCTTAGAGTGAAGAAGGAGCATATCCAAGACACACTGCGCACACACACAGGCATGCCGTACCCCACACTCCACGCTCACCGTGACTGATCAGTGAGCGGCACAGCCCTGGCATCCAGGGCGGTCCAGGCTGGGACCATCTGGAAAAAAACAAGGAGTTCAGCCTGCCTAGACTGTTGTTCCTGGAGGACAATGGGGAACAAACTGAGCTGCGCTGTTATGTGGTCACGGCATCCGTGGAGAAGCCCAGAACAGGAAAAAGCAAGCGAGCAGTGGACAGGGTGCTGTGTTAGGAAGTGAGGACAAGGGAGAAATTCTTGTGTCTCATGCCACAGAGATGCTGCCACATCCATGTTCCTTGCTGCAGCACTTACAATAGCCACAGAATGGAGCCAGCCTAGACAGCCATCAGGCAATGACTGGATAAAGAATAGGTGGCACATATACACAATGGGATTCTATTTAACCGTAGAGAAAAATGAAATCAACATTTGCAGGGAAGTGGATGGAACTGAAGATTGTTATGGTAAGCGAAATAAACCAGACTCAGAAAGACACATGCAAGTCCCAGATTTAAAGTGTCCTCTCTCTCTCTGTCTCTCTCTCTCTGTCTCTGTCTCTCTCTCTCCATGTCTCTCTCTCTCTCTCTTTCCCTATCTCTCTTTCAGTGTGTACGTGTGTCTCTCCCTTTCCCTGTCTCTCTCAGTGTATGTGTGTGTGTGTGTGTGTGTGTGTGTGTGTGTGTGTGTGTGTGTGTGTAGTGAGGGCAAGAGTGTCTGCGTGCAAGAGGAATACCTTTAAGGAGAGTATAGAGATGGCTGGGCCAAGTGTAGCGGGCCTTGGTATGGCAATCTTACCGATCCCAGACACAAACAACCACAAGGAAGCAAAAAAGTTGACACAGTGTGTCTGTACTGAACACACATAGACTTTTTTTTTGTCATCACTCCTTACATAATATAATCTCATATTTTACAGTATTTACATTATAGCGTGTATTCTAAATAATCTGGAAATGATTTAAACTGTGTGGTTCGTGTGTGTGTATTAATAGATTGCATAGCTCTGGCGCTTTTGTTTCATGAGGACTTTGAACACTATCAGATCTTAGACTCTGCAGGACGTCCTGGAAAACACTGGAGGAAACTGAGGGATGACTGTGGCTATCAGGGGGTCGCAAATATTGCTTATGGTAGAGAAAATAACTTCCCATAAATTAAATATAAAGGCTAGGGAAGCTGTTTGTCAGTTAAGTGACACCCTCATTCACACAATAGTTTTACTTCACTTTTATAGGGACCCAGTGACAGGCAGGGTCAGCATTGCATGATCACCCCGAGTCACATCCGGACATGGGGAAAGAGCATCATTTCTCATGAGATTTCGGACACAGAAATACTTTAGGTTTTCTGGGTTTTCATTGTCCTGGTTAGAACTCAACTGAGCTTCTACCACAAAAGGCAAGATGACTGTGCGTGAGCTGCTGGGTTGTATTCCAGGAAAACTTGAAGAAGATAAACCCTAGCCAGAATTTGACCTCTGGACTCTGATGTGCACAGTGTTAAGCTGCCCTTGGGTGTTAGGAAGTTGTGTGTACAATAAATCCACATTAGGGAACAGAGGACATGTAAAAAAAAGACAAACAACGCCCACCATGACTTTCATATGTTAGTTTTTCACTGTGCATTAGTCAGATGCCGTTTTGTTGTTCTGTGATGAGAACCAACCCCCTTCCGAATATCTTTGTCTTAATAGTCTGCATCATCTCTAGATGCATGGCGGAGGGAAGATGTATTCTTCACCTAAATATGCGGTTGCTGTGCAGCTATATCCTGAGAGTATGCACGGGAAGCAGTATGTAGGATAGACTTCTGCCCGATCAGGGAAGGGGGGGAAGGGACTGACCAGGGACATTTCCATCAAAGAAGGGACATCTGAGCTGAGTGGCAGCCAACAGAGGGTAGAGCATTCTAGGTTGAGGTGAAAGCATGAGTAGTGTTTGGTAGCATAAATAGGGCCAGAGAGCCGAGCAGTGGTTCAAGGGGTGTCTGGGAGCAGGGAGGGGTGCTTCAGCTCTTGGGATACCAGAAATCACCTTCAAACATGCCAGGTGTAATGGGGGCCAATGATAATACTCTCAAGTAAAGTTTGGTGAATACCCAGGTAGAAAGTGCTCAGGTTGTGGGGGCATTGGTATGGAAGTAACAATGAATACAGTTTGTTTATGTGCCAGTGTCAAGGGTAGCACGATTCAGGGTCAGAGGTGGCACCCTCCTGAATCATTTCCTTCCTAGGCCTTCAGAGACCTTCTGGGTAATTTGTGACCCCTGGCTTCATTTGGAGTAATTTACTTAGAAAGAGACCCTCCTAACTATGTACTGTAACTTGTACAGAGAGGAAGGGAAAGGATTCAGAGACTCTATCGTCTCTATGACAACGCTAACCCTGTCCATCAGACAGTGATGCTGTGCTCCAGAAGACAAAGCCCCTTAGCCTACAAGGCGTTGATCAACAGAAGGCCTTGTTATAAGTTCAAGGCTGACCTTGAATTTCTAATCCTGCCTTAGAGTCTGCACTGCAGACTCCAGTGCAGTCCAGCCCATGCTGTAGTGTGTTAAATAGTATTTTTTCTTCTTTCCAAAGTCTCCCTTCCCTGGAGCCACTGTGGTCTTACACTGGGTGGAGAGCCCAGGAAACCAGCCATAGAACCCTTCAGATGGCAGCTATCCTAACCAAATGCCAGTCACAGGCTGGATGTCTAGCTCTGAAATTCTAAGTGCTTCCACACCAGTGGATTCTCATGTTGAAATGTGAATGTCCTGTCTAGTGTGACACCTGGTCCAGTGTGAACACTCTCCCAGCTGCGACACTCTCCCCAGGGTGACCATCCTCATCAGTGTGGCATTTTCTCCAGAGTGTCATCCTTTCCACTGTGAACATCCTCCCCAGTATGGTACGTGCAACGGTGACTGATGGGAAATGATACTGACATGAGGGTGCAGCCCCTGTAAATGGGTTTAGGGTCCGTGTAACAGTCCACAGAGAGCTCACCATCTTGTCTAGGATGTGAAGTTACAGCAAGAAAATATCTGTCTGTCTCTTTGTCTCTTTGTCTGTCTGTTTGTCTGTCTATCAGAACATGAAGTCTCACTAGACACTTCCTGGGCACCTTGAACACCCAAGCTTCTGATATCTGTGATATTCAAGCCTACATTACTATTGCTATGGCACTCCAGATGGACTAAGACAGACAGACAGACAGACAGACAGACAGACACACACACACACACACACACACACACACACACACACACACACATACACACACACAGTAATGTCTTCAACAGTGTGGACAGCTTTTGCAGCTGGGTACCCTAACTCAGAGTCTGCACTCTCCCAACCAGCATTAGCTGAAGTGACAAGGGCCTCTTTAGAGAGTGCCTTCAGGTATCATGTGCCCTTCTGAGCACAGCTCTGACTACAGATGTAGAATTATACAATCTCAGAACCAAGTGGGAATGGGCTTGCGTGGCTGTCTAAACCTGGACTCCGGACTGGTGGCCTTGAGTTTTAAACATGGCAATGAGCTCAGGGAGATGCTTCGCCAATATGGCCTCAGCAGGAGTAAGCACGCTATAGTTCGTCTTCCTCTCTCACAGTCCCTGGAGGTTATAGCATGCAGCTTCCCTTTGGCTTGGCTTACTTCACCTCATCTATTTCCAATGGTTTTAATCACACTGAAAGGAAAGCAAGTTTGTGGGTACATGTCGTGGTCAGCCACCCTGGACGATGTGCAGTCCCAGAAAATGTCCATTTTAAAATGTGGCACTTGGAACTGAAAAGCCATCCCCAGAGTTCTTGGGTCAGCTCCAAATGCAGAGGTCTGTGGTCTTTAAAGGTCTGGCTTGCCAAACACCTTTATATGGACACGTGTTATCATCATATGTGCGGTGAGTATGCTGACCAGCTCCCAGGCCTGACTTCCCCAGCCTCTGAGCCCACTGCTGCATTTGCTGGCTTGCATCAGGATTTGTGACACATCTATTTGCACGTCCTACCATTGCTTCTGCTTACACCTCCTGGAAACTCTACAGCTTCTGCAGTTCTCATAGAACTGTCCCTACCAGCTGCACAGTGCACCCGCTGTACAGTTCCCCTCCTGTGGGCTCTAAATGCCCTCAGGCAATACCATGTCATCCCACCTAAATTCCTGTCACCAGCGTAAAACATAAAAGGAGGCTCTCCTTCAGGGCTGATAGTAGCCGCCGAGATCCGATACCATTTTATACCCAATAGGCAATCGCATTGAACTTGTAGTACTACCCTAGATGTGGACTCAGGGGGACTAGACGCCAAGTCACAAATATAAGAAGCACACTTGGCTTCCCCAAGTGACTCCGGTCTCTTGAGAAATACACAGTAAACACAATCCAACATGTTAGGTTCTAAATACAGAGGTCGGGCTCCTCATGAAAGGGTCACAGCTCATCCTCAAACATCCACAACATCAGCAGCTGCTATGAGGGATAACGGAGAAATATTCAGAACTGAAACATAATATTTCTCCAAGACAGTGTGTGCGCGTCAAAAAAGGAAGAGAGCAGTAATGATCGCAGAAGGTCATAAATGTCCCATCAACCTGTCACTTTGTTCAGCTCTACCTAACGTGTAGGGTAAGGGTTTGAGTCTTGTTTCCTCCCTCGAGTGTTTGGGTCGGGTGAAGCCTTCTGGGAAGACTTTCAATGAACTACCCAGTGCCAGCAAAGATTTGGGGTGTGTGCCACATTTAAAGGGATGGGCTTTCTAAGACTTTTCGCTTGGCATGGCTTTAAAATGAAGGGAATCTGAATGCTAGTCCTCCTGTATTATTCATTACATAATTGCTGTGCTTTGTTAGAAATATGATCTATTATAACCTTGAATGGAGTACATTAAATGACATTGAAAATTAGATTATTCTGATTATTAGAGAAGTGAGAAATGTGCTAAACATTTGTAAGGCTGATAATCAATCAGGGTATCCATTTGAGTATAATAAAAATAAATCCAGAGCTAGTGTGTTTAAATCTAATTTTTTAAGCATGACATTTTCTTCAGAGTTTCTTTCTAAAATGTCACCATCCTCTAGAACAGTGATTGATTCTGTCTCTAGGGAGAAGCACTCACTCCGATTACTTCACCCACTGCACACAAACCCAGGCCCACTTCACAGCAGCCAAATGAATCACGGTAATAGCAACATGCTTTATGGGGGCGCAGAGTTGCATCACTTCTGCTAGGAGGCTGCCCTTCTTCCTCTGCTAGATGAGGATGGAGAGAGCATGCTCTCCAAACCAGAGCATGGCTCTGTGCATTTTCTAACAGAAATGGCCATTTTCATATTGTGTGTTTACTTTACTGAGATAAAAGGATGGGTATAAATGATGCGATGACTGTCTTAATCTACCCTCTGCCATCTATCTACTGATCTGTTGTCCTTTGACTAGAAGAGTGCCTGGCATGCTGGGTACAGGCAGGGTGTGCTTGGGCTCATGGTCATGGCTGTTGGAGTTGTTGGGAAGGACACAGAGGTGAAAGGATCCAGTCTTGTCAAAAAATCCCTCAGGAAGCCATCTTTCCTTCTCTATTTGACACTCAGAGTGACACCAGCTTTGGGCACGGTACTGGGGTATGAATAGAGGTATGAATACTCATGGGTGCTTCACTGTAAGCTAGGCCTGAGGAGA
This sequence comes from Cricetiscus sungorus, assembly GCA_030556225.1. Taxonomy (NCBI): domain Eukaryota; kingdom Metazoa; phylum Chordata; class Mammalia; order Rodentia; family Cricetidae; genus Cricetiscus; species Cricetiscus sungorus. The sequence goes on from JANBXA010000366.1 coordinate 1,454,816, forward strand.
ACTTTCTAGTCTTGGGTAATTGCCATTTTCCTTACAAGGAAGGAACAAAGGCGGGGCAAATGGGAAACACAGACAACAGAACAAACCCCCTGAACTTTGGTTTGAGGCATTGGAATGGTGGTTAGGGTCTTGAACAGCTAGGCAAACACTCTACAACTGAGCTACATTTCCATCTCTTCCCTCCCGTTCCCTTTCTTTCTCCCTTTTCCCCCCTATCATATCTCCTTCCCCTGCCTTCCCCCCCCCTTTCTATCAGTTCTAGGAGTTGAACCCACGGCCTTGTGTGTATTTTTCTTCAAGTTTTGTTTCTTTTTAAGTTTGGAAATATTTACCTAACCATGAGATTCTGGATGTGGGAACTCAGGTCTAAATGGAAAATTCAGTTATGTTTATTATGTACTTTACACTCTTCAGGGAAATATGGTTTTCTTTTGAGACAAAAGTACCATTTAACAAACAGATACATAGGCTAGGTGAGTTGGTCCATGCCTGTAATCCTAGCCCTCCAAAAGGAGAGTCATGAGTTCAAGGTCAGCCTTATCCAGTTAGACTGTGCCCTCAAAACAAAATAAAACAAAGCAAATCCCCAATAAATCCATAAATAAAATAGAAAATAGCTATATAAGCCCAGAAGACTGGGAAAGGACTGAAATTTTCAGAGAAAGAAATATAAATCATGGCCCATCCATGTTCATATTTGATTTAGTTTATTCTGTTCTTTATCTTTTGATTCATTTCTTTCTTTCAATATAGATCATATAGTATCTCCAATTCCTGATCTTGTTCTCCTCAGAGGCAGGCAGCATCATGACTATCTCCCCATGTCATTATGTAGTAGCCTTTGAAAAGTCCTAGCAATGATACCCAGCAAGGCACTCTTTTCATTGGATGTGACCTGATGACAGGCATCCTTCCCTGTCAGTTCTTTGCGGTACATCTGTCCTGCGCTGACAGAAACAATGCTTCAGTGGATGTCCTTAGATGTCATACTGGGCATGATTTTGAAGGTTTCTCTCTCCTCCCTCCCTCCCTCCCTCCATCCATCCCTCCCTCCCTCCCTTCCTGTCTCCCTCCCTCCCTCCACCCCTCCTTCCCTCCATCCCTTCATCCCTCCCTCTCTCCCCCTCCAACTTTTTTCTCCCTTGCTCTCTCTCTCTTCCCTTCTCCCTCCCTGTCTTTTCTTTTTCAGACAGTTCTTATTATACCCTAGGAGATTCCTATGTAGCCCAGTCTAGTGTTGAACTCAACAATCCTCCTGCCTCAGCTTCCTGAGTGTTGGGATTATAGGTGTGAACTCCATGTCTGGCTCCCATGCTTTTGGGGGAAGTGCTTTAAAGAAAGGGGTTGCAGAGGTTTGTGAAGGGCTGGGCACACCATAGTGTCTGGCAGCCAGTGTGCTGCCAGTTTGCTCACCTGTCTTTGCTTGTGGTGGTGTTTGTTCTCTGTAAGGAAGCTTGTGTCTCTGTAGGGCAGTAGACAGCTCTGCTTCTGCCATAACAGATTCCATGCTAACCACACTGACAGGGCATTAACCATGAGTCCCTTTGGTCATGCCATAATTCCAGTGAACACGGCTGCTGTTCATGTCCCACTGCTGGTTTAAAAGTTCCCCATTGCACCTCATATGGTCAACTGGTAGATATGGCAATGTAATCTCATTACAGGATAATCCATGACCCCTTTGTCCAACCGCAGCCCTGTTTCACAAACAACCCAACTAGGGAGTGGACACCAGGGCTACAATGTTCCCAACAGCCAGGGGAGAACATCCTGGGGTGTATGCTTGATTAGTTTCTCAGACTTACTGAGTTTGTCCCCAACTTTCAGAGTACCTATCAAGATATGCCAGGAAGTCTTTGTGAAGGGTTCCTTTCATATGAGAACCAATCAGGAAACTCTTACCACACAGACTCCATGAGCTTCGTTTCTTAGAGTTTGGTTACCTGCTTGCTCAGACTCAAAGTCCTACAGATTCCATAGTCGGCCACCAGCTCTGTCTCCATGTGTGTACGCATGGGTGACACTGGAACCAGACAATTCTTGGTGTTTGGGGATGTATCCTGTTCATGCAGGGTGCTTGACATTTTCCTGGCTCAACCTATTAGGATCCAGTAGCTAAAGCTGGAATTAGAGAGGGAGGGATGGAGGCAGGGAGTATGGATGGATGGATGGATGGATGGATGGAGGGAGGGAGGGAGGGAAGGAGGGAAGGAGGGAAGGAGGAAAGAAGGGAGGGAGGGAGGGAGGGAGGGAGGGAGGGAGGGAGGGAGGGAGGGAGAGAAGTAGAGGTTTGGGAATCACATGGAAACCCCAGTCACGGAGCATACACTTTTATTCCCATTGCTTGCAAACTCCTCTATGAACATTCACAGTATCATATCCTTCTGGGTTGTGAGAGGTACAGGGTAAGTAAGTGGAATGCTCCTGTGGTTTCCCGGCCTGCCTGGAGCCACAGACACTGGGAGGTCAGACACCATATGGTCAGGAAATATATGGAAGGGTGTGGGAGAGAGGGGGGCAGAGTAGCTCCTGTCCTGTGGAGAGAGGCAGGTTTGGGGAGGTGAGGAAGGGGCTGATGTGGGGGGGTCTGCTAGCCACCTGCAGCCATGCTGACATCCAGTCCTGGGCTTTGGCCAAGGGCCAAATGTCACTACCAAATGCCATACAGATATCTGGGTTCTGGGCCACTACCTGTAGCCATGTTGGGGATGTGAGGCCATGCTGAACTATGTGGCCTGCACTGCCACCTGTGGCCCAAGCTGCTGTTGAGGGGCATGTCTCTGTCAAAAGCCCTTCTGCAGCTGGGTTTGTGTTGATGCCGTGACTTCTGTTACTAACAAAGGCAGTGCAGATGTCCAGGGTCTGGGCCACCATCTGGGTCCATGCTAGAGTCTGGGGACCATGCTGCTGTTGGGTCCATGCCAATATGAGAGCCTGTACTGCCACCTGGGGCCATGACTACATCCTATCCCATCCCAAGCCGTTGCTGCTGGCCATGTCTGGGTCCAAGGCCCTACTGCAGCTGGGGTCTGTGCTGATGTCTATTACCCATGATGCCACAAAGGCCCATAAGAACTATGTGTTGAACCATGTGTTTAGGTCCCCTGTCCCTCACTGGTCTGTGATGGTGGACCCCAATGACCCCAACTCTTACCATGGGTATGGGAAGAGCTGGATCTGTCCTGCACCACCCCTGAGTGGGGTGGTCACTGCACCTTGGTCAGCTACTAAGCTGACACCCAAGCACACATCCCTAACATCTATTCCATCTGTGACCGGCTGGGGCATGTGAAGAGGCTGATTCTGCAGAACCACAGCAGCAGGATCTCCATGACTGGAGCAATAACAGGACATCCAAGAGACATTCTGTGAGGATTCAATATCGATGGGCTACCAGAACCAGAGGCCTTGAACCTCCCCAACCACACATTACACGATGAACATATGCAAGTAAAGCTGTGTGAACGATGACCCACAGAAGCCCCCAATGCCACCAAGAAGAATGAAGAGGCAGGAAGGAGGGAGATGGAGCAATGAAGATTGGTTTTTGCTTGCTTTTAATTAATATTATAACTTTTATTATTTCTTTTTTTAGGTTTCCTTTGGGAGGGGAACACTACAAGGATGAAAGGGTGGGTACAGAAGGATTGGGAAATGAGTGAGATTGGGGTGCAGAGTGTGAAACTGCCTAAGAATCAATACATTTATGTTTAAAAAAAAAACAGGCTCCTGCGGTTCCCAGTGAGGTCACCACAAGAGGTAGTCATGGTACTGGGACACTTTGCAGTTGCTTGTCTGTTAGCAGGAGTGGCTGTCTGTGTCAGAAGCACTTGCCTACAGACTTGCTCTACACTGGATTTTGTACTGTAGCTAAATTCCAGCTGTCTCAGCCCTTCTCTGATTAACTAGGATCAGCCGAACGGAACAACTGTTCCTTGATTGCAGTGAGGGGCTGCGCTTAGTGTCTGTCTCCAGCATCGTGACTCGCCAGGATCGTGTGCTGGTACCCAGCTCAGCAGCAGAGCCACTGGGCTTCCCATGTTCCCTGCTCCGCACTGCTCTTGTACTTCCTGCTTTCCATGATCCACTGTGCCCCAGTGATCGAGGGCCTTGTTGTTCCTTGCTGGATCAGGCAAGCCACCTCAGGAGCTCTGCACTGCTATTCTCCTGTTTGGGAAACTCTTGCCGAGACATTTGTAGCCCTTGCTTCCTCAACTCCAGGTCTTTGCTCAAATCCTCCTTCCCATAGGTCACCGCACCTTCACAGCAAGCGTCTCTGGTTAACTTCACTGACACCTTCCCCACACACTCTCTGTCTCCATCCACATAGGTGCCCTCTCCACTGTCAGGGTTTCTGATCTACTTTGCTCTCTTCTGTCTGCCCAGGATCCAGACCACTGCCTAACATATACATGGGCATGTAATGTGTGCTTCTGGGATGCATGAATGAATGAATGAATGAATGAATGAATGAATGAATGACAGACAAACAAGTCCAGCTGTATGGGGATGACATTTGTTTTTTTTTTTTTTCACCTTGAGGATAAGCAGAAGGTGGCACAGAAAATCCCTGTTTGAGTTCATGATGCACACCCTGGCACACAACGAACTGAGCACAGGCTGGCAGTTTCAAGGCACCCCTGTACTGGCCTTCTGTTGCATGGACCCTCAAGCTAGCCGTTTGAGCCTCACAGCCAAAGATGGGGTATGATCATTCACCCTTACCTGTAAATAGATGCAACGTATATCTTATGAAAATCCCGACAGTGCTTTCAAAGAGAGAAAGGAGGCTCCAAACAGGCAGCAAAGCTTAGAAGCTCAACCCTGCCCACCACATATTCATGGCTGGGTCTTTTTGGCGACACTGTTTCATGAGCCTCAGATGGAATGGCCAAACACAACTTTCTAGTACAGCCACCTAGTAACTGCTGCTCTCCTTCTCTTGGGCTGGAATCAGACTCAGAACACTGCTCAACCTAGGAGTGAGGCAGATGCCAGCAGCCTCCAACACTTCATCTGCATGAAAGCATTCAAGCAAAACCGTTGCCAGCCTGGCCTCCACAGAGCTAGCTATGCACACTCAGTAGTCCTCCCCCAGCCCCACCCTTCCTTCTGCAGATGTCAGTTTACTTGACAGATGCAGGCAAAGACATCAATGGCCCTGTCTGTGCAGCACAAGGTACCTCTCACCTAGTTCATGGTGTGGGCCAAAGTTGGCCAATGCCTGTCACAAGGGGGCATTACAGAGGCAGTCTTTCCTGAATGAAGGAAAAGAATTCCATCCACACACAGCCTTTATTTCAAATAATTCGTGAGAACCTAAGCCTCCCATCTAGCCAGCAGCCGTCATAGTGGTGTCTAAGTCATTTTGATAGGAAATGCTTCATTTAATTAGGCACTGTGTTTACTTCAGCCCCAAACTCCCAGGCAGCGAGGCAAGAGGAGTCTAAAATGCCGATTCCTGATTTCAACCCTCTGAGGTACTTTGACTAGCAGTCATGGGCAGTTAGTTTGATATCGGGCCCCAGATTCTTCAGGATCTATGTATTAGGGCATGGTTGGATCATTAAATCCCAGGGAGCAGAGCTTAGGCATCCACCCTCTTCAGAGAACCCCCCCCCCGTTGGGTCCTGCAATGTTTTAAACACCTCATCCTCTTTACTGCAGTTTTAAGCACACTGCACTCAGGAGCCTGCTGCATGGAAATCTGTCCTAGCTCATCACCACCTATGACCTTTCTCTCTTCTTTTCTCTTTCTTTCCGTATTTGTCCTGAAATTTGCATAGGGTTCTGCTGAACACTGAGTACTGAGTGACTGGCAACCTGTGGACATTCTGGCTGGGGCTTTCCCTTTCACATTCCCTTATGCAAAACTCTTATCAATTAATTTAAGGCCAGCTGGGGCTGAAAAGCAAGACCCTGTCTCAAAACTAAAACGAGGTCCTGTTGGAACTTTCTAGAAATGGGTGGATCCCACTGAGAGCCACAGGAGTTTAACCTGGAGCCATGGCATTCCCCTTCTAATGAACAAGGCTGGGATTTAGGCTCCTTCATCTGTGTCTGTGCCCTCCCCTGCCTCAGTGAAAGGGCCTTCTCCAGTTTAGAATGAACACTGACTGAAAACGGTGGCCACAAGCCGAGACTGAAGCTAGGGCATTTTTGTAACCATGCTGCAGAGGACTGTAGGAAAACCTAGAGAGAGTTGAGTTGGTAAAGAGATTTGGGGCACAGTGTACATACTACCTGTGCCCAAGTTCTGGAGCTTACTTTGGGTATCTTAAAAAGATGGCTCTAGACCAGTGGTGGGTAAGACAACCTTGCTCAACTCAGCTAACACTGGCAACTGTAGCACACTCTTCCCCACCAGCTGCCTGCTGGAAGGATCTACACTAGTGGGCAATGCACCCCCCCCAGGGGTGGCTGGGTTCTCTTGAACCTTTTGCTTCTGTTTGGTTAGAATCTTTATCTGCTCTTTCCTAGTGCCCATTGTCTTCATACACTGGGAGAACTCAGAGTCATTAAAGGCCACCAGGTCATTGTGCATTCCAAGCTTGTGAAGACTACAGATGCTGTGACAAAATGCCAGACACAGCAATGTAGAGAAGGGAGGAGGTGTGGCAGAGTAGAACAGTACACAGCAGGAGCCAGGAAGCAGAGAGAAAAAACAATGTCTGCCCTCTGGGCTTCTTCTTCCTTACTCTATCTGAGCCCACAACATATGCGCTGGTGCCACCACATTCAGGGTGGGGCTTGTTAAATCCTCACTGGAAACACCCTCACAGACATACCTACATGTGTGTTTTATAAATTCTGCCAATCAAGCTGACAAGATTAACCACGACAACTGTATTCAGAGGTAACGGTTTCAAAAGAGGCTTTGGTCAGTGAGTGTGGTGATGTGTACCGGCAATGCCAGCACTTGGCAGGAATGTGAAAGTTCAAGGCCAGCCTGGGTTACATTAGCAAGACCTTGTCTCAAGAAACCAATCCAATGTCTTAGGCTTAGGTGATTTTTCTACAACTCTCCTATGATGAGCTGAGCAGTATCTTGGGAAAGTTCTGGAAAAAGCTGTCACATGGGATGAGCTGCTCTGAACTCCCTGAGGCCAATAAAATGGGGCTAGATACTCAGTCTTTATCTTCCTCAAAAAACGGGGTTGGCATCCAGCGAGGTGATGGATGCTGTGTCACAGGCCTTCCTCCAACTACGAGGACGAGGGACCAGGTTTTTCTGTTCCATTCTAATCTGTCACAGGCAAACACGTTCATAAATATAGTAAAGACAGACTAGACTGTAGCAAATGGAATGCGTCTTGACTGTTGAAACAAAAAAGAGCTGAGTTCTCTGGAATGTCTGCCATCGGCAGCCATCTCCAGCTCAGCCTCTGGGGGCAGCACTATTTGTAAAACACAGAACTGCTGGACTCCCAAGCAGCCTGGTCATAGAGTTAAGCCATTTAAAAAGTCACAGCTGTAAGGCTGGAAGCCCGATGAGACGGTGTGGAATTCAAAGTGATGTTTAACAGCCCAAATCCCACTCCCCCCCCCATCCTCTTATGATAATAAAATTAACTCAATGGTATTCACTGGGTCAAATTATAAAATAATGGCAGTTCCACAATTGTGAAATGGTGTTGTCTTCTGTGTTGATAGGTATATTGGAAATGCAGTGACAATTGCATAATCAAACACATAATTTGTCTGCATACTTGCTAAATTCTCCAGGAAGATATGGACACTTTGTCCTGGGAAATCCTGTGAACATGGAGAGTTTTCACTACTCATTTTATATTTATTCACTCTTTTTATTGTTGACTTTAAATAGAGGTGATTTCTAGAGGCCTATGAAAACTTGCAGTGACCATGCAAAGGACACAGGGGTTTTGTTTCTATAAAACAAGGCAGTAGTTTGTGCAGTTAGCTCAATAAAATAGCACTTTCTACTTGGGTAAACTGACCTAGATTTCCTGACATTCACACAGCGTCTAGACGGGGGAGGGGGAGGGATGAGAGGGTGTGGGAGGGATGGAGGGTGTGGCTTCAGCAGGCGGGAGTCTCCCTTTTGTGTTAGTCTGCAGCTTACACCCTCCGTGTTGTAAACGGAGGGAGTCCATCCTTTTTGAAGAGGATCATAGACACACTGCAGTGTGATTAAGACTTGGTCTCAGAGACAGGGCTGCCTCATGGAAAGGAGTCACGGAAGTGCTCACTTGACCCTTTCCCTCCTCCGTACCTATTGTCAAGACATGGGCGGGGCACCTGAGAGGCCAAGCAGAAACCTCTTCATTAGAGTGAAGATGGGTTCATGCTGTGAGAATTGTACTGTCCCAGTACTCCTCACAGAGAGCCCAAGGAGTCTGCACACTGCATCAGGAATGTGTACTCCGCTCGGTGAATGCTGCACACGTGCACGACCCCCCCCACACTCACCACCCATATGGCTCACTCAGGGCCTATTCAAACACACAACCCATATTGAACTGCATGGTAATGCAACCCCAGGGGAAAAACTATATACACTTGAAATAATTTACAAGAACATAAGCTCACATTACTCAATTAGCTTGGCGTGAGTTTGAAGCATTAAATGCCTCTCCAGATGCATTGAACTCAGCCTCTTCTGATCAACCCCTCCCTCTCTTTCCCTCCCCTCCCCTTCCTTTCCACCTTTCCACCCCCTCCATCTCAAGGCGTCTTCTCCTGACCCAGCTCCAAACCAGCATCTCTGGCTTCCGGGGTGGCAGCTCCCTGTGGCATCCTGCCCGGATAACAGGGTCAGCGTTCTCATCTTGTTGCTCTCTAGGGAAGGCCTTTGACTCGGTTTTCTCTGGATTCTGGGAATTTTCAACTCTTACTCAATTTCTCTGAATCGAGTCTTCGTCTTGGTTAGCACAATGTGAGTTTTTCTTTCTCACTCAAAATTTCATTGGAAAACCCCCAACTCTCTTCTTGTTCAATGTTTCCTAAAAGTCTCACTTCACAGGGACTGCTGTACCCCATGGAGATGATCGCCACCTCACCAGCCTCACCTTTAGACCCGGAATGTGTCTCTGGGGCATCATGTCATTTAGAAACCAAAGTGTCATTTAGAATCTAAAGTGCATCCGATCCTACAGCAGCATCTATTGGCATCTTATATTTTTAAACCAAATTGTAACTTTCGTAGCTGTAACAAACCCATTTCCCAGAGTCCAGAGATAAACACCCTTGTTTACTTGTTTGTTGAAGCAACATGTCACCTAGCTTTTCCCTTTGCCTTCCGGGTGGTGGCTTGATTTCGTACCTTGACTGTATACGGGAGGTGGCGATACAGTGAACTCTAAGTCCCCATAGGCCTTGGAGAAATTGGATCTGCTCAGTGACCTCAGCATTTACTCTTAGAAACTCTCTGAAGTGGGAGGTGAGCCTAGCAGTGCCAGTGCTGAGCTAGAATGCTTACACACTGTGGCTCCAGGCCTGGCTTAGTGTTTAAACAGCCATGTTTGAAACCTCCTAACTACTTTTGGCTTCTGTCTTGTTCTTCTGAATCTTAAAATTCAGATGCCTTCTTTTGCCTGTTTTGTTCATCATCATCCACACAGATTTATAGAAATGATGGGTTTTCTTTTAACATTGAACTCTATTGCTGTCTATACAATGTACTTCTCCTTCTCCCTCATTTGGTACCCTTGCTCCTACTGTACACACTTCATCTCTCTCACTCTCCTGTCTTGCTGGTCCTTATCCTCCAAATAGTGTTCCACTCACTTTCAACTGCTTTTTAAAATTTAGATTTCCCCCATATGAGAGGAAAGACAGGGTATTTGTGGCTTATTTAACTTTACACAACACTCTCCAGTTTCATCCATTTTATTCTGGAAATGACATAACTTTATTCTTTAAGGCTGAATCAAACTACTGTGCACACACACTCATACATGCACATGCATGCGCGCGCGCGCACACACACACACACACACACACACACACTTTATCCATTTGTCTGTCTACTGGCATCTTCACTATTGTAAACTGTGCTACAGTGAAGACGGCACAGATTTCATTGGGGGTACTACTGAAGACATTTTAAGTGGGGAAGCAACAGCTAGATGCCAAGGTATGCAGATCCAGCTGTCTGGAGTCTCAACCATTGTCCAGACAGCGGAGCTAGAAGCCATGTTCCTTATCACCAGCTGAGGTTATCCAGCTGTACATCACCTGGGCCAAGTGACCTGACTCAACCAAGAGATTCTATTTTGGAATTTTTCCACACTCGTGGATGAAACAGAAAGACCGGAGAAACAGGTTCTAGAATGACTGACCCAGAGCCCTGAGAAATTAAGCAACCAAGAGTCACTGAGCCCAGCTAACAGCAGATGGACTGTAAACCAGCCTGTCCTTAGGGAAAAATGAAACTAGACTGTTCTCCTCTCTCTCTCTCCCTATCACTAACACGATAAATCTAATCTGCTGGATTTGGTTTCTCCCCAAGTCACACACATATCCTTATCGTTCTTATTTGCTCTTCTGGCAAGCACACTGCTTCTGAGTGACACCTCTGCATCCTCTTGTAGGAACAGCCTCTGTGGGATACCCAATCTCTCATCTGCTGATGTGGGAATGCAGGGATGTTTTGCAGTATTCAGCATGGTAGAACCTAGGTTCTGGTCTGCTGCTTTCCTTAGAGAAGAAGATCAGCCATTGAGTGTAATTCTCAAACCTAACACATAGACCTCGGCATAAAACAAAAGCTTGAAATGTGCTACATGTGTTTCATACAGTTTCATGGATAACATCACTTCTGGAGAGAATTCCGTCTGTATCCACACAGGTGAATTTAGTAAGCACTGCTGGAGGACAGGAAAGGCCCCAGGAAGGGGTTCAGTGACGCCACACATGTTTGCAAGAAGGAAAGTGGAGAGTGAGAAACTTGGGAACCAGAGACCCTTTGCTGCCTTTATCTGTCCTTCATTAAAACAAACAAACAAACAAACAAACAATCAACACACACACACACACACACACACACACACACACACACACACACACACCTGTGCTGGAGACACAGCTCAGTGGCAGAGCCCTTGCCTTGCATGCCTGAGGTCCTGACTTGCATTCACTTTGGTTATGGAACCATAAATTGAACCCATGACTTACAGGAAAGCAGAACTAGGTTAAGTGAAATATAAATCTGGGTCCTCTCATTTCTTAGACTGGGGTCTGTGGCACGTGTGAGCAGGACCTTGGCTTCACTTCCAAAGAGGATCTCTGTAAAACCCCAGACGAGCCTCCCAAACTGCAGTGGGCCAGCATCATTAGCACAAGAGAGAAGGCCAAGGTTTAATTGAAAATTAATTTGAAAGAGTTAAGACATTAGGAAGAAGGCGTTTAATTTCGCCCAGGAGCTCTTAAAGCGTGCTCTTGGTTGTCTAACTTAATCACTGGCTGCACAAACTGTTCCCGCTCTTAAGTAGAACATGGGCCTCTGCACTCATTTGTCACCACCTAACAGACTCCTGTGGGTTAGTTTTCACTCCTCCCAAAACATCCTTTCATGAGGTCTGCAAATGCCCGGGCATAGCAGAAGTGATGACACACAAACCCAAACCCACCATTTGCTGACTGTCTTCTCTATGTGTCAGAAAATAAAATGTGTTTCCTTTGTCCCACCAATCAGACTGATTTAGACATTCCACATCCCATGTGCTGCCACCACCAACGGGAACCTGAAAGCTGAGATGCAAGGTAACAAACCATGCTGTCTCCTTATGACAGACACAGGCCACATAGGTCCAGGGTGTCAGTTCTGGCTCCCTAACTCACCATTTCAGGTGTATTTCAGTACTGTTATAATCTTTCTGGACTTCAGCATCTCCTGAAAGCAACACCTTTATGCTATCTATAGGATTTCATATTTTTTCCAGGGGTAGTAAAACATAATTAATTGTATGTCTGGAACTTGATACTGCCACTGAGTTGTTGTATAAAGTACACTATACTTATCAAAGGAAAGTGTATGTACCACCTATAAAATCCCATTGTAACTATCTTCACCACACTTATAAGAATAGAATTCCTGTTAGTCTGCGCTGCCACTGTATTTACAATGAACACATTAGATTTGAAAGTGGAGGCAGCCCCTGAAGTATTTTTAACACATCTGTTGAAGGCCAGTAAGATGGCTCAGCTGGAAGAGGGGCTTACTGCCAACCCTGAATTTGACTCCCTGGACCTATGATATGGCGAAATGATCCATATATAGACAACTGTAATAAAAAGAAGTATCTTTTCAGCTTTTAACATTGTTGGGTTTACTAGCTGCATGGATGAAGAAATGTGTAGTTTTCCATGAATTTGATCTTCCCTGCCACCTGGTGTTCATGCACTAAAATTGCAAGCATAGTCCTGCAAGTAGATTTAGGTGTGTCAGGTAGGTAGGAAAAGATCTTAAAATCAACCTTAAGTGTCTACTTTTTCTTCGAAAAAACACCCAATTTCATTCCCTTGGAGAGATTCCATTATGTATATCTGGGTTATTGCCTGCACAGAGTGAAGCCTAATTCTTACTTGAGGGATAGTCATGGATGCAACTCTGTCTCCAGCCATTTTGGCCACGCTCTAACAACTGGAGAGCTGGATCTTCAGCTCTTCTTTCCAGGTGTGAGCAGAGACCATGTGTTAATGCAGTATTATAAGCTGTCCAGGCATTGTTACAAACAGTGTGGCAGACTTCCAACATGCATGGCCACCATATCACACCTCAGACAAAGAGACACAAACATTAGAGAAATTCTCACTAAGGAAAGTACAGCAAGCCTCTGAAGTATACTGCTCTCCTTTGCCTTGGGGATACTGGCTGAGGAATAAGAGATACTTCTAGAACAAAAAATACTGTTTGTTTTTATGTAGCCCCACCCACCTCCCTCCCACCTGCTGTTAATAACATCATTTATACATAACATATAACATAATAACAGCATTCCTGTTACATTTAAGCAGGAAGAAAATGTGGCCACAGGATTTAAAAAGCATGTGTTTATGACCTGCCATGTTTAAGCATTGCTGAATAAATGCATATTGAAAACATATTTCAAGTGAGAAACCGTAATAAGGGGTTTAGGGATATTCAATATTACTCTACTAATTCATAGCACACCATAATTATGGAATGTATAGACCTTCTTGATATAAATTATAATCCATGGCTTGGTAAGAGCCCCGTGTAGTTCCTTCCCGCCACAGGGCATCATATCACACTCCTCAGGCAAATTGACACAAACAGCCACAAATCATGTCAATAGCTGTGTCACACCATTATTTCATCCTTAAACGTATCATTAACATTAAATTGTTCAAAATTTCCCCTGCCCACCACAACTGCTTCACCCTGTGTTGAAAGAAAAGGTTCAGAGGTCCCAAACCAGGTAACTTTTTAGTTTCTGATGGGAAGATGAATATTTTCTTTTTCCTCTAACAAAACCAAATCTGGGCTCTATTCTTGAAAATCTGGACTGAAATAAAAAATGAACATTCTGTATCCCTTTCTGTATCCCATTCTGTATCCCACCTAGTAAAACCTGATACCCAACATTATCCATGTCCAGGACAAGGAAGGAAATCAAGAAAGTCTCTCTCTCTCTCTCTCTCTCTCTCTCTCTCTCTCTCTCTCTCTCTCTCTCTCTCTCTCTCTGTTTGTGTGTGTATGTGTCTGTCTGTCTCTCTCATTCACTCACTCTCAAAAGCATTACATTGTACTTTTAAACAAACAAAACATATTACCATACAAAACAGAAAAGGGGAGCACATATGGTTGCACAGGGTGGGGATTTTTCTGCTGGAATTCAAAGGTCTCTGAAGAAGTCTTCAGGGACTATAGGGAATTTTCTGAACTCTGGTTCAAGGATCCTATTTAGATTCCAAACTTTACTACAGTTATGGTAGATGTTGTGGCCCTTGTCTGTCCTTGTCCCTGTCTTGGTCTCTCTCTTCACCTCAGACTTGATTGTTTTTAGTGTATCCCCACGACACTCCCTCTTTTCACAGAACTTTTCTTTCTCTGCCTGGGGCCCTGGTGCTTCACAGATCTTGGGAATTAAGTTCTTAATAACAGCAACCAACCAATAGCAGATGCATACTGACGGATATACTGCTGACCTAGAATTTCCACTGACTTGAGTTCTGTTCATTCTATCCCACTTATACAAGCTAACAGCCTTGTGTCTTGCTTAGTTTCCAGTGCTATGATAACATAGCATGACCCAAAGCAACTTGGGAGGAGAAGGTTCATTGTAGCTTATAGTCATCTAGGAAAGGCAGAAACATGGAGTCCGGGATTGACGCAGGCAACCTAAGGGTGCTGTTAACTGGCTTGAGCTCCTTGGCTTGCTAAGATTCCTTTCTTATACAACTCAGGACCTAGGGGTAGCACCACCCTTGGTAGGCTATTGAGGTGGGGTGAACCCTCCCACCTCAATCATTAATCAAGGAAATGCCTGACAGACTTTTCTATAGACCAGTCCTATGGAGGCATTTTCTCAGTTGAGCCCTGCTTCCCGAATACAGTAGCTTCCATCAAGCTGACAATTTAACTTTGAAACCCCCAATATCAGGACACCTTACAAACACACCTTTTAGGTTGTGTGTTTGTTAGGTTTGTGAGACAGGGTCTCTTGCTCTCAAGTGCTGACATTATAGACATGGCCACCATGCAAAGCCTGAAAAGACACTCCTTGTTGGCAGCCTTATCTGCCCTGTTTCCTTCTCTGTCTACACCAGTATTTCCAGGGCTTCTATGAAACAAACCTAAGAAGTATGCGCACCATATCCTTGCCTTATGTCTCTTTCCAGAGCTAAAACCCAATATAATCCTGAAATAGGAAGTGCCCTCTGCTGCCGGCTCTCAGCATCTTCAACTCAAATGGATGTTGTCATTAGTCCTTTATCAAACGCAACAGGAGAAGTAATGACCTCTCCTCCAGGATGCAACTTTCTAATACCTGGAATGTGTGAACATATTATGTCCCTTGGGGGAGGGGGGAATGAAAGCCATAGGCAGGGTGAGGTTCTCATTAACTGCTCCTAAAACAAGGTTGTTCTGGACCATCCAGGTGGGCTCAGTGTAGTCACGCATCCTTTGATCACGGAAGCAGGAACCATCAGCATTTGAATCTGAGTGATGGAGCAGGCAAGATTGGAGCAGCTGTTCTGGCTTTGCAGATGGACAGAAACTACCAGCCAGAGATCCTGGAAACCTTTGGAGGTGGAACAGAGAAGAAGGAAATGGACTCTTCCCTGGGGCCTCCCAGAAGGAGCATGGTCCTTCCAGCCACTACTCCAGATCCATGAGCCCTGCTTTCAATCTCAGATCCCAAGATCTGAATGGTAATAAGCCTGGTTTGTTCACATCATTAAATTGCAGAAATGTGTTACCATAGCAATGGGAATCTAATAAGCCATACAAACTGCAGAAGTAGCAAGTTTGAAATAATTATCACCATGCACACTCTTCATCTCCCACCCACTTCTCTCCATCATCTCTCTCCAGCAGAGCCACCAAGATGTCAAGGCACCTCAGTAAAACCACACAGGCCTTTGCTGAATACTGATTATATGTCAGACTATTCTAGAAAACATGAGATTGGTGACACTGTTGGGACTTCTCAGACCAGCGGGACACAGAAGAGCACACCACAGTCCATCCAGGCCACAGCTGGAATAGGAAAAGATGTCTTGGGTTGGCTCAGGTTGAGACAGGCAAGCAAACCTAGAAGAGGAAGGGTGCTGGTAGCCCCAGTGACAGCTTCATTCTAGCCCAAGGTAAACTTCGAACCACAGAGGGCTCTATAGAGCATTCCCAAGCAGATATAAAATAACATATATTACACATAAGGTGAAAAGGTCACATTATAACAAAACCAGTGCATCTATCAAGCACTTTTGTTTAATAGAGACTTTAAAATTGCACTATAACTTAGAAAAGCCACCCTTTCATCATTTGCTTTATGAGTTCCAATGGGAGCAGAAGCACCGTTAGGTGCCAGTAGTAATGTCATATGCCAATGCCCCCACATACTCTGGAGATACAACACATCACACCTTGATGCTCCTGGGTGCCATCCACACACCTTTATTGTCTCTTCTGCTTTAAGAGTGGCCCCATCTAGGAAATCCAGAGAAACAGCTGACCCGAGCTGGTGGGAGCCCACTAAATCTGGACTGACAGCTGGGGAACCTGCATAGGGCCAAACAATGCCCCCTGAATGCAGGTGACAGTGGGCGGCTTGGGAAGTTTGTGGGGCCACTGGCAGTGGGACCAGGGTCTATCCCTAGTGAATGAACTGGCTTTTTGGAGACCATTTCCTATGCAGGGATACCTTGCTCAGCCTAAACACAGTGGGGAGGGTCTTGGTTCTACCTCAACATGGTGATAGGACGCACTTCACTGACCCCCATGGGAGGCCTTGCCTTACCCTCTCTGAGGAGCAAAAGTGGGGGTGGGGTGAGGGGAAGGAGGGGGAACTGGAATTGGTATGTAAAAATATAATTTAAAAAAGAGTGGCCCCATGTAAAGGTGATTGTTCTTTTCTTGGTTTTCCTTTAGCAATACCACTCTTCTATCCACTGAGAAAGGTTGATTTAGGTTTTAAACTCATTTTCTGTGAGCTAGTTCTGTATGGATAACACCCCAGGTTTACACACATTCTTCACCGGACTGTCTTCCTGTTGGATTTCACTGTACAGCCTGATGCAACTGAAATCTGAGTTCTTGCCTGAGCTTCTGTTTCATGTAGCATTGCTAGGGGCAGTCTTCTACACACCAAACACAGTCCTGCAGAAACACTTAGGACACACACGTGCGCACACACACACACACACACACACACACACACACACACACACACACGCATGCATGCACACACACACGTGCACACACACACACACACACACACACACACACACACACACACACACACACACTCACACCTTTTCCCTGAGCTACTAGACATCCTTCACCTTGTCAAATAATAATGGTAAACTATCTGCCACGCTTTGCATTGATTTACCCAGCTACATGGCTTCTGCTCACCTCACTGTCCCATCAGGCAGCTTTGAGGGGAGAGCTGTGAAGTTTTCTTCCAAAGGAGCCTTCTCACGAAGAGGGGGTCTGAGAAACAAAGTTCAGCTTGAAGATCAGACTAGCATGGTGGCCTGTTTCTAACTATGACTTTAAAATTGTGGCCAGCACCTCTGTTACAAGCACTTTCCCGCCAGCCTGGTCCCACAGTTGTGTCAGCCCTGGATAACACGCAGTGACTGTGTCTTAATTATGAAACTTTTGGCTGGTTACTAGCGTTTCTTATTGGCTAGCTCTGTCTTAAATATTAACCCATTTCGATCAATGTGTTTCCACTTCTTAACTTACTGGCGAGAGGGTCGGGACCTTTTACTCCTCTTGATCTTACATTTTGACTCCTCTTTACTACATCTCCCAGAATCCTCCTTGTCTCTTAGTTCTGCCTATCTTGTCTTCCTATTTGCCAACAATGTTTTATTCATTAACCAATACAAGAAACATATTTACAGAATGACATCTCACATAACACCTCTGCAATTAACATATATTTCTGGTCTGTGTAGAGTTCCAACATATAAATGCTCAGAAATGAGATTCTTCCTGTCAAGCCCTCCCATTCCCAATGTCCCACATAGTGGGAATGTGAGCATCACGGGAAGCTGTGAGCATCACGGGAAGATTGGATCTTATCTGGTAGACTGCAGGGCTACCCACAAATCACTGAGTAGGATGGAATTGCTCCTGTATTATTTACTTTTCTTATTGCTGGAAACACCTGGAAAGAACTGCGTGTGTGTATGTGTGTGTGTGTGTGTGTGTGTGTGTGTGTGTGTGTGTGTGTGTGTGTGTGTGTTAACAGTCTATCATGGTGGGGAAAGCAGGGTGACAGAAATGTGAGGTGACTGATCATACCGTGTCCACTGTCAAGAGCCCAGAAGTAATTGGAATTGGGGCTGGTCTATAAAGCCTTAAGACTCCTCAGCACCTTCCCCCTACCCCCAAGTTCCTCCTCCTTCAGAGGAAAGCAAACCTGGAAGGGGACCTTTAGGAGGAAGTGATACCTCAGCACAATTGTCCTAATCCTCCTGTTATGCTCCTCATCTCCACAGCACCCCTCTCCACACCCCTGCCTAGCCTTTCTGACAGGTTTGAGGAAGAGAATGAAGCAGAGGCTCAGGCCAATGGTAGTTTCTACTGAGTCACACTCATGCTTCAGTCTCCTACAGTCCAACCCCATTGGCTTTTAGGAGACTGGGTACCAAGTCCTTTGGGAGTGTAACTGATAGTTTCAAAATGGGGTTTCTAAATTTTCATGCTGTTGGCATTGGGCAGGCCCTTCTTCAAGATCTCAGCATTAGGCTTTAAACATCTTTCCTAACACCCACAGCCTTTCTCTCTTTTCTCCTTGTGCCAGCTCCCCAGACAACACCAATTAGTCAAACATGAGTGTTTGGCAAGCATGCCCCCTGGCTTCTGGCACAGCCGACAGGGCATCTCGTCAAGGCCTCCTGCCTGGCTTTGTGAAGGCCCACTGCTGAATGAAAACAGGACTCCTTCCCTTTCAGCAAAAGAGGCTGAGGGAGGGTAGCATCTAGGCGTTCGGGGGAAGCCTTTCTCCTGAGGTTTGTTTCTCTCAAGGTCTGTGGGGTGGGGGGGGAGATAACGGCCTTCTGTTAATTTTCACCCTTCTCATTTAGCTTTGCCAGAGAAATACCTGGAACATCAACTTGCTAGGAAGAATATAAAAAATCCCTTGTGTCTTAATTCACTGGGCACTGTAGTTATTCTCTGTGCCACTTTCTCGTGCCAGTAAGCCTCTGGACTCAATCCTTCATGGACAACATAATGGCGTGCTATCCCTTGGCATGCTATCAAAGTCAACATGGCCTTGGTTTGTTCGAGAGGATGCTTTGTTCACATTCTGAAGTTGAATTTCAGTGCACAGCTTTGATGATGTCCCTTGTCCCCTCTGCTCTGGGGCTTCTCAAGACACCCCTCTAAGGAAGAAGCTTCCACTCAGAGCCTCACTGGATTTTGTCTATGGAAGAAATGGGGCTAGACCCAGGAATAGTGGTCACTTAAAATGCCACATAAGCCAAATATGGTAGTGTACATGGGTAATCCCAACACTCAAGAGGTTAAGGCAGGACAATTATGAGTTTAAGACCACCCTGGGCTACAAGGTGAGACCCTACATCAAAGGGTAAACCAAAACACAACCTCACAACACAGCAAAACAAATGTGGACTGACAAATAACCGTAAAGCCCCGAGGCCTTCAAAAGCTCTCTGATGTTAAAAAGGGGTTGTTTGCATACTGACCAGCTGTAGTCTTCCCTCTACACTTTAGCTTCCTCATCTCTGAAAGAGGCTGGCAGCACTCACTTCACAGGGCAAGCCTGGACATGAACCAAAGCGAGTGCTTGGTCCTGCTCGAGCCTCTGCAAAAGATGCTTCCCCCATCTTCTCATGGTCCAGGGACAGAAAACACATGAACATGGCCCTGAGGTACCAAGAGGGCCTGGGATCTTGACATTGAAAGATGATGGAGATACCATCCTGTGACAATCCACCTGCCCGCCACCCACCCATCCATATAGTCCACATTAGTTATTTCTGCTGCTAGTATTTCGGTCTATGCCGTGGTTCTGTCATGTTTTCTAAATGCAAACGTGATCATTTCTTTCGGAGTTCATTGCGATCAGTAGTACATGCTACGCTGAGCATACAAATCAGACTCCTTCGAGGGGGCTGCGCCATCTCCTGCCTCTATTTTCTCTTACTCCCCTTGAGATGGCAAAGGCTCTAGAATCATCTTTCATCTGGGCTCTCAGAAGACTCCAGACTCATCCCATCCCCGGCCCCTTTCTCTGCTGTCCCCCCACCCTCCTTCCGCATACTTCCTCCCTCCTTTCTCCATCAGCCAGTCCCAAGTCCTTTCCCTACCTATTCTTGGTTATAACCCATTTAAGGACTATTGTATTCTATGCGTATGAATCTGTTGCTCGTGTGTGTATATTTGTGAGCCCTGTGCATGCAGCACCTGTGCATCTCAGAAGAAGGTGTCAGATCCCCTGGAACTGGAGTTATAGGTGGTTGTGAGCCACCATGTGAGTGATGGGAATAACCTGACTTCTAACTACAGATACAGTTTGTTTTCTAATTTAACTCCCTTCCCCTTCAGAACAAATATGTCAAGCACATGGGGCCAGATAGGGCCTGATTCAATCGCCACTTGAGCCTAGCACAGAGGGAGGCTCTCAGTCTTCCTAAC
This sequence comes from Cricetiscus sungorus, assembly GCA_030556225.1. Classification (NCBI taxonomy): domain Eukaryota; kingdom Metazoa; phylum Chordata; class Mammalia; order Rodentia; family Cricetidae; genus Cricetiscus; species Cricetiscus sungorus. The sequence continues at coordinate 1,475,142 of JANBXA010000366.1, forward strand.
TTTGCTACCCTGTACTACAGTTCCTTATGCTGTGGTGACCCCCAACCATATAATTATTTTCATTTCTACTTCATGACTGTAGTCTTGCTACTCTTAGGAATCATAATGTTAATATATGTGTTTTCCAATTAGGCAACTCTTGCAAAGGAGTCCTTCAACCCCCAAAGGGGTAGGGCCCCACAGGTTGAGAATCACTGCTCTAACACCTTCTGGGTCATCCCTTTTCCAAGGTCCCTGTCCGCATGCCACCTGTGCAGATGCGCCTTCACGAGCATCATTACACCATCATCCTGTTGGTCCTAATGTTCTACTCTCTGTTTCCCTTGTGTCCGCCATGACAGCCTACTATACCACACAGTTCTCAGCAGTGAATGCTCCATACTGCTGTAAAAAGGTGCCTAATGCTCACATCTGCCCACACTCTCCACTGCAACAAAAGACTAAAGACTCTCCCTCTCTGCACCCACACTAAGCAGAAACAGCACTGGGATGGAGCAAGCACAACAGATACTGGCTGGGAAAAGCTCAGCAAACTTGTGAATGCAGAAGGCTGGGTTTAAGGGCTCCAGGAAACAAGCCACACTTCTCTGTACCCTGCAATGAAGAAGGACAAATTACGTTTTGTCATGTCTGGGAGCTTGTTACTAAGGACAGTAGGCATAAGTCTAATAATATCTTTGTGTTGGCTAGTTTTTTTTTGTCAATTTGACACAAGCTAAAGTCACCCGAGAGGAGGGAGCCTCAGTTGAGGAAATGCTTCCATAACATGGGCTGTAGGTGGTTCTGTAAGGCATTGCTTAATTGGTGAATGACGACAGGGGAGGGCCCAGACTATTTTGTGTGGTGCCATCCCTGGGCTGGTGGTCCTGGGTGTGTTCTGTTTCTTTTTCCCCCACCTCATGTGTACGAACTTTCGGAAGAGTCTTCTCAGAACATGTCATGACATTATGAAATAAACTAAAAGGAAAAGGTTTCACATAAAGTACAATTCAAATTTAGACCCCAGAACCAGAAAAGAAAACTCTTTAAGAAGTACAAAGAAAAGAAGCAGGGAGGACGGAGGGCAAGAGAGTTGCCATCCTGCGCACTGTTTGGCAGACAGTGCAGCAAGTCGCCAAGCCTTTGAAGTGAGAAGGGTCTGTGTGCTCAGCATCGCCTCATCTCCTTTTCTCGGTGGACATAGGGCTCTTCAAGGCTAACTGTAATTCCTCCTGGAGAAAGGTCCTGGCCAGGGCGGCTGAGATGGCTCAGCAGACAGAAGCCCTTTCTGCCAAGCCTGATGACTTGCATTCAGTCAGACCCATATGGTGAAAGGAGAGCCTGCTAGCTTGTCCTCTGACCGCCACAAGGGCACTATGACATACATACTCACCCCCACACCCTGCACCTTCATATTCAAAGTGCCTGCTTGCTCAGTCTGATTCTTTAGGTAGTTAAAAATAAACATTTATGCTAGGTGTTGTGCTAACAGAAGAAGGTCACCATGATTCAGCCGCACATTTCCCCAAGCCCATTAGAACTGTCAGGAACGGCCCACACAAAGCTCTCTGGAATATCAGAGACGTATCACATCAACCACACACTGTCAGGGGAGAGGCCTGTTCCACTGAGTCCTGCTAGCAAAATCCACCTTAAAAATACGGAGAATTCAATTTAAATTTCAAACAATGCTCCTCCTGATTACAGCAAGCGATGGACTCTCCACCGAGTATAGAGCAGCGGATGCCTCACACACAGTGCTCTCCAGCCCTGGGTCATGAAACTCCAATGCTGAAGGCAATGTGCAAAATTGCACTTTATATAGGAATGGGAATGAGAAAATTTCACCCCCCTGCTGCTAAAAGTAGCCCATTCAAAAGAACTCAATTTGAGGGTACAAATAGGTCCTGTGCAGCAGAAAGGGCCCACCAAAGCCAGGGCCCAGGCTTGCTGCTTATGTTCTCTCTGGACACTGAGCAGGACCACGGTTCTTTGAGAGGGAATTAAGAGGCAAAGCTAGTCCAGAAAGTTCCTGAAGCCTCCTGGAGGAACTCACACAACACACATAGCGATTGGCTTCTGTGGCTCAGCTGGTGTAAACACACTCTGAAGAGCAGGACTCTGGCAATGAAGTTAGTATGAACAGGCTGTATTTATGGCATAACCATGGGTGACACTCTGGCACTGGCCAAATGGTCTTAGATCCTATACTCCTGACTTATTAGATAGGAATTCTGGCCCTCCTGCCAGTACTACACCAGAAAAGGCAGTTTCTCCTGCCATAAAAGAATGCCACTGTGCCAAAGCACACCCAAACCACCTTGGAACTCTGGGATTGAAACATGGAAATCTATTCATAAGGATTTCATCCACTTAGATATCAAATAGAAACAGGGATAGAAAGCCAATACTTGGACAGATGCCCCTTCCTTGTCTCCTGGCAGAGCCTCCTGGGAACCAGTGACAGTCTCAACATTTTTAGGTTCACACAGACCTTGATCCCAACATATACTTAATACTGGACTCATGAGGACAGTTGTGACATGTTTCTGTGTGCAAAACACGAACCCTCCTGACCACAAGAGCTTTCTAGACAGTGCCATAAAACTGTAGAATCTTTACCCTGAATTCCGATCAGTTGTTCATTGGTCCCTTACCCAAGTGCCTGGAATCAGCCAGATATTACGGTCAGATAAACACTCCGGTATGTCTCAGTGTGTACACAGTGTGGCCAGGATTGGGGACCTCAGGAAAAGAGGTCCCCTAAGATCACTGTATTTATATCTGAGAAGCAAATGCCGTTTCCTAAGCAGAGACTTTACTGATTCCAAGAAAAGGATGCTATTTTCTTAACTGAGATTGCAATGTCTGGAAGGGATCTCCCAGGCACCGTCAGACACTTGGTGTTCACATGCCCAGTACTGACTACAAGGCAATGTGACCTGCCACTGGTCACCCCAGCTGATGGTTAACATTCACTGCAACGTCATTGAACTTAGAATCACTGTGGAAACATACCTCTGGCCTGTCTTTAAGGCTGTTTCCAGAAGAGTTGAACTAAGCAGGGGGACTCATTCAAAATGAGGGAGGGACCCTTGTATATGCTGCGGTCAATACTGAATGCATAGGACAAAGAGCTGAGAAAGAGAGCATGTATCTCCTCACCTCCCACCTCCCAAGCTGCCTCACTTTCCCACCAGCCTGCCCTCTCACAAGACAGATTATACCCTTTACCTGCAAACTGAAACCAACACTTCTCTTTTGTTTCTTGTTAGAATTTGCTCACAGTGATGACTAACATACCCTAGGGACAGGCACAGCAAAGCCTTGAGTGCCACGTGCTAAACATGCAGTAGAATGATCTCTAACACACCACACGTATGTGGGTATGTTCATGCCCAGTGCACAGATCAATTCAACAATGAGCTGCTGCTCTGTGAACCCAACACTCAATAGAATCTTATTCCTTATTTCATTCATATGTCCTAGAAACTGTCAGGGCAGCGGGACTAGCTCAGAGGTAGCTATGTGCCCCAGCAGAGCTCACACATTGGCTTGCCCTGGACTCAGGAGTCCAAGTGGCAAGTGTGCACAGGAATTGTGTTTGGTGCACCCTCTGGTTTAACATAATCTTATGTGGGAGAGAGCACTAAGAAAGCCGGTTGGTCCTTTAGATGAGTTTGATAGTGAAAAGGGCAGGGAAAATGCCATTGTAACAAGGATAACTCTAGTGCTTACCCTATGCCAGTTGCCCTTCTGTTCTGAGTTTTCTAGGCAAGATTCTGCACTGCCCAGGGGAAGACTCCCAGGGTTTGGGCTTTAGAAGGGCCACAACCTGTACTCCTAACCAGACAGATACAGAAAGAAGGTCTCTCTGCAGCTTCCACAGAGATAGAATTCAGGCGTGTCTTCTGTTTCTAAGGCATTTTACATTTAAAGCATGTTTGCAGCTGCTTGATGGTTCTGACACTCTGTTCCCACAAATGCACTTGGAAGAGGAAGGATGTATATCTGTGCAGTGAGGGTGACAACAGGGAGCCAATGGCAGCATAGAGCTCATCTATGAAATGGGCTCATACAATTTGGTGTAAAGTAGCCTTGCTCTAAATGGCTTCAGATACTTTGTTAAAGGCAACAGTGAAGGGTAATTGGTTGAGTTTGTCATGAGATGGAGATACATGCTAAAGTCTGTATATAATACACAGTAATAAGTAGCCATCAGAGTAAGACAAGCCAAAGAGTTATCTTCAGGACATCCACTTACAAGAGGTCTCTCTTCTTTTCCAGAACTTCTTTCAGAGCCAACCTCCCTTCTCATTTCCTCTTTTCCCCCATCTATCCCTCCCCACCTAGGGCCTCAAGTATGCTAGACAATTGATCTTTCACTGAATAACATCCCCAGAGCCAGTTTCTAAGAACTCAGGCTGTTGCCAAGGCTATAGGTTGCTCTCTACAAACTGACACTGCACAACTCATTGAACATGGAGAGGGCAATATACGGAGCATATACGGAGCATTCACCCCTATGTGCTAGCATCCTTGGTACAGGTAGGTACTCTGCAGGCTACACAAGAAAAGAAATACAAACACCAATCCAGACACAATTCCTCTGATTTGCAATGCTGTCCTCCCTACAAGATGTGCTAGGGCAATGGTGTCACAAAGTCTGTGGGAGTAACCAACCATTATCTAATTTGACTTAAGGGACACTCCACAAGATGGAACCCATATCCAACACTGCTTGGGTGACCAAGAACCTGAGACCAGATATCCCAGGGAGCTAAGGGAAAACCAAATAATACTTGTTCAGCTATCATCAGAGAAGCTTCCTCTTGCAGCAGCTGGGAACAAATACAGAGACCCATAGGCACACACTACACAGAGAACGAAAGGCCTTGGGACACTTAGAGCTAAATGGGATGTCTTCATCAATCCCTCCCCTCAAGGCTTAGAAACCCCATGGAAGAGGTAAGAGTGCAAGATCCAGAGGGGATGGAGGATACCAGGAGGACAAGGGCTTCTAACTCAACATGATCAAAGCTCAGATGAATGCAGAGACTGAAGCAGCATGCACAGAAGAATTGGCCGGTGCCAGATGGGGTCCTGGCGCTAAAAGAGAAGGGGACACATGCAACCTCCAGTTGATAACTACTTACAAATGAGCCTTTAGTTTCCTCCAAGGGAGTTGCAGTGGGGAGACAACCTACTCTTAAGGGCAGCCTGCATTCTCAGCAGTAGATAGACAACAGAAAATGAACCCAACTACATCGTTGAAGGTTCCTTGTCTCATGATGTCACGCCAGGGATTTCTTTTTTTCTTTTTTTAAAGTCTTATTATTTTATTATAAGAAATGTTATTTAAATAATTAATAATAATAATAATAATAAGTTCTCTCTTTTTATGCCCTAGGTCCTTTGTGTATATATTATGGCTTCCAGTTCAATGTCTTTTGGAATTCCTGAGTGTAAATGAGCGAATCTCTGTTTCTTGTGACTTCTCTTGGGCTCCTTTTCTTCCAGGTGATTGCTGTGTCAATCTCTGACGTGATAGTTTTTGTTTTATCTTACTATATTTTATTATTATCTCTTAGAAGCCTGTTCATCTTCTAATAAGAGACATACAGAGGGTTGATCCAGATACAAGGTGAGATGGGGAGGACCTGGGAGGAGCAGAGGGTTGGGAAATCATAACCAAGACATGTTATATGAGTAAATTCCATTTTTTAATAAGAAAGAAATTCAAGCTCATTTAGTCAAAGTCACTCTTAGTTTAGTCTGAAAAATGTCTATTCCTCAAGTGCCTATATTCTCTCTCTCATCTATATTAAAAAGTGACATGATGATAGAGTATGCTGCATTTTAGAGGGAACAAAGCCTGTAGTTTCCCTACACCTTAAATCACTGGAGTGAGGCTGGGAGAGAATTATTTTTAAAATATCCAGTCCAAAGTTGAAATCATAAGGTCCATGTTGAATTCTCACACTGTACCATCAAGGCATGTAAGTCTATTATCTTAGTTAGGGCTTCTATTGCTGTGATGAAACACCATGACCAAAAAGCAGGTTGGGAAGGAAAGGAGTTTATTTGGCTTACACTCATTGGTGTTCATCACTGAAAGAAATCAGGACAGGAACTCACACAGAACAGGATCCTGGAGGCAGGTGCTGATACTAGTTTGCTCCCCATGGCTTGCTCATCCTGCTTTCTTATAGAACCCAGGACCAACAGCCCAGAGATAGCACTACCCACCATGATGTAGGCCCTCTTCTAATGATCACTAATTGAGAAAATGGCTTACAGCTGGATCTCATGGACACAGTTCCTCAACTAAGGCTTCTTCCTCTGGGATGACTCTGTGTCAAGTTGACATACAAAACCAGCCAGCATACTTGTGTGACTTGGTGTGACCTGGGCAGAGGAGGCAGCTGTGGTTATAAGCTATACATATATACCTGGCATAGAACTAAGTCCTCATAGCTAGGATTTAAATTTAAATAAAATTTAAAGAGAGTGAATTGATTGCAGCAGGAATTGGCAAACTTCTCCTACGAAGAGCCAAATAGTAAATGCTTTAGACTTTGCAGACTATCATAAATCCTTATCTTTCTTCATAACATAAAAGGGAAACACCAGTAGCTGATACATGAGTGAGTGTGCAGTTGTGTCCCAATAGTGTTTTATTGCTAAAAATATGTGGGTCAGGTTAGATCAGCAGGTTGAAGCCACTGCCCCCAGTTTGCTACAATGAGGTCAATGCTATAGGTCATACGTGGTTTAGATACATTACCACCTCTGTATTGAGAGCTCAGTCTCCAGTGGGGTGGCATGAGATATGCCAGGCCTCATGGTATTTAATCAGGCTACTGGAGATGCTGACAAGAGGGGATCTGACATAGTTCTTGTGAGCCTTTTAGTTTTCATAAGAAGGTTGTTATAATAGCAAGTCTGGCTCCTTGTCCTGGCTCCTGGTCTTGACATATGGCTGATCTCTCTTGTAAGAGTCACTACTATGATGCAATGCCATCTGTCGTAAAGTCACCACCCCAGATGAACTCTGTGCCCTGAACCTACATTATAGTATATGTGTGTGTGCATGGCATATCTGTGTGGGGGTATGGGAAGCCATGGTGTGTGTCTGGAGGTTGGAAAACAGCTTGTGGAGTCTATCTCCCTTTCCACCTTACATAGGTTACCAAACTCAGGTCACCAGACTTATACAACAACACCTTTACCCACTGAGTCATCTTGTGTGCCCAAACCCATTTTCTTTATAAAGAGCTTAGTCACAATGACTTCTTTACACTAGTGAGTAACAGAGGAATACGGAGGTTACATCTAGATATCAAGATCCCTGTGCATAGGAATGGACACAGTCCTTGTTAGAGGAGAAAAGAATCAAGAGCAGAAACAGTTCTGCATAGTTTTCCATCCGAATCACTGACAAAAAAGAGAACTTGAATATTAGAAAATAAGGAAAACGGAGATTCTGCCTTAACATTAAACAAACCTATCTTCTGTCCTAAGACATATCTTCATATGACACAACTAGGAAGTGTGTGCTGCAGTTAAAGAATGTTGAGAAAAGAATGTAGCAAAAGACTTAATATTTTGAAGTATGTCTTCTAAACCCCATGCAATTTTACAAACGAGGTTGAATTGTACATACTTTTGATTTACCTTTCCTATGACAATGGGGTGAGTTTTCTTAGATGAAAAAGAAGTGTAATACTATCTGTCTTCAGAAAAGTGCAAATGAGAACAATAATTGCACACCTAATAGAACATCCAAGGTTAAGAGACCAGACACCAAGCTTGGCAAAGTGTGGAGAAACTAGAATTCTCATATTATTGGAGAGATGCAAAATGGCAATGACAATAGTCTAGATGTCAATAATTATTCAAATTAGCATGTGTCTCCCATGGTTGACTAATTCTACTCTTGGGTATACATATAAGAACTAAGTACCTATGCCCCATACCTCCCAAAATATATCCAGTACAAAGATGTTTATGGCAGCTTTATTCATGATAAATCTAAGCTGAAAATGCCCCAAAACATCAATTAAAGTAAGAAGCAAAAAAATACAAAATGCAATATTACTCAGCAATCTATGCAAAATAGTTTTAAATGGGTTAGAGGCATGACTCAGGGATTAGAGCATGCAATGCTCCTGTAGAGGACCTGAGTTTGTTCCCAACACCCATGGTGGATGTCTCACAACCACCTGTAAGTCCAGCTTCCTCTTCTGGCCTCCATTGGCACCTGCACTCGCTGCATATAAAGGGAAAATCATAGTCCATACATGGTGATCCTGAATCATTCAAAACTTCAACTGGAAAGGGCCTTAAATCATAGAAAAGGACAAAAGAAAGGGAGATGAAAACACCTGAGCAGGTATTGGGTTCCAATCTATACTCCCTGAACTTGGGAGGCTGAGGCAGGAGGATTGAAAGTTCAAGGTTAGCCTTAACTGTGAGTTCACTGATGGGGGAATGTCCTTCTGTACGCTGTGAATATATGTTCTTCTTATTGGTTGATGAATAAAGCTGTTTCGACCAATAGACAGGCAGGATGTAGCCAGGCGGGAAGTATAGGGAAGGCTACCAGACTAGGAGAATTCTGGGAAGAGGAATGCACAGAGTGAGTCACAATGGAGATGCCATGTACCTGCCTAGAAAGCAAGAGGACCAGGCATCACGGGTTAGCCGAGACAATGTGCACAGATTAATAGAAATGGGCTAATAACTAAGAGAGAGCCAATAAGAAGCCTTAGTTACTGGCCAGTTTATAATTAATATAAGCCTCTGTGTGTTTATTTGCAACTAAACAGCTGTGGGATGGGACAGGGCAGAAACTCTGTCTTCAGCACTAGTCTATGCTACACAGGGAGACTGGGTCTCGGGAGAACAAGTGGCAGGTGAGGTGGAGAACATGCTTTGCCTGTGTGAGGCTCCAGGTTCCATCTCAACACCATAAACAGCACCAGAAGAAACTATTTAAAGAGAGAAGAAACTCAGTGAGATGACAGCATGTTCCTCAGACACAGCTAATACCATTCTGGACAGGGAGGAATGGCTCATCCAGTCCTCCCCTCTCCTTCCACACAACCCCTTCTCTGTAGCAGAGGTGTGACTCCCGAACACCTAGCTGAGGTATACAGTGTCTAGCTCCCCACAAGCCTCCTGAATGTCCTCATTCTCAGGTCCATCACAGGGATTGATTTTGCTTTTTAATCCTCATACAGATGCAATCCCAGAGTCCTCTTTCTTAACTTGTGCATTCAGTATGATAACTGCCTTATTTTTGAAGTTGTTTCTTTTCCCTGCTGTGCACACTGCACTATTTGACACGTCACAGTTTACAACCATATGCCCAGAGGTCTGACTGGTATGGAAAACTTGCTTCAAGTGTGCATGTGCATGCGTGTGTATGTGCACACACGTGTGTGGGTTGGCTTTAGACATCAAAGCCAAATGGTTTCCCAACCTTTGTTTGATTTGTATTTCCTCAATCTACAAATGAGAACTCTGCTGACACCACCTTCACCAGCTCTTGTCTTGTAGGTCTCTCAAGGGTAGTTTCGACTGGTGATGTAATGCTATCCTAAGGACATGTGGCCACCTGAAAAACACTATTTATTAGTGCCTTCTAAAGCCCTGGACATCGTTATCCTGAGGACTGTGGAGAAGGCTGCTTCCAAGTGTCTGCTGGTCCAGGAAGCCAGCAGGAGCCGCCATGGGCCCCTCCCTAAAGTAACCACTAGCAGCATGAGTTACTGGGGTCAGGAGTTCATATTAGGCAGCCGGGTCTGAGAGTTTAAAGTCTACAGGTCCCACAGCCAAGTTTCTACTTAGTTGAAAATTGCCCCCACACAAGTGGGATCCATTCCTCATTACAGTTTATACTTGATTCTCTCCTTGGCATCATTAAGGCTGCAGGCATCTGGTGACAGAAACCACTTTGGCCTTTTCTGAGGACACGTACTTCTAAACAGCTCCATTTTGATGAGGCAGTGAAGTTTCTTAGCATTGTTTTAATATTTAAATATTGTTGCAGAATCAAAACACTATTAGAAGCCAGACCAAGTCATGGAACAACTCTTTCTACAAATAAAAATGGACAGTGGGTTCATATTCCCATACCAATAACATTTCTGTTCTCCAACGACCTTGAAAATAAGCATCCTTTTTTTAAAAAAACAAAACAAAACAAAACAAAACCTTAAAATGCATCATAAGACATTCAGGAGAAGCTGAGCCTTCTCTTGACAAGCATGGTGCTGGCTTTCCCTATTTCCAACACTGAACGTGCCTGCCTCTACTCTCCCTGCTCTTCCTGCAATTGCTCAAGTCTGCACACTGGCTGGAAAGGCAGAGCAAGGGAGAAGCGAGCTGAGATAACCAATGTTTTATGGTGGCCTCGGCAGGAGGGCTGGGGCTAAGTGTGGCGTCACTTCAAGAAGCCATACTCTAGACTGTGCTCTGCGCATAGATTTATTGAGCAATTTAGGTAGCCATCCTCCAGAGAATTGCTGTCACAATCACTGCCATGGGAGAAAGTACTTATAACGCTCCCGTCACCACCCAGAACCCAGGGGCCACAGGAGAACTCCCGGCTGCTACTTTCATGGAAGCATTTGTTTCCAAACACAGACCATCTGCCAGCTATTTTAGAGGCACTTGCATATTTACCCAGCCATCTCTCTGTGCTGGGGATCGTCTTTGGGCATTGAGTTTTTTATCAACGTCTATTTAGAGCAAAATGAAAAATAGCTCAAGATGAAAAGAGCATTTCCAGCCAAGAATATGAGCTGCTCCTTCCTTTTACAAGGTGGATATTTTGCCTCTCTCCCTCGCTCTTACTCCAAAACTGCCTGCCATTTTTCTGTAGTGTGTCCAAGTTTAATTGGTGCTAATTTCTTAGCAGAAGTGTATACTAGTATACTCAAACATTTTGTAGATTTGATGATGTGTGTGGGCACATGCATCCATGTGTGTTGACACAGAGTTTTAAGGGAAGTATGTCTTTCCTATGGGGATCTTTTTATTGGCTTTATCTGCTTCTACTCACCATGGACTAAACACTAAGACATCATTTCATAGGAGAGCTTCCAGGGGAGAAGGAAAGACAACACTGAGCTCTGTGTACTGGTGAAGCCTAAAGTTTTCCTGAGTGTATATCTTACTTGAGATCTGTGTGATTTAAATCTCCAGCTCTCGAGAAGCTGACAGAAAGGCTCCTGATTCATCATCCCTAATTTGGAAGTACTCTTTCTCATCAACTCATTCCATCTTGAGTCAAGTCTAAGGTACTAGGCTCAGACTCTGTTCCTGCCTTCCAGGCTTAGAGCTGGTTCAAGTGGCAACTGTTTTACTCTTTCATCACCCTTCCTCCTGTCTTCCCTTCCTCCCTCCCTTCTTCCCTCCCTCCCCACCTCCAGGGCTCAAGAACAAGATTGAATCATGGAGAGGAGGCTCTGCCTGGTGTAGACACTGGTTCACACTGTGGGGAGAAGGTATGTGGCAACAGGGTGACAGCAAGACAAGCCTGAGTTCTTCTGGATATACCCTGGGGCTGTGCTGGGCTCTTCTCATGAAGAGACATTTGTGATTGATCTGTGAGCCATGATGGGCTGTCAGTCCTGACGGTATCGGCGGGTTTGGGTTTGGAGCTCTGACATGGGTGGGACTACCTATTACTTCACCTTGTGGGTATAAAGCTGAGACTCTGGGGCAAATTTCAAACTCAAGAGTAGCTCTTGCTTTGAGTACTTGGCCTATGGGGTAGCCAAAGCATTTGCTGTTGTGTGCAGTTCACTTACACTCCTCAGTGGGGGCCAGGGACACCTAGGGCCATGGTGGGGAGAGCCAAAGATCCAGCTGGCTTTTAGCTAAGTCCTGTGTCCAGCCTTGTATTGCAGTCTATGCCTCTCTACAGCCACAAGAATTCTTCTCATCCTCAGGTTGTAAACTAAGAACCAAGGTCTGAGGCCCAAGATACTAAGGAATTTGCCAAGGTTACACAGAGCTGGGTGGTTGACAGAGACCCAAATCCAGGCTGCCCAAGTCCCTGGTGTGTATGACACATCACCACCTGGCTGTTTCTGGGGAGTTAGAGGTACACTGCATCTGGATGTCCCTTACTGGTTTCACATTCCATCAACAGCTTCCTGATGCTCAGTCCCTGCACACACGCATCCACTCATGGTCCTTGCTTAAATGAGCATGGGACCAAGTCCTGCGGATCCAACAATAAGATCTGGGCCAGAGAGAAGGCTCAGAGAGTCATGGACTTACTGTGTGTATAAGGAGCTGAATTTGATTGCCAGCACTCACCTATAAGGTGACAGTGCCATATGAATGCAATCCCAGTGCTGGGGAGGTGCTGCTAGGGATATCCCCAGAGCTCACTACCCAGTCACTCTAGTCAGATGGCAGGCTTCAAGTTCAGTGGTGGATCTTACCTCAAAAATAAGATGGAGAGCAATTTAAGAAGACATCAATATCAACCCTTGGCCTCCATATTCATGTACACCTCTATGTGTGTCTGGGCACATGTGCATACATACATGAACACACAAATGCATTCACGCAGACCATGCAAGATCTGCTGCTGATTCTCAAGTTGTGAAATGCTCTGGAGATGAAGAAGGCTCTGCAATACAGAGGTGGCCCTGTGGGGAAACAGCCAACAACTGCAGAATTGCAGCCTCCTGCTCCAGAATGTTTCAGTATATAAACCGGTACTTCTGTAGTACCTGTAGAATCTGTCCTGCACCATCATCGTGGTATTTCACAGAGCCACACTTCTTAAGATTTTTGTCTTCAATTGTCTTTATTTACTTGTCACTTAAAGAAAATGCAGAGGAAGTGTATGTATTGCCACTACAAAGAGGGAAGTAATATCATTTGCCATAAATAGAAAAAAAACCCAGATTTTTTTTTTCAGATCAATAGCTTGTTTTTGTAAATAAAGAAGTTTTATTGGAAGAAAGCCACACTCGTGTCACAAGGGACTACAAGGGTTCTGCCAAGCCTAAAATATTTACTTTCTGGCACTTAAGAAAGTGTCCTCTGAAGTGGATCCAGCTAGTCTCGGCTGGGTTGGCTGCCCGTCCATGTTAGTGAGAGCAGCAGAGAGTAGAGAGGCATTAATTAAGGATGCCTTGGCACTGTTGAAATTGAAAGCTAGCTTGAGTACTGCACGGGGAGTTACTCACTGAGGGACCTGAAGCTCTCCCAGGCCAGTTGACTGTTCTTAATACTGTAGTCTATTCACACTGTATGCTGTAGAAGCACCGCATTGGTAATCTGGTGATTTGGGAACTAAATCCCACATGTAGATGGGATATCAGAGAAGAGCATGCCAGAAATTGCATCACTGGAGAAGTGAAGTGTGGCCAAAAGAATCCACAGGCATTAGAAACCACCAGTGTGGCTTCAGGAAGTGTGACTGCTAACTTGTCTATCAGCTTGCCTGGGTGATGGGGGGTGGGGGATGTATGCTGTGAATATATGTTTCTCTTATTGGTTGATGAATAAAGGTGTTTTGGCCAATAGACAGGCAGGATTTAGCCAGAAGGGAAATCCAAACAGGGATAGAGAAAGGAAGTAGGCGGATTCAAAGAGAAGCCATGTAGCTACCAGGAAGATAGGACGCCTGGGCATTCTCCAGTAAGCTAAGACCACATGGAGATACGTAGACATAGAAATGGGTTAATCATTAAGAGAGAGCTAGTCAATAAGAAGCCTGGCCACCCACCAAACAGTCTATAATTAATATAAGCCTCTGGGTGTTCATTTGGGACTAAACAGCTGCAGAACTGGGCAGGACAGAAACGTCCATTTACACCTGGGCGTGGAATAATTTCAGAGGCACACCTCTGGGCTGGTGTGGAAAATGCTTCTAGAGGGGGTTGTCTAAGGTGCAGGTGGGAAGTGGCACCCCGTGATAGAAATTCCATACTCACTTTAAAGGGGAAAGAGAAAGGCAGCTTGGTGGGGGAATAAAACACTGTTGGGCCAATGGCCAATGAGGCAGGGAGATAGGCAGGACTACGAGAGGAGAAGTCTGGGGAAGGTAGGCAGCAGAGCCTGCCAGCGTCAGTGGCCCTGTAGCAGGAAAAGGAGTTGCAGCTCTGGCATTCTCCGATAAGCCAAGATCACATGTAAATACAGAGTTTAACAGAAATGGGTTAATAATTAAGACAGAGCTAGCCAATAAGAAGCCCAAGCCACAGGCCAACAGTTTTATGATTAAGTCTTGTGTGTTTATTTGGGCCTCTCAAGGATGGCGGGACTCTGCTGGGACAAAGAACCACTTATTACAGTGGCTGAATGCTAGCATCCTGGTCCTGCCTTCCAATCTGTTCAGATGTGAGCAGTCAGCCTCACACTCCCACCATCCCAGGCCCTGGCTGCTTCCTTCACATGGCTTTCCTGCCACAATGGAGTCTATCCTCTTAGACTGCAAGCCAAAGTAATCCCTTCCTCCACTGAGTTGCTTCCTGTCAAGTATTTGGTTACAGCAACGAGGACGCAGAGCACAGAGCGCCCCTCTCTGGCTTTTGCCCTACCCTGGATGACCCACAGTCCCAGGAGGCTGTGTTTCAGATAAGGAATGGAGCACCAGGCTGCATTAATGTCCTCCCCTGTGGGTTTCTCGAGTAGCTGACTGCACAAGCAGTCCCCAGGAGCAGGACCAAATGTGGACAGGATGTGGTTGGGAGGAGGGAGGTGATGGCAGGCCTGTTGAGGGGGAGGGAAGGTGCCAATTGAGATGAGAGTGGAGGGTGGTGGTAGGTTCCCCACTACCCGAGAGACTCTGATGATCCCCATTCATTCTAACTGACTGCGGAAGGGATCCCTGGAGCTGGGTTCTAGGACACTCAGAAGTCCCATTATTTAGTTATGCATTCAACTCCAGGCAAACGAGCCATCTGCCCCTCAGTGTACAGAAGCCAGAGACGGCAGGCATTCCCTTTAGAAATGAGGCTGCTGGGCTTCGCCAGTACTAACATCTGGGGTTGTGCACCTATCCAGTGCCATTACAAAGAACTGAAGAAAGGCTCCTACTCTTGTCATGCCTCATCCAGACTGTGGTTACAGCCAGAGCCAGCCAGCCAGCCACATGAAGCTGTCACCCCCCCACCCCCACACAAATGACAAGAGAATGCCGAGTTTAGCACCTACTATATCCCAAGCACAACATTAGATGCATAGTCCCCATACCTGTGGCCTACAGGGCCCTGCAAGATGGCAGGAGGAGAGTATTCAGGTCAGGGCAGCTTGCTCCACTACTGGTTGGGGACAGGAGGGCAACTAGAGAGCTGCCTGCTGAATACAACTCAAAGCCCTTTACTCTTTTCCCTGCTCTGGCCTGCTGTGTAATAGGAATGACCCCTTCTCGTAAGGGGAGGCTGTCCCCTCTTCGGAGAGGAAGCATTGCCGAGAAGTGTAGGTAAAGCTGGAGGAAAGACCATACTTTCTTCACTCTGGAGTATCACTCTGAGAATGTGTGGTCATAAGACCAGTACCCGGACAGAAGGTGCATTTTTACTTCCTGGACAGTCATAGGTAGGCATTCACCTCCCCCCACCTTGTCACTTGCTTTTGGGGTGCGAGTGGGGGTCAAAGACCATGGAGCAAAAGGCGAGGGTTAGGAATGGCTCATCTCTATAGAGTAGAAAATCAGCAGAGGCAGTTACAAGCTGGGTGGCAAGGCAGGATGAATGGGGAAATAAACTAAAATTAGAAAGACATTACCCGCCCCGATGATGGTTTTTTATGGAAATTCCTGAGTACACAGGGAAACTTACCATGGGAATTTCCTTGTTACTAGGCCTGTATAATCCAGCAGGGGATCCAGTGGGCACATGAGGAAAGTGAAGGTGGCCGTGCCTGGGGTGAGTGAGGGTCTGATTTAATGTGAACAGCACAGGGTCAGGACAGGGATGTTTTCAGAAGTTCATCAAGGAGGCATTGTTGGAGGAAAGCCTGCCCTGGGGATGGTCATATTATACTAGTGCCTCAGGATTTAGAGACTTTGTAAGGGGGCGTTTTTAAGTTCAACATGTCTCAAATGAGAAGGTGTCAATGAGTGTTTAGGGAGTCTTAAATTCGAAGATTATTCAATTGCTCTTTCTATAAATTCATACATGAAACTGCCACAGAATGAAAAGAAAAAAGTACCAAAAAAATCCACTGTGACATAGATACTAAAGAGCTTGTGTGTGTGTGTGTGTGTGTGTGTGTGTGTGTGTGTGTGTGTGTGTGAGAGAGAGAGAGAGAGAGAGAGAGAGAGAGAGAGAGAGAGAGAGAGACATTTAGCCCCCTATGTAAGAGCCTAGGCCACCTAAACACAACCTCAGGAATTCATCCAAAGAGGTAGTCCCCGTCAACCTGCAGCCTGTAGTTTTAAGCAGAAATGTAACGGGTTGGGGACTATCTGTGAGTCTGTGTGGTCAGCATGGTGTGAGGCAGGGGTCTGAATGAAAAGCCCTCCATGGGCCAGAGCATCTCGGCCTACTACTGACCCCCAACCTCAGCGTGAAAGTCACGGTTCTGCTGGATTCTTCTTTGGTTTTCCTCATGACCTCCTGAGCCTGACGCTTAGGGTCCCCTCCCCTGTCCGCGAACACTTTGGTTATGGAGATTTGGTGCAGGCCCACATTTTCCCACCTGAGTTGCCCCGGCTAGGAAGGGCTAACTAAGTTCTGCACGGGGCCCACTTTGCTCAACACTTTTTCTCTACCTAATGAGACACTGGGGGCAGACACAGGAAAGAGGCAGATGTAGGAACTGTCCTCTGCTCCACTCTGGCCCCTAAGAGACAGGGGAACGCTGACTGAACAGATACCACCTGGTGTTCGTTTGTATTGGACAACTTTACAGCAAGTAAAGCCAGAGAGGAGGTAAAGGTTATCTCTAAAAATTAGCCACAGTGCTGAGAATAAGTGACTCATCAGTGCTCAGCCCAAAATACATAGCTACCACCCACTCCAAGGTCCAGCAAACACTACTGAAGAGGGACAGGAAGAGTGTGAGAGCTTGAGGATGCAGGGAGGTACTCTGTGAAAGCTGGCTGTCTTCTAGGCCTGGCATGGCTCTATGCCTGGGAACCCAGCAGCAGCAGAGATTACCTGCAAAAGCTCTGTACAAGTCTGGGCCATCAGCACTCCATCACTCGTGGGGGGAGGGCTCACAAGGTTTCCACCCTTCTCTAAGGAGCAAAAGGCCCTTAGTAGTGGCTGGGAAAGGAGGAGGCGTATTTGTCAGTAGTTGGCCACTGGTAAGCTGCCCTTATTCAAGCAGATACACCCTCCCCCATGCTCATGAGAGCAGCCATAACTAAAGCAAGTGGTGCTTTGGTCACACTCACATACCCAAAGGCGTGAAAGTAGATGGGGGTTTTTCTGGGAAAGAGTTTGTTGGGTAAAAGGGGTTAAGAGATGGAAATGGGGGGAATTATATTCTGGATGTATACGAGCTTCACTTGGTTGAGGCCAAGAGGCAGAGAAGTGATTTTTCCAGAGTTTATAAACAAGGTGGGAAGCCTCACACAGAACTGCAGTAAGTGTGTGGCTTGTGGAGGTGTGTGCAAAGCACTATGGGAAGGCATGGGATGGGCTCAGGGGTCTTCCGAGAGGAAGGTCATAACCACAGGCTGGAGTTCAGTGGGAGGAGGACTTAGGCCAACACAGGCTTGGGTTTATAGCATTGGTCAGCATGGTTGGAGCCTGTGTCTAGCAAGAAGCAGAAGCTGAGGTGACAGAGTGGCTGTGCTTGGCACAGGACAGCCACTCTAAGTGGCTGGACTATCACGGTAAGGTGGACGGGTGGAAGTGAGTAGACAATAACCAGAATCCCTTGCTCACACTTCCCTGGGCTACACAGTGCCATCTTGACAGGTTCTAAGATGTCACAGCCTACACAGTCAAAAACATTTTCTAAAATGTTAAGTTCTTTTTAAAAAATATTTATTTATGTATTTATTTATTTATGTGCATTAGTATTTTGCCTGCATGTATGTCTGTGTGAGAATGTCAGATCTCCTGGAAATAGAGTTATAGACAGTTGCGACCTGCCATATGGGTGCTGGGAATTGAACCCAGGTCCTTTGGAAGAGCAGTTGGTGCTCTTAACCACTGAGCCATCTCTCCAGCCTCCAATTTAAGTTCTTAAAAGGTCCAGACTGCAAAAAATAAAAGCTTTGCTCCTCTGCGGCAGCCATCTCCTAGGAACTCTCTAAAATGACAGACACAAAGGGAAAGACTAGGCCTTTTAGGAAACGTGGAGGCGTTCCTTTGGCCACATACATGAGAATCTACAAGAAGGGTATATTGTAGATGTCAAGGGGATGGGCACTGTTAAAAAAGGAATGCCTCGTTAAGTGTTATCACGGGAAAACCCGGAAGAGTCTACAGTGTCACCAGCATGCTGTGGGCATCACTGGAAACAAGCGAGTTAAGGGCAAGACTCTTGTCCAGCGAATTAACGTGTGGAGTGAGCGCACAAAAGGACAGGGGCGGCTTCCTGACGTGGGTGAAGAAAAGTGATCAGAAGAGGAAGCCACAGAGAGGGAGAGGACACCTGTGTTCAGCTGAAGCTCCAGCCTGCTCCACCCAGGGAAGCAGTGTGAACTGACGGCTGCTAGAGCCCATCCCATACAAAGTCATGACCTAATATACAAAAAGAAGTAAAGGACCTGGACTGTGAAACGCTTTTCCTAAAACAAAATAAATTTAGGAAAAGCTTTGGCTTGAAACTCTGAGCTATTCACTTGGACTCACATACACAACCTGCCAGTCAAGCTTGTTCTACGGTCATGGCAAAGGCAGTGTCAAGTCACGAATCTGTCACCTTGGGGGACAATTAGCTACTTCTCTATATCTGAAGTTTATCTGACTTCTCTTTGCAGTCATCCTTCACTCACCGTTTCTCTTTCTCAGGACAGGGTCTCACACAGTGCCCCAGGCTAGCCCAGAAATCACTATACATTAATAGCTAGGTGCCCTAGGCTGGCCATTCTTACAGTGGTGCTGAGGATGGGCAAGGACCCTGGTGTGTATACTGCTTTTCCATATTTCTTGCTTTAGTTAAGGCCTTGGCATCCCCCTGAGCCCATCAGAAGCTCTTCCTGCTTTTCTTCTCTGAGTCTTCCCCTTTTCTTCTCTGAGTCTCTATAAACTTTTGTAGCACTTTTAGAATGGCTGCTGAAAATCAATTCTGAGCACTCACCATTAGTACTCACAAATTCCATGCTCAGGAAGATGGCTGCAAAAAGGCCTCTCAGCCTGCAAAGCCCCCAGAAAACACAAGACCCTGCAACATCTAGCACGGGAAGGCTGTAGACACAACCCCAATGCTTCAGTGGACTACAAAGTACTTTTTACTAGCAAATCCCTTTACACATTTAAAATCAAATTTGATGTATCAGAATTAAATTTTCACATGGTATTCTAGGGAATACATCTTTAACATAGAGCAAGTAGTGTGCTGATTGTTTTATTAACCACTGGCAATAAAACAGAGTAGAAAAAGTAATTCAGAGTTTCAAAAGCTGCCTTTTATGGCATGCAGTATATATTTCACTTTGAATACAGATGCTATAACCAAACTGCTTCCACTATGGCCAGTGAGGGGACACAGGGGTAAAGGCGCTGGCCACCAAGCCTGACAACTGAAGTTTGATCTCTGGTTCCTACGTGGCAAAGAGAGAACTGACCCCTATTAATTGTCCTTTGCCTTCCACTAGTGAGCCATGACAGGTGTACATGTGTGTGTGAATGAGCACACCACACGTGCGCATGCACACACACACACACACACACACACACACACACACACACACTGATAAAGTAATAAGGAATAAAATGTAGGCCTTTCCTCTAAATCCCAGCACTGTTCCCCATCAACTGTGTTACCCTGGGTTCAACAATTAATTTCCCAGAATCTCAGTTGCCACAAGAATAAAAGGAGGAAGGTCCTAGGGCTGCGGTAAGGACCAGTGGGATAGAAAGAGCAATTCATAGTAGCTGACATACACAGTAGCCTTGGTGAGCATCAGCAATGAGCATATAATTAGATAAAAAGGCAGAGTTTACACAAAAAATAGAGTTTTATAGGAAAATGGATGAAATTGGACATCACAATTTTAGAATAAGCCAGACTCAGAAAAAAACAACCACAACCATGCTTTTCTTTATCTCTACCTATCTGTGGCATACAAGTAAAAGGGAGGCTGTTTAAAACTGATCTACTTTTAAAATCATATGTGTGTGAGAGAGAATAGGTTTGCCCTCATGAGTACAGGTGCCTATGCAGGCCAGAAGAAGGCACTGGAACACCTGTGGCAGAGTTCTAAGGGTGTGTGAGCCACCCTAACAGAGATGCTGGGAACTGAACTGTGTCCTTCACAAGGACACTTCTCTAACTCTCAACCACTGAGCCATCTCTTCAGCCCAAAGACAGACTCTGTAGGAAGAGGGAGGGAACCAGTAGGAGGGAGGCCAGTGACAAAAGAATGCAGTGTGTGTGTGTGTATGTGTGTGTGTGTGTGTGTGTGTGTGTGTGTGTGTGTGTGTGTGAGAAAGAGAGAGAGAGAGAGAGAGAGAGAGAGAGGACATAAAATATATGATATATTCAGAAAAATGTTATTATGAAACTCATCATTTTGCATAACAAAATTATGGTAGGAAATAAAAAGCTGTTAATGCAATATCTAGTATGTAGAAACACTCGAGTTAGCTACCACTGTAACATTATTCTTAAGATTTCTCTGGTCCTCACCAAACATGAAGAACAAAGAAGAGCAGGCATGGTGGACATGGCAGCACTCTGAAGATAGAGGAAGGAAGGTCTTGAGCTTAAGACCACCTTAGCGCTATAGTGAGTACGCGGCGGGTATGGGACCCAGACTCAAAAGAGGAAAAAAAGAAAGAAAAAAGAAAGAGAATCAGAATCACTATGGAATTTGATGTCTCTAGGAGACAAGATGTCTTGTCAGTTCTGGGGATGAATCCAGTGTCTCAGGCATGCTAGACAAGGGCTTTTCCACTGAGCCACACTGCTCACTCCTTCCTATCTTCTTTTATCACATGCTAGGCGATACTTTCTCCGTGATTTTAGTCTACTTATTTGGGTAGAATAAACCTCAGTCCTGGGTTTGAGGGGCTGACATAGGGCACATGCCAGTGACAACACATAGTTATGTGTTCTCCCTCCCTCTCTGTCTCCCTCCCTCCCTCCCTCCCTCCCTCCCTCCCTCCCTCCCTCTCTCCCTCCCTCCCTCCCTCCCTCCTTCCCTCCCTGCCCCCCCCTCTGCCTCCCTCCCTCTCTCCCTTCTCCCTCCTTCTTCACTCCTCCTCCAAGAAGGTGAGCCTGGAGCTGCTAGTGACCATTTTTTGTCAGCCACAAGGAAATAGCTTCCCAAGCAGGAAGGTGACACCAGCACACAGCCATGGGATGAAGAAAAAGGAACACAAGCCCTCTGAGTCAATGACACACGTGGATCTTTCATTCAAGTGACATTCAGGCTTCACAGTTCTATTTTCTACGTACCAAATCCAAGGTTCTTAACAGCTCTTGCAACCTACAACAGGATTATGGATGGGGTGACTGACATTTTGTTCCACACCCTTGGAGGACACTGGCCATATCTCAGGCACTTCCTCTGGGTAGCATCTTGCCTAGTAATTCTAATAAATCCACAAGCTCCATGGCGGGAACTGAACAGGGGTGTCAGGTTGTCAAGAAATTGGGTGAGAAGAGCAATCCACAGGAAGGGATTGCTGGCGTGACCTGCTGATCCTTTTGCGTGTTGGTGTGCTTAGGTGTCAAGCAATGAAACCAATCCCCAAGATCCTTTTTCAGTTCTACCATTCCAGAAGCTTCTATTACTCCTGGACTCCCCTTCATTATGTATGGTGTGGGATAATTGATTACAATTCTCATATTTGCCTGCTTCCTTCTGTTTCAGCTTTAAAAATATTAGACTCTCAATTTCTGTATACCAAGTACTTCCTCTCCAATTTCCTCTAAGAAAAAATATATTTATTTTGGTGTAGTTGAACATAATGATTCCATTTTCTTCCCATTTCTATATTTTCAAATCTAATTAAGGTGATAAGTTCCTTGAGAGTTGAAGCTGGGGTTTTCCTGTGGGTATAAACATTATTTTTTTTTTAATTGCCAACTAAGCTGCCAATTTTGACAGGGAAGCCAGATATGGGTTTTAAGTGATACAAGCAGGAAACTGGTCTTCAACCCACACAAAATAAATAGGAAACTACCGATTTTCCCCAAATTCACATCTGACTTATTCTTTTATAATCTGAGTTGTCATCCTCCCAGAGAAATTCACGTGACCTCCATGGTGACAGGACCAACACTGAGTCATCCAGTGACCTGTCAACTGTTACCCAGGTAAATAATATGGCATGGGTGTCAAACCAAAAACCAGAACATCAGGTGACCCTCATAGTGTCACTTATGTAAATAGTGTGGTCATTTCCGGTTAGCAGGCTTTTCCCAGCAGTGGTGAAAGGTCAGTCCTAAGATAACTGAGCATCAGCCTTCCAGCTCTACATTCCCTGCTCTCTAGTGACTCGCTAGCTCAGGAGTCTGGATACATCAAGTGGCTGGATAAAGAGTGTTCACATGATCTGTTCCCTGCAGAAAGAGCTGCCTAGAGGGAACAGTGCACACACAACCCTTCACACTGGCTATCTAGCTATCTAGCCCATACTTATTCCTGGAGACTCATGTATGAACAGGCCATTAGCACCAAGGGACATCATGTGGAGGCAGAGGTCATAGGTTTGGCTGGCATGCAGTTCAAGGATGCTGTCAAGAGCTTGCTTTCTGTCACCTGACTTTCCACTAGAAGGCACACTTCTTCCTACAAGTTATTTCTCATTGTGCTTACATACTTTCTTGTCCACATGCATTGAAAATGATCTGTCCCAATGTTCTAAGAATGAGTTTTGACTTGTCTCTCTTGGGGCTGGTCTAGGTACATGCAGTAAACTAAGCACTATGGCTGGTCTGGACAGCTAGTTGACATAAGATTAACTGTGCTAATCCCAATCCCAAAGAGTAGAACCCCCAAGCAATGAGGAAAGGGGAAGGTATAGGAGCAGTATTAAGAAGTAAGTGTGTGTGTGTGTGTGTGTGTGTGACTCCTGAGAAACAGCCATTCCTGTATTGGTAGCAGAAGAAGCCAGGCACCCTTGGAGCAGCGCTGCTAGCCACTGGCGCTCTCTTTCCTTAGTCCAGGCATCTCCTTGGGGCTATATTTCCTGGATCAAATCTCCAACAAAAGCCTTTGGTTCACAGCACAGCTCTTCTGATCACAGATAGGTACCTGGCTTCTTGCCCCATGTGTTTGGAGAGCAGAGGCATCCTGGGGTCTCTGACTAGCACCTTGCCTAGTGACTCATCTACAGTGGGTCTTCAGCATACCCCAGGATAATGATAAGGATAATAAAGTAGCAATGCCATCCATGTTTCACTTGGGACACATCCCTGGGACATCTTAGGCCTGCTGCCCAAGCCATTCACCTGGGATACATCCTTATGATATGTTAGGTCTGCTGGCTGAGCCACTCACCATCACATTCTTTTCTATGTAAAAACATCAAGAATAAAATATAATTAAAAAATCTGTATCTATGTCATCTCTTTACATTAATACGTAGTCAGCTCCCTATTATTAGATGTATATGGCCCAATAAGCAATTTTTAATTTATTAAATATTTTTATTATTCTTGTTAGGAAGGAATGGCTTAGAAGAGAAAAGCTAATCCAACTTGAGAAAAATGTCAGTGTCCCCAACGCCCAAATGCTCCTTCTAAAACAAATGTATACCACATCTCCCATCTACAAATAGACAATTCCTACTTCACTAGCATTCTGACTTTTCATCGCATTCATCCGCATGCTACAGAGGCCCTTATTCCCTGTCAGGATGGGGGTAGAGAGAAGGGCATGGCTGCAATGGCTGTTAGTCCTGGAGCCCTACTGAGTCAGGAACCCTTCTAGAATCTGCAGCTACAACACCAATGACCTGGTTTTCACCAGCTATCATTCAAGCTTGATTAGGAAATCTTCATGGTTACCTCATTTTCATGTTATCTCTGTTTACACCTGGCCATGACAGCACACCGTTAGTGCCCCATCTGAATGTCACATATTGACATTCTTCATGATTTGACCCTAGAAGCTGAGCAAATACACTTACAGATAAGTTACACAGTGAATGCTCATGCTTGGGACCCCACTTACATTCTTTGGACATTCTTACAGATAAGGTACACGGGAACGCTCATGCTTGAGACTCCACTTACACTCTTTGGACATTCCCACTTCAAAGCACTTCTGCAGACGACAGTACTGACATCGGTTCCTGGTGACTTTGTTAATAACACAGTTCTTATCTCGGTGGCAAGTGTAGATCATGTTCTTCTGAATACTTCGGCGGAAAAAACCCTGCAAGTAAGAAGATGAGCAGATGAACACCTAGCTTTAGGAGAGATCAAAACCCACCTCAAGATGCACTGCACGCTCTCATTGCTGATAAAGGGGTGGCTGCAAAACCTTCAAACCTAGGTCTGGAGAAATGGCTTAGCAGCCAAGAGCATGTTTTGCTCTTGCAGAGGACAGAGGTTCTGTGCCCAGCACTCATGTCTAGCAGCTCACAAGTGACTGTAGTTCCAAAAGGACTCTGACACCTTCTTACCTCTCTCTTTGGCAAGCCCCAAAGACCCTTTTAGTGAAAACTAGAGATGACTGACAGTGTCTTACTAAAACAAATACCAAGCTGATTTGCTTGGAAAGCATCAGACAGAGATAGAACCCGCACAGGCTTAGTTAGCTTAACTGACTCTGGCTGGCCAGCTTCAGGGGAACCCATCACGAAGGAAGCCAGAGCCCAAGGCATAACATTTGCCAAAGATATTGTACACATCATGTAAGACTTCTGAGAAGTCTTCTACTGAATAGTTTCCGCATTTAGCTCCATCTCATAACTGTAAAGATAATGGTTTAATCTACAAAGCCAATGTTTAGTATCCCAAACTAAAAACAATACAGAAAATTGTTATATTTTTTTTTAACATCAGAATAGCTTTGTCCAACACAGCAGACACCCCTTTCTCTGAAGGTGTTATAGAAAGATGGTAATCTTTTAAAAGTCCAGTTTAAGCTCAGAGAATTTCTGCCCAAGGAATATTGTTGTATTGCCTTGTGGGGGGCATCAGTGAATTCTGCCTCTCATTTGGCAATCATTTCTTTTTGCTTTCATCAGGCACATTGATGTGTCTGTCACCATTTATCATATATCTGTCTACTTCCTCACCTACCACCTATCTACATTTCCCTCATTTCATCATTTGAACAAGCTTTGCCATCTACTCTCCTCATTAATAAATCAAATTTGTATTTGATTTTATTTACATGTGTTTGCTGAGTAGTTTGTTATTTATTTTTTTTTTTAAATGCCTAGAGAATACTTTGATAAGAGCAGCAATATATCCTGAATTGTGCAAAACACTCGTGAAAGGAAGCAGGGGCCTCATTTCTTCTGGTTCCTACCAGACAGCTCTGAGAACATGGTTAACAGAGGGAGTGCTGCTTGTTCTAATTATGGTGAGGAAGTCGCAGGTGATAAATGCTTCTCTACCATCTTTGCTCTCTCCTAATTGCCTGATAGAGAGCTGCTGCTCTGAGCATTAAAAGTGTGGAGCTCTACCCTACCAGTTGCTATGGGATTTACAACCACTCTACAGCCATTCTCCTGAATGTAGGAAATATGTTGAGCAGAGCACAAGTCTCCCTGTGTGAGCACAACCTTGCCTGTAGTCAATTACCACTGCAGGAGCCCGACTAACAACCTCCAGTGCTCAACTCAGGAGCCAAGAGCACTCATGGAATGCACGTTGTTTAGGATTTTCACACGTGTGCCCTAGGAGTCTAGAATCTAAATAAACATATTGTTGCTGGCATGGTTTAACTGTAAATGCCTAGAAATCTGGCTTGAGATTGGCATGCTGTCAGTAGCCCAGGCACATACATTTTCCAGGTAAACATGGTTTATTTTTCCACCTCTGGTGCTGCAAGAATGCTCAGAATATAAAACAGCAGGTTGCAAGTATCCTTGAACCTGAGAAGTGTGGCTTCTGAGTCAAAACACCCTTTTCAGAACCCTGCAAAGGATCATTGGTTCCCAGAGGTATCAACTCAACATGAAAAAAAAAAAAAAAAAAAACCAAAAACAAAACTCTTTCATTGCTCTAAGACCAGGAAGAACATGATGGAAGGAGATAGTCTTTGTGTGTGAGAGGAACAAAAGAGTCCTTTCCCTTTATTTCCAACCAAATATTCAGTTCAGCAAATGTTTATTGACTATGGAGCACAGGAGAACAACACTGGGATATTCAAGGGGAACGAGAGAACTACAGAACTTTATACATCACTAATTACCCATCAGTGTGGCTCACAAACAGTGACAGAAACTAAATAGGACTTATTGGTTTTCCAGATCAGGCTTTGGCTGGGTGTCAGCGGGGTCTCAGTTTCAGGAAATCATCCCCAGCATGGCAGACCCCTTGCTGACTATGACACATGCTGGGAGGTATTTTGATCTGTGTGTTGGGTAAACAGAGACTTTCTGTGATTCACATGGAGTTTTGTGTCACCCACATCTTCATCTTCCCTTACTGCCAGCCTGTGGAGTGGCAAAAACCTCACTCCTGCTAGAGACCTCAGCTTCTGGGACTGTATGTGAATGAGGGCAGAGGCCCAGGCAACTGATGCTTTAATGATTTCCTATAGGTTGACTTTCTACTTACTTTAATGTTATTCAAGATGGAATTGTTTTATCTCTGGCCTGATTGGGAAGCCGGCACCATAAACATAGTGAGCCAATATTCAAATAGAACCTCGTGCCCTGTGGATACTAGGTCTACAGAAGGTGTGGTGCCCTGAGTCATCCTATTCCTTGATGAGATGGGATCTGAGTGAATACCAGGGGCACATCGACATTTACTGAAGGTTTTTTTTCTTTTTGAGGAATTCTGAGGAAACATGTTTCTTATCATGCGATCCAATGTGATTTAAAACCACATATATGTCTAACTCAAAATGAAAGACCTCATATGATTGGACTTGGATTTAAAATATGTGCTTTAGAAGCCCACATATAACAGTTCTTGAAGCAAGTAAATGGTAGACACCACAGGGAAAATACCGAAAAGGCCGAACATGAGAAGATGAAGGACCTGGTTGTATCTGGAGAAAGTAGAGGTTAGACACAGTAGAGAGGATGCCCTACTTTGGGAGCCAAGGCCCTGCCAGTAGCCTCCTCACTGTCCCTTGATCTAAGCAAGTCACAGTGTTGTACAGCTGGGCCCTCAGCTGGGGACTGGAGGATGTACTGACATGGCCTCCTCCAGCTGCCCCATTCTGGGTTGCAAACGCATCACTGTACCGAGTGAAGACTGGGGTAGACAAGGAAGAGGCAGTGTCAGAAGACGAAGAAAAGAGACGCCTTCCACCAGTGAGGGCAAGAGTGGTGGTTTCTATAGTAGCTAGAAGCTTAAAGGACACCAAGCACTCCAGTGGCGTTTGTTAACCACAGTGAGAGTGCTCAAAACCTGCTAGCTG
The DNA here is from genome assembly GCA_030556225.1 of Cricetiscus sungorus. Taxonomy (NCBI): domain Eukaryota; kingdom Metazoa; phylum Chordata; class Mammalia; order Rodentia; family Cricetidae; genus Cricetiscus; species Cricetiscus sungorus. The sequence goes on from JANBXA010000366.1 coordinate 1,502,785, forward strand.
ATTTCCATCTCTCCGGTGGGCTATGGAACCATCTTTCTGACTCACTTGCATTATCTGCAGTGTGGAAACTACTTAAAACAAAAGATAGTCAAATACCCTCCTACACTCACATACCTAAAATGCCAAATCCCCTTAGTGGACCAACTAGCTTGAACTTGCTTATCCACAAATAACGTGCAAATAAACACTAGTCTCCTTTCTTCTTGCCATGTGAAGTTGGGCCACCTTCTCTCTTCGGGCACTTCCCTATCGTGGCCCCAGAGCCCCCATCCATAGGCCTTGCCTTTCTTCTCTGCCTTCACATGCTGTCATGGTTAACAGTGCTCACTGTCTCCCACAGAGGCTGTTTTAAACTTGAGATACTTGTCTACAGTTATGAATTAGGCTCTAGTTCAGTCTGTATGGATCTGAATTCTGAGTCTACCACTCTGTGACCCTTGTCAAGGCCCCAGTTAAGTCTGAACTGGCTACTTCCTCGTCTGCAAACAAGACTGGGAAGTTCCTGCCCACTTGGGCGAATATTGTATCAACCACAGCACATGTCCCATATAACAAGAGCTTGCTGAGTGATCGATCATTCTTGTTATTAGAAAACCCTGGTTCCTTATGGGAGGTCTCTCTCTCTCTCTCTCTCTCTCTCTCTCTCTCTCTCTCTCTCTCTCTCTCTCTCTCTCTCTCTCTCTCTGTCTGTCTTACACACACACACACACACACACACACACACACACACACACACACACATTCTGTAATTAAAATATGGTTCCTCAAAATCCTCGAATTGGAAAGAGCAGTGCTGCCAATCTTTGCATTCTTAGGGGTGAGGCCCTCACAGTTGCAGGAGCTGCTTCTGTGTTCATTCACCGGTGAAGTCCAAAGGAAAGATCCCGGAAACATGTGTGTGTTGTTCTGTCATTAAAAGGAAAAGATTCCAAGTCCATCTCAATCCAAGAGTAGTCGGGTGTCCACCCAGGTCATGTATGGGTTGCTGAGGGCAACAGACAAGGGTTCCTATTCCCAGACCTGCCACCAGCAGGAGGGTACTGTGGAATAATCCCCTGGTCACCGTGCGAAACATGGTACTGTGGTTTCAAGACCAGGAAGCATGTTGCCTTAAACAAACGGAAAACACAGTTGATGGGTGAAAGCCCATTTATGACAGCATCTGGGGCAGGCATTCACATGAAGACCTATCCACTTCTCTGAAAACACTCGAGAGGGAGGGAGAGAGTGGAAAATGGAGTTTCCTTTTGAGGCAGTGGGCATGGACCTAAGGCAAAGAAGACCCCAAGCCAGCAAGTGTAAGATGGAACAAGACAGGATCTGATCCCTGTTCCACAGAAGGAAGCACGGCTGTCCCAGAAGGATGGGCTTAGGACTGTTTGCTTGTTTTTAAATAAGTAAACAACTCCCCACCAGGACTTGGTCCCAGGCTGGGGATTTAGTAAACACGAATGAACAGCAATATGAGGTGAGTGGAAGGGATCTGTGAGCAGCAGATATGGTTTCTAGAAGTGCAGCTTGCCCACTACTCATGGTGATGGCTCACATAGCCTCACCAAGAACTTCGTGTGTAAGTTGCACTTGTCCTCATCCAGCACTCTTACTAGACACTTCTAGGACACACTTAACTTAGAGAAAAACACTACTCTAGAGGCATCCAAAGCAATCATTTTAGGGAAGGCAATGCTGGCCAATGCAGGCAGAACACTGTTTCTATATGTGATCTAATGTTTCTGGAAGACCAGATTAAAGCAGTTTCCTTGTCCCTGTCAGGTGAGGGTCCCCAAGTGATCAACTTCCCCTAGACAGGGGCCATCACACTCAGTTCCTTTAACCCCCAGTTAATTAAAATGCACTGTAATTGGCTATGAGAAGGCTGCCTCTGCTCTTGGTCAAGAGCCTGAACTTGCACCTGTGGTGAGCAAGGCTCACACTGCCAGAGTTCAAGCATCCCAAGAAGGGCACAGAGTTAATGCCTAGGCTCATAATGAAGTTTATTACAGGGCAACAGGATCCAGTTGAAGAAGGGCTGCTGGGTAATTCATTAAAACAAAAACCAAAAATATTATGATCAGGAGAGATGACCCAATTGGATCAAATATTTTAAGTTAGGTATAAAAAAATGCATTTCCCTCAAAGTATGCCAATGGGTAATACAATGGTTACAGATGATGAAGTCTCATGAACGTTTAATTATCATAATCTTGTTCTAGTGGATACATAGCAGTCCTCTAAGTTTGTGACTAGTCAGAAGCCCCAGCCTGCTACTCAAAACAGCCCATCTTTCAAGGTGGGATGGGTTGTGAACGTGTGGTTTAATGGGGTCTGTACAGGCTCATGCTTCAGATTGTCTTTAGAGAGACAAGCATTCTCAGAGTGTCCTGGGCCTTCTCTCTCCTGAGCTCAGGGCTCCTCTGCTTGACCTTATGGTGGTTAAAAGACTATGGATCAGACATAATTAAGTAGAATCCACAGTCATCCTGACTCCCCTGTATTCCCTTCAGATACCTCTGAAAAATTCTATTACCCCAGCAAGGACCAGGAGGGCAAGGCTCTCTCTCAGAGGTTGTTCAATGCAGTGTTACTCTGGGCTCTATTTCCTGCCTAGAGGACTCTTGGAGGCCAATGGCAGGTGGGGGTGGGGGGAGCAAGCACACTAAACTTTTCCATAGTTACATAAAGTTTTCTTCCCAAGACTAGGGTAACAAGGTAAAATTCCCAGAGGGTGCAGACGCTTACTAGTGACCTCTGGATGTCCCTGACTCTTCTTGGAAGCCACCCAAATGCAGAATAATTTCAAAAGAAAGCCAAGGACGCAGGGCAGAGCAGAAAATGGATTGTCCCAAGAACTCTAGTACAACGGGGTACGTGTTCTAAAGATGACACCTGGGGACACATGCATTTCTTCCTGAGAGTTTGACGATGAAGAAAACCTACAGTGTAGGTAAAACACCTTCGAAAACGAAAGAATTCACTGGGTTCACAGAGCGCTCTTGACTCTGGACTGAAGAATTTACGTTAAACCAACCAAAGACATCTGTTTTCTGGATTCCATGGGTCAGTTGCTTAGTGCTCTCCCACAGTGAATCCCATAGTTACCCATCTATTGTCAGGCTTTTAAATTAGAACAGGGCAAGAAGCCAGTGAATCTGAAGCTCTTAAGTTCTCATTTTTTTCACTGAAGACAACATGTATATGGCTCCTTAGCTAAAACCAAGAGCCAGAGCCTTCCCCCAAGCTCCTAGGAGCAAGTGATCCCCTCCCATCCCCCAGCATCAGTCATAAACTTCATCTGCACCTAAATTAAAGATTCCAGTCTGGACCTTGAAGGAGGGGGCTAGGGAAGAAAACAGTCAAAATGCACTCTAATACACTTCAAAACTCTTGGCTAAGGGCGTGAATTTTAAAATCCCTAAGTCTGGTGTGCAGTGCTCATTGTCAACACAGGCAGGGCTCAGCTCTATCATACAACACTTTCCACAATACTGAACATTGCCATGGAAACCCCACACAGCACATAATTCAAAGCCTTTTCACAGACACCAATAATTATGATGGACTTACAATGTTTTAGGACATTAAAGAGCGAATTAGTAGAGAAAAAAAATGACTATCCACAATTTGATAGGCTTTTTCCCTCCTGTCTCAAGTGGATTGTATTTTCCAGGCCAGTTTTGGAGTCTTTCTGGTATCATTTTTCTCCCCAACTTTATACATGATTCCATCTTAAAGCTCAAGTGCAAAAGGAAGAAGTCTGATGCAATGTGAGGGCCAGAAAAGGGAGGCAACTTAGACATTCACATTAATACCTTCGAAAACTCAGTGAGCAGAAAATAACCCTAAGGGACACCTCTGCTCTCCGTCACTGTCAGTCAACACTACTCTGGCGGAGCAGAATCTCACCACGTTTATCTAGAAAATACTGCCTGTGACCCAGCTTCCAAAATGGAATCTACCCTTGTGTGGAAAAGCTATGGTGACAGTATGACATAAGACGGCATCATCCCATATCATAGCTCCAAACACCGAGGTGGTCATTGAGAGGGTATAGCATTGCCTGTGCTCATAACCCATAGTGCCTTTGGCCAGGGACACTGGTGTAGGTTGGGTACACCCAGGGAGTTCTTTCTATACTGCATCTTTGTGATCTGTGGAACTCCACAGTCCTTCTTCTCCTTGTCCTGTTCTCTAGCTGAGAGGAGGGGCAGACTCAGGAGTCCATGATCTTGCTCCCCTCCATCCACTGTCACAGCCTATTGGAACATTCACAACAGGACACTGCCTTGTATATAACTTTCCCAAGACAGTTCCCTTTGCAGGCAGGGCACCAGCAACTCTAACACTAGCATAGGTAAGGTGAGACCAGCATAATACATGAACCCAATGAATAAACACTCACCCAAATTCTTTTCTTCTTCTTTTTAAATTAATGTTTTAGGTTAACACAGAAACCTGTGTTTCATTATGGCAGCTTCATATTGATGTGCCGTTATACTGGTCTCCTCTCCTACTTCCTTTCCCCAGAACATTCTTAGTATAAGGGAAAGGAAAAGGAAGTGGTATTTTCAGCAGCAAAGCTCCAATATCATAAATTCAGGCAGAAATGCTAATTTAGTGATTTATTCCAACTCCCTGTCTCTCTCATCAAATTAGCAGAGAGATGGGCTGGAATTCCACCCACAGGCTCCCTTTTTTGATCTTTAACATTAAAGCAGCTACATTATGTCAGCACGAGGCCAGGATTTGAGATCAAATAGGTCCCTGGTGCAAAGGTAAAGTTCTCTTAAACACCACGAACTTGCCTGCAATTAGCACATTAGTGTCTCCACCTAAGCATCTGCAACAGAACAGGCACTCTTGGAGCTACTGTTGTTTCCAAGACCTTCAATTTTACATTCACGGGTCCTACTCCAGTAAGAAAATTTAGCAGAATACACAGAATTAATTTTTAAGTGTGCTTCTTGGCTTCCCATTCTATCCTATTCTTGCTGATACAGAGTGGCTGCCTCTCACCACAGCGGAGGCCAGGGGCGAAACAGCCCTGGTCATGAAAGAGGCACCTGCCAGTGAGTCAAGCCACTCTCCAGCTTGCAATTAAAGGCCACCTAATGGATGCAGGGGGAGCTGTTTTATTTTCCCGGACAGAGCCCTTATTTTTAAACTCTCAGCTTCATTTTCAAAAATTGCTGCCTTTAGACAGAAGGAACAATCTGTCTTTTGTGAAAAGCTGCACATTTCTCCATCTCCTGCATCAAACCGCATTTCCTTCACAGTCCTGCTGCATGAACCTTTGGGTGGTCCAGGACAGGTTTATGAAGAGATGGCAGTCCTGGAGTTAAAGCCTGCTCTAAACATGCCTTGTCCCTGCTCCTGGGTAGGAAGACTCCGAGGGAGTTTTGGGTGCTTCACCCTACTGTTGCTCTCCAGAGATAATGGGCCCAAAAACCCATTCTCACACTCCTGATGGCCTCCAGAAGGGCAGAGGAGGTAACATGCAAGGGTGTGTTTCTTCTCAACCCTGGCTCCAAACATACCAGGCTATCGGAACCATATGCCTATTGTGGAGTTTGGGGATTATTTTCCTTAGATCAAACAAGACAACATTTCTTTGGACATGGTTGGCCTTCTTCCTTGGAACACACACACACATTCTCAGCAAGGATATTTCCATCCAGTTTTCTCCAATGAGTAATTAGGAGATGTTCACAGGCAGGTGAAGAAAGAAGAGCTAGCCTCCATAAATCATAAGTGAACTCCATGACCTGGTAAAGGCTGAGCAGCCTTCTAAATACGGCTTAGCCAGCAGCACTGTTTCCAGACTTAAGGGACATGGAGGGGCAATTCTGCCAGTGGGAGGTTTTGCAGCTGGACAGAACCCTGCAGCCTGGACAAGCTGTGCTTCCTTGGGGGAGGAGAGCAGGTACTCTGACTTGCCCTAATTCTGTACTGGTAGCCTGTGCATCTCATGCCCAATTCCTGCTTGTTTTCAATATCCCCTGAGGCTAATATGGTAAAGACCAGAGATGGCTTCTGGAGGTGTAAGAGGACCACACAGGACACCCTGGGCAGCATCACAGATCCAATGACAGTGTCAGGCAGTCACACAAAAGGTAGGCTTCCACCTTTCCAAGAAAAAAAGGAACCCTTCTGAAAGAGACATGAACTAATTTGTAATTTTAAGTTTCCAAATGGCTTTTATGAGCTTGCTTACTCAAAGCATATCCTTTAATTTTTAATTTTTATCTGCACAGTGCTCCAAAACCTCCCCAATGTGAGTTCTCTCTGCCCATTTTGTTATCTTGATGGGGGAAGGGAAGACTGCCTTGCTGGTCAATTCTACCTTAGGTGTTCTCATTTACAGACTGGAAAAAATGCGGGCATAAATTATTTACAACCTATTGTATCTACGTCTATTTTGTATGCATTCACAACTGGCAAGGGAAACAGACGATTTTTCCCTTTTAATTGTATTGGTATCTTGTCTGTTTTATTGAAAGTAGAAATGGAAGAGGCTGAGGCAGGAAGAGCTGGGGTAAGACATGTAGGGGAAGTAACTGCAACACACCATTAGGAAGAAGCCCAGACTGCTATTTATGCTTTCCATGTGCCTGCCACTGCATCTTCATGGATAAGAGCAGGCTCGCCTGCTTCCTTATAGAAGGAAACACAGTCTGGTATGATGACTTCCAGCTGTAATCTGTAAGTCAGGAGTCTGTGGCAAGAGAAGTACTGTGAGTTCCAGGCCCTGCTTGATCAATGAATGACATAATACTTTCCACCATAGCTAGGTACCAAAGAGACACTGTATGTGAGAAGGGCCTCACCCCAAACTCAGCTATGTCATAGAGCAATAATCACAGGTGATTCATTGGTGGGTGTGGCTAACCAAGTAGAAAGATTTAGAACAACCAAATACATGTGTGTGTGTATATATGTATGTATGTATGTATGTATGTATGTAGATACATATACACATTTATAATATAGTCACATATATATAATAACACACACACACACACACACACACACACACACACACACACACACACACACACACACACACAATATTCCTAACCTGTACCAAGGACCTGGTGGAATAGGGCCAATCATAGAATGCTGGATTTAGTCTAGTTCCTTCTCTTCTGTAAACAGCTAAGGCTATCTCCAAGAAAGACACAAGTGCACTGGATATGTCTGTGGGTGGCCCCAAAGCACTTCACTGTTGCTGAACTTGAAGCAAGTCTTCAGGAGTTTGCACGAGTGAGTCTATCATGAGTGGCAGGTGTGCACAGATGATGCCTGGACAGTGGTCTGCATGCCATTCATTGTATAGAATGTTTGTCCCAGATCAAATCCAGAGCCATGCTTGGCTTCTAGGAGATATTTGCTCACAGAGTTGGCATAAATCCACCTGCCATATGCCCCCCCCAGCAGCTGAGGAGTGAAAGCACCCAGTGGGGTCCACAGAACTTGGGTGACATCACCCCCTGCCATAGAAACCCTGTACAAAGTACTCAGGTACTCTCCCAATTCCATTCTGAACCCCTCAGACTACCTCTTAGGACCAATGTTTGAGACCTCCACATGTCTGAATGAGAATTTCACTTGTATACATTCTGAAGGACTGACCAGTCAGGTAAGCAAAGACCAGCGGACAGCACCAAGTGTCCCAAATACCAGAGACTTTTTGTACTGAGTCAAAACCCAGCCAACCGACATTGACAAGAGAACACAAAAATAAGCTACATCTTATGTGATATTTATGAGTTTAATTTCCACTCTGTCAAACGTGATTTGTGGCAGCCCACTTCAGAGAAAGCCAGCGCTAGCCAATGCATCGTCTTTCCCTCCGAAGCCCACCCTGCCCCCACCAGTGTGAACTACAAACTGAACCGATGGCTTCTTCAGCCTTTGTCTCCCACCAGAACAGCCTCATATCACCTCAAGTCACTATGTCAGAGAAGCCACAGCCAGGGATTTTCTACCTGTGCCCTGAAGGGGACAGGACACTGCTTTCCTTCCAGTCTGGTTTCCTCAATAAAAGAGGAAAATAAATGGAAATGAAAAGTATACAATTAAAACAATTACATTTTGCTTCCTTTTGCTAATGTCTGTAAGATGATATTTTGGCCTGGCAGGGACTCCAGATGGGTCATATAATGAATATAATTTAATATGTAGGACCTGGAGTTAACAGAAACACATTTTTTCCCAGTCAGAAAGTAGCAAGCCATCTCACATTGTTTAATGGAGAACACCACTACCTGCTGCTGTGTCTCTTTTCTCATGTCACATTGGCCTTTAATCCTAATATCAGTGTGACCAGACCTCAAGCCATCAAACCGGAAGCTGTCACTGTCCAGTGATGGGCCAGCATACTGCACACTCCCCCAAAGGCCAGAGACTGCTAACTGCTCACCCTGCTTTTCCTCCTGGGCCTCAGGATTTATGTTGCCAATTAAGGCCATAACAAGTGCCCCAGGTTGACCTGTTAGGAGCAAGAATTAATTAAGCACAGTATTTCTTAGTAAAGAATGACATTTCCCCAAATGAGTTACCCAAGGTAGCTGTGCTGCTGACATGGCTGTTACATTCGGGACTCCTAATTGTGAATGCAAGTAGAACACTCCAAGGACATAGGTTGGTTTATGCTTTTAATTTGACAATAAAAGAAAACAAGTTTTACTTTTATTTTTATTTTGGGGGCAAAGAGGATGTTTTGAATGTATATAATGTGGGGGCCACAGAATTAGCAATATCATATAACCTCTTTTAGTTATTAACAAAACAAAGGAAAGAAGCTGGGATTCACATTTACCATCTGTCCAGCTTTCAAAAGCAAGAAGTTTGCTAGAAAAATACATCTTTCCTGAAACTCTTATGGTCCCACAAATAGAACTGAGGTGAAAACAGAACCAAAATAGGCTGAAGTCTCCATTTTGTTCACTACACCATGAAAGGTAGTCTAATAGAGGTTGTGGCAGATTTCTTTTTCTTTTTTAATTATAATCACCATCTTAAATATTTACTCTATAGTGAGAGAGCAGCCGCATCCAGCACACATAGATGGACAGGCATGCCTGGGTGGTGTCAGGAATCCCTTATTAAAAGACAAGTGGTCTCGGTCTCTCTCTCTCTCTCTCTCTCTCTCTCTCTCTCTCTCTCTCTCTCTCTCTCTCTCTGTGTGTGTGTGTGTCTGTGTGTGTGTGTGTGTGTGTGTGTGTGTGTGTGTGTGTTATGTTTGTGTATTTTCATGTGTTAGTGGTCTGTGTGTGTGTGTGTCTATGTCACATGTGTATGTTGTGTGTGTGTTGTGTGTGCATGTGTCTATGTCACGTGTATATGGTACCCATGGAGATCCTGGAGCTACCTGACATGATGGTACTAGAAATCAAAATTTCATGCCCCAGAACACCATTACTCACTTTTAATTCCTAAGTCATCTGTCCAGCCTGGGAAACCCTTGTTTATGCTCAAGTGTGAATTGAAAATTACTTTTTTCATTCATAATACATTTTAATAATTTTTAAGCATTTAATAAGTTAAAAAAAAAGAAATTTTATCTCTTGACTGTGGTGGAGGCAAAACCATCCTGAGTCCACTTGTCCAATAACATAGTATAAGGATGTACATTAAGTCATCAATGAGGCCGGAGAAAGCTACCCCTTGAGCGCATTGTCACACAGACACACAGGCTGCACACTTACGGTCACCAGCCTACTCTCTGAGTCTCTTGGCAAACCTCACCGTGGTTTGTCATCACAGGGCTCCCAATCAGGAGTGAAGAAAGCCCCCAGCCTGGGCACACTATCGTGATTGTAGTGCAAAAGAGACCTTATCCTTCTGTGCCCCTCTCATCCAGAAAACTCATCCTCTTTTCCTTGAAGGAGTGAACGTAGCCAGCTTCGTTCTGCAAATCCCTGCAGCCTACTTGCCAATTAATGTATTTAACTCTAAGGAGCGGGTGCTTTTTAATTTCGCTCATCCATCACCAACAGAACATTTTGGTAGAAAATATTAGGATTTCCAAATAATTTTATAGCTCTGTAAATTGCCAACATACCATCTGCAATTGAATTAACATTTATAACCAAACTGAAATAATAAATAAAGCAAATTATGCTGCAAATATTCGCAAGTGCCCAATATGCACTTGAGAATGATAATTAGCATTTTATAATCACGCTTCATTTTCTTTATCCAACTCCCTGTCACATTAATGATAAAATATTTTAAACTGTGCTCTATCAGAGAGCAGCACAGTCTCTAGATTAGCCATTAACTAATGCAGAGAAGGAGAAAGGCCACTGCTTACTTCCATAGACAGAGTTTACTTCCCAGTCTTGGCCTTGCTTGTCACCAGGTTTTGGGTTCTTGTTTGCCTTGCTACCTAGAGGTCCGGAAAGTTGATGCCTAATTTATGTCTCCTTAACCTGTAGCTCTGCAGTGGGTGCTGCCCTGTGTTCTCTTTTAAGCAGGACCCTCACATAACAAACCCTGCTAGGATGAGTCATTCCTCTCTAGAGTGAAGCTTATTCCGACTCTCAAGGTTCTAAGAGGGGGTTCATTAAGACTTGGGAAGTAGACAACTGAAACTTCTCAGGAAGTCACCAGGAGCTATTTCACAAAGCCCCCCTCCCCCCAACACACACACCCAAGGTGAGATAAGCAGTGTAGACTGTGGGGACAGGGACCAGTCAGGGTATCTAAAAGAGACTCCCTGACCTGTTACACTGCCTTCAAGTCATGCAACATGCTCCAGTGCTCTAGAGTTTGTGAGTTGTCACTCATGCCAGGCTGGCTTTCAGTGACACAGCTGTCTTTGAGTCATTTATACTCACATAAGAAACTCCAACAAACTAACTGGTTCACCAGGTTGGAGTTGGATGGTGTTATTAATATGATCTGTCATCGGTTCCTTACACGGAGTGAGGAGATACTTGCTCACTCCCCCACCCCCACCCTGCCAAATGTCATACAGCAAAGTTGAAAAGAAGTATCAATGCAAGATGTATCATACTTGTGCTGGCTAGTTTTTATGTCAACACAACACACCCAATAGTCGTCTGAGAGAAGGAACCTTAATTGAGAAACTGCTTCCAGAAGGTCTTGGTGTGGGCAAGCCTGTAGAGCACTCTCTTAATTAGTGATTGATGTGGCTGGGCCCCACCCATTGTGGGTGGTGTCATCCTTAGGCTGGATTCTATAGGAAAGCAGGTTGAGCAAGCCATGAGGACCAACCCAGTAATCAGCACTTCTCCATGGCCACCGCATTGACTTTCTTCATTGACAGAGTATGGTATGAAAGTATGTGCCAGGTAAAGCCTTTCCTTCCTCAGGTTTCATCACAATAGCCACTCTAACTTGTGTAGTGCTCTTCTGCTCCTGAGAATTGGCTGGGGTGAAGAAACTGATCAGCTGATATCACTCAGTGGAAGACAAGCCCACCCTCAAACCATCTTCCCAGAAGCTTGCTCCTACCATGCCTTTGGAGAAAACACATGCCAGTCTACCTCAAATAAAAAGGAATTCAGCTGCATAAATGAATAGGGAATTCACAGGCACACACACACACACACACACACACACACACACACACACTGAGCAAATTTCCCATTATTTTCCTCCAAAAACAAGTTTCTTAAAAATCTATCCACCTGCACTTAGGAGACCAAGGCAAGAGGACCATGATTCTAGGCAAGGCTGGGCTATGTAACAAGACCTCGCCTGGAAAAGAAAACCAAAAGCAATCACTCAAACAAATGAAAATCCCCAAGGCTGATCCCAAAATACTTTGCTTCCTCATGCACGCCTGACTTCTCCCAGTGTTTGTCTGCTTTCTAACACAGGAGTCAGTGGCCACACATGGCTGTGCAGCACATGGCAAGTGACATTCAAACCGAGCTATGCTGGGGTGAAAGGCAGGTTCCTGCCTGAGAAATAAGCATGGAAAAGTTTAACGAGAAAATAGCTTGAGTTGAATGTTAACACAGTGGCCCCCCAACTCTTTTGTGAAGACTAAGTTCTTCCAGTGGGCTAAAGGATTAAGAAGCCAACTTGAGGAAAGCTGCAGAGCTGTTGATGAAGGAAGTCCTGTGGGGTATCAGAGGGCAGACTTCTGTCCAGCTGATTGTTAATGTGTAGATTTGATGGGTAGCCACTGGAAGCAAAACTGTGGAAAGGACTCTGTGGGCTGCTGTGCGCTTGGCCTCACAGTCCTTCTGGCTTCTGGAGGGAAGGGGAAGCTTGGAAGGAACACTGGGAGACAATCCAGTGACCATAGGCTGAGTCTTGTGGCTAGATAGCCCTGGGTTCACAACCTATCTTTGTGGGTAGTGAATCATCTCTGAGAAGTCACACAATTTCTATGCCTTTTGTAAATTATACTTCCAGATGAAATAAACTTTAAAAGAATTATCAAATCAGTACAATTCTCTCCCTCTCTCCTCGTAGTTATAAAGGTTAAATGGGATGATACATAAAAAGAGCCTAAAACAGAACCTGGCACACAAAAGGTTCTTAAAAAAGAAACAAACAACAATGAAACCTATTAATTGCACTAAAAATCATTGGACAGAAGCTTCTACAAGGCAAAGGGACTTGTGAAGAGACAAATGAAAGTGGAACGAGGACCAGGTGAGGCCAGGACTGCAAGCAAGCTGGATGCAGGTGCAGAGAAGAGAAAAAAATGCCTGGAAGACACTGTCGTAAGAGAAAATGCTGTGTTTCTAGAACCTTCCATACAGTACCTGCCCCTTACCTGAGGCTGCTTACACCTGACAAAGACTTGTGTTGCTGTATTCTCTTTCCAGGTTACCAACAGAAAACACATGTCATGTTAGACTGCAGTGTCTTGCTAGCCTCCCACAGAAATAGTTCCAGATGGCATCCTTTGACTCATGTCCACTCACCTTCCCAGCATCTGCACAGAGGACAAAGAGTGCTGACTGTGGAGTGCAGAAACAGACTGACCCTTGGGCTCATACAAAGCTGGGCACACAGGTTTTGGACAAGCTTCCAAATCCAGTGCCAACCCCATAAATGTAGGAGACTCTGACAACAAAGGAGGTTGACTTGATGTTCTTTCAAAGCATTTCCTTGTCTGCTTACTGCATAAGCACTCTGTTTGGGGTATTGAAATGTTTGGAGAACCAGACAACACCTTGGCAAAGTCACAAGTAACTAGAGAATCTGTCAGGGCTGGCCCCTTGTTCCCATAAGGTGGCAGCAGCTCTCTAGTAGTCCCTGGTCTGTGGATGTGACTCAAATTATTTTCCCAGCATGCTCAAGGATCTGGATTTCCATCTCTAGCACTATAGTGAACAAAGCCTGCCCAGAACTGATGAAGCCTCTCACCATACAGGGGACTTCTCAGAAAGACACATCTCCAGATGCCTTGCATCTCAAATTCTGGCTCTGAGATGGGAAACATCATTTTCCAAGCCATTTAGGAGATTCTGACCCAAGGAAAAGTTCCTAGTTCACCTAGATGATGAGGAATGGATCAGAAGATAGCTGAAGCTCTGCCCTTCCCCACCATGCAGCCCTGGACCAAATCATCCCTCAAAGAATTCACATATCATCTCAGCCTCCCACCAAGAGGGCCAGATCTTCAACGCCTGGTGAAAAGAATCTTGCCACTTGCCAGCCTGTGCAGAAATGTTCAAGTAGCCTGGACTTTGAAGTTAAGTACATGGATTGGAACAGCTGTGCCCCTTACATTCACCACTGTCAAACAAGATCACTGTCCATGCTGCCATATTTTGAGAGCTAATGCATCTGAGAGTGAGGAGGGGGAAGGGTGGACCTTCCACACCATTTGAACCCACCCTGGCCTGAGTCACAGGATAAGAAGAATTATGCCCATAGAAGAAAAAGAAGCAAAAACCAGAAAGTTTGCTGGCTTGGCTTGAGGACTGCTCTCTACCTCAAACATACTGCATGGAAGTCATAACACTGTGGGGCTACTGTGAGAATTCCTTCCCTGGGGGATAGACAAACAACGTGTGCCCTCTCTTCATAAGGTTCCAATGACAGACCAAAATATGATTCTACCTGGTTTATCCTGGGGAACCGATGACCTTATTGGGCTAACTTTACAGAGCACAGATGACAGGAGTTGGGGTGACCCAAAGCAGTCTGCACTGGGAACTCTTCACCCACCATGGATCATGGCTTCCCCATTGCTGCTAGACAGAACCCTTTTTAATTAACTTTCCCCAGCCTGTTATATTCTATTGCCTCCAGAGACTAAGTCCCTAAGCCCCATCCCCATCCCCATCCCTGGCTTCATACTATTATTGTGCAATTGACTGTAAGTGGCTGGGAGCAGTGGCTGTAGTCTCAGGTGAGGGTGCTTCCTTTTCCGAAGTATGTCAACAGAATCCACAGGCTGCTGAGTGATGGTTCTTGTAAGCATAGCTGAGCTGATGAAGGTGGCCAAAGCTTTGCTAACAGGACCACAGGCAACAACACTGATACCCAGGTAGAACCAGTAGCTATTCTAATTAAACTGAAGATGCCCATTGTGTATAAATTATTGGTCTTCAAAATAATCCCAAGGACCAGATGTTATTAACCTCATTTGGGAAGTTGGCCAAGAAGGAAGTGAGATGGTCAGAATTTGAATTTGGCCAACCCAATTTCAAGCCTCAAGAAGTTTCCTAACCCAAAATGGAAGGGATACACATCATCAGCGGGAAAAGCAAGACTACCATACCCAGAACATTCTATCTCATAAAATGGAGTCTGTTGTGAAGTACAGACGCAAATGTCATGGCGCTTTTGTGACTTGTGGGTAATGTCTGGTAGGAGGCTCGCTTGAGCTCTTTTCCAGCTAGTTGGTCACCCAGGTTCTGGGAATGGATGCCTGTGACCCTGGAGATGCAGGAGGAAGTCAAATCAGTCTGTTACTCCGTGGGGCTGTGATTTAAAAGCATCCCAGAGGAGGAGCCGAAACAGGGCAGGACTGATGTGGCCTGTGGAGATAATGCTCAGTGTTCTGCTGGCCTCCTAATAAGATATAATAGAGACTGTCTGTCGGGTGGAAGCCCCAGGAATGTTTGTACCAGGCCACATGGGTAGGACCTCAGGAGCCCACAGTCTGTTGAAGCAAGTGACAATTAAAGGCCACCAAAACCACCATCATTCCGTGAATCTCCTGAAAAGTCAATGAAAGTTTCAAAGTCGAGTATAAGGACTTGAACAATATCCAGTGTGTTAAAACACATGTCCCAATTTGGGTTAAACATTTAAATACAATCAAATTGCTTAATACCATTTGGGGCTTCGGTCTAATTTGAAATGCAGAAAAGAGAAATACAGTGTGTGTTCAGAGACAGAACGGGGTCCCATAGCCCATAAACAGCAAAGTTCAGATTTCAGGGCAACAGAATTGCCTCTTGTTTTGTAACCCGGCATGCCAGAGCAGAGCCAGAGAGCATGCCCAGAACGCTCATCTCTGCTTCCCAGGGTCTCACTGCCCTTCCCTTGACACAATGTACTTCACAAAAATCCACAGCCAGGTCCAAAGAGGAAAAAACAAAAGAAGATAGACGGCATTTTAAAAATAGCCCCACCTTGGGTGGAGTTTGGTACGTGGTTTGGGTGCCCTTCCTGTGTGTGTAATTAAAAGTCCACAGGCAAATTACAATCTGAAGCCAAAGAGAATTTGGGTTGAAGACCTGGGGCTCACACGCTGCCAAGCATAGCAGGGTTGTGAGCAGCACTTGCATGGGAAACATTATAGCTATTATAGACGCTGAAACCTTCATTGTCTTACTGATTTTAATCAGTGGAGTACAGTTTTGCTCTGACTAACCTGAACCTTCTGGTCCCTATGTGTCTATAATGCTGCAAACATTCTACACACCTTCTACGAGCTTTCACCTCCTCATTTACCTGCAACCTCGGATCCACCCCTAGGCCAAATGCCCAGGTGCCTCTTAATTCAGTAAGAGTAGAGGTGGGGTGGATGCTTAGAACCCAGAACAGAGGCTGCTCAGGTCACGCCCGTCTGCTGCTGCACCGTGCTGCCTCCTGATATCAGATTCCATGTAGAAGCCCCAGGGCAACAGACTCTAAGCTATAAGGGGCCTACTAGTGAGTACATAGTAACTAAATGGTCCCCTGCTCCCCACCCCCCACATCTTCTTTCCTTAAAATTCAAGCCCCTCCCTTCTCCTCTTGCCGCCTGAGAGTCCGACAGTCTGAAAATCAGCATGCTGTATGGACTGTTCACCAGCCATGTGTCATAAAATGTCCCTTTCTCTAGCCAGTGAGAATAGAGCCCTTTCCCAAACTTGTAAGAAAGAAGAGTGACCCAAGTGAAAACTCTGCCTTGCTGTCCCCCTGAGCCCCTTCAGGAGAGTGGTAGGAAACCCTGTGCTTCAGTCTGCCTCATTTTCTGCCTGCATTTCCTAGATTCAATCCACACTACTGTAAATGCAAATGAAACTGGCAAATATAAGTATTCCTTGTGTCACCCCAGTCAGAGGAGCCTCTCGGCCTCATCCCTTGGAGTCTGGGTAGGGTAGTGAATGCTTCAGCCAGCTGAAGTGGATGGAAGGAATGCAATGAGATGGTCCTCCACATCCCAGACTCTGGCTCCCCAGGTTACTGTGTAATGTTGACTCTGTGGCTGCCATCTTGCGGACAAGTTCATGTCACACCTGTGAATGGCCCATTGTTCGTTCTGGTCATAGCTCTAGCTTGATGTCTGTTCTAGTCATGGCTCTAGCTGGGCTCATTGTCCGCTCTGGTCATAGCTCTAGTTGGGAACCTCTTCCCCTGGAATCATCTCTACTAGCCCCTTAATGAAGGCATCTTCATATGATTTACTGTAGGACAAGTCACTCCAGCTGTTTTGGCTCAGTAGCAGCAGCTCAAGATATCATGTGGCAGAAACAGCCATCTAAATTAGAAATATGGAGTCTATGTGGAAAAGTGTTGCTATACACCTTCAAGATGGGTGGTTTGTTACAAAAAATGGTAGCAGACACTCTGAAGGACTTAACAGTCATTTAATCGTATACAATTATACTTCATGCCTTTATTTTAGGAATAAAAAGAAATCTGTTTTACCCTCATTACAGCAGATCTATGAAAAGCAACTCTCTGCCTTCTAACCCCCTGCCTACCTCACTGAGCCCTTGACTTGTTATTTTACTGATGTTTATGATGAATGAATGGGGAAAGATATTTAAGGTCAGTTCATCTTGGCTGAGAAATGATTTTTTTTTTATTTTCGAGACAGCATTTCTCTGTATAATAGCCCTAGCTGTCCTAGAACGAGCTCTGTAGACCAGTCTGGCCCCGAACTCACAGATACACTTGCCTCTGCCTCCGAGTGCTGGGATTAAAGGTGTGCGCCACCCACCACCTGATGAGAAGTGATCTTCATAATCATTAAACTCAACTATCACACAAAATTAAAATTACCACCTTTGGAACACACCAGAAAGCCATCTCATCCAGCGGCAAGCTGAACTAAGTGCTGGTCTTAGGTCACCACCCCCAATCCCAGAGCAGAGTGGCCATGAGTGGGTGGGAGGAGACCGTGTATACTCCCGAGACATCCGACTATTCAGAGAATTCTCCCTAAAATCAACACTGAATGGTAAAAGACACCCACAAAGAATTGTCACTCTCCTTTTCTATTGGGACAGGCTTAGCTAACGTTGCCCTAGCTATCTCCTCTCTTTACCCCTTACTCAGCCTTTGTTCTGTATAACTTGGACCGTTCACAAATGTGCTGCAATCCTGAGGGCGCCCTTCCAGCTCTTTTGCATATTATCAACTATTGACTCAGCAAACATATACTGACACAAGCTTTGCTGCAGGTGCTTAGGTGGGGATGAATGAGGTGAAGAAAGCTCTGGTGTTCAGAGTTTCTATACTCTAGAGAAAGACGGTAACGAAGTGCCTAATAGGAAATGCCATACCAGAGTTCCATGTTGGAACCCCAGCCATACCAGCAAGAAGCCAATAGAGCACACCCATTCCCGGAAGACTCCCCAGTGGCGTGGATTAGACAGCAGACCCTGGACTGGGTTGCCACATAAACACCCGGGTAGCTTCTCATTGTATCCATGAGGAGTTCCCCAGAGAGGCAGAAGATATATTACAATCATCATTTTGGGTGAAACATGATGTTTTTTTCCTCAATTTATCTCACAAGCCATGCCCCAGAAACTTTTAAAGACATTTAAAGAGAAGAACGGTATGAGAGAGAGCACAACTAAGGGATAATGTCTGTCTTAGGATTTCTATTGCGGTGAAGACACACCATGATCACGGCAATGCTTATAAAGGAAACACTTAATTGGGGTGGTTCGATTACACTTTCCATTATCTTCATGGCGGTGAACATGGTGACTTACAGGCAGATGTGGTGCTGGAGTTGAGAGTCCTTACACCTTGACTCAGCAGCAACATGTAGCGAGATATTCACCTTGTCTGCACCTGTGGCTTAGGCCACGCCCATTGGGGCGGAGACAGGGCCGGATGGGAGCAGGGAGAAAAGGCTGGGAGAGGGCCTGGCCGCCCCTTTTGGTGGTGGATGCTGGAAGGCTCAGGATCCACTGGAACCCGCCTCGTACATCTGCCTATGTTGTGAGTTATTTCTCCCTTAATAAACTTCTGTTCGGCCTAATTGTTTATCCTGATCCTTATTAAATCGCAATAGCAACAGGAAATCAACTGACTGTCACTCTGAGTGAAGCTTCAGGAAAAGACCTCAGAGGTCACCCCACAGTCACACACTTCCAACCGAAGGTGTAGCGAAGACTAAAGGTGAGCCCTCCAGCCTCAAGGTCTGGATTAAAGATGTGTGTCGTCCATCCTCCCCCAACAAGACCACACTTCATCCAACAAGGCCACCCCCTAATAGTGTCACTCCCTGAGATTATAGGATTACGTGGGCCAATTACATTCAAACTACCACAATGTCTCAAGGGTTTACTTTTTTAATTGTTTTTAAATGTACTTTTACTTTATAGGTATGGGTGTTTTGCCTGTGTGTCTGTCTGTGCACCACTCACATGACTAGCGTCAGAGGAGTTCAGAAGAATGCATTGAACCCCCTGGTACTGTGGTTATAGACATCTGTGAACCACCATGCAGGTGCTGGGGATTGAATTCAGATACCTTGGAAACAGCCAACACTGCTGTGTGAGCCATCTCTCCAGCCCCTCAAAGGTTTTATGTGGCACCTTAGAGTCTGAAGCAGTGAGGAGAGAAGGATCAACTCCCGTGGCATTCTGGACTTTCACAGTGGCAGCCTTTCCTTCTGAAGGCAGAGGAAGGTCACTCTACTCCATCCCAGTGATGTGGGACCTCGGGAATGGCTCCAGCTGGTGAGCTATAGTAACCATGTCAGCGGCACTGAGAGGTGAGCAGGACCAAACAGCAAGCATCTCCCTCAATGATTGGGACAGTGACTCCACAATGCCAGTACTGGTCCTAGAGGGAAGGTGACATGGAGAAGGGCCTCATCTAATCAAGATGCAATGCTTCAGGACACTGTGATTTTTGCACTTCCGTGTTTCTGCAACTTAAGCCTTATCCTAACACAAACGGAGGGTGAGAACCTCGACTGTAATGGAAGAAAGCGGTGATTAAGGCAATAACCAATCACAGGCTTCACTTCCATCTGGAGCCTGAGCACCAGGGCAAGAGACCAACCACAGGCTCAATTCCTGCAGTACAAGTGTCACAAGTTTAACCAATCACAAGCATACTCTTAGCAGTAGAGCGTGCGGACAACAACATTTAACCAATCACAGACATACTTTCTGCTGGAGGCGAGCCTGCTGATTTGCGCAGGATGTTGCAGAAAGCAAGAGACCTCGAAGCTGCTTTAGATCTTGTTGGATCACATGCAGGAGGCAGGAGGTCTGAAGAGAAGAGACAGCCATTTCTTCTGGGGCTCAGAGTCAAAGACAGCCACACGTATGTGACTGCTCCCCAGATCGCTTGAAGGAAGGAAGCAACAGTTATACAAAGATAAAATGTTCCCAAAATCCAGCTAAATCATTTTTTAATTGAAAGCTTTTTATATGTCCTCAGTAGAAGTTCAGCTTTATTATTCAGTAAGTTACCAAAATGTCAAGTAACACCAGGGTACTTAAACATAATTGATTCCCAGTGGTTTTCATGGTTGGTTATTTATCTGTGACATGCAGAGAATAGGCTCTTTGGAGGTATCTTACATTATCCCTACACTCAGCCTCCTCTTTCTAATACACTAAGTAGTAGAGAATCCGAAGGCCCTCTCTGTGGCTCAGGGTCACAAAAGAAAGAACTTCCTAGGTATACTAAAAGGGAGTTCTTGTGTTCCTCAAACCATGAGATTCCTGGTTATCCATTCTGAGGACTTGTCAGTGGCAGACATCATGTGTGTGGCTATAAGGAAAGATTTCAGTTTATATTTTAAGCCAATTATGTTCTGTGATTAAAGAGTGGCTTGCACTGACTATTACGTCATTGATTACTCTTGCATAGATTCTGTGTGGCCCAATAAACGGGCAAACAGAGTTGGGACCAGTTAAAGGAGCATCCCAGTGTCAGGACATGCCTGTGGAATGTGTAAATGTCAAAGACCAGGACTCTCCTACAAATGCCACTATGCTGAAACTAGCTCTTTGTGTTCCTGACACACTGTAGAAGTCAGAGCAACAGCTTTCAAAGTGTTACTTGGCACAAAATGTACCCATAGTCCCACGGTCCCCAGACATAGATCACCCAAGGCCCCCGCAGACATGAAACAGAGATCCAAGATGCAGCTCTGACTTCCCTGGGGACAGCAAAGGAGCCTGCTGGCTTTGGACAACAATGGCAGTTTCCATGATCCAGGGGACTTTCCAGGCCAGTATGACTTGGACAGCAGTATTGTGAGCTGACGAAGCCACTGTTTTCAGGTCTGAATGCATGGAGAAGCATTACCATTATCTAGTGGCTGTCCTACCATGAAAATCCCTTCTAGACTCCACCTTTCTCCCAGTTGCTGACCTTCAGCAGGGCTCTCCAATACGCATGATGCTGAGAAGTGCATTTTACACACTCCAGTACTCCAGTCCACTTTTCTCCAATAGAACTTTTTTTTTCTTTTTCAGCACAGGAAGAAACAGCTTTCATAGAAGCAAAGCAAAGAGGGTGACTGGAGATTTTGTTACTCTTCATCCAAACATTTATTTTTTGAACCTGCCACTTTGTGTCTTAATTAAGCACTGCAGGGAACCCTAGGGTAGTAGACAGGCTGCTCTGGGAGCCTTCAGAACCAAGTTGAAAAGGAGACTTGACCATTTGTTTTCTTGCATTTTGACACTAGTACTAGGCAGCAGACACCCTCGAAGATGGCCACCTTGCCCCTATTGACAGGGGTGATGACAAGCTTCACACAAATACCTTTACCTCGGACACTGATGCAGCCTGCTTTTTAAAATATAACAAAACCAATTCAAACAAAAATGCCACAGGCAACAGTGCTGGCCACAGAGCCGGTGCCAGAAGCCTGGGCAGGATGCTGCTAGCAGAGGGATGGAATCTTTTCAATGTGAACAAGGCTCTAATAAGGGCAGGCCTGCCAGACCCCAGCTGTCCTCTTTGCCGTAGACAATGCTAGCATTGTGCTTACAGGAGGAGCACACATCATTCAGCCCCTCTCCAGGCCTGATCCAAGAGTAAGTTCTAGAGCCCGCAGAAGAAATGCTTCCCCATTCCAGAGTTGCTAATCAACATAGCGTGCCTGTCCTGTCTTTTTTTTTTTTTTTTTTTTCTGGGGCAGAAAAATAAGGAACAAATGCCACAGCTGCCAAATGACATAACTCACAAGAAGCACGGGACATACTCCAGCTCCAGAGTCATGCTTTTGACAGTAGGTGCTTGATGACAAAAAGACATCTAGAAGGGTGTATGATTTTCATTATGTGATCATTATGCTGGCCTGGCATGGCTCTTATCTTTAATCAATGACATAGGCTTTTGCCATAATATGAAGACAGAGAGTGACTATGTCATCTGGTGTCCTGCTACCCAACACTAGAGGAAGCCCTGGTTTCTGTGTCCTAATGACAGCCATCTGAAAATCTCCACAGTTTGTCCTCTGAGGGCTCTGGAGTCATGCTGTCTAGGTGTGGTTTTCACCTCCTAGACTGAGATTAGAATCTAACTCCTCATAAAGCTTCAACTCTACTGAGTGAGGTTTTCCCCTGACCTTCCAAAGGGAAAGCATTACTGTAGATGTATGGGATGTCTAGAGTCACCAGCATTGAGAATATAGTTTAAAGAGTTTCAGGGAAAAGGTTAAGGGCAGAAATCTATGTAAATAGGTTTCCACAGTAGCCATTTCAGAAGAGCTCCAGGTAAGTCAAGTCACACATGGCAGAATATGGTCTAGTTAGCTAGTGGTTTCCTCATCTACAACTTAAAGGAGGAAAAACACTCATTCTGCTACTTCTGCAAAATTATAAACAATGAACAAATCAAAACAAAAGACCCGTGCTAGAAACCATTAGCTCTAGGGATAGCCATCCATTCTTTTCACGTAGACCTGGATAGGTGACTAAAGTACCCCTCTCATCCTCCTCTCTAGCTCCTCTGGTCAGTGACCAGCTCTAGCCAAAGAGGTGTCCTGTTTCTAGTCCAGTGGTTAAGAAGCAAATTCCTGCCTTGTCTCTCCCAACCGTCCTCCTGGTAGTTGGAATCCTGGTGGTGATTCTAGTGGACCAGCTCAGGTCAAGCCCAACACCGAGCCTGAATTTCTAGTCAGTGTGTGAAAGAGAGTTCTCCAACCAGGGACACATACGTACTTCACACTGTTATGGGGCATAGGGAAATTCTTTGGAGTACAGTTTTATTTTTTTCTTTTGTTAGCAAAGCCAAGTGAATTTCACTCTACTCAGGGGTTTGCTGAAACCCAGAAGCTAGGAAAATATAAGGCTTATTGTTCCTGTTGTATTAGGTAAGACAGGGACAACCCTGAACAGGGAAGAAGGATTCTCAGTCCTTCCCCAAGAGGACTGAGGACCTTATTTAACCTGAAAATACGTTCTATGTTTTGAAGGAAAACTCAAAAAGTATACTGTCACTCCCGAGAAAAACAACATTCTTAAAAATATTTTATTTTTTATTTATGTGTAGGTGTGTATGTGTATTGTAGAATATTATTTTAGGATGTGTTTTATTAGTTTTTGCTGTGGAATATTTGTTTAATGATGCAAAGATGTGTTGCATTCTTTTATGTTAGATTTGCTTAACTCTGTGAAGCTGCATTACTTTGCCGGTCTAAAAGACCTGATTGGCCTAATAGAGCTTAATGGCCATTAGCAAGGAAGGAGGAGAAAGGATAGGCAGGGCTGGAGGCAGAGAAAATAAATAGAAAAAGAAAAAGAGAGAAAAGAGTTTGAGGAACAAGAAGGAGGAGAGAAGAAATCAGGAGCCAGCTCCATAGTTACACAGCAAGCCACAGAGTAAGAGTAAAAATAGTACTAAAGAAATAAAGAAAGGAAAAATCCCAGAGGCAAAGGTAGATGGGATAATTAAGAAAAACTGGCTAGAAACAAGCCAAGCTAAAGCTAGGCATTTATAAATAATAATACGCCTCTGTGTATTATTTACTTGGGAGCTGGATGGCAGGTCCTCCAAAAGAGCCAAAAGAGTGTAGGAGACAAAACAAAACAAAACAGAACCCAACAACAATGACATGTATGTGTCTAAAGACATCAGAAGAGGGTGTCAGATCCCTCAGAGCTAATTACAGACAGTTGTAAGCCAACGACATGGATACTAGGATTCCAACCGTGGTCTTCCACAAGGGCAGTGAGTGCTCCTAACTGCTGAGTCATCTCTCCAGCCTCCAAATGCAATCTCCAGGGTTTCTTGGGTAGTTGATTTGATCTACCTGAAACACAAGCCACTGTGCCTTCTACATCTCTTCTGTAGGAATTCTGAAAAGCAACTGATTTTGTTAACAGCCAACTTTGTTTGACTCAGAAAGTCAAGTACTGACTACTGGTAATTAAAAAAGAAAACTGGATCCTGGTCTTCCTGCCCCAGGCTTTTAAGACATCACTGGGAGGTTCGGAGTGACAGGGTAAGTGCACACACTGGGGAGTCTTCCTTTACTGGGTGACAAACGCAGGCATTTTTACTAGTCATCAAAGATCTATCTTAAGATTGTTTACCATAACAACAGCAATGACAGTGACCGGCTGTTTTCAATAACAACTAAACATTGAAAGCACTGGTCTCAAACTTTAAACTGTTCAAAAACCGTAAAGCCCTTTAAGGCCATCCAATCGATCTATTTTCATAAAACCGAGAAAGAAGTGCAGAGTTGCAGCTTAATTTAGACCTTCCCTCCTGTTCCAGTTTATTCATATACCAGAAAAGGGGAGGGGCGAAGAAAAGACAGGTTTTTCTGCCTTTGCAACCCAAGATAATTTCTCAGATCAGAAAGACATTTGAGCAGCCCCACACAGGGAGAGTTTTCCCTTCCTGTCACTGCTGCTGGAGAACCCAGGCTGATGCTCCCAATGCCCAGTGTCCCTGGATTGAAGGCAGAGTCTCTCTGCTAAGATGTCTCTTTCTACACCGAGAGTCCAGAGTGCTCTTACACCCATCATCCCTGTTTCCAATTCTTAGGGGTTGTTTTTAAAGACAATTTCAGAGAAGTCTTGTGGTGATGGCTTAGGTCTCCGATATGGAAGGAAGAACTTCCTAAGAAAATTAGCTGGATTTTGGCCACTAAAGTCTCTCAGGATGTTTATAAACTTTTATAAAAGTTTGTGTGAATGTATCAAGCACTGTATCTTTGTCTTCTAATTAGATAAACTTATAAAGGCAGGCTTCCTGACCCAGCATAGCACACAGACTTGGGGCTGACTTTGCTACCTCCTTTGATAATGTTCTGTTATTCTCGTGGATTCATACACGTAAGTGATGGACTCTAAACATGTCCTCAGGACAGAATTCAGTATTTATCAGTGCCAATTAAGAACACAGTTCTGAAGGCCATGTCTGCACAACACACATGTCTGCACAACAAAGAACACTTAAGTACTTGACCCAGGCTCCCAATGGTGAACACACATCCATCTCCTGAGTGCAAACTTCCTGTGACTGAGTGTTCTGCCAGGAACACCCAGGTGCCTGGCTGGTGAGGGAAGGTAAAGAAAAGTAAATGAGAGAAGGGACAGAATCAGCTTGGAGGGACTAGGGGTGTGACTGGTGTGGTCTAAAGCCTTTCAGGTGGCCTTAAATAGAGGTCACCAGTGCAACTTTAGGGCTCTTGGTGGAAAAGATACCACTGAGGCTTCCAGGGAAGCTGGCTTATGTGTGGAAAGTCAGTCATTAGGTACCCAACCAGGACAAAATGGAGGGAGAACACAGGACAGAACAGCCTTGGGTGCTAAGACTACATGGGTCTGTTTGTGTCATTTCAAGGAAATGCACCTCTTTGAAATTTCTCTCCTCCTCCTCCTCCTCCTCCTCCTCCTCCTCCTCCTCCTCCTCCTCCTCCTCCTCCTCCTCTTCCTCCTCCTCCTTCTCCTCCTTCTGCTTCTTCTCCTCCTCCTCCCTCTTCTCCTCCTCCTTCTCCTCCTCCTCCTTCTCCTCCTCCTCCTCCTTCTTTTCCTCCTCCTCCTTGCCCTCTTCCTTTTCCTTCCTTCTCCCCTCCCTCCTCCTCTTCCTCACCTTCCTCCTCCTTCTCTTCCTCTCCCTTCTTCTTCTTCTCTTTTCCTCCTCCTTCCTTTTCTTCTTTTAATTGTTTTTGAGACAGGTCTTGCTCTGTATCCTTGGCTGGCCTGGAACTTTATGTGGCTCAGGCTGGCCTCTGATTCATGGTAATGCTCTTGCATCATGGAGGTACATGCCAGTATAGTAGTATTTTCCTTGTGCAAGATGGCCTTGCCAGCTCTTCCCCCATTAGATTTAGGCTTAGTTAAACAAGTGGTTAGTTTAAAAGCACACTGATAACCAGTCTCATGATAGGTTAAAAAGCCAGGAAAGGCGTACAACACTAGAGTGCTTGTCTTGTCTATCACTGCAAAAGTAAAATGTGGAATATTCTTTATACTGTGAGAATATATGTCATTATGGTTGGTTTAATAAAGATATTGACTGGTGTAGAGAGCCGAGTAGTGCCATGCCTTAAAGTGGCACTGGCTTCTGCCTTAGACCTTCCTGTTTGTGAAGGCTCTCTGGGTAAACAAGCCCTTAATTGGTTAAGTCTGTTCAGCCTGTCTGCTTCCGCATTAGAGTAGCCTATCTGCAGGGTCCACGTGGCTCACTGGGGTTGGTTAGCGCAAGGGTATTTAAGCCTGTGCAGGGGTCCCCTCTTTCTCTCTCTCTCTCTCTCTCTCTCTCTCTCTCTCTCTCTCTCTCTCTCTCTCTCTCTCTCTCTCTCCCTCCCTCCCTCCCTCCCTCCCTCCCTCCCTCCCTCCCTCCCTCTCTCCCTCCCTCTCCCTCTCCCTCTCCCTCCCCCTCCCCCTCCCCCTCCCCTCTCTCTACAGGCCAGAAGCAACATGTTTAAAGGATCCTGATTAAAACTGGAAGTCGCGTCTTCCTTGCTGGCGAGGGCAGGCGCGTACAGACTGGCCTATAGCTAGGCAGGGATAAGGTTAGGTGGGAGAACCACACTGAGAGAAAGAAGACGAGGGGGAGTCGGGGAAGATACCATAAGACAGATCGAGCAGGACAGGAAGTACTTACATGAGGTAAATGAGCCTCAGGGCTGCACACAGATTATCAGAAATGGGTTAGTGTAACTTATAAGAGCTAGCTAAAAACAAGCCTAAGCTATCGGCTGAGCATTTATAGTTAATGTTAAGTCTCTGTGTGGTTATTTGAGGAACAGCTGGCAGGACAGAGCTGATCAGTGGTCAGCTTACAGTAAAATAAATTAAGAAAAACATCTGCATATCTATGGTTGCCTTATTTCTAGTTTGGAGTCACTCATCATGAGCAACACAGCTAAGCCTAATGGGCAGTGAGACATGGCGACAGGAAAAGTGACAAATCCCAGCAGGATCATGTGAACAAGGCCACCTTAGAACAGCTCATCTTAGCTTGGTCATCAGAGTAAGACCCTCCCAGAGCTGTACCAGTAATAACTGTCCAGGGAGGCACAAGACATTAGGGCCGTGCAGCGGGAAACACAGGTATGGCATTTGATATGGGCTCTCATGACCTTTCCAATCTGATTGCTAGGTGATATGGGAAGGAACTCAAAGAGCAGCAAACCACGGGTTCCTCTCACTATGATGATGAGGATATAGGCACTGTGAGGTAAGTGGCTAGAGCTCTGCACGGGTAGACGGCAGCCCTTTATGCAGTAGGGACAGTTTGGTCACCTGTCTCCAGAACAAGCATCTGGAGCCACCAGGTTCTTCCGTCTAGGCTATGAAAAGGGGCATGTCACCATGTACTGTGGCAGGGGGCAGGGGACTAGAGCTCAGTAGCCACACCTGGGCCATTGCTTGATTTTTATATGTAATGTAGTCAGTGCAGCGCCATCCACATTCTTGCCACATCTTACTGTGGCTGGCTGGAAAAGCGGGACTGAGTCATTCCGATAGAGGACATACCATCTTCAAAGCCTAAAATAACTACCATATGCTCTCTATCAGAGCAATTTACCACCCCTGGTCTACAGCAACCCAGGTGGCCTTGGATTGGACCTTTTCCCGAGTCTCCAAGGAAATAGACAGTGTTTATTTTTGAAGAAAGGAATGAGGAAATGCTGAGAAAGCATTATCAGTGGAGTGCCAACATTGGAACTGAAGTCAGCTCACTGTGTGTAGTAGCTCTAGTCAAGCTAATGAGAAGAACAAAACATGTCTGGGGCTTCGTAGGTGCCAGGTCCTATACAATATACTGAGTATGCTTGAAGGATGTATGATGCTTCCTTGGTGTCAGGCTCTATCCCATAATATATGCTGTATACCTAGGAATTATGTATGAAATAATGCTTAGTAGATACAAGGTATTCAATATGCTATATACAAGGGAGTTAAGTATGTAAGGTGCTTACAAGGTGCCAGATACTATCGCAAATGCTGAGCACACAGGAATCAAGTGTATATGGTGTTACAAGGTCCTAGGTACCACTCCACATGCTGTATACCTGGGAACTGATCTCATGTTCCTAGTAATACTGTGATAAAGATTTCATATCTTTATATGATGGAAATTTTGATTGTTAGCTGTGATTAGATTAAGAACACTTCAGGGCATAGACGAAGCATACCTTTGGGTGAGTTCTTGATAGTAAATCCAGAGAGAGTTAGCCTAGGGGGAAATCCCTGCCTGGAAAGTGCAGCTCCATTGTGTCGGGGATCTGGACTCATGTGTTGGGGATTCCAGACTCATGTGCTGGGAAACCCAGACTCATATGTTTGACATTCAGACTCATGTGTTGGGGATTTCAGACTCATGTGTTTGGCATCCAGACTCATGTGTTGGGCATCCAAACTCAGTCATAGGAGAAAGAAGAAAAGCAGCCGAGTGGCAGCATGCCCCTTTCTCTGTTTTCTAATCTACTGAGATGTGAGCAAACAGTTTCCTGCAGCCACACAAAGATGTACTGGCACCTCAAATGGAAGGAAGAGAAAGCTCTCTGTCTTTAAAGTCATTTGGGGGGTGGTCAGGTTTTTAGTCATAGTGACTAAAAAAAAAAAATAATTAATCCATTCAATTTTTCCAGTTGTCAAAACAGCAGGAAATATACAAGTTGACAAGCTAGAAGTAGCATGGTTGGGATTTGATTCCTCAAATTCACCCTGTAGACTATACTCTCAGAAAGCTAATAATGGAAGTGTACTGCATGACTCAGGCCAAAAACGTGCATAAATCATATATATGTAAGATACATGTTAGATATAACACAGGGTATCACTAGGTACCCATAGCTGGCCTCAAACTCATGATCTTCCTGTTTCAGCTTCCCATATGCTGAGTCTAGGAAGTCATACATGCCTCTGAATTTTATCATTTTGTTTATAGTATCCTTTTATGACTTTATATTGCCAAACATTTGACTAACCACACTTTCACATTTTGTTCTTTTTGTGCCCTGGAAAACATGTCACTCAATTGGAAGTCCCCTAAAGGGGACATCCCAAGGGTGTGTCTAGTGGCTTTGTTGCTGTGGTGATGTTGTATCAACATAGTGGCCACTGACTGTCCCCAGAGATGAACCACACCTATTCATTAAGTTCTGACCATCATCATATGTCTGCTGTGGTGGCAAACACTGCCACCTGGTCCTTTGGAACATGGAGGATCCACCCTCCCCAAATGATGGTAAGTTCATCATGGTCATGACTGGCAGAGGGCACTACTAGCATTACTTTTATTTATTTATTTATTTTGTGATGAGTCCGTCACCTGACTATCAATATAGAGAGAGGCTCACATGACCAACTTGTTATAGACTCAACATCATACGTGGTATTGGCTATCTGTATCAAAAGCCTTAGAAGAGAAAGGAAGTGGGAGGGGCATTTTGTCAGTTGATAAAATGTTTGTCTAGCATGCACAAGGCCCTAGGTTCAAATCCTAGTAGCCACCCCACACATACACATGCACATGCTCACACAACCTTCCAAGTATATAAAGCCACTGAAATACCATCTATTGTAACTAATTTATCCACAGGTATACCAAAGACTACAAAGTATTATTTATAAAAGATACTAATTATAAATACCTTATTATATAATAGGGGTCAATTAGATCATTTATAATATAACTACCAGCAATTATGTTAACTGTTTCATCACAGAAACTATGGAGTTGTGTAAATTTTGACCATAAAATATAATTAAATATAAAAAAACCATTTAAATTTGTCTATACATTATAACACCTTATTTTTGTAAAATCAAAATCTATAAATTCACATTAACACTGAATTTTAACAGATTTTTCTCTGGGAAAGAGCCATACTGCTTTCTATTTTTCAGACACTGACTATATTGGTGTTTTAAATAACCAACAAGAGTATATTTTGTACTTAAACATTTTCTTTTTTCTATGCACATTACTGTTTTATCTCACTGTTTTCACTTCTCTCAATTTCTACCCTATTTTCTCAGCCAGCTCAAATGCAGAGTAAGTTTTCCCCTACCATCAGGAGAGGGTAGCCTGTGCCCAGCCACCTCCAGCCATCCCTAGTACCCAGTAATCAAACTCTACACATGCAGGGAACTGCCTGAGCCAATCTGATGAAAGATTTTCCCATCCCGAGACTCAGGGCCACTTAACCGAGTTTATGGGTTATTGTGTGGGTGTGGGTTTATTTTTGCTGTTTTTTTTCCTAAAGAGAGTCAGAATCCCACAGTAAAACAGGAGGTCAGAGAACTGATGAGAAGACTTTGTGTGATACCGCTTACTCTGCAAGTCGGGCATCTGCCTGACGGAGGACAAGCCTGGTGCCATCCTCTCTGGCCATCATGCAAGCAGGAAGCTGCCACACCTTCTTCAGATTTCTGGGCTTGAGATAATGAAAAATTGTCTGGAAATCAAGAAGCATGTTTTTGATAATGGAGTGGCTAGTGTGTGTAGTCCCATCACTCAGGAGACTGAGGCAGCTGGATTGCTGTCAGTTCCAGGCTATCCTAGGCAAGACCCTGTCTCAATCAATACTTAAATGCATAATTTAAAAAGCATCTTTTCATTTACCTTCCAAATGAACACTAGAAACTGATTTGTTTTCAAATTATATAACAAGTGAGCAAAATGCACGAGCATTCCAACTGAAGCCTTCTCTAATGTTGGGGCGTGTTTTAGTATATCCGGTTATAAGGAAGCCCTAGGGATCAGATGCATGAATGTAAGTGTTTTAGACAGTGCCAGCCTCCATCTTGGCAGGGAGAGAAGGGAAGAGAGTTCCTTACACATTCGTTCATTCTGTATCATTAAGCACCCTCTCTGGGAGGACTGGGGAGGGGAATAGGGCCTGTACTACTCATAGTCACAGGAAATGAACTACAAGGCAACAGCTCCCAACCCCACAGCCCCTTCTTGATTTGGAGCTGCTGCCGTCAAGGATATTCTGACCTGTTGATGCTAGGCTGAGCCCTGACTGGTTTGGCTATCAGCATGCTGCTCTGGACACCTTGTGTGTCTTCCACAGAACTGTGAGCTAAGAAAAGGGCGGTGTCCTGAAGACATCAAGCCATCACTGACGCGCTACACAACAGTGCCTGACCAACATGCACAGAAGAAACTGCTCATGTATAAGCCCAATGCCACAGAGCCTGTAGAGTGACCCAGCACCCTAACAATCTAGATGTATTCTGCAGTCTACATACAAAACGCTAGACCCCCGAGAGTCATATCTAGGGAAGGGCTGGCTCAGGACAACATGGTTCCTTGGCAACACTTCTGTGGATCAGTCGCATCTGCCTATGAGTCACTTTTGGTTTCTTTCTTAAGATCACAGAGCCTCATTCGCTCAGTTATGCCTCTTGGACTTGATAATGGTTATCTAGCATGATTTAAAGCAGCCGTCTCCTGTCTGACACATGTTCAGCCCCCAGTGTGCTGTGGGCAGGCACTTTAATCCAACTCTGCTGAATTTACAATGCATCTACAGTAGCAAGTCTGTACAAGCTGAAAATCAAAGTGTAATTCAAAGGCCACAGGGCTCAGGAGGCAGCCAGGAGATAAATCCCAATTTCAACCTTGGCTCACTGCAAGTTGTTTCAGTGAACTGTCAGTCATATTTAAAAATAAAATTGAACTACAAAGACACCAGATGGCATGTCCCTAGAGAAACAGGGCCATACTGCTTAGGACTCCTTCAAAAGGTTCTTAGCAAGAAAGGACTTGGTGGGGTTGGGGGGGGGGGAGTATTTTAAAGGCCCAGGACTGTTTGGCCTCAGTCACTCATTTACAGACATTTCTGAACTTTAAACGAAAGAAATGCAAGCAGGTGACAGAAACCATGCGGTGCAGCCAAACTCCAGCCCCAGCTGGAGCTGATGCTTCTGCAGTCAAACTAGCTTGTTTCTGGAGTTGGGGAGGTCACATCGTAAGAGCTATGGGAAAATGAGGAGGTGAGGCACTGGGGGTACTCACCTTGCACCCCTCACAGGCACTGACGCCATAGTGGTACCCCGATGACTTGTCCTGGCAGACGAAGCAGGGCTTGTACACCCGAGGAGGAGGAAGTGGAGATGGTGGGCTTGGGACGAGCTCTTCCGAGCTGGTACTCTGTGTCTCAATTGCTAAGGAAGAGAGGGGGGGGGGAGGGAAACAAGAGAAAGCACACTTCAGTTCCTTTAGGTTTTTTCCCTGGCGATTCCAACATCTCTGCTCTAAGCTCAAGCAATAACCCAAGGCAGTTGTAGTTACCACCCCCAAGTGGTGATGCTGAATGACCCCTGCAAAGCAACCTCACATGTATCAAACTTGAAGTTCATGGGCACCATGAGGGTGGTGGATCCCGTTACCCACGAGAAACAGAAATTCAACACAGGTCCCTCAGGCAGAGCCTTGTCCAAGACCAGCAGGGAGCAGGTGGAAGCAAAGTCCAAAGTCAGCCCTTTGGACAAGTCCTGGTTCTGTCCTCTGCTTCCCCTGGCCTTCTTTATCTTGCTGTGGGTGTATTGTCTGATGCTATTGCTCCCTCAACCAAAACTTATTTATTATAACAAAATAAATGCTGAAGCTCAGTGTTGTGGGTGTATGTTGCTGAGCTTTTGCCATAATGGATACAAATCCTGATTTTGGCAAGCCCTGCTCAGCTTGGAGCTGGCCCTGGCCATGCAGCACCAACAACCCAAAGCTTAGAAAACACAGCTCTGGCCTGTGTAAGCAAAAGGTACATTTTTATCAAGCCCCAAGTTAGGGTGCAGTTCGTGTTGCAGATGGAGTAGGTTACACTTAACTTCTACCTCGTGTGCATCTGTATTCTGGACATTTACTAGCTTTAGGGAAGGAGATCGCTATTATAGGCCAGACAGCCTCAAACTCCCAATTCTTCCGACACTGCTTCCCCCATGCTACGGCATAGACATATGGCACCAGGCCTGGCTTTTTATTCCAGACTGTAAACCACATGATCCCTGTTTTCAACATCCATCCACTCAGACGCCACTGAGATGGGCATTTGTAGAGCTTGGACCAGAAAGTTCTTCCACCAAAGTGAGAGCAGGAACTGCCCTTTGCTCTCTGCAGGCAAACAGAGCCCACAATATATGAGGGGCACAATTGAAAGGAGTGGGATGATCTTCCAGAAACTTCCAGTCTTCAAATCACTTCACAAGACACAGTATTTCCAAGATTATCAAATCCCTATTTTTTGCACTCTTCATGATTGTGCTAGTGAGCAGCTTCCCAAGTTCCTCCACTTGCTGAGCCTGCTGCTAACCCATGCTGCCTCAGTGGGGGGCTCAGCTGCAGAAGCCTCCTCCTCAGCCTCCCTGAGTCTACACTCTCCACCCTTGCACTGGTGCAGGCAAGATAATTATTCAAAGGTTAAAATTAACCTGTCATCGGCCTACAGGGAGCCTCCAACAGTCATGAAGGAGGTCAGAGTCCTCCCCAAGCTCTACTTGGGGACTTTTCATGACATGCCTTCAGTGACGTCCATCTTCCACGATTCCCTCATTGGCTGAGTTACGTTATTTATCTCTTACATCTCAGATAAGTTCTGCTCTCTCAGAGATGACTTCTCCAATTAGTGTCCTTGCTGAGGAAGGGACTTTTACTCGTCTGCTTAATATATGTGACACCATGGGATCAATCCCCAGCACAAACTCAAAGGACAGAAAAATAAAAGGCCCCTCCCTATCCCTGGTCTGATGGCGGATGTTCTTCTGTATATATGTTTCTCTTATTGGTTGACGAATAAAATACTGATTGGCCAGTAGCCAGGCAGAAAGTATAGGTGAGGCTACCAGGTGAGGAGAATATTGAGGAGAGGACACAGAGAGGCCTCAAGAGAGATGCCATGTAGTTGCTGAACAAGTAACAGATTCAGACATTCTCAGGTAAGGTAAGACCACGTGAAAATACTTAGATTAACAGGAATGGGTTAATAATTAAGAGAGAACTAGCCAATAAGAAGCCTGACCCATCAGCCAAACAGTTTATAATTATTATAAGTCTCAGTGTGTTTAAAAGAACATCCATCTACACTGGTCACTGTGTCATATTATTTTCTTATTTTCTTTAAAATTTTAACTATTGTGAAAATTTAGAAAGTTTACAGCTTCATGTTTTACAACCCCGCGCCCACACACATGCTGTCTTTGTGAGGCCAGGAACTCCATCTACTGTGCTCACGGCTGTGTGCCAGGACCAAGGGATCTTCCTATAGCGTAGACAATCAATACACACTGGTTGAACTAATTCATGAACTTTTCCCTTTTTTCTTCTCAGACACTAAGTGCACTTCTAAGTAGTTAAACGGTAAAATGTGAAATCAAAAGGCACTCTTATACTCATTTGCTTCCTTAAAAAACTAATTAGCCCTTTGGAACAGAATCAACTATAATTACAGTATTTTCATAATTCATGAGAACTTAGAATGAATTCATTAGGGTAGTATGGGTCCTAACAGATGAATCCATTATGGTCCTTAAAGGTTAGATCTGAGGACAGTGATGAAGACATCAATCTTGAGTATGTACTTCACTGGTACACAGAAGCCCTGGCTCGGGCAAAGTTGGTGGGGTGGTGCCAAGTGTGTGGCAGACAGGGAGCGGCTGGCTTGAGAAGGCTCTGAGGCTGGCCATGATACAGAAGCATGACATCCACAGTACATAGGAAATTAATACATACGTCTTTGTAAAATTGTGAGAAAGCCCAGGTATGAGGGCTTGTGAGCACACACACGTATCTCTCACAGTCTCTTCACTTAGACACAAAGTGCCCCTTGTGATTCTGGGGCATTCGTGCCAGACTTCTTTCCGTGCACTTAAATGCCCTTGTTTGCTTACTGAAGTGGAATTATACTGAGATTGGGGCACTGTTTGGCTTATGGCGTCATGATTATAGTTCCTTGTTGGTATTTTTCCTGCAAAACATCTCTCGGGAATAAACATCTTCACAGATAATCTGTGTATTTGGTGTATTTCCAAATAATTCTTTAGGGTGAATTCTCCGATTTGTAATAATTAAGTTTAATAGAGATTATATTTCCAGATGACTTTGTTAGTGTTTAATCCATGCAGATAAGCTGACTTCGAGAAAGGCTGTCACATTCATGGCCCTTCCTCCAAGTTCATCTTCAGGTTGGGCTTATCCACAAGCATCAACAGCTCTCCAGACCCATCGTCAGTCCGTACTCTGTTTCTCACATGAAAGAGGCATGAACCTCTGTGGAAAGACTGTGGTGGCTGCACTGGGATTGTAGTAAATAGAGTCCTGTCAGGGCTGGACTCAACTGTCACAGCCATGCCCTGAATTTCAAAAGTGGGCGGTAATTTCCGTAAATATGTCATTTCGAATACCCGTACTGAAGGGAACCCAGCGTTTTATCTTCCCAGTGAGGAAACAGAATGGAGAATGAGCTAATGCCAAGTGTGAGATACAGTAAAGACTAAGACAGGGCTTGTGGATGTCCAAAATCCCTAAACATTTTAAAGAGGCTGAGAATAGCCTTTACACGGGGATGAGTGTTGTTTATAACAATGAAGAGGCTTTTGTAAAATGCCTGTGGGACTGAAAATGTCTTCTAGGCAATCGCAGAGCCTTGGACTCCATGTTCTCACCCACCAGCATGGCCTTGACTGGCCTGTGCACCACAGCCTAGGAGACCCCTGTGCTCTTACCCCACAGGCTCAGTTGCGTGTAGACAGAAGGACGGGATCATGACAGGCTGAGTCAGATGTGATGTGGAACTCAAGATGAGCTGGGCCTGGGACTACAGGGCTTTCTCTCCAGCTGCTTGGGAGGCTGGGGCAGGGAGGAAGGTGGCAAGCTCAAGCCTGGCCAAATTCAAAGGCCAGTCTAGGCAAATCAATGAGACCCTGTCTCAAAATTTTAAAAAATACAAAAAAAAAAAAAAAGGGGGGGGGTGTGGGGGGTAGGGAGAGTATAATTAAATGGTGGGATATATTTAACCAGCACTCATGGGACCATGGGTTGAGTCCCCAGTACTAAAAAAAAAAAAAACAAAACAAACAAAACAACAACAACAAAAACTGTATTTATATACATAGTCTATGGTTTTATATTTCCTCTATGTGACCTATGAGTGCTTACAGTGCCAAAAAAACCAAAGGGAATAAAATGAAACTTTCTGATTTCAGTAGCAACAGAGTTGGCTGAAGGTGAACATTCCGATGCATGTTCTAGAATGGAAACCAGGATGTGGCACCAAGATAAAAGACTTGGAGGATTTCAATGGAATTACTTGGTCTTTAGTAATGTAGCATAAACACACTTCGGCTACGTTTATTAGAGTTTCTCTTCCTGCCTGCCTCCCTCCCTTCCCTCAAAGTGGTGGGGATCTTGGGAGATGGAGGTAGCTCTCTTTCCAGGGACTGTTTTGGTATTTAAGGTGGATCCCCTTTCACTGGACACCTTTGGTATTTAAGGTGGATACAGATGGCTTAGCCATTGATCTGCTCACGGTCACCCTGCTTAAATCAATAATCTATTAGTCCTTTTAAATTAGAGTTGGATTCATCAAATGCCCTTGAGAGGCCTCAAACACTTTCTTGCTTATTCCAGGCAAGTACAATCAGTCCACAGAATGATAAAAATTTTGCTGGAAAACTCTGCAGGATCAGCAGACAGTGCGTTCTGTATTAGCTCATTCAGCAATCTCAAACAGGCCAAAAAAAAAAAAAAAAAAAAAAAACCCAGTGTGTAGACTTCCCAGGGGAATGAGGCACTCCTTGTGTCATTCAGTAGAGTAATGGCACTACAGACACCCTAGTGGACTGCAGGCTGGGGAGTTAGTCCTGGAGGAAGAATTCCCATCAGGCACTGCACTCCTGCTTTTATCCATTGCTTACTTGTTTACTTAGTGACTGATGGACTCTGTTCCATTAGGTCACTGCCTCCCCAACCCCCAGTATCATCCAAACTGCTAACTGGCTGTTGGCTTCTTTGCTAGGGTCTGGGCATAGCAGGGGAGCCTGGCTGTGTAGCTGAGGGATGCCAGGGCTACACAGTCACACAAGAGAGAGGAATACATGTATCTTGGAGTTTGGGCCCTTTGTGAACCAAGATGGAGCCAAGCTTGCACTGAGAATCTTTGAACCCCTGCCACTGCCACAGTGCTCACAAACTGGTCCTTGGAAATCTAGGGGTCTATTGGCCTCACTCTTCATTCCTTCTTCCCTACTTTCCTTTCTTCCTTCCTCCTCTTATGGTTTGCTTTTATGTTTTGGTTCAGTTTTGGCATTTGTTTTTGTTTTGCTTACTTGTTTGTTTTGAGACAGACTCTCCAATTAGCTCAGACTAGCCTCAAATGCATTATTTTGCTAATGCTGGCTTTGAACTCTTGATACTGCTGTTCCAGACCCACCCTCCTCCCCATCAGTTTCCCTAAAGCACAACCCACAAGAGTAGCACCCCACAGCTAAGAGAGCTGGCATTGTCTACTTCCCAACCCCACCTTTCATAAACTGATGAAATGCAATGAAAACCAAAATGAATCTTTATAAAATGTAAAACAAAAATAAAAAAATAAATTATAAAAAAATTTGAGCCAATCTCAATGGAGCAACTAGAAGCTAGCTCTAACAGACACAAAATCACACCCTCAAGTTGTAAAAAGTTCAAACCCTGGCTGTCAGTTTCTGCCCCTCTCCCACTGGGACTGGCAGCAGGCTACTGAGGTGCAGGACTAGAACAGGGCTCCTACCTGCACACCTACGCTGTCTGGTAAACTATATCCATTGTGCCAATACAAACACAGGTGTATTATCACCACGGAGGCAGCTTTCTTAAACAGTACCATAACCCTAGGGGTTGGCTTGGTCCCCAAATAAAGCAAAAAACAAAAACCAAAACCTTAAAACAAAAACAAAAGGCAAACCCAAACATAGCTAGCGGCCGGTTAAGTGGATGTTGCACTCAGTAACTGGGGTCACCTGGAAAAATGGTATAAATGTCTTGCTGTCAACAAAGCACCTGAGTGTCCCTTAAACACACAGAATGTCTCCAACAATAGCTGCTTCACAATTCCTTTCGTGCTTGGCATTTTTCTAAAGGTTAGATTAAGGAGCAGATAGTGCATTTAAGAGCTCAGTAGATTCTTTGGCCTTTGTGAGAGCTAATTTACAGCCCACCAGCCCCTGTTGACAGATTACAGGGTTCTATGTTCGGCTTGATTAGAGGCAGGCGGGCAGCAGGCAGCATGAAAGGCCTGCCTCTTTACTAGAACCTTCTGATTAAGATTTTAATGCAGCCTCTGGGCAGCTGATACTTATGTGAAAAAGGAGCTGTAAAGCAAAAGGCATTTCCTGCACAGCCCCTGGGGAATTTGGAGCCTAGCTCTGGGGTCGGCGGGTAGGACTCAATTGCAGCTAATTAAGGGCGAATGGCGAAGTTGCATTTGGTCAAAACATCCAGTTAGGTTTGATTTTTGTTGGCACCAGAGAGCCGATCTGAACGTGGCCCCCTCACCGCCCAACTTTTCTGAGGATTCTCTGCAGGATCGCAAAGCCCTCAGCTCGGCGGCTCACATACATAGGGGAGAAAGTCAAAGGAAACGCCAAAGTTCAACTAAAGTACAAGTAATTAGAACCAGATTTGGCTGTTGCACTCGCGCATGCGCGAGCGAACTTGCAGAGCCTTTTTATTAACATGTTGTTTGCAGGCCTGGGGACACTCAGGGTGGGTGGGTAGGGGGACGGGAGACTCTAAACCAACCATGCCTGGGGAGGAGGCTCCCAGGCCTCGCAAAGGGAGGTTTGCAAGTGTGTGGTTCGCTAGGAGTACAGGCTGCCAGAGGTGGAACCCGAGGATGCTTCACAGGATGGGAAAGGAGCCCCGAAGGGAAACCCCACCCAGCCTTGGCGTCCTGATTCAGTAACCTGCCCGTGAACCAGGCGCTGTGTGTGCTTGCCCAGATCAGTACTGACCCCAAAGAAGCAGGAGAAGGCTTATGAGGCTCTCTCCTACTCTGACCACACATTCAAGAGGTGCTGGACACAGGCTGGGGTTGAAAAGGCTCTGTGGCAAAGACTGATTTCTGAGTCGCTAAAGAAAGCCTTGTTTTTCACAGTACAGTCCCTGACCCTCATCTGGAGTATAGTTATGACATAGAGCCCAAGCCACCCCAGGGACTGTGGATCATCTGGGCATCTTACGAAAATAGCCAGGTAATTCCTGTGTCCATTAATGTTTAGATACTTTAACATGCACGCCCACTATCCTCACCACCTTCTGATTCTATTTTGCCCGTTTCGTTGGTTTGGGAACTCCACCAGCTTCCCAGTGCACCTCGGGGTAAATGTTTCAAAAGTTAAAATGCAGACTCTATGGAATTAGCTTGCCATGAACCAGAAACCCTTTTCAATCTCACGAATTTGGTTGTGGCCAACACCGGGCTCAAAGGTATCAGGAAGGAACCGGAGGGAACAGCATCTATTGTTTACTGAGCACTTGCTATGTTCCTGATCATGCTAACCCATCACTCCTCCCTAAAACCACAGGGAAGGGAGGAACCCCCGCTCTACTCTGCTGAAACAGAGTCACTCTCATGAAAACTCACTTTTCACTTCTTCAGTTTCTACCTGTTTTCTGCCTCTGTTGCTTATTTTAACACCTGGGGTTCACTGAACTCTGTGTGCTAGAACTCAACTAAACTTGGGACCACAGAGCTTTGTAGACCTCTCTCTTTAATCCACATGAATGAGTTCCCAACACTGGGCTCCAAGGAGAGATTGAAGTTAGGGTACCTGTCTTTCAGCCTGTGATTCCAAGAGTCTGGGCTCACCACCTGCAGGAGACATCACTCCTGGGAGTGACTCTTACCATAGTTAGTAATATTTTCCTAAGGGACCAGAGCATGCCTGACACCTAAATTCATCTTCATCACACCCATCCCCCTTCAGGGAACATATGTGAAGTTCACTTTGTAAGGTGTGTGATGCTGCTTCCTGGGACATACAAAGTCAGCTTAGGACAGGGTTCAGATAGACTTTCCCTGAAAAGCATGGCAGTCTGACACTTCCAACTGCGTATTAATGATCTGGCTGGGGTCGCTGGAGTCAGGGCCTCATTGACAGAACACATGCTGAGGCACCTCAGGAGTCAGGTCAGCATGGAACTAGCAGGTCACAATATTAAGGTCCCCTAGAGAATGTATCCCAATGCCATACGGTTCAGTTCCACATTCCACTTCTAAATTAGGAGTCTCATAACTGTTAAGGTGGCTATTGTACTAACATTGTTTTCATGTGTTCTAATTTCCCACATGGAGAGTAGACTAAAACAGGAGTATTAAAGTGTCCATCACACAGACATGCATCCTTTATTTGTGCACGATAAATGCAGGTGAAAACCAGGTTGGCATTGGCCTTACAAAAATGTAACAAGATGTCTGGGTGTGGTGTGGTGACTCCCATCTGTAATCGTAGCACTCAGGAGGCTGAGGCAAGAGCATTATGAATATGAGGCCAGCCTATGCTACAGTGAGTCCAGGATAGCTCTTGTCTCAAAACATAAAGGTTAAAAGGGAAAAAAGAACATAATTTTCAGGTGACACTGAAATCCTTTTCCCATTGCTATGTCCTGAGGAAGCTCCAACAGGAATGATGGGTATGAGAATTTAAACAAACGTTTCTTCACAGAAACAGGGCTCTGCTTGATTGCAGAGATGCTCCCTTGAGTTTTTCTGTGCTATTTCTTACAGGTGTATTTGTATCCTAAATTAACTGTGAGGCTAACTTAATTCCCATAGTACAGGTTCTCCTGATGCCATCGTATGCCTGCATAGACCTTGTGATGGAGAAGAAGGGAGTTTGTAGGTTTGGCTGCCAAGTCACGTAAGCCTCATCTCTCTACTGCACATTGACATAACAATTATTGAGTTATCTTCACTTCCCTGAGCCCCAGTGTTTCCTTCCTGAAAATTCAGATGTTCCTAAAATTCTCCTTGATAAAAGGGAGGCAATATTTGGAGCTTGCCTGGTATATAGGAAGGGCTCAATAAATGATAACTAATGGACATCCATACACTAAGGGCTCAATAAATATTAATAGAGTAGCATACAGTAAGGGCTAAATAAATGTTAACTGATAGACTGACATACAGGAATAGCTCAATAAATGCTAACTAGTAAATCCTTCCAGTAAACATTTTCCTTTCAGCTTCCTTGTTCTAGGGCAGTGTTTCTTAATCAGTACCAATGTTACCTGTGGGGACACTGGAGTATTCTGAGCTGTCGCAGTGGGGGCTGCTTCTAGAGTAATGGGGACAAGCAGCTTCTGCTGTAGGAATAGCACACAAACAGGTAAACAGAACAGCAAGCTGCTGAGGTCACATCTAAGACCAGTGACCACCAAGATGTCACAGATCTCATGGAGGAACTGATTGAGCCTCCTGCACCTTCCTTGCAAGCTATTAGCACAGTAAGATCTCTACCAGACCCAGGTAAAGTTGCACTCACGTTGGAGTGGAGATCTGCCTGTCCTGCCTTACTGGCTCTCGTAGGCCACTGTTCCTTTTGAGTGCCCTTCTGTGCTTCTTTTCTGTAAGCAGCTTTACTTTCGTTTCAGAGCTGTCCTCGATTTCTGTCCTAAAGGAGATTAAAGGCCCGGACACTCTGGAGGCTGTATGACATCTCACAGTGCCCAGTGAAGGTCTTTCCCCTAAACTTAAATTAACCTAGCCCAAATGCTGGTGCTGAATGGAGAAGTCTGAGCTAGGTGGTGAGATTCTGCAGCAGGAGAATTGCTGTTAGTATAAGGCTATCCTGGGCTAAAAAGTGGGACCCAGTCTATAGAAATTAAATAAATAAATAAATAACTGCACAAATAAATAATGGACTGTATAATGGACTATTTGGTGGCCAAAGCAGCATGAATAGGCATGACTAGCCAGTGCTATGAGTTGCAGCTGAATCCTCAGCAAACGAGTTATTAGGAGAGACTGTCACACTGATAGACACCTAGAAAACAGCAGACAGCCTGCTGCAGCCAGGAAGGGGAGGTTGTGATGGGCCTGGCTGTGCACACAAGAGCATCCCTAGGCCACACAGCAGCTTTGTTGCCTTGCTTTCCCAAGATGTGGGCGGAGCACATGACAATCGGGAGAGTGGCATGGCTCTAGCCTGCACTCAACTGACGGGATCTGCCCTCAGGACGGTAGCATTGGCCAATGATTAGCATATGTTATCACTGCACTGTCCTGTGTGCTTTCTGTGACAAGAGTGATGGAGAGCTGAGTCCTGTACTGTAATTCACACAAGGAAGTCACAGCTTCCAGGCTCTGTGGTATGGCCTAGGTCTCATAGACAGACAATGGCTTGCTGTAGATCTCAACTTCTCATATCCCTGCATGTAAGCCTTGTGGTGATAAGGCGCATGCCCACTGCAGTTTCTTGTGGCTCTGCTCAGTTTTATAAGGTTTTGTTTGAGACAGGGGTTCACTGTCTAGTTCAGGCTGACCTGAACTCAAGGTCTC
This sequence comes from Cricetiscus sungorus, assembly GCA_030556225.1. Taxonomy (NCBI): domain Eukaryota; kingdom Metazoa; phylum Chordata; class Mammalia; order Rodentia; family Cricetidae; genus Cricetiscus; species Cricetiscus sungorus. Next base: position 1,545,383 of record JANBXA010000366.1, read on the forward strand.
AGCTTCTGTCTGAGGCTTCTGTCTCAACCTCCCAAATACAGTGATCACAGGCAGGACTCACCATGTTCAGCTTGATTTTTTAGTTTGGAAACAAAGTTGTCCACAACAAATGGCACATAGTAGACATCTCAGGCCCTGTTGGCTTCACAGCTTCTATCCAAGCTGAGTCAGTCCACTGCTGCCGAGGGAGTGTGCAGCCATCCGCAAAACATGACTGATAGGTGTGGCCTGGCCACGGCCCAGATTAAGCTAATCTGCTGACCCGTGTTTAAAGATAAACTAAATTGAGACTCCTCCCCCTTACAGCACCCCCTCCAATTAGGATAAAATTCATGAATTCCTTCACTTCCAGAAGAGAGAGAGCATGGCAGCCATATGTCAGGGAGAGTGGTCCATGTTTTGAAGGCACTGTCACCACAATGTGTTGTAAAGGGCTGGCATTTTCTACAAAGCTCACCTCGTGGATACTTTTATTAGTCACAGAGGTCAACATGCTTGCCATAAATACATTTTTGAATTCCTTCCTGCATCTTCTGTCTAGTGGGATTATTTTTCATGTCTGTTTTCTGGCATACAGCCAGGCAGAATGTGGGCGTTTTAATACCTTTAATCCATTATATGGACTTTTTAAAGGTCCATAAGACAAAATAAAATGCACTTTCACGGTCAAATATGCAATAAACCTGATACGTCCCTTAATATTTCATATCGCATCTTCCACCCTGGCTGTGACTGTTTCCAGGTTTCAGTGTACAGAATGATCTGATACAGGCAAACTTATTGCTAAGTTCTCATTTGATCGTGTGGAGAACTCTTGGCAATTCATAGACAATGAATGCATTTCACTGTGCACTTTTGGAGAGACCATTGCTCCCCAGTATTACCAAGATTTGAAATCACTATCCACTTACATCTCTACTGATTCTGTCCCAGTGTGCAGCAAAGTGACAAACCAGTCATGCCGTTTTTCCCCTATGTTGCTTTGCTTCTGAGACAGGGGCGCTCACTGTGTAGCCTTGAACTTACAGCAGCCCTTCCATCTCTGCCTCCTGAGTACTGGACTATAGCAATGTGACACCACATCAGGCATCGTAAAAGTTGATTTTTTATCAGGTCATTGTTTTGAAAAGGTGGCAGGACTTCTACATCTAGTGGCATGTGGACCAAAGCCTTATAATACAGTCACCTCATTGGACTGCCTTCCTCCTTCCCGCATTGCTTATAAACCTCACCAGCACATCAGTGAGCTATGAATGAATGCTGCCTGCCTGTCACCTGGGTACTCTCTTCAAGGTTGTGATGTCTGTGATGGGACTGCTGTGTTTATTTTCTCCCCTGGGGGAATGAGTCTATTTCCCCACACTGGACACCGCAATTCACAGCCAACACAGAGGGCCTGAGGTAATGGGCCGTAAGACTCACTTGATACCCACTAGAGGAGGGCTCAGATCACTGGCCTGTTTACCTTTTGTGAAACATCTGTTTCCTATGAGCCAGTTAAAAGTGCAAACATCTGTAAATAATAAGCCCTTGTGTGTACATAATTTAATGAATTAGGACATCGAGGGGGCTGAACAGTAGGGCACAGTAATTAGAGTAAGCCCATTTTGTTAAAAATGAATTTTTTTTTCTTTCGCTGGAGCACATGCTCTGTGGGTTTCGAGGTTTCCAGGCCTCCCTGCTTGCCCTCCCCACACCATAAATGGGAATGTCTTGTTTGTGGCTGGCTGGCGTAGTGTCTTGGAGATGCGCTCACGCAGGTGTAGAGCCTGAACACCCTTACGACCCCTCAGCCTCTGTGAGTCAGCCCTGCTTCCCTCTCGTCCACGGACGCTCTTCTGTAAGATGAGGGGAGCGGCTGTGCCTGTGCCTACCTCCTCAGTCCATTACCTCCTCTAAGTAGCAGCTCACAGTAAGCCTTGTAAACGCTGTAATAATGTGACAGTCTCAATTTAGTAAAGACAAGCCACAACTTGAAGACAGTGCGGCAGGAAGTAAACTTGGGTCAATTTTTCCTAATTTCTGTCTTAGCTTTATCTCTATTTTCTTTCTTTACACTTTCTGGAGATGGGTGAAGTGGGAGGGGGATGGGGAGGAGGATGGTCCTGTCTCAGCAGTCAGGAAAGGCCACATCAGAAAGATCTGTGCTGCCACCAACGGGAATGCCCAAAACCACATGAAATCAGCTTCTGTTTTCAGGACTTGAGTTTCCCAGGTGACACCCATAGGGCTTGTTGTGGCAGCAAGCAGGAACCACCCCCAGCTTTGCCAGCTGCCTTGACACCACTTCCTATGTTTTCAGCAACCACCAAATAGCTAAAAACCAAGAGCAGGGACCACCTGAGGCGCCCTACAATTCAAGTCCACTCCACGGCACTATACCCAGTGTATTTCTGAGCATCCATTGTGTGCCAGCTCCTGGTTACAATTAATCCACACATGATGTATTTGGGGGAAACTCCTGTAGAAGAGAGTGCTTGGAACTTTCCAGAAACAAATAGGGGCTTGCAAAGAGTACAGCTGCTCTCTTCTTCCTCAGAGTTTGTTTGGATGTCCAAGCTGATTTGAAAGTAGTTTTGAAGATGTTGGAATACCTTGTCAATGGCAAGGCTTTGCCAAGGAGCATTGTTTGCTCCCATGCTGCTGGCGGAATCTGGAGTGCAACCCACCCCACCGGGTCCTCTGCAAAGTAAGAGGGAACCTTCGCTAGGCTAGAAGAATAGTTCCTCTCAGAGGGAAAAGCAATTCAACGTTTGACTGAGCTTCCAACAATGCAACTGTGTTTACATTCTCCTGTGGTCTATTTGACATCTACTTAAAAAGATAATTAGAGCTTGCTAATAGCAAGAGAAGAGAAGAGGCTGAAGGGGACAGAGAGGCGCCCAGAAGGGCAGTAAGAGCAGAGGCAGACAGCTGTGCTGTTTCACTAGGCCACACGGCTACGGAAAGTTAAATTAATGCAGATGCAAATATAATTCCAAGTATACTTCCTCAGATGTGCCAGCTATATGTCTCAAGCTCAAGAGCCACATGGAACTCTCAATGACAATGTGTATGATAACATATTGCTTCTGTCATATGGAAGGTTCTACTGAGGGGCACTGGTATGGAGTGTACAAAAAAAAAAAAAAAAAAAAAAAAAGTGGGCCTGAACATCTCCATGACTGGATGGTAGAGACAGCGGTAGTGTCTAGTTGTTCACTGAAAATACTTTGACCTTTTCTGCCCTTAATTGTTTTTTTCACAATAAAACATCGAGAAACATGGCTCTTTTTAAACGAGTATTATATGTTGTGCTTATTAGTTTTTGTCAACTTGACACAAACTAGAGTTGCCTAGGGAGTAGAAATCTCCTCCCCTCCCCTCCCCTCCCCTCCCCACCCCTCCCCTCTCCTTCCCTCCGTTCCCTTCCCCTCTCCTTTCCCCTCCGCTCCCCTCCCCTCCCTTCCCCTCTCCTCCCCTCCTCTCTCCTCCCCTCCCTTCTCCTCCCCTCCGTTCCCCTCCTCTCCTCTCCCCTCCCTTCCCCTCTCCTCCCCTCCTCTCTCCTCCCCTCCCTTCTCCTCCCCTCCGTTCCCCTCCTCTCCTCTCCCCTCCCTTCCCCTCCCCTCCCCTCCTCTCCTCTCCCCTCCCTTCCCCTTTCCTCCTCTCCCCTCCTTTCCCCTCCTCTCCTCCCTCTCCTCCCCTCCCCTCCTCTTCTCTCCTCTCCCCCTCTCCTCCCTTCTCCTCTCCCCTCCTCTCCTCTCCCCTCCTCTCCTGTCCTGTCCTCTCCTCCCTCCCCTCCTCTCCCCTCCCTCCCTCTCCTCTCCTCCCCTCCTCTCCTCCCCTCCTCTCCTGTCCTGTCCTCTCCTCCCCTCCCCTCCCTCTCACTCCCCTCCCCTCCTCTCCTCTCCTCTTCTTTCCTCTGTTCTCTCCTCTCCTCTCTTCTCTCTTTCCCTGTCCTCTTCTCTCCTCCCCTCCCCCTCTCTCTTGCCCCCTTTTATTGCTGGTAATGGAAGATGCTGTTTAAGACACTATCTTGCACAAGCCGCTCACACATATGTACAGAAACTAGAGTGGCATAAAAAGCTGCATTTCCCAGTGCTTATCTCCCCAAGCAATCTGCTGCAGCCTCGGGAGCATTGGCAGTGACTAGGAGCACAGCCCACAACAAACAGGACGCAAGAACAAAGGGGCTAAAGTGTAAAGGTTCCTCACAGTTCCGGTAGTTTCCTTCACGGTCTAGAAGGCCAACGTTTACGTTAGAGAAAATAGTGTAATCAGAGGAAATCATGTGAGCCACAATTTCTAGTCTTCTCGCCGTTCGCTAACATTCCCAGGGGGCTTTGTTGCCATTATTAGGACATAGAACATTTTGAGGGAAGTGTCCACTCAGTAGACAGAGATGGCAGTCCAATGGCAGAGGCTAAAGACCTACAAAGTGAAAACTGTGTAAAGAAGATATCAGCTTTGTGGGGTTGTCACCCTGGATCACCGCTAGCTGTGTGACCTCAGTCATGACACTTGCCTACTCGGAACTTCAACTTCCTCATAAACTGTGAATAACAATATCCTTCTTCCAGGCTGTGGTGAATTAACTAAATATACCATCAGTGATGTAGAATTCTAAGTATAAGGAGCTGAAAGGCAAGCTCACTAAAAGTCAGGGATTGTTCTTCAGTGTGGTGTCATAAGAAGACACTACTGTCTTCCTACTGTTTAGCACACACGCCAACATGCTGTGCAGACCAGAGATCACTGAACACTCAGACTCTGGGCTAGCCCCGTCACTGATTAGCCACCAGAACAGCGTCTGAGGCTTTAAGAATTACTTCAGCTTGCCTTCCTTGGAAGGCTGGCTCTTGTGTTATGAGAAGCCTCCGCACACACCCCCTCTTCTGGTCCTCCAGGCAATGGCCCCAGCTGAGCTCTTCACCAGCAGCCCTTGGAGGGAGCTCTCCTGAATTTGGATGCCACAGCTCCAGATGATGTCATATTCGGTTTGATGGGAGGTCTAATCAGCTAAGCTCGTCCACAGATAACAAAGGGTTAGGACACTATGTTTTGGGGTGGTGTGTCACACTGCAGTAAGCCACAGGATCAATCATAAAGAATGAGACATTTCCAAGAGTCTAAGTAATTCCAACTCCATTCCCAGGGAACACAATTATTCCCTAGATACTCCAGAAACAGCCACAAAGGAGTTCTCCAGAAGTGAGCTGGAAGATGTACATTTAACTCATCATTCAAGGTAGGCTTAAAGTCATCTCTTTTGCATATCATTTAGGTAGAGCCATGGGCATCTACTGTGACAAAAATGGATAATCTGATCACCCACTTATTCCCCAGCTGTGAATCTTAGGAATTCCCTGTTGTTTCCATCATCAACCTTAGGTTTAAAGTCCCAGGGAATACTTATGAGTGGAGGTATGTGCTGGACGGCACACCCTAGTTTCTCCCAAGTTTGGAGGGAGCAGAGACAGTGGTAGAAGGTTCTTGATATCCTCAAAAATCACATCAAGGCACCTGGCACATCACAGACACCCAAGAGCCTTTGCTGGATGGAACTCTGCAGCATCTAATACATCAACAAGTGATGAAGATGCAGGTGCCACAGCAGCATCTCTGGGCTAAAGGCACCGCATTCACTTTGCAAGTGATGAGCCTTACTTATCACTGTCCATAATTGAGGTTTGGTAAATGGCCGCCCCTGAATCAGGACCAGAGAACTGTTCAAACTATGACATGCAAGAAGGACTGTCATCAAGATGAGGAGCTACAGAAAGCAGGAAGGTGATAAAATAGAAATGACCACAAAAGTAGTGGCCATTATTAGCCAGTGTGCATCTGCCACAGGTAACAGCCTAAAGGCTGAGAGGAAAACACAGCCAATGACTACTGTTTGTTCCCAAGAACAGAGTCTTAATTTACATGCTCCCTAATCCTTCCACAAATCCTGCACAGTGGACATTATTGCCCCCATTTCATAGCTGTAGAAATCGACCCTGTGTCAAGTCAAGTGATGTCTGTTATCTTGGACCATCAGGCAGTGATGGGGAGCAGGGCTGGAGAGATGTAAGGAAGGGTGATGCTGTGACAGGAGGGCAGGAATCAGCCTGAAGCGCAGGGAGATTCAGCTCTCACAGTCTCTGCTGAGGGGAGGGAAACCCTTATCCTCTCACTCCAGAGAGCTTTCCAAGCACAGGTGACAGGCTCACTTTCACAGCACAGCAATCAGCAGTGGAGAGATCCCAGCTCCTCTGCATCCTGCGACTTGCCAGTCCAAACTTCTTCCCACCTCCAGTTCCTATTGTTTCCTCTGATAAGCAGGACCCCAGTGAACAATTAAAGCTTTCAATAAATAATCTCTAAGCACATTCATTTGATTGACTGTTATTTGATACAGCAGTTAGTTTCAATGGGGCAGTTAATATTGACCACATAAAGTGCTCCAGACAAACATGAAACAGCTCCAGAACTCCATGCATTATTACCCTTTATCTGCCAGTCATCTGGGGTACTTGTAATGGTCATGGAATTTAAAAATCAATAATAACAATTAGTGTTCTGTACACCAAAATAGATGAATCATGTGAAATGGGTTTTCATATAAAAATCAAAGGAGAAACAAGCCCAGAACATGGAGAAGACACTTTGAATTTCCCATGCATGTGTGGCAAGGTACTTACATTCAAGTCTTTAGGACAGGTAGCTAGACTCAAAGTGTGGCTGCTACACACACAGCAAACCACAGACGCTCTCATGCCAAGAAGGTGAATCACAAAGATTAGCATGATCAAAGGAGTGCTAACAAACAGCAAAATTAATGGGACTGGCAATTTACTTCCTCGGAGATGTGCAGCTAGCTAGCTACATTTTCCAGCTTTCAATCTGTCGGCATTCATCGCCACTGTTTTGCTGTGAAATGGCAACAGCAGTACTTTAGCCTCACCTGCTATCCCTGAAATGTCTAGACAATTATAACGCAAAGCTACAGGGAAATGTCTCATCACTAGACTGTAACCAGCATACATGGGAAGCCATCCATCCCAAAGACTTGTTTTTCATCAATTATTTGTTATTTATCTGATGTAAACAGAAGACGCACTAATTAAAATGTATGCCTTTTTATACAACTTCTTGTCATTAAAGCCAATGAAAGCTTCCTGACGACCATAATGAAATAATTACGCGTGCCTTTAAGGATTCTCTTCAACAACACATGGTGGTACTGAGCTAAATGAAAACATCGGGAACTAGATTTTGTACCCTCCACTTCCATTTTAGCTAATTATCCCCACAAGCTTTCTGATGGGCCAGACCCTAAAATACCATTTGAAGCTGAAAGGTCCTGCCCACCAGCAACCTTTTCATAATTATGGACTTTGATGACATAACAAAGGCCGTAGCTGTGGCAACCTTTAATATTTTTTGAGAAGAGGGAGTTATTACATTGCTTCCTCATTTGTTCTGAAAATTGGAAGAAAATTGGGATAAATGAGAGCCAAATCTCCCTTTCCCCAGTGAACTGATGTTCCTGTTCAGTCTTACCTGCTGTATTTTGAATTTGGTACAATTTTAATTTGTGGAAAAACAGTAGTTAATACAGAACAACAAAGACACTGTTTTTGTTGGTTTGTTTGTGCCAGCCTGTAGAAGGAAGTAGGTAGCTCAGGCCACAACCCCCCCCATTCCCCCCTTTGATCCTGTACTCTCGATTTTTCTGCTTTTATCTCCTAGCACCCAAATTACAGGAGGGTGCCTCTAAGTCTGTCAGCAAAACAAGCCCACCCCCAAGTCCAGGTCAAGATAGGGGAATAACTCCATGTTAAATTTTGCCAAGGTGTGACCTTTAAAGACAAGTGCGTGCTCAGAAATTAGGACAGAGCCTTTCATTTGAACTTCCTTTACATCTCAAGGCAGATGTTGGGAAAAGCGAGTAACCAGAGTCTAAGTGAAAAGGAAAAGGGAATGGGGAGAAATGGTGACGACCACCACGTCTGGCAGCAAATGAACTGGTCATGTGATGCCTAGTGGGCTGAAAACTCTGAGCTGAAAAAAAATAAATGGGGGTTCCAGGCATGGGCCCTAACAGTGTGAATTTCCTCACATTTTGGCTGAGGAGCTGGCAGGGTTTGTAGGCGGTTGATATCTGCTGGTCTTGGAAGACAAGACCCCCACAGCTGCCAGCTAGGGAAGGGACACCCACTACAGAACTGAAAATAACGCCTCTCTAAAGACTCGTTAAAATTCCCTTCTACCATCAAGTTATTCTTGGTTCTCTCATGGTGTGTCAGGGACAGGGTCACCCACTGTGACCCTTTTAATTTGAGATGTCTTTTTTCCCTCTCTGGGTGGGTTCTCTCCATTGGTGGCCCTACAGGTCTGGACTCTGGGGCCTGGCTCAGCACGTGGTGTATCTGGTCTGGTCTGGCATCACTTCCTGTTATCCTGGCCTTTTTTCTGCACAAGCCAGTGCCTTACCCAACTCACACCACTGCAGCGCCGCACCTAGCAAGCCTGACTGTAAGCAAACCCACTGTTCCATGCCTGCTCAAGCTCCAAGACAAGCAGAAAGCCCAAGATATCACCTCTCCTGCTCCTCATTGTCAGAACTTGCAGCCTTTTTGTTTACAGAGGCTTGGGTAGGATGGGATTCAGATTTTGCATCATCTTCTTTTCTTTAATTTTTAATTGGGGCAGGGTCTCATCATATGGCCCTGGTTGGACTGCAACTTGCTATATAAACCAGGCTGGCCTCGAACTCAGAGATCTGCCTGCTTGTATCTCCCAAGTGCTAGGATTAAAGGTGTGGGCCACCATGCCCAGCAGATCTTAATGATGAAGCAGGAAGCCAGGCATGAAAAGAGGACTCAGGGCAGCAGACTGACTGATGAGATGGTGTCACAAGATTTCGGACTGGAGTGGGGGTGGGGAGGTTATCACACTTCCTGCTAACAGGAGGTGCTTAGACCATGCCACTTTCTGACAGGATCCCTATCAATCTGGAACCTGAGGTGACATCCTCCTCCTTCCAACACCTCAAAACTCACCTTCTTAAAAGACCGGTACAGGATTGGTAGACTGTGCTTGTAACCATTAAGCTGAATGCCATGCCCCTCCCCCACCCCATCCCAGCTCACACCGGAAAGCAGAGCCTATCCTTGCAGAGCTAGCCTATATACAGATCTACAATTGGCTACAAAAGGAATCTGTGCTTGGAAGAACGACCCAGAAGCACAATGCAATCCCCAGTTAAAATGGAAAAATTAAGTTGTGAGCTATCTGGTTATATTGACCACGGATTTGCAAGGCTTTCTGCCCGTAGGTTCAAGGGGCAACCTAGGAGATGTCGTAACGGTGGACTATCTGGCATATTTCAGTGACTGATGTGGGAACTGCGGCAGAACATTCGAAACAGAGGTTTTCTAGAAACTCTGAGATAGATAATTGCTGTAACTGCCCTATAATTTGAAAGGCAAGATTCGACATCAATATCTTGGGAAAGGTTTTAAGCCAACATTTTCTGATTAACCTTCATCATAAACTCCCATATCCGAAATAATCTATTTAATTGATAGTTAACTGAATTTATATTCGAACATTTAAAGTATAAAAATGCCATTTAAGGATGAATTTATTGGCACTTACATGCAGCTCAAACTCTGCACAATAATCTCTTCAAGAGCTTCTAAGGCCATGGTCCTCAACCTTCCCAGAGCTGCGACCCTTTGACACAGTGCCTCGTGTGGTGGTGACCCCAACCATAAAATTATTTTCGTTGCTACTTCATAACTGAAATTCTGCTACTGTTGTGAATCATAATGTAAATATCTGAGGTTTTAGACGGTTTTAGGCAACATCTGGGAAAGAGTTGTTGGACTCTCAAAGGGGTTGAGACCCACAGCTTGAGAGCCCCTGTTCCAAATGACCACTGGTTATATCGTTAAACCTGGGCTACTTGAAAAGGAGTTTCATGCCCAAGTTTTGAACTCCCATCTTCCTCCCCGACACCAACTCCCTAGTTAAGAACTCCCCAGCTTTTTCCTTCAATGAACTTTTTAAATTTAAAGAATGATAAATTCCTTATGAGCAGAATTGATAATCTTTATCATTAATCATGTATCTCCTTTGTGGAGTAGAAGTTAATGACCTTGCTAGATTTGTAAAAGAGAAAACTAAGGTTTTTCCCTGCTTAACATGTTGATGGTTAAAAAAAAAATAATAATAATATGCATCTGAAATCTAAATAATATTGTTTCATTCTTGTGATTTATTAGAAAAGAAAAGCAAACTGGAAACAGAAAAACCAGCATTTGCTGGTTCTGGATGGTCCAAAATGAGAAGAAAAACCTCATTCAGGTCAGCTAACCTCACACACACACACACACACACACACACACACACACTAAGAAATAAAGGTCAGACCCAATACCAGAGCTTTCAATTCCTACTGGACAGTCAAATTCAGACCAGAGCTGTTCATTGGGTCCAAAAGGAAAGCAGAAGGTTAAGTAGGTCCAGGGTGCCTGCCCCTCCCAGGACTTGGTTTGGGAATTCACCTTTTCTGGCAATAAAATTTAATTACTGCTCTTTTGTTTTCCTGCTCCTAATTTGCAAACTTACTCATTTATCTGGAAATTGAAAAAATTCTATAAATCCTCCTTTTTTTTTTTTTTAGACTGGGAAAGAAAACTTTGTGCATCTTTTGTTTTAGAATGACCCCGTGGTGCACTCTCTTTGAGATTTAAGCCAGAGTCCTCTTTCTTTTCTTCCTTCTGATGGTGTTACTTACTGAGTCATGCGGCTGAGTAGCAGAAAATTGTGTCCTACTTTAGAAAAACAATTGGGCCTTTTCACTGAAATATTTATTTAAAACACCGCTCAATTCATATGGCGGCTGTCATTCTTCATTGAGTCTGTCTGTCAGAAGGTAGCTTTGATTTTGCCATTTTGACCTCAAGTTATAGTTCACTAGGCGAGGGACTGCTTAGTACTTCAAATCCGGGTCTCGGGCTCTATGAGGGGAGCTTCTCTTCCTCCTTAACCACACATTGCTACTATTCATTTTAAAAATAATTTCTCCTGAATGGGAAAGAGCCTATTCAAAAAGAATATTTTTTTTCTGCCCTTTTGATGTGTTGAAAAGGGAGAACACAGGAAAACGGGCCAAGATGTTGTCACACTTATGATTTCACCAAAGCAACTATATTTAGACTGAAAAATATCAAGATTTATCCTGTGCCCACAGAGCAATTAATGCAGAAAACATCTGGAGTTACCTAAAACCAAGAGAATCCAGGAGGCATCTGAATAGACACTTAGTGACCCGGATGCATGCCTTCCAGGGTCCTCGTCTTTCTGTTATTTACACCGCATTCGCATTCCCTTAGAGGCCCCTAATCCTGATTTCCAATGTTTATACCAAACAACCCACAGGCCCTGTAACAAACCAACAGCTGGCTGACATATCAGTTTTCTGTCTTTAGAATTAAAAGGAAAATAAAGGGAGTATTCTAACACTTTACAAAGTGAGATTCTGGGGCCATTCTTACGTTCAAAGGTTTTTGAACACACTAAAAACCGCAAGAAGGCTTACAAGGCTGGGGATAGTTTTATGGGGAATTTAGTACCAGGGTTTCCTCTCTGTCACACTGTTTCCTCTGTGTTAGAGCAAAGTTGATCTGCACCTTTTCAAAACAGCCATTAGGTAAAATGGAAAACTAAGTCCGTGGGATTTAAGCTGTTACTTATGCAAACGTGGCTCTCATAGGGGTTTCATTTCAAAAGCCTCAACATGGCATGACACAGACACTTGCTAGAACTTTTCTAAGAAGAATGTCTTATTTTCATTTATCCTCAAAAGACGTAATTTCCAGACCAACGGGAAGGACTGGGATTCCGTGGTTTCTGGAGAACAGAGCCAGTCTGCAGGGCACGGGCAGTGCTGGGATCTGACTAGTGGGGCTCCAAGTTGGAGCATGGGATTGAAACCTTAGCTGAAGCTGACCACAATGAGCATCGATTGCCCTGCTTACAAAAAATAAGACACTGGAATTTCTGCAACCCTTTTGTCAAATGCCTTTATTTACTTTGTCTAATGCAGGTTTCTTTGATTAGCTAAACCTTGCTGTTATCAACACTTTTTGCTTATCGGCTTGCCCTGGGCGAGTGACACATTCAGCACCAGCTCTCCCCAGATAAAGCAAATCCCTTGTTTAACTTGTTCAAGAACAAACAAAGCTTTCCCTCCACTCTTGCAAGCCAACAGGCAGGTTAGGAAGGCTAATTGCAAACTGGAGAATTTCCACAAGTAACTGCTCCATGCAATCTCTCTCTAGGACAGTTCTTTCTTTCCATTAAAAGTGTCTCTGGACAATCTTCTCTTCACAAGGGCCAGTTCCCTGGATCCCAACTAGAACGTCCACACTATTTTAATTGCTATGGGTAGGAGGACCCACTAGTGGGTTGGAAAATATTTTTAACACCAAGTTTCTTTGCCTTCTCCCAAAAGAAAATGAACAACAAAGAGGAAAGGGTATGACTAGCAAGGCATTTCCTGGAGCTATATTCTTTTTGCCTGCATGTGGCTCTATGAATGTTAAGTTGGATGGCCAGGCTATTGGCATCAAATGGTTATTGATTTTCCAGCTACAAACCTGTTGATTTTCTGGCTCAAGAAGCAAGTCTTTTTTTTTTCCCCCCTCTTTCTGAAGAAAAAGTTCCAGAGAGGTCACCTGACATGTGGCCACTGCCCCCTACTCTACTTGCTTTTTTTTTTTTTTTTTTTGCCTCTCTTTAGACAAGCCACCATGTTGTTACGAAAACTCAATTTCTTCTAGTTAAACTTTGACCTCTTTGAAAACAAAGATTTAAAATGTCATTTTCAGGCTAATGCTCCAATGAATTGTCAAATCAAGTACTAAAAACATTTTGATAGATAGATGAGCCATTTATCTAAATCACTGTCAGGGTGGCGAGGCATCCTGCAGGCTCCCACCACAGCCGGCCCTAGGTAGGATTTCCCAGGACTCCTGGTCATTTCTCAGGCCTGAAGCTGAGCTACTGTTGACCGATGGAGCCGAGGCACCATGTCAGCATCAGATAACCAAACAGTCAATATTGTTTTTAAAAATGAGGCTAAGGCTACCTCATTTAGATTTCTTTAACTGAAATCCAGACTCCTGGCTGAATTGTAAGATATGGAAATAATGAATGACCAGCCCAAGGGGTGTTGGTGACCGGGAGTTCCCTAGCAAAACAGCAACTTCTTAGACCAACAAAGTGACTTGGAGAGATGGTAGTGGGGTCAATGCTAAGACATACTGCTTTTGCTCAGCGAAGGGAATGAGGAAGGCAGCATCCTATACCATCCTGCCCTGTGCATTAGGAACTCTGAGGGCAACCGCCATCATAAGGTTGTATTTCTTGAAGGGACAATGTTATATTTTAATTACTCATGTACTGCTGGAATACACAAGTGTTACTAGGCTCGTCACTAATCCCAGCCAAGTTAAACACTCTCTGCACCCTTTTCACACAAATTGCACGGTGTGTCAGGTTGCACTACTTGAAGAATGTTTCAAAGTCTTGTGGCCACCTTCTATTTTCCCCTTCTCTCTGTACATATTTTAAAAACTATTTTCAAGAGAGAATAAGGTGGTAAAGGAGAGCAGGGGCACGTTTTTAGGGAAGAAAACCTCCAAGAGGGGATTTTCAGCAGAGATGGAATCCATATGCATGCCAGCCGATCACACCCTTCAGCATTAAATCATTAAACCCTTTGTCTTGCCACCATCGCACTTTATTCCAGTGTCTTTATTGCATGCAAGAGAGACATTTTTTTTTCTTGGTAGAAGAAAGAAAAAAAAATAATAAACCTACATTGAGCAGTATGCCGGTGCTGCCATTCGGCCTGGGTGAATCCACTGAGGCAGGCTTTGAGAGCCTTTTCCTGCAGCATGCAGGAGGACGGGCTCGCGGTGTAGAAATCCAGGATCTGCCCGGGACTCACTGACAGAACATCCATACAGTCAAACATGATCTCTCCGCACCGCGCTCTGCAAAAGTGCTTATCCTCTAGGTGTGGAGGCGAGCGGCACAGAAAAGTCCACGAACTCCATCAAACTCTGCCCCTTTTTTGGCACGTAGGCTGTTGGTCTTTTTCCCAGCCCCGAATCATGAATTATGACAGACAAGCCAGCTAAAAGCCTGTAATTGATCCAAATGATCATTTACCATTTTCCAGGCTCGCTCGGCCGATCCAGCCGGGGCGGGGGTTCCCGCACCGATCGCAAGTTCTCCCTTCCAGGCGACGCCCGCGCAGGCCTCCGGGAGCGCGCGGGTCCTATCCCGCCGGTGCCCAGATGCGCCCTGCCCGGGTGGCTCGCGTTCTCGGCATCCCAGTCCTGCGGCCGCGGCGCAGGGGAACTCTGGTCCCCCCTTTGGCAAAGAATAGACCCTCCTGCCTCCGAGCAGCTCACTTCCTACCACTTCTGTCACACGGAATGAAAGATTGAATTGCCTAATATATGCGAGTGAACTTTCGGTGAACCCTTCCCGGGCTGCTAACCTTCAAATGACCCAACCAGTCTGACATCACCAACTCCCAGGATTCTCACAGCGCTTAAAAACTCCCAGCAGCCCTGCAAGAGCCGGCAGCCAGCGAGGCCGCGGCCAGCCGCGCGGTGCTCCCCATGGCTCAGCGTGCAAACAATGCCAGGAGCGCAGGGAGGAGCGTGAGCGCGGCTGCGGTTTGCGCCTTTTCATCTGCTCGGCGCTGGCGGGGAGACCCTCGCCCCCATCCCACCTCTGAAATTCCTCCCCGCTCTGCTATGCCTGGCAAAGCTCTTGCAACTTAGGTATCTTTCCACTTCTGTAAAAGCATTCTCGGCAAGCCCCGAACTGCAGATCAGGGGCCCCGCCACCCCTCTCTGAAGGAAGCCTCGCGTTCCGGGAAACTTTCCATTTCGTTCGCACATCTTTTCCTTCTTTTTTAAATCTTTCTTCTTTTTATTTGTTTGTTTATATTTTTAAAACACCTCCTCCCAGCTCCTCCCTCTCTTGGAGGCTCTAGCTGAAGGGGTTGCTCTGGCTCCGGAGGGGGTTGGAGAGGACCTTCTGGGATCTACTTTGATTTAAAAACCCCCTGCAGGCTGAAACACCTAGAACAGTTACAGATTAGTTACTTCACTAGCCAGCCTTTCTCTCCTTCCCTTTCCGTTCTCCTCTTCTCCCTCACTCTATTCACCCCTTGCAAATCCCTCTCACAAACACACAGAAAGAAAAGTGAGAGACAGAACTGAGAGACCAAGTGGTGTGTGTGTGTGTGTGTGTGTGTGTGTGTGTGTGTGTGTGTGTGTGTGTGTGGTGTAGATATAAGAATGAATTCCAGATTCTGGTTTTAGTGGTTGGAAAAAAATACAGCAGCTCTCTGCCACTGGCTGGCTGTGTCTAGGAAGACACTGACATTCTCTAGGACTCAGTTTTCTCCACCATATAATGGGCCTGTGCAATACTGTCCACAGGATGAAAATACTACCTGTAATTCCTCAGTAAACACAGGAAAGAGACACCAACTGTGTCTCTGCCTCTGTTCCAGCTTCTGCCAGGGACTTCTGCCAGGGACACCCAGACTTGACCAGGCCACTGGTTCCTAGGTGGACAGACCTATGCTTCCTCTGAACCCATCCCAATGAACGGCTTGCTGTTCCCACAGTCTGTGCTCATGGAGTTTGTTGGTGGCCTCTCCATCAAGAGCACGCTCCCATACATAATTAAATGCATATTTTGAAAACCGGGTAAGTATGAGGGTTTTATATTTCTGAAAGCTAGGCTTTTCTCAGACCACCCCTGACCAATCTCCCCTGCTTTTTAAAAAACAATTTTCAGGTAAGAGGATATTTTTTTTCTCTTTTTTTTTTTTTTTTTTAACCTACTTACACTGACTCAGCTCAGAGGAAGGAGCAGGTTTTTAGCTGTTCTCAAAACCCAGGGGCCATTGGTAGAGATGCATCCAGGCCAGCAGGGCTTTCAAAGGGAAGCCACCTGCAGCCAGTTTCCAAGTTCACCTGCTAGGTGCCAAGAGCAGACCAGAGTCCTCCTTCCTTCTCTTGTCTCCCTAGTAACTCTTGCATGGGAAGCTGGCAAAGAGATGGGCAGGGAAGTCTGGGCTCCATTCCCGCTTTCTGGACAATGCCAGGGCAGATGTACAACGGCATAGAGGGGAGCCTGTCAGGGGCACCCACCCTTGCTGAAATGCTTCTCTGACCAGTCAGCTGCTTCATAGTTCCCGGTACAGCATGGGAGCATGCACCATGCTTCCTCATGGAGGCAGCTTGCCCTGCAAGAAGGTACGATAAACCTGCAGCTCAGGAGCCGTTTTCACCCCAGCCTTTGCCATTGAAAAGTCTAGTGTTAGAAGGGTGAGATTTCAATGAAAGTGTAAGCTATTTCTCTCTCCTTTGTGCAGCCATCCATTTTGCAACAGGGTTTTATTATTAGAAACCCTTCAGCTACAAAGAAAACACCCATCCTAAGTGAGGGAGCACATGGGAATTGATAAAACAAACACTTAACACCACCATTGAACAATCATAAAGATACAAAACACTGGGTTCTATGTGTCTTTCTGCTTGGCCCAAGAGACTTATTGCCTCGAATGCTTCCATAAAGTCTCTGGTTCCCTGGAAACAGAGTCACTCATGCTTGGTACTGGAGGTAGAGGGAAAGGTATGGACACAGGGGGAGAGAGAACAGCTGAATTGCAGTATATGTAAGTTAGAGGTGAGAAAGCTTGGTATCGTGGCAGATGCATGTATCACATGCCCTCTTATAGGAGGCTGCTAGACTTTTTTTGTTGGTTGTGTCCCTAAGTGCAGGGAGGCACTGATCACAGAGAAGAGAGGATAAGGCACCAGGGAATGAATCCCCAATTCTCTTCATTGCCAGCATCTTCCAAAAGGAAAAGAACCACTCCTAAAGGTCTTCTATAAATGTACTACTGCACAATACCTTACCATCCCTACTTTCTCTGTCTGTCTCTCTGTCTGTCTCTCTGTCTCTGTCTGTCTCTGTCTGTTCTCTCTCTCTCTCTCTCTCTCTCTCTCTCTCTCTCTCTCTCTGTGTGTGTGTGTGTGTGTGTGTGTGTGTGTGTGTGTGTGTGTGTGTGTTGCTAAAAGTTTTTTCCCTTTGGGAGACCTAAGCCTGCCTAACGCTTCTCCTACAACTAAGGTTTCAATGACAAACAGGGGCACAATTCTGCTAAAGTTCACTCTGGGGAACTTTGACCTGCCTGGTCTTCCTTACAGAGGTGAGAGGGTGCTCCTCCCTCAGTGTGCCTCTCCTAGAAAGCCTGTACTCAGCAGAGATGAGGGCTGCCCCATAGCTGCAGTGTTGGAGCCCACATCCCTATATACATTAGGTCTTCGCCAGGCTCTGTGCAATTTAGGTGCTGCACACAACAGGTGGTAGGGAGGGTGTGGTAACCCTCCCCAGCACTCCACGGGGGTGGGACTTGTTAGCAGCCAACTAGCCCCACTGGGATGATCCTTTTGCAAGGGGCCACAGGATGGTACTTGATTGGCTGAGAGAACAGTCACTCACTCTCTTTTGGGGTGTGGTGTGGTATGTGCCTATGACTGGGGGATTTCTTCCTTTGCACAAGGATAATTTACATTTATAATCACCTTGAGATTCTTTTAATTGTAGGGAAATGAACTTGATTGGTATTTAAATCTTTGTGGATGGGATATTATGGGTTCCTTATAATGCAATGGGACTCACTAGTCAATTAATCATTCCTCATCATGGATTAATTACACTGGCAGCAAGGATTGAGGCAATTAGTAAGTGCTAATTCACAAAGCTGACTCACAGGTTAGCTACATTTCTTATCATTTCTTCGTGGGTAAATCTCATTCTTACTCCGTTTGAAAACATGAATTCTTCCTTTGAAATCTTCCTAAGGAAAGCACCAAGGATAAATAGATTCTTTAAATATACATAAATGCGCTTATAATGATTAATGAATAGGGTAGAAAGCAAAAACTGAGCTAATTTGTTCACAGGGAAATGTAAATGATTGACACTCACTTTAAATCTGACTTAAATAGTTAAAAGGTATCTTCACCAATATCCCTTTGTGGGGGCACCTATTGTAACCTGAACCACCTTTTCGGTTTTCTTTGCGTCTGATCAATGGTTTAATGAAAGTTTTCCCAAATGAACAACTGGACAACAAACAAAAACCAAAAACAAGCAAAAGTTTGGGAGCAAAATTCATTTTGTCTGAGAATCACCGTGTGTTTGTCCAAGTGACACAGCACATTTGAAAACCATAATCATAAAACAGGAATTTATAGCCAGGGTTCAGGGTCTACATCTGTTTCTCTGGTTTTGAAGCAGCAATTACCCACTGGACAATCCTGAGCGAAACGCCATGAATCACACTCAGCAAACGTGTCAGAGCCAGAGAGTTTGCTGAGGACAGAACTGTGTGTGTGTGTGTGTGTGTGTGTGTGTGTGTGTGTGTGTGTGTGTGCACTCCGCCAGCCTTGCAAACTGTGTGTGAGTGCACGTGGCCAGCCTTGCTCCCAGCTACTCATGCCAGGCCCTTGTGAAGCCTAAGCCCCTCCAAACTACTGACACCAGAGCAGAACGATTGTTTTTAAAAGGCACGCACATCTATTTTTTTAAAAATCATTTTTGTTCTTAATGTTTCCCCCCCTTAGGGGATTGGGATATGGTGCTGTTGGCAGAGTACTTGCCTGGCTCTGGATTTGGTCCCCAGCACCATGTAATAGGGTGTGGTAATGCATACTTGGTAAGTAGAGGAAAGAGAGCAGGGGTTCAAGCTCATGCTCAGCTTCAAACTCAGTTGGGGGTCAGCATGGGATACCTGAGACTCTCTCCCCAAAACAAAGCCAGAAAATTGCTTTCCTATGGGCTCCGTGACCCCTCTTGTTCTGTTGCCCTTTCAATGTGTGGAGAGAATACACCTGCGCTGTGTCACAGCTCAGTGGTACAGGCTTTACTCACTCCCTTCGGCTTCAACATTCAGTACTGAGCAAGAAGAAGAAAAGGCAAATATTGAGTGATATCTGTGTCTCCTCAGGGAGGCTGAGGCAGGGGTGTGGCTAACACAACGTTAAACCCAAGTCCTTCCCAGGGCTTGTCTTACCAGCCATGCTAGTTTTCACAGGCTTTGGCAGCTTGCTGAAGCCTCTCTGGCTGGCCTGAAGTGCATGCAAATGAATAATGTGTTTGCAGGTGTGTTAAACGGAAACATACTTACACAACCTGATGGTGGACCAGGACTTGTCTGTGCCCTGTGTTGTCAGTATTTCAGAATTTTAGTAAACTCTACATCGCCTTGTCTGTTGGTATAAGGGTTAATTTTCCTAACTTTGCATCACCTGTCTCTGTTGGTGTAAGGGTTAGAAATACACACGTGGATCTTTGGTGTGTGTTCTGTCTTTTGCTTTGGAGTGCTGTGATGAAGCCCGAGGCCTAACATGCTGATAAAGCACCACTGAGTCATATCCTAAACCCACACCTCATGCATGCTAGGCAAGCACTCGACCTCTGACCTGCATCACAGCCCCACATTGTGGCTTTGTTAACATCCTCATCTTCCTTCTTCTTTGAAAGCATTTTCCAGTTTGAACTTGTTCACACCATGAATCATGTGGCGTTTATTACGTCCTTCGTGTAGAGTGTTTTATAATGCTTTTCCCAGCATCATCTTTCTTTCTTGCCTCATGGTTTCTCACTTGTCCCTGTCATGGATTCTCCACCTTTGAAACATGCACCACAGCTGAGCACTGCCCACAAACCTGTACCCTGGAAGCCAAGGCAGGAAGATTGGGAGCTTGACGCTCCCCTGGGTTATAAGACTCTGTCTTAAAAACCAATCAAACAGACAAAAACAAAACAAAAACAAAACAAAGGGGAAACAGCCCAGAGGCCCTGTTCTCTCCTTCCTCTCTTATCTGCCAACCCTGCTTTCTACACCACATTTTCACTAACACCCCACAGGACAGCAGCGTTATGGACAGGGAGAACGGAGAAGTTGGTGTCTTATCTATCAATGGTGAGTATTACTCTGCTTGACTTTATTTTGGGGAGGTGTGTGTGTGTGTGTGTGTGTGTGTGTGTGTGTGTGTGTATGTTTCAATGTTTTCCAAGGAGTTAAAGTGAGACGAGCCACCTAGACAGAAGAGTGATCAGACATGCAGCCAGAGTCTTCAGAAGGTCTGTTTGGGATGAAGTATGATGTTTTAGGATCATGGTGGTAATAAAGGCTACATTTCACCTATACTTCTTGCTCAGCATGACCTCTTCAGACATCATATGCATGATCCAAATAGT
This sequence comes from Cricetiscus sungorus, assembly GCA_030556225.1. Lineage (NCBI taxonomy): Eukaryota > Metazoa > Chordata > Mammalia > Rodentia > Cricetidae > Cricetiscus > Cricetiscus sungorus. The sequence goes on from JANBXA010000366.1 coordinate 1,565,729, forward strand.
CAGTCCTCTGTCCTTAAACTGTGCTGTTTAATTCAAGTGAAACAATCAAGAACTCAGTTCCTCAGTCCCCAGGGGCATTTCACATGCTCAGAAGTCCCAGCTAGTGACCACCATGTTAACAGTCCAGTGCAGACATAAGACACCACTGTTCAAAGTTCTGCCAGGGTCAGGCTAATGTGTAAAGAGGCAGTGTCCAGACGCAGGCACTGAGTGTAGTCTGTATGAAACTTAGCTTTGCCACCTTCTTGCCATCTGATCCCAAGTCAGCCAAGTCTCCTACTCTCTGCAAGCTTAACACTCTCTCCTATGCAATGCAGACTAAACTAATACACCTCAGAGGGTGGTGGCACATAAACAAATGATATGATGTAACTTAGAACATTATCTGCAAACTTTGAAAATGCCAGTGTAAGTTCTACCAGGAGAAAGTATGACCAGGAGCACACCGCCGGCTGTTCCCCCGAGTGTGGGACACAGGTCTAGAGTAGAAGTTTGCAGAAGGTGCTCAGGCTTGTGAGAGCAAGACACATTTCCAGGAGTTTCTGTACATGTCTGCTTAGCACAGTATATTTGGTGCTGAGGCAGTCCCTGTGAATGGGCTCTATACGTTATGATGTCTCATCTTAACCTTTTTCAGTTTTACTGTGTGCAAGCTGTACTTGCAATTTTGAATTTTGATCTTTTCCTTGACTAGCAATGTGCAGTAAGATATTTTCCTGAGACAGGTCTTTGCAATGTAGCCCAGGCTGGCCTGAGCTATAATCCTTCTGTCAGTACCTTCCACGTTCTGGGATGACAGGTAGGTTCCCTATGTTGGGCTGCCACACACTCCCTTCCTATATAGGGCAGTAGTGGCATGTGACAACTTCCCATTTGCTACAGATCACGAGGGAAACACGTGAGCCTCTGCCTTGTGCTACGTTGCTAAACTGCAATGAAGGACAGGTGAGTTGTGTGAAGTGCATTCTTGATACACTGAATTTTCAGCATCTGACAGGCTCATCAGGAGAGAGCCCCACTCAAATTGAGGGATGCCTGCATTATATGGTCCCTTCTGCTTATAGCACAGATCCTAAATTAGGATGGCAATGAGATTAGAGTCCCCTGTACTTCTGTGAGAGGCAGGAAGCAGATGACACAACTTGCTGTTTTCTGCAGGTGTGTTCAGTCTCAGGAACTTAACACCAACTATGGATAATTAAACGGCAATGATATTACGTAGGATAGAAGATTAACGTAATTTTTCTATCTCATTTCTCTATCTACTCATCCACTGTCCATCCAGTGCACTTACTGATCTGAACTTCTCATCTGTCTTTTCACTCATTTGCCTGACTGTGATGACTACTCTTGGTTGTCAACTGAACTACATCTGGAATTAACTAAAACACATTGGACTGGGTTCACCTGGGAGGCATTTTTTTTTTTTTCCTTAAGAAGATAATTTGGAATGGGAAGACCCACTTTTAATCTAGATATTTCTAGGTGGGAAGACACACCTTTAATCTGGCCCATATCTTCTGCTGGCAGCCCATATAAAGAACATGGAAGGTGGAGGCTTGCTCCCTTTGCCTGCTTGCGCTCACTCTCCCTAGCAAGTCTGTTTCTTCACTGGCATTAGAGCCTATTTCTTCAGATTCCAGCATGTACTGAAGATCAACTGAGGCATCCAGCCCTGTGGACTGAACACATACGTATTCTTGGAGCTCCTGTTGATTGTTGGAGTAGTTGAACCACAGCTTATAAACCACACACACACACACACACACACACACACACACACACACACACACGCGCACGCACGCACGCACGCACGCACGCACGCACACACACACACCTCTCTCTCTCTCTCTCTCTGTTTCTCTAGACAACCCTGACTAATATACCTGATATTCACCCAGCTCTCTACCCATCCATCCATCCATCTATGCACCAGCCCATCATTTTCCCATAATCTAACCACCATGGATGAGCAAAGTGACTTTTAGGAGGGCAGCATGTTAAGGCTGGCAGCAAGATATCTCAGGTCACATTTTCCCTTGTTCTAGAATCCTTAATAAGGACTTTCTGAAAAGATATGGAGGCAGAAGCAAGGCTAAAGGCATTGGTCCCTGGGATTTAGTTAAACAAGATTGGTAAATTAGGCTGTGATGGAAAGGGCCCATAAGGTCTAGCCTAGCACGCCAGGGTCGACACTAATGAAGTCAGTTCTGTGGGCAACACCAAAGATTCTGAGTGGAGGGAAGCCAAAGACACTAAGGGTTTCTTCATACACTGCTAGTAACAAATACTTCAGAGAAGGGTACAGAGGGAATGAAGTTTAAGTTCATTCTAGTATCTGACACAGACAAGGGCAAAAAAATCTCAAAGTGACTGAGGGGGAACTGTCAGAATACAATGAAGGCAATGAAGTCAGGGAGAAATCCCTGAGGAAGTCCTGAGGGGCAGATGACGATAGGTAGAGTCATGTCACTCACATACATGGAGTGTTAACAGAGCACATTCTTCAGAAGAAAAATCTCTTTGTCTCTGTCTCTGTCTCTGTCTCTTGCTCTCTTTGCTCAGACTATATCGTGTAAAGCAACCTTCCTTATCCGCCTGGGGCTAGAGCTTGGAAATCTTTTGTGAGGACAGTGCTAAAGTTAGCTTGGGGCCTGTGGTGGCTTGAATAAGAATGCCCCCCCCCAGGGTTGTATATTTGAATACTTAGTCATCAAGGCCTCATTGGAGGAAATGTGTCACTGGGGCTGGAGGTTTCAAAAGCCTAATCCAGGCCCAGTGCTGCTCTTCCCTGCTGCCTTTGGATCTGGATATAGAACTCTCAGCTCCTTCTGCAGCACCATATTTGCCCATATGTGTCATGCTCCCCACCATGATGACAACTAAGCCTCTGAAAATGAAAGCAAGCCCAGTTAAATGCTTTCTTTCATGGTATCTCTTCACAGCATTACAGCACTGACTAAGATAGGGCCTTTTCCAGGTGTGTGTGTGTGTGTGTGTGTGTGTGTGTGTGTGTGTGTGTGTGTATGTGTGTGTGTATGTGTGTGTGTGTGTGTGTGTGTGTGTGTGTGTGTGTGTGTGTGCCACATGCAAACAGGAGCCTGAAGAGGTCAGAAGAGGGTATCATAACCCCTGGAGTTGACTTACAGGTGGTTATGAGCTGTTCTGTGGGTGCCAGGAACTGAACCCTGATCCTCTGCAAGATCAATAACTGTTCTTCCTGGCTGAGGAATCTCTCTAGTGCAACAAATACAGGAGGAGCAAGAGAAAGAAACGGCAGGAGTAATATGAGCCACTCACTGATGTTTTAGCAGAGTGTGGAGACGAAACGTCAGACGTAAGGCAAACAGCATGGAGAGCTGGCTCTGGACTGCACACCCAGGGCTGCCTAATGCAATTGCAAGGGTCAGGGTCCAGAAGTTTTGGATGAAGGCTCACAGGCATTTCCCCTGTACACTGCAGCATCAGCCCTTTCATCTGGTGGCTGTCACTTAGTGTCCTCCATGAGGACACAGCGAGTTAGGTGTATAGAGCTGAGATTCTGGATACCTGGAGGAAGGGAAATGAAGATTCGGGGATAAAGAGAAGAATCTGAATGAATAGGCTGCACAGAATTCTTCTAGGCCAGCCCCAGTGGAGCAGACTCTGTGTGACATACCTCAGGCGACACACTTCACACTCATCCAGTTCTCTGCTAGCAGGAAGACACAGAGCCTTGGCTGTCTCTTTGCAGGATCACTTTTCAGATGCTCACACCACATAAAAACTTGCAAGTGAGTATCCATTTTTACTATGAACTGCTGGTTCAGAGTCAGGGACAGTGGCCAGGAGAGGGTCAAGCCCCAAATTCTAGACTATCCTGGTGAGGCAGAGCTGTCCATAAAGCCTGGACCACATACTTCTAGAGTCAGGTGATGACGTGAGGAAGCCGCAAAGGGCCACATTGATGCATCATATTTTGGGGTCCTTTTAACAATCCCGTCAGTCTATATTCTCATCAGAACTCCTTTCATTTGTTACAAAATTTCCAAAGAGAAAAGATATATCTGGTATTTTCCATGGCGCTGCCCGAACCCCATGAGCTTCTCCTTTTGAGGAACACCTTGCCATTCGCCCTGCGGGGCCGCATTCCTGTCTCCCATTCTGGAGAGATTGCTCTCCTGCCCAGAGAAAAGTCTCCTACTTTTGTATGTGCTCCAAGATAAACATGGTAAAGCCCTGGAGGAAGCTTCACTGTGAGTGCTGAACATTCTTCATGGCTCCTAGGCCTGGTTCTAGGCTTGGACAGGTTCTGGCCTTCTGGGCTGTGAGTATAGGGAATACAGAACCCCATTTACCACCAAATGCATGAACTGTTTTGTGGCCAATTCTACAAGGGGAAGGATGTGTTTAGTCAATAAAACTGAGTTTGGACACTGCCCTAGTTTGCTTTCTGTTCCCGTGAAGAACAAGATGTAACCAAAAGCAACTTGATGGGGAATTAATATTTTATTTCGGCTTACAGGTTATAGTCTATCATGGAAGGACACCAAGGCAGTGACATAAGACAGGAACATAAAACATGGAGGAATGATGCTTACTGATGTGCTCCCAGGCTTAGGGTCAGCTACCTTTCTTATATAGCCCAAGCCCACCTGCCTAAGGATGGTGTCACCCATAATGGGCTGAGTCTTGCTGCATCAATTAGAAACTAAGAAGTAAGTCCATGCAGGCTTGCCAGTGTGTCTATTAGAGTTTGAACATGGAGTGCTCCCCCAAGAAGCAGAGTTTGCAAGTTCAGTCTCTGGTCTGAGCTGCTTTTCTGAAGGCTACAGAGCCTGGGGGAGGATGCTCCTGGCTGGGGGAAATAGGTCTGTAGGATTGGAATGTTGACAACACCCATGTTTCTAACTTGTGCTCCTCTATTTCCTGGCACATGCCTCACAAACAGCCTGTCTCAAGTTCCTACCGTCATGACTAGGACCACTCCTAACCCTCCCCTCTAGGATGGGTGGAAATGGGCAGTCCATATAAAGTCCCCCTGACCTCGTTTGCCCATCGCTTCCTCACAGCAACACACAGGTCAACAGCACAGTGGCCTTCTGAAAGATCCGAGGAGGGCCTCTTGACACTGTCCTCTCAGTTGAGGCTGGCTGACTTCAATGGTCATGGGACAGTTTGCCTGGAGCTCAGGAAGGAACTTCCATTTGCTTCTAGTTTCTGTGGCTACTGTTGTTCAGCAGAGGTGGGCAATCACAGCAGAGACGATGGTCACAAAGCTACAGACTTGGAATCTGAGCCTCTATCTGGAAGACACTGGTGACTATGCTTTGATTGTCATCCCCTGAACTGGTTTTGAAGGAGCCCACTGTCTGTATCACACCCAGGCTTTCCTTAGTCCGAATTCCTCAGTTGCAGTGACCCCCCCCCCCCAAACTGAGGCTGTTTTTCAAACATCCCGCACACATTTCATCACTGTTTTTCTTTTTGCTCTACAATGTCCTTTACTTAGATGTGAACACAAATACTCTATTACTTTTAAGGACCTCTTTTTGAGTGCTAACTTAGAGACAATGATTCTAATTAAAACAAGAACTGAACTCATCGCCATGCCATGGCTAGGCATGCTTTAGATTTCAGGACTCTCTAGGCTGACTTTGCACTTCTCACTGTGTGTCTCTGAAAGCAGAAAAAAGTCCCCCTGAGCACAGAGACTCAACCCAGGTCACTGCTCTGATCACTGCATAGATCCGGTGTCTCCCAGTAAACACTGAAAGGGGTCTGTCTTAGTTAGGGCTTTTCTTGCTGTGAAGAGACACCATGACCAAGGCAACCCTTACAAAGGAAAACATTAATTGGGGTGGCCTGCTTATAGTTTCAGAGGTTCGGTCCATTATCATCATGGTGGGGAGCATGGCAGCATGCAGGCAGACATGATGATGCTGGAGTTAAGACTACCATATCTTGCAGGCAACAGGAAGTCAACGGACTCACTGGGCAGTATCCTGAGCCTGGAAAGCCTCAAAGCCCACCCCCACAGTGACACATTTCCTCCAAAAGGGACATATTCACTCCAACAAAGCCACACCTTCCAATAGTGCCACTCCTGTGAGATTTTGGGAGCAATTACATTCAAACTGCCACACAGTCTCTTTGAAGATACAGAGCTATGTATAATTTAGTAGAAAATAAAAATTTGTTAAAAGCCACAGCTTACTGCCTCAAAGCAATCGTAATGAGCCCATTAGAAGTAAAACAAAATTAGATACAGTTATTACATGATGTCAGTAATAAGTGACAAGTGTGGCATATGCCTGTGCTTCTAAGGTATCAATGGAAAAGTTCAAATAATGTTTTCTGAACAACATTATCTTTCGCAAGAAAATAAAACAGCAGAAGCAATCAACTTATAACCTGAGACTATACAAATTTAAGTAAAATGGATCATGTCTGAAACTTATAAAAGAAAATACAGAAAAGATATCATATATAACACATAAGATAAAATAAAGGAATTTTAAAGTTCATGAATAAAATCTTAAAATTAATTAAAATAAATATTAAAATTCATGAACAACTACACATCTTCTTCTCACCCCTAATCAGTAAAGAGTTTGAAATGGAGATGTCACCCAAGGCAATAGACTCATGAAATGATGCCATATATAATAATTAATCATTAGAGAAACAAAAATTAAAGTTAATGAGGGCTAGAAGCATGGTTCCATAAATACAGTGCTGGCCTTACCAGGATGGGACCTGAGTTTCAACCCTAGAGGCCACATAAAAAGCTAAGTATGGTAGTGTGAGTTTGTAATCCTAGTACCAAGGAGGTAGAGAGTCATTGGGGTTCCCTGGCCAACTGGCCTGTGAGCCCTAGGCCAAGGAGAGATGCTGTCTCAAAACACACCAGCAGCTCCTGAGGAATAACATCCCAGGTTGTCCTCTGGCCCTCACATACACATACACACGTGTGCATGCAGACACACAGAGTACCGCCACAGAGCACCAGGGATGAATGAACTGGGCTGTGTGTGGACAAGTGTCAGAAATAGTGCTGTGTGAAAGAAGCTAGAAACACACAAAAAGCACAACTCTATTCTTGCAAAATCAAGAAAAATGTCTAATTGATCTCTGTGATTAGAAGTCTGGATGCTGGTGGGGAGCAGGCCAAGACTAAAAAAGGAGAGGGCTCTGACATGGCATGCTCAGTTTCTTGGCCTAGCTGAATGCTTGTGTTCAGTCATTGTATATATATAAAAAAATCTGCATCTGTCCTGATGACATGTGTACATTTTCTCATAAATGTCATTTCAATAAGAGTGTTTAGTTAATAAGTAAAGAGAGGAGGGAGCAGGTGACTCACGGATTGTTAAAACCCTCACCTGGTTCCTAAGCTGACTCGTTTGAAAGCAACTACTCCAAGGAGCAGTGTAAGAGTTGAAAGAGCCCAGAGCAGAAGCATTATAGCCAGCACTGACTATTCACTCTCAAGTGCAGAGAGCATGTGACAAAACCTCATGCTAGCAGCCACGGAACTAGGTCCCCTTAGTTAGTAGCAAGAGATAAGACTACTTTTAAAAACACAAAGCCTTAATGTATTATCAAAACATTATTTTTTTACATTTTAAATTAATATCTGAGAAAGAAAATGCAGAGAAAGACACAAATGAGGAGCAGGGAACAAAAGAAAAATTAAATGTGCTTTTTCTTCTAGGTAATTATCTACTACCAATTCCCCACCAAGAAGCACCTTGACCTCAGGGCATAATCAGAAGCTACTAAAGGCCATAAGGCAATATAGCATCGTTACTGGGGAGTATCCCTATCTGTGATTCCTCCAACATGGCTTCTCCTGCTATTCGTGGTGACAGATAATTTTCAATATCACCCTCTTCAGAATCCCCAGCTCCTAGACACACAAATACACTGTCCCTAGCCATTCTTCCCCAAAGACCCCTTTCTCCTCTTACAGAGTTACCTCTGTCTCTTTTACACTGGAGGAGCGTTTTGGTAGGTCTGCAGACATCTCATCTGTGGTTGTCCACTCAATCAAAGTCGGCTCTCCTTCCCAGAGTCACTGCAGCAGACAAAATGACACGGTAGTGTCTTTGAAGGGAAGGCCTTGATTCAAAGTGTTGACTCTCAACCAGGCAACATGAATCCTGGAGTGTTCAGAATTTTTGGAAAGGCTCTAAACTTTGATTTTTTACAGGGCCATCCCTGGCACTAGGCACGAACAGAGTCTGCAGTGAGGAACAATCCGTGCCCCTCAACATTAAAAACAAGTAATTCATACTTGTGAATTACGTGGCCCTGAGCCCCAAATGTCATTCTTTCTTGCACACGTGCATAAACTGTTTTTCAAGGTGTTAAGAGGCACTGCACCTCTCAAGACTTAGAGTCCGTAGATCAGAGGAAGAGTGTCTTTTGTCTTGGACTGAATTTTGCCAAGCATCAATAGCATCTCTCAGAAAGTGATGTCATTCCCCTAACCCTCAGTGCCAGCCTGGGCGGTGCCTGTAGCTGTCACGCTGGTTCTCCATAAAGTCATGATATCTGGGCTTTGCCCATCTTATCCTCCAGTGTGGGCAGGCCACAGCTTTGATACATTAAAATATAAATGGCTCTATCATAAATGGCCTTCCTTTGTGTCTTCCTCCATGTTTTCTCTGTGCTGGACCCATCTTCAGGCTTTGCACAGATAGAGTTTGCTCTCTATTGGCTCCACAGCAGCTCTGGGATGCGCTGGGTCAGGAGCAGTACTAAACAAAGCACTGAGATCACTAACGTGGAGACACAGCTCTGATCCCTATGAAAATTGTTCGGATGCCTCAGTCAGGTCTTGACTTCTTTGTGCCAAATGCAGACCTGACCTTTGCCTGCTGTGCAGCAAATATTTACCAATGACCCTCTGAAGCGGTGGGGTGGGGGAGGAAAAAGCCCTGTCCTGTGCTGCTCCCAGAATCCCATGGTGTCAGTATTCTGACTAAGGTCAGTTTCGGGAATGCAACAGTGTGACATTTCTGGCTCTGGAGTTGAGAGGGAACACCAAAAATTAACTGTAAAATGTAAAAATAATTTACATAGGTGAGGCTGTCAGATTTCTCATTAATCAGCCCATTTTCTTTTTTGCTAGGTAGGTGGCTCCAAAAGGTTTCAGAGGACCAAAAACAAACAAACCAATCCTAAACTCATATGGCGAAGAAATTGGCACCATTAGGCTCAGATAAGAAAAGAATAGAGACAAGAAGCAAACCAGATAGTGCCTGTTGATACTGGGTAGAATGTCTGGATAAAAGAGCTATCATTTTCCCGTGGGAGCAACATGACATGGCAATGTGTTCCTGGCAGTCATCCCACCACCGGCTTGAGAGAGAAAAGGGCAGACAGATGTGTAATACCAAGGAAGAATAGACCCTGCCAGATGTATGACACTAAGGACAAGTGCTCTGGAAGTGTGACACTGAGGAAGGCTGTCCCTTACCATCTGATTTCCACAGTGGAAACAAGCTAGCAGTTCAGGCCTCACTTGGCGTTTGTTATTCAGAGAAAGGGACACCACCGTGACTGATACCATCAGCCATTTTCAGGTCTAGAGCCTATATGGTGTGTTTTGACCATAGCACAAAATCTCATCCAGACAGAACAGCAAGGGGCTGGCGAGATGGCCCTGTGGTTAAACACACACATACTGCTCTTCCAGAGAATCCGGGTTCAGATCTTAGCATCCACGTGGTGGCTCACAACCATATGTAACTCCATTCCAGGAGATCTGAGATGCCGTTATGGCCTCTGTGGAACATAGATGTTCATTCATACAGGGGAAAGACCACACACATAAAATAAAAATAAGTAAATCTTTGTAAACAAAGAGAGTATGGTAAATAGATCACTGCTAACCTGTGAAAGCGAATCTGGACAGAGTGTAAGTGCTAGTCAATCAAACATGAAAGAGAGAGCAAGATCTATTTGACAGGAAACTGTCTGAGTTGCGTTTGTCTAGAACTAAAAGCGGCATATGTCCAACGTTTCTGAACCAAACTGTAGAAAGGAGATCCAGATACCTTCCATGCTTGTGTGAGATGGATGATGTAGCATCCGGATGTGGGAGAGTCAGTCGGCTTCTTTGCTCATGGACTGAGATGAATGCTTTGAGTTGTTAGAGAGGGGACCAACACAGAGCCCTCCATGGTAAAGAAAACAAAATTCTTCACAACACTTCATAACACTCTATGGCTTTTGAGTCTTTAGACACTTTAAATGCAGCTTTAGATTAGAGGCACTGTTGCCTAGTGTTAATGGGGATGGGATTGTGGTATTTCATATTCTCCATGAATGCCAAATCTTCAGCTGCCCGGAGAAGACCCTCCCGCACTGCAGACTTAACGGCCATTTTGACTAAAGGTTTGAGTCTGTGATGAATGTGCTCAGATACACACAAAGTTTGCAGTGGCCGGCAGCCAGGAAAATGTGCAGCCCCAGCAGATGACGCATATGGAGTGGGAGCTGAGCATGGACACTGAGCACAGCCTCACTGACAGATGCTTGCCACGGAGCAACGCCAGTTAGATGGCCCCCTGGGAGAATGGGGAGACCTAGGTGAGATCATTTTTTTTGTTGTAGTCATGTCAGTGGAAGATTTTTCTGAGTTACACATTTTTTTCCCCCCTGTGGTACCGAGCAATGAACCCAGAGCAATGGGCATAGGCCGCTGTGACCATGGGGTCTCAGGTCGCCAGATGGAATCAGGAAGAACCTGCTTTGCTCACACTTTTCCACCTGAGCACTTAGCAGCATCAGTTGTTGTCATTTCTTAAACGCTACGGTGGCGCTTCTTCTGCTGTAGCTTAACTCACCATCTACGTGGAGCCTGGCAGGTCCTCCTGGAGCAAGTCTTCTGTGGGACTAGATACCAATGAGGGATAACCTAAGCTTCCTGTGGCCACTGTCTATAGCATGTCCTGGTTGTTCACAGCCTATGGTTAGGCTCATTGAAAATCATGGAAGAAACAACCAGTTCCATGCAGCTGGGAAAAGGTGACACACATTTGTGTCTAGGGTTGAGTCCCCAGAAGTAGATGCCAAAATGACACTTGGGATGAGCGCTGTACGGAGATCCCAGAAGCTGTGGTAGGGAAGTAAAGAAAGGCCACCACAGGACACGCTATGGAAAGTTACCACTGTGGGTAGTTGGAATCACTCCTGAAGGGGATTGTGGGATGTAGAGAGCCGTGAAGTGCCACGCCTTAAAGATGGCGCTGGCTTCTGCCTTCCACCTCCCCAAGGGTGAGTGCTCTCTGGTGTAAACAAGCCCTTATTTGGTTAAGTCTGTTCAGCCTGTCTGCTTTTGCCTTAGAGTAGCCTATCTGCAGGGTCCACGTGGCTCACGGGGGTTGGTTAGCTCAAGGGTATTTAAGCCTGTGCAGGCGTCCCCCGGCTCTCTCCCGCAGGTCAGAAGAACATGTTTCAAAGATCCTGATGCATGAAGAAGATCTTCTTGGAGTCACGTCTTCCTTGCTGGCAGGGGTAGGCGCATACAGTGGAGACAGTGCAGAATGCTCTCAAAAGTTATCCTCCTCAAGAAACAAGATGGCATGGGGGTTCATCTACCAGCTTCCTGTCTGTCATTGCAGGGGCTGCTGCATTTTCTGATGCTTCCAACCTCTATTGCATGAGGTTGGAGAACTGCAAGTAGCCTTTAGCATGAGAAGGGAGCTGGAAAAAAAGGAATAGGACTCTGACACTATGTCTGTGTGTGTGTGTGAGGCATGTGGGTGTGTACATGTACACATAACAATATAAGAGATACATCAGTGGGTGTGGCGGGGGGTGTGTATACACATAACAATGTAAAATGGATAGATGTAAGAAAAGAGCTAAGACACACCATCCACAAAAGGAAAGTGGCCACAGCACAGCCAGAGTGTGGAAGAGAGCAGAGAAAAGCTCCCCAAAGTAAAGGTGGGGATGATAATAATGGCTGTGCCTTTAACTGAGAACCCATATTCTACAGACTCTTGTTTCTTTTCCTATGGTTTGACATACATCTCCCGCAAAAGTCAAGGCAATTGTTAGTGTTCTCGTGGAATAGAGGAAGAAACCAAGCTGCAGTTCACATGCCTGAGACCCCAGCGAGGAGGGATCACACACAATTTACATCCAAGCCTGCCTGACTATGAATCACGTGTTCTTTTGATCTGTGCATTGGTCAGTCCTCCTGCTGCTCAAAGAAGGCCTGCAGCAGGATCCAGGAAACCAGGGCCTGCTGATCACCTCAAACATGGGCCACAGGCAGAGAAGAGCCATCAGGACCAGAAAACAGCAGCCAGTGAGGATGGCTGTCAAGATGCCTTAATCTAGTGCTGAGCTTTGGTTCCGCTCTGCACAGTCCAGGCATTGAACAAGGAGGCATGACAGGGGTGGCTGTGACCTCTGACCTCCTGCTCACTTTTGTCTGTCTCTGACTTCAAGGCTGAGCCCCCTCCAGCCCTGTTGTAGGCTCAACGGCTTGCCTAACCCACATGTCCATGTTCTGAGCTCCCGTGTCTCCAGACATACCTGGATTTGGTAACAAGATCTTCAAACAGGAGAATGAACTAAAGGGTGAAGATGCTAACCCTTACAAGAGGAAGATGTGCATGGGTGCCTATTTGTGTCTGGAGGTCGGTCACACCAGGACAGACAGGCAGCTCCAAAGCTGCCTCAGAAGAAAAGAGCCTCTGGCCCCAAGATCTTAGACTTCTCTAAATTTCTTTGTGGTTTGAGCCTCAGTGTGCATTATTTATTTATTTATTTATTTATTTATTTATTTATTTATTTATTTATTTATTATTGTTATGCAGCTCTGCTGACTGATGAGCCCCCAGATGAGGTCTGGTTACTGCTTTCGAGTGAGTACCCTCCCCACCCAGAAGTGGATTTTTCTTCCTGACTAGCTGTGACCCTTTCTGGGAGTGGGGTGGCTCACCAGGAAGGGTCATAGCCACCACTACCAGCAATACCATACATCCTCAGCCGTGGCTATGGTTTGAACCATCCTGTGAGACTAGCCTTTCTTTTTAGTTTCCAGATCTTCCAAAACTACCCCCACCACATATGCCAGGATGTTGCTGGGCCAGCCAGCAGGAACAATCCTTCTGAATTCTCTGAACTTCTGGGCTAGCAGAAGAGTCTATAGTAACTTTCTACAATGACAGATATCTATCTACAGCATCAGTTAAATGTGACAGCTGAGTCCCTGAGATATGAACAGTGATAGAAAGGGAGGAAAACTTTACACGTTTTAGTAGCCACACATGGCTGGTGTGGGACCTTCTTGGCTGGCAGCACAGTCTAGAGTGTGTATTTTGGTAGGCCTGGCCCACACCCACACTGGGGGCTGTGAACCTCTTCAGAATTCCGTTCTCCAGCCACAGTGCAGGGGTTCCTTGGGATAAGAGCCTAATATATTACCACCCTGATCAACTAGGCTTATGTGGCTGAAGTTTTGCCTTGAATGCCTGGCAGGGCAGGTTCCTTGCTAATCTTGTACTTCAAAAGAGAAAGTTTGCAATGCCTTTTGTAGGTTTTGCTGGATGCACATTGCTTCTGGCCAAGAGAACAGAGGGACAGCTAAAATATTGCAGGCCTGATCTCAAAGAATTGTGACTTTATCAACATAGTAGATTTTAAAAGCTGTTATTTACCCTCCAGTTGCCCTTCAGGGATGAAGGACTGTGTTCCTGGTACCCTTTACCTCCCCAGATTCCTAGAGAATCAATTTTCTTTTCCATAGATAGGAAAATGTAAAGTGCTGGCTGGGCATAGAACCATCTGGATTCCTGAAAAGAATACAGTAAGCAAATATGTTCCCCGAGAAGCCAGCAACGACTATAGTGAAAAGGGAGCTGGAGGTCCACAATGAAGGACAAACTGAAGATGTACACATTGCACGGAACTGGGTGTGCTCTTCTCTGTTGGCAACATCTAAAAATCAAAGCAGTCATTTGTGGGTCTACCTGCCACCCTGGAGCATCCTTCATCTCAGGGAACTTTGGGGTGATAGGCACTAAGAAAGTGTAAGCCCTACTTAAAAACTCCCCTTCCCTTCCCAGAGAAGAATAAACGAGAAAGAGCGTGCAGGATTTTAAATTCTACCCTGATCCAATTCTCCCTCCCTAGGATGGCCATGCTCCCTAAAAAACAAAGACGGTAGGGTCAGCTGTGATCTCTCTTGTCTAGTATGTACAGACTCTTGATAATCTGGATGGCTGCAGGGACTAAAGGAGATGAGTCTCAATGATGAGCCTTCTCTGTGGCTGTTGCCAGCTTTGCTGGAATGTAAACAGCATGGTAGCACCTCTAAAGTGTGGAAAGAAAGCTCTAGGACATCTCACCAGGGGAGGGGTCCTTGGAAAGTGTGAGCTAACAGAAGCCACTGGAAATAGGGGCAGCAATAGGATATACCAAGGAAGTGCAGACAAGCACCACACCCCCCTCTCTTCAAATCCAAATCAAGCTGTTGAAGCAATAGCAACTTGCAGCAGAATTCCCCCCACCCCCAATCCTGTCCAGGACTGTCCCTTTCCAGCCTCTCAGCAGCCTCAGAAAGGTCCAGGCGGAGTGTGTCCAGGAGAAAGAAAGCCTGAAACACGCAGTAAAAGTTTTTTCCAAGCATAGGCTCCTGGAAAACACAAGTTCATCTTTTTCTCCCCCCCCCCTCCCCACTTCCTTTTTCAAAACAATGCCGTTTGTAAAGGCCACCATCCTTTTGTTTTAATAGAGACTCTGGCTGATTTCACAGAAACAGAAATGGAAACAACAGGGCTGCTCCCAGCATTCAAAGCTGGCTGCTAGATTTCCCAGGCAGCAATCGGGACTTATGAGAAACTGAAAAAGTCATTAGGATGGTCACATGATTTGGGCCATAGTCTCTTCTCATTGCAGAACAAATTAAAAACATTAAATCACAGGACTGAGATACTCATTTTGGTTCTGGTTCTGAAGTTAAGTCGGGGTCACGGCCCTGGCCCTGTCTGCTGGGATTACCCTGGGTTAAACAGGAAGGTGAGGCACAGTTCAGGCTTCTCTGTCCACCCTCTCTCACCCAGGCAAGGGGCTGCTGTCCCAGAGCAGAGCAGACCATCAGTGCTGGAGGAGCTGGTCTAGTAGCACCTGGCCTGGAGTTCAAGGTCTATGCTCTGACTTGTGTGGTGCACCAGCCTCAGGGTTTGGGGCATGTCCTCTTTGACATCTGTCTTACCCTTCTGGAAATCCAAATACAAATGGGTTTCTTCTCTCTTTTTCTATTCTGCACTTTCTTGTCTTTCTGTGCTTTAGCCTGAATCTGTTCACCTGGCCTCTCTTAGAGTTCTTTGGTTCACTCTTTAGCTGGGTTTTTATCTGTTATCAAACTTACCTCTGGGATCTTTATTTTAGCTAACATATTTCAGTTCTAGAATTTTGACTTCTGTTTTTAAAGTTTTATTTTTTTCTGATGAAATTCTCCATCTAATAACTTATGTTTTGCATACATTAATCATATTATTTTACTTAAGTATAGATTCTAGATTACTTGTGATATGTTCCAGTACCCCTCACCTTCTCGCTCATTTCCTTTCTTCCTCTTTCTTCTCTCCATCCTTTCAATAACTTAAGCAGTTATCCCAGATGCCCTCCCAGACTTTATTCACATCAATGCAGTTCATACTGCATATATCTCTGTCTACCCCTAGCTGCAAGGGAGTCTGGGAGATAGAACAATTTAAAAGGGTTCATGTCTATATTGAAAAAAAAAAACCTAAAATATTTTTATTAATGGCTAAGTAGAGAATACTCAAGGTATTTTCCATAGTTACTAAATCTTTAACTGAAGCCAGAGGAAAGTAATTTTTCCAAGGGCTAGTCAGGTCAGGCAGGCCAGCCAGGTATATTTATTGATGAAACATCACAGTGATATTTGGGTTATATGAAAACTCCGTCCTTCTGGGTCAGGTCTGTGCATATCCCCACCTATAAAGCCCCCCCCAGTTGCAAAGCCAAAAGGATATAGTGTAAAGAATCATTCATTTGGAAGTAGATCAGGGCCAGTTTTGCTGTGGCCATGGGTAGCTCAGCGCAGTATGGGGAGTGAACCAGCTTTACACTCCTCATTGCAAGATAGGAAGAAATGAATGAGACTGGCCATGTTGTAGAAGCGGAGTAATCAATGCAAAGAAATGTGGAAATACTCCCGAATCTACCAATCTCTGTAACTCTTATATTTGTTATGCCATGTTTAGAAATTGAAGTTGCCCATGTATAGTGGAGCACATCTGTAATCTAGGACCTGGGAAGCTGAGCCTGGAGGACAGTGAGCTTGAGATAAGCCTGGGATATCTAGGGAATTCAAGGCTGGCCTGGGGGGCATACTGAGACTTTCAGTAAAATAAAAAGATGATAATAATTAATAATATAATGATGATGATGATGATTGGAGGGCCTGGAAAGATAGCTTTGTGGTTAAGACCTCTGCTTTTGAAGAGGACCTAGTTTGTTTCCAGTACCCAATGTTGGGTGGCTCATAACCATCTGTAACTCAAATACCAGCTGAGGGGTTCAACACTCTCCTGTCCTCTTCAGGTACCCACATGTATGTGTATACCCACACATGAGATGAGAGAGAGAGAGAAATATAAAATCTTGAAAAAATGAAACAAATGTAAGTTGTTAATAGGAAAGTATAAAAAACAGAACCTCCCCTGCTAATCAAACTTTTACATGAATGCAAATTTATAACATTTCATTGAAATTGAGTGTATAAAACTGTAGGTGGTGGTGTATGAATATGCACACTTACATGTACACACGTGTGTGCTTTACTTACTGAGAGTCTTTGTCATGGAATTTGCTGGCATTCAGAATGCTGTACTTTCGGGTTCAGGCTTCTGGAGCTAGCCTGTGATCTACTTCCCATATGGGGGAGGAGAGGGCTTAGAATTATCAGTGTGTCTCAGCATTAAAACTGTCACCTCTCCCACTGGAACTATGGCAGTGGTGTTGTATTTTCCAAGATATATGCCAACAATATTTCAAAATATGATTAACAGTGCCAATAGCTTGTAAAGTTGGGCGCATCTTTCCTTGTTCTGCCCTAGTGATGCCATCTGTCTTTGTGAAGGCTGATCTATTAAATAGCTTTTTAAAAGCCTGATGGTGGCCTTTCGTTCCCCTTGGTGCAGTAGTGTAACTTTTATCAATAATAATGGGAGTTACTTGGAACACTTGAGTGGTTATGTGGCTCAGTGTAGTTAATGGTGATGGACCAGTCTAAAAACTGTGGCCTGGAGTTCAGGAACCTGTACCAGTGCCTGAGACTGGTGTGTGTGTGTGTGTGTGTGTGTGTGTGTGTGTGTGTGTGTGTGTCCGCGTGTGCACACGCTCACTCGAGTGTGGGTCATGGCTTGTGGCATCTCTCTGAGAGTCCTCAAACATATCATTCTTTTTGCCTTGTTGTTTTGATATGAACAGTTCACAGACACAGAAATTCAAGCAAATTTCTCCTAAGTCTTCACCTTCCAAATGCAAAGGTTTAGCATTGCTTCAGCCTAATTTTACTTAACTAAATATTTTAACATTTCATGGTTTTATACAAAAAAAAAATAGTACATTTGTGTGTGTGTGTGTGTGTGTGTGTGTGTGTGTGTGTGTGTGTGTGTATGTCTGTGTTTGCATGTGGATGTGTTTGCATGTGAGTGTATTTGTGTTAGTGTGTGTGTGTGTGTGTGTGTGTGTGTGTGTGTTGGCCAAAGGCCGATGTCAGGTGTCTTTCTCACTCTTCCTCCATGTTGCTTTTTTGAGATAAGCTCTTCCACTGAACCTGGAGCTCACTGACTCAGCCAGGCTGCAAGGCAGTAAGCCCCAGAGGTGCCTGTCTCTATCTCCTCAGTGCTGGGGTTTTAGACATTTGCTGTTGTTCCTGGCTTTTACATGGAGGTCCAATCTCCAGTTGTCATGAATGGTGGGGACATTTTCCTGACTGAGTATCTCCCCTATTAGAAGTCTATTTAACAGAGTGCTATTTCCATTAGTGAGGGCCTCACCCTCATGACTGAACCATCTCCCAAGGGTCCCACTTTGCAATACCATCCTATTGAGGGTTTAGTTGCAACTTACAACCCGAGGGAAAAATAGCAGTTTCAAAGAACTGGATACACCTAGACCCAGTCTGACTCATCCTTGACTGGCCATTCTTTACCCTTTGAGCCCAAACCAACCTATACTTCTCATGGCTCCTTGACACCCGTCTTGTATTGTCGGTGCCGTGGCTCCTTGACACCTGTCTTGTACCTTCTGTGTTGCTACCGTGTTGACACCAGAGCTTTGCCTCACTTGGCTTGCCTTTGCCCCAGACTTAGACATTCTGTTCTTTTTCTTTGGGTCTTTCAAGTTCTGTAAACTTCATTTTTGCCAAGGCTGATGGAAGTCCAGAATAACTAGTGTTATTATTCTATGAACATCACTGCCTCTGTTGGACTAAATTCTCAGGGCAATCCCCATGCAATCTATTTTCTTCTGGCTTCTCAGCAACTAGGTTGTTCATGGAGAGAGAGGGGTTCTCAGTCAACACCACCAATATATAGAGGTGCAACAGGTGCTTAGTCAACACTCTGAGATGAATGAGTAAATCCTGTCAGAGCTTCTTAGAGCAGCAAAAGCTGCAGTTCTCTAAGTGCTGAGGTGTGAGCTGCATGGAGAAGGAGAGCATGCAAGACTGCTTCAGCCTTAGACCCAGGCCACAGGGGCTTCAATTCCTAGCCTTCATGCTGATAAGGGAAGACTCTTTGGGAGATGGTAAATGGCTTTCTGAGTCAAGTGGCTAGTGTTTTCTGTCTCTCAAATGGATGTGCCTGGAAGCCCAAGAGCAAGTAGACCTTGCTGAGTAAAAGCCACAATAGTAGCCAAGGTGAGACAAACTGAGATATTACCAGAGAAGTAGCTTAACCCCCAAATGTTATAGCACCTTTGGCTGGGAATACAGTGCTGCCAGTGACCTGATAGACTGCCCAGTGGCTGAGGTCTTGCATTCCATCAGGTTGTAGCCAAATCCCCTTCTGGAGGGTGTGAATGTGGCGGCGTGTGTACACAAGGCAGGCTGAACTCAGGATATTATCATAGGTTATTACTTTACTAAACAGTTTCATGTTGCTTAGACATTTCAGAGGGACCACGGGTCTCTAGGCAATGATAGGCATCTGTGGCATTTTCTGCTTCTAACTTAAAAAAAAAAAATCCTTCCTTCAACTTCAACCAAAAACTGGTTATGATCTAAAAAATTTCTAGATGAAAAAAAAAAGTCTGTAAATTCACTGACCAAAAGAATACATTTGAAAAGCCATCGTTGTCTGAATCTTAGTTTCATCAGCTTTCTCTCATGCCGTTAAATTACTTTCTCATGAGACACTTTTTGAATTGCCAGAACTAATGGGAATTCCTGCACTGCACACTATTTAATTTTAAGGTTTTTCTGTCTAATTTATTACCAGCTACAAATTTCATTTTGCCAGGGAAAAATCAATTTGTTTGTTTCATGTTGAAAATAGTTTTTCAAATGAATTCTGAAGGTACACTTATCAAGCCCTCTTATCTCTCATTAAACTAATGCTTTCAAGCATAATTAAGAAGAGGCTGGAGAGCTAAGCATATTGTAATTCTGTGACATTAAAGAAGACATATCAAAATGATTTTACAATCATATCATTACATCAAGCTCTACTGTGATTGCAGTAGTATTATAACCATAATTAATTAGCTGTGGTACAAATTACTAATAAATCTTTAGGAATTAAATGCCTAATTTTTCAAAACCATATGTCTTCGTAAATTGATTATTTAGAATTTAGAGGCTTTTTAATTAGGAAGAAATTTATGCAATGCCCTATGTAATAATTAGGAATCAGCTTTTCTGTAATATTATTGAACATCAGCAAAAAATTAAATCTTTGGAAAACAGTCTGGGTTAATTATAGTATTTCACTGTCAAAAAACAACATCTGTATAAAGCTTAAGAGGCTGATGTGGCCTTACCACGTCTCTAACTTCTAGTCTTCTCCTTTAGCTGCTGGAACTGTCCGTGCAATGGAAATCCAAAAGTAAATGGGGAAGAGATGGCATCCCCAGGGGTGGGAGTCTTGACCAGTATTTCATTACAGATTTCCACTTCGCTAATCTAGGCTACACACTTACCACTCATCTCCCATTCCTAAAAGGCAAAGCAGGGCAGGGTGTGGAGTTTCTGGGAACTGCCTTAAGTGTCAGTGATTATTTTGACATAAAACATGAAGGTTCCTTTGTCAGGAAGGAGCAGACATCGTTTGGGGTTGAACGAAGACATTGTTGAAGTAAGATCTCATACGGTGTGTGATCAAAAGACCCAGAGACAGGGAGAGGTCTGAAGGCGAACCCACCAGGCCCGTGGAGGCAGCCTTCAAAGCCAAGGCCTCCTGAGCAGGAAGAGTGGTGGTAAGCCACCTGGGATAGTCCTTGATCCTGCCTGCTCAGGGGAAATGTTGAAGATGCTCCAAATGAGGAAGGAACCCTGTTAGAACCAGACAGAGAGGTTGCAACCAGTCGGGAAGCAGACCAAGTCACCCTGCTCCAGCTCCCGTTTTGTGGTGGCTCTGTGGCCCCAGAAATGAGGCCAAGTTTTCAAGCTATCCCGGAAGCAGAATCCCTCCTTGCTAACCCCATAAGTCACCCCTGCTTCCTCCTCTTAGGTTTCTTTTGAGTGTCTGCTGGCCCTTTATCTAAAGGACTTTCAGCACACCTGTCATACCCCCGAGCAGGTGATGCCAACGGCCACTTGGTCTTTAATTGTTGCTTGCAGGAGAAGGGGAGAGCAACCACAGCAACGCAGAAGTGGCGAGACTCTGCATCTAGAGGAAGAATTGTGTATAAATACCGTGAGAGCTCAGACCCTGACAGCTGCAGCGCCAGCCCCTGACAGCCATTTTACTATGGACAAATGCAGCATCAAGCACACCATGAACACTGAGGAGTCAGTAGTCCAAGGTATGACCCTCTAGGGAGAGTTCTGAAGAGTCTCCTGGGAGCACAGTTGCAGAAAAGAGCCCGAAGCATGGCTGCTGACAGACCTCAGAGGACAGCACAGACCTTTTCGAAGGAGCCTTGGAAAATAGCTTTGGTTTCTGAATTCTAAGTCTAGTAGACAAGTTCTTCTCCTGACTCAGGCAGGGTCTTCTTAGAAGCCAAGGGCGCTGCCTGAGTCTGTGATGTCTTTGCTGTATGCAGGGAAGGAGCTTGCACATCCCCTCAGAAGTTCAGCCTCTGCCTCACAGCCAGGAAAAAGCCCTCTGAGAGCTACTGTGTACTTCTTAACTGCCTAGTGCGCCTGCCTGCCATCAGGATGCTCTCTCCCCTGCCATGATCTACACCACCGCCCTCTCTCCCTGCCTGCTTGACCTTTCTCTGGTTTCTCATCACCCCCACCTCCATTTCACTTTTCTGGCCAAACTTGTGTTTCCAGCTTCCTTACTCCTTCCCCCATAATGCGTCTCTATTTCCTTAGCAGGGTTTATCAGCAGGCTGCAAATGCAGGAGAGAGAGAGGCACAGCTAGATACACAACTGACTTTTCTGTTCTCTTTAACTTTAATGGGTGAACAGAATTTGGCTAGCTGTTTTTGTGCCCTGAAAGAAGCGAGGCCACTCTCTTTTCTGGAGAGAACACAGACGGATTCTTGAAGAAGCTACAAGTCAATAGCGCCAAATATATCTCACATCAGCCCACCTCCTGCCACTGCAAGCTCCCCGGCAAAGAAAGGAACATTGCTGGAGCAAGGAGGCATCCCAGTTCTGCTAGGGAAAGGGCTGCCAGCCGTCCTGTGGGTGTGACTCCAGAGCTGGCCTTGTGACTTGAAAGAAGGAGGTAGGTAGGGGGCAGGGTTAATACCCTGCCAAATGACAAAGGACGGCTGTCACTCACACTCTTCATTTTTTAAAGACAGACGGGGAGGGTCCAGTTTATACATCGAGTTAACACAAGGTCCACTCGACAGCAAGGACATTTTTGTTAGTTTGTAGACTGGCTCCTACCACACCCTGTAGGTTAGCTCAAATAACAGGAAATAAAGTCTGCTAGCTCACCCACTTGCTGGTGTTTCTGGTAATCTCTCTCTCCGTCTCTCTCTCTCTCTCTCTCTCTCTCTCTCTCTCTCTCTCTCTCTCTCTCTCTCTCTATCTCTCTCTCTCTCTCTCTCTCTATCTCTCTATCTCTCTCTCTCTCCCCATACACATCACATCAAGAGAGAAAGACAGACAGAGAGAGAGAGAGAGAGAGAGAGAGAGAGAGAGAGAGAGAGAGAGAGAGAGAGGCGCTCACACCAGAGTGTGCATACCTGGACTGTATATATGGCTGTGGGGCACACAATAGAACATTCTAGTAGCCATACCCTCAAAGGAGAAAGATTTTCCTCTTCCTCGTAAGCTATGAACTACCGATAGCTCTTCAGCTATGCTCAGGGCCTAGAGCTATCTCCCCCACACATGGGGATTAGGCAGAGTTGACTTGTATAGTCTTATATGGGTAATCGCAGCCCTTGAATGCAGTGGTAATACCATATGCAGATGACACAGTGTCACAGCACTCCCTCCCATCCACAGCTCTCACATTCCTTCTGCCTCCTCTTTCTTGATGTTACCTGAGCTCTGGTGTGGGTGGTGGGGAATCTGTAAAAATGCCTCATCCAGACTCATCGCTTCTTAGCATTTTGTAGCCTGATACTTTGGAGAGGTAAGAAGAATTAATCCTTAACTCTGGTCTCCCTGTGTATCACATGCTTGTGTCGTGAAACTGACCTCATGCTCTCTCACCCTTCTTCTTGTCTGCCCCTTGCTCCCTCTCTCAGCTCTGATGCGATTTGTAGTCATCCACTGCATTGTTTCAGAAATTATACCTTTTGGGTTCAAATAAGAGATTTACCGCCATAGGGATGGGATTGATGACTCCAACAGTCCCTGATTGTAATGGTACCACTTTTCCCCAATAGCTTATTTCCTTATTCAAGATGCTTCAAGGCATATGGAGCACACAAAGTCCCTATATGTCCTTGGGGCTGAGGAGCAGGTGAAGAAGCAATGACACATGATATTAGGCAGAAGATCTCAAAGCTGGATGTGGTAGTGTACACCTGTAATCCCAGTACTTGGAAGCTGGAGGAAGAAATATCAGTAGTTCAAGATCCTCAATGGCTACATAGTGAGTTTGAGGCCAGCCTTGGCTACATATGACACTGTATAGTAGAGTAGATACGATGTCTGCTGATAGGTTGTCTACCATATACAATTCTCAAACTTCACCAGAATGAGGTGAAGGGCTTGTTAAAAGTCTAGACTCACCAGTCCCTCTTCTGAGTTTCTGATAATATTAGTGAGATGTGTGTTAGGGGTGGGTGTGGAAACATGTGTTAGGGGTGGGTGTGGAGAGCATGTGTTAGAGGTGGGTGTGGAGAGTATGTGTTAGGGGTGGGTGTGGGTAGAGCATGCATTGCTGAAGCATTCTTAGAAGATGCCTATAGTACTGGCCCCAGGATGAGCCACTGAGGGTTCCTGTTTCAGGTCTTCCCCATTATGACCCTGGGAGGGTAATGTGAGGGGGAAGGCACATTTCAAAGTTTCTATTCCATCAAGTCTGGTACCAAATTGAGTAACTCATGCACATGAAGATAACAGTTGCAGGATGCATAGCTCACACTGCTCTAAAAACCTTTGGAGAGGTGTGTTATGTTATTACCATTGTCATGGGCCCCAGAAGTTAACTTTCCTGAGGTCTGGGGCCTATCAGACTGGTGTCTGAGCATAGGGCATAGCCTACCAGAGGCCAGAGCCACTGAGCTATACTGCCTCTATTCACAATCCCTTTCTGTTTCAATGTCATCCTTTAACAAGCCCTTCACCTCATTCTGGTGAAGTTTGAGAATTGTATATGGTATGATAGTGTTCTTTCAGAAGTGTGATGCCAGCCACCTGTAGCTGGGGGACATTAGCCTGGGGGACTCAGTATAATGACAAACACCCACATCTTCTCATCTGTCTATACTATCCCAGGGGGTGTTTGCAACTTGATAATTATAATGTAAAATATGTAAATATGTAATAAATATGTAAAATAGGATGCGGAAAGATCTAACACATACAAAAAGAGTGAGGGAAGGAACCATGATGAGCGAAGGAACCATGAGTGAGAGAAGATAAACAGGAAACAGGAAACAATAAAGTAACAGGAAGAAAGGAAAAATAACCAGCTGAAAAGGTCCAGGAAGCAAATAAGAAGAATGGAGATTATACAGGAGAAGAAACCTAAACACTGAACATTCATGAGAGAAAACACAATCTCTGGTACATATACTAAAAAAACAGAAATGCAAATCTAAGATAAAACCAGCTAAAAGGAGACAATCAGGACATAAGACAGATGGGAACTCTCCCAGGGGAAGGAGACAAAAGATGCTATTAATTGAATCCGGGGCCCGGTTTTTATTACTACATTTGAGCTACATCAACATTGTTCCTTGTTTTCAGGAAACTTTGCAATTTTCTAAAATACAGGAAATGCCATTTGGTTTTGTCCCAGCGTTGGCCACTCAATTCCTGCTTGCTTGTTTATTTTTTCTTGAGCAAAAGAAGCTTCACTAAAGGTTGGCATGTGGGATAAATCTTGCAGAGGAAAGACGGGGAAATAACTCAGGAGGAAGGAAGGATTGGTTGTGACACCAGCAGGGTCAGGGAAGTGGCCACATAGCTACATTCCTGCAAGGAACTCGACTGGGCTAAGACTGCTTTCTTTGCCCTGGGACTGAGTTGGGGGTCACCCTGGAGGCCAGCCACAGGGCCTGGGACTTGGAGTGTTCTGTTTTAGATTAAGAGCTGGGTTCACCAAAGGGGTACAGCGTTGGGAGGAGCAGGGACGTGTCTGCTCTTCTAGGTTCTTGCTGGAAGCGGTCTGTACCATTGAACGGGGGAGAAATGGTGTGTGTGTGCAGGTTGTGGGTAGGGGCACCCACCTCTCCTCCATCCCTGTCGTCTCCGTAGTTGTTAGAGTGTTTTCTTTATATTTCTGCTGTTATAGAATAAGAAATGCAGGGACTTAACAATGATATGCTTCCAAAATTTGTTTTCTGAGCTATGAGTAGACAGGCCTTTGTTTTTTGAGAAAGGGTCTTATAATGGAGCCTGAGCTGGCCTCAAAAGTCTTAGCATCCCAAGTGCTGAGGTCTTAGGCATTCACCACCTTAAACACCTTTCAAGTACTTCTCATCCGGTTCATTGTTAATTTTCTGTCCATCCAACTTACAAAGTGCCTCTCCCTGCATCCACTGAGAATGTGTCCTTTAGTACTATAGAGCAGCTGTGAGCGACACCATATCACCATGTTCTATGGAATCTGAGACATTCATGGATGTAACTTAGAAGCAGTTGCTTCATGCGGTTACACACATCTTTAATTCCAGTTTCCAAGCAGCCGAGATAGGAGGATTGCTGCATTTTTTGCTGCCTCTCCGGGCCACACAGAAAGTTTCAGGCCTTTCTGAGTTACTATGAAATCTTGTCTCCATAAAGCAAACAAGCAAGCGACTCTAGGTTATGTGCCACTCAGAAAGAAAGAAAGGCTGTGCTGCTAAATTAGACAGGCCATTATCAAGGAGATTAATCTTGATTCGAGGAACATTACAACTCTACAAGCGTTATCTTGGACCGTGAAACATGCCACCCTGTCTGTCCAGGCATCAACACCTGGAGATGAGAGACTATGTTCCCTCTGAAGCCACTCCAATGCAAACAGCCTCTTGTACTTTCTTAGCTAGCATGCTAACAGCCAAGCAAATGGAACTAGAGAGACTGCTGGGTCGTTTAGTTGCTCAGACAGAATATTATATTCACTTAGCACCTAAAGTTTCCCAGGAAATTCAGCTACAAGGCTAGTATAGAATTGCATTCCTACTCTACAGCATTTACTTCAAGGCTAGGTGACATCACCCAAAAGCCCCGTAGTCACATCAGCAGGGTCATGCCACTAGAAGGTGAATATAGGCCTCAGTTAGGCTGTTTTTAATAGTCCCATGATTGGGAAACTTTAGGAAGGAGAAAGGCACAGGTTCCCACTTCCCATTTTAGCTCCTGAAGATGCTGGGCAAACCTGACTGGAAAATAATGAATGTGTCCTTGTCCCATCTTCTCTGGCATGGGGTCTCCTATTTTATCTCTGTGGCTGCTACCTGTCACCGGGTGGTGCTTGGCGCCGACAGGGGGGCGTTTGAACACACCAAGACTATCTAAACAGACCATTAAGTGGTAGTAAAGCAACACCAGTGAATGACAGGCCAATAAATCTCCAACAACTTACATCTCCTGCACAGAGCTGGCTGCTGCGGTGTCACTGTGTTTACATAAAATCAATTTTACAAGCGATCTTAAATAATTAGGGAGGCCACCATCATCCAGAGATAGTCTACACTCAGTGGAGTGGCTTCAGCATCAATCTCATTGATTTCTTTTGTTGGTATTCCATGTGGGTTTATTTTTCCTCTCAAGTTACCCTCTTCTCTGATAGCTCCTTTATGAACAACTGAAACCCGAGGAATGGAGAGACACATCCTTATCAGTATTTTACAGAAGAGAGAGCTTGACATTCCCTATGAGTCCAGTCTTCACGGAGCTCTGTTTTCTATGTGTTTTCCTTGAGCTCTGTTATGGTCAGCCCTTGAAACATCTGGGGACAGATAAGTTGGGGGAGGGGCAGGCATCAACATACATTAAGACCCAAAGTTTGGAGATCAAAAGTGAAAATCATGCTGCTGTTTGCAACATCCAAGAGTATTTGATGCAAGTTTCTCTTTCAAGCCTTGAGTTCTCTTAGTGCTGGT
The DNA here is from genome assembly GCA_030556225.1 of Cricetiscus sungorus. Classification (NCBI taxonomy): domain Eukaryota; kingdom Metazoa; phylum Chordata; class Mammalia; order Rodentia; family Cricetidae; genus Cricetiscus; species Cricetiscus sungorus. The sequence continues at coordinate 1,592,607 of JANBXA010000366.1, forward strand.
GCCTGCTACAAAGTTTAAATAAAACAGATCCCTTCTCCATACCACACACCCATTGAAGATTTGGCACAGAGCACTGGATAAAGGCAATGATTTCATTGATAAAAATTCTCCTCTAGGGAATACTGTGCTTGACATTCACAAGCCAACATGCCATCCACTTGACCTTCCCACCAGGTAGATGGGAGACATTCTCCCTGATAGCTATAGTATGATAAATCCATACTTGTCACAGGATGCTGAGGGTTCCATTTGTACCCTAAAGTGCATCCATGAACCACCTCTCTGCCAGCCATCTGCTGCAGACTCTTGTCCCTTTGTGACGAAGTCTTACTATTGCAGTGTGATGATTTTGCAACTTCAAATAAAGCTCACTTTAATTGTCATTGTGATTACAGCATATTTGAGGGTGCACCTCCATGTGTATATGTGTACCTGGAGGTTTGAGGTTGATGCTGGATGTTTTCATCCATTGCTTTCCATCATGTGCATTCAGACAAGTTCTCTTTCTGAACTTGGAGTTGGCCAGTTTGGGTAGTCTGGTGGGCTGGCTTGTTTCAGGGAGTCCTAGTTTCCACTGCCTGCTGGCTGAGAGTGTAGGTGGGCCACCCTGCTCACCAGACCTATATGTAGGTCTCAGGGGATCAGAACAGGAGTCCTTTCTCTTGCAGGAGAATTTGAGCTGTTTCTCTAGCTGGGGTTCTAAATCATTACCACCCTTTTTCTCATGGCTCTAAATTTTCTTGGATGTTCTTATCTGGAGAACATGGTCTGATGTGTAAATGTTATCTCTACTTCACAACTCCTACTAGACATTTCTGCAAACCTTTCCAAAGCTTTCTATCACTAGTCACCACTTTTAAGTAAAGGAATCACTATAGAGATGCATTAATAATCTCGGGCTGGTTGTTTTGATCCTGCTAGGGTGACCTATTTCTCATCACTGTACTTGAAATAATTCATAGGGAGAGTATTTGGCTCACTCTAGGCATGCCTGGTAGGTGAGATTGCTCTAGTCTGGGAGGACTGACTGACATGACCCTTCTACTCTTGTGTCTGCATTTCTCTTCTGTGCCTGCAAGTCGGTGTGGGCATTGCCTTGTCATGTTCCCTTTTCAGTGTGGTTGGTCTTTACTCATCAGCAAACACATGGAAGGATTAGACAGAGTCTAGGGGAACCTGCCCCTTCACTCCTGGTAATTATGGGGAGCATGTCTGAGCAAAGGCCGCCAGCCACTCACACAAGGTACTATTTGTCTAAACATCAGCAGGTCACATTACTCCTCTACAAGCCAGTGAGAGATAAAGAAAAACTAAGTATTTCTACACACACACACACACACACACACACACACACACACACACACACGTTTAATTGCACAAACACACTAACACAAACGCACACACATTTGCATATAAACACATCCACCCACAAGCACACATTCACACATCATGCAGTACACATACATACATACATACATACATACATACATACATACACATATACAAACTTTTCACCCATATTTCCTTATTTCTTATGTTACCAGGCTGTCCTTCAAGTCCCTTGGTATATATTTTCCACTTTTTGTTTCCCACTTCCCTTCTGACACAGGCAGAGAAGAGGTGCAACGCTGAATTTCCATTTTCTTATATGAAATGACAATGACAAGGTATCCACAATCAGTCACTGGTCACTGGTACCATGTCCAAACCTACCTGACACCCAGAACCTTTCCAACATGCTATATATAAACATGGGCTTGCTGAATCCAGAAGACTTGTCACTCTGTGTGTGTGTGTGTGTGTGTGTGTGTGTGTGTGTGTGTGTAGACTATGTGTATAAGAATGTACATACATTGTGTACGTGTATAAGTATGCAGGTATGTCGCATGCATGTATGTGTTTGTGGGAGAAAAGTACAAGTGTCCATTGTTATGTGGGAAGAGAAAGTATGTGTTTTCCTGTCTTCCACAGCAGTCACAGAGATGGGGAAAATAATGGAGAGGAGTCCTTTACACATCTGTCTGTAAAAGTCTGTTTCTACATCAAATCAAATCCTGGGAACAGAAAGTTCACTGTTGGTTCTCATAGGAGGACCTCAGCTTCTGTGGCCTGGAGGAGATTATACAGCCACATTAAGTAGGGATGTTCCTGGGTCCAAAGCCTGGTAATTATAGAAAGTCTCCTTTTAATGTACTTCATATTAATATCAGATTGTATTGTGAGACAAACTTATAATGGACATCGATTAGACAAACCTTACAAACACCAATGGGGTCCCTCCTGTGTATCAGGCATTAGGCATTTCCCTGGGAAATTGATAATGAGCTCTGAGGAGGAAGCTAAATAATAGGTTACCCATGATGGAGAGGGCAAAGTTCCAAGTCATGTAGCCAGTTCTATACTAGGGATCCACAGCTCCACTTGGGGCTTTGCTTAACAGACACAATGCGTTATTACACCTGCAGTAAAATAAGCCTCTATGAGCTAAAGTTTACAGAGCACTCCCTGTGGGTCAGGCGTGGTTTTAAGAGCTCTACATAGATTAGCTCATTTATTCCTCATTAATCCTGAAGAGGGATATGTAACATTATCTTCATTTCATAGCGGAGGAAATTAAACCATTGGGAGACTCAAAAGCTATCCAGGCCACATAGCTCAAAAAGGGCAGGTGAGGGCTGAGAGTCTGGCTTTAGAGGCCTGGCTTTTAATCATTCTCTCAGAAAAATGTCTGGGTTGATTGTAGCCAACTACAGCTCATTCTGTTCATGGTCCACATCTCTCAGGAAATACCTGCACGTGTTCACAAGGAGGATTCAGAAGAAAGTGAGGTATGGATTCTCTTAATACACAATCATCTGTTATTGAAGAGTCATGAAATGCAGGCCTAGGAAGGGTTCAAGCTAGCCTCAAGCCAATCACTTATTTCATATGCATTATTTTTGTCATATGCTGCCATTGTTAGCATTTCTATTGCTGTGAAAAGACACCAGGACCATGACAACTCCTATAAAGGAAAACATTTACTTGTTGGTGGCTAACAGTTCAGAGGTTTAGTCCAGTATCATCATGGTGGGACATGGCAACATACAGGTAGACATGATGCTGGAGAAGGAGCTGAGAGTTCTACATCTTGATTGGAAGACAGGAGGAAGTGGACTGTAACACTGGGAGTAGCTTGAGCATAGGAAACCTCACAGTAATGCACTTCCTCCAACAAGGGCACACCTCCTAATAGTGCCATTCCCTTTGGGGGGCATTTTCTTTCAAACCACTACATTTGCATTATCCATGTTTAGTTAATTTATCCATGAAAACTGTAAAATATTGTTTTATCCCAACAATCAGTCGTAGGAGCAAGGACTCTTTGCTTGATGCAGTCGATCACCATGTTCCTGTGGTGCTTCTTAGAACGATGGCCTGGCAGTTTGAATAAGAATGGCCCTCTTAGGCTCAAATATCTTAAATCTGAATACCAAGGAATGGGACTGTTAGATAGGATTACAAGGGCTAGAATGTGAGGACTTGTTGAAGAAAGTGTGCCATTGGCTATGAGGTTTCAAGATCCCATGACAGACCCAGTCTTGATCTCTGCCTGCAGATCAGGATATAGCTTTCAACTACTTCTCCAGCACCATGTCCACCATGCCTCCTGCCATGCTCATGGTTTCTCTTTGAAGCAATAGAACACTGACTAAGACAGATGGTAATTTGGATCTTAAAGCAATCATGATCAGTACAGGAATTCTACACAGGAAAGAATGCTATGACGATCCTACAGAATCCACAAGAATTCAAGACACAAATGGACCATCATTATGAGGTCATTTGTCTGCAATAGCATGGTGGTAGAGATGAAATAGCACTATCTACAGTTTACATGTATGGTCCTGTTTCTTGCCTTCTTTGAAGGTTCTAACTTTTCAAAGAATTTTGTTTTCTACCTAGCAGATCTCCTTTACTATGGTCTTTGTGGCCAACGAAGATGCATGCCCACTGTTTTCTGGCAATCTGGTTTATTTCTCTCTGCTGAGTTTTCAGCAAAGGCCATTCTCAGCCTAACATAAACAGAGCATCCTGTACTATATAAAAGGTTGTGGGCTTCAGGGAAAACACCAAGTAAAAACAAAGATGCATAAAACAACTTCAGAACTCTTCTTGTTTTTCTGGATATGGCCTTGCAGCTCTCTATAGCCAAAGCTGAGATTAGAATAGATACATGGTTAGCTATCATTCTTCTGAGTACCTGGGTAGAACCCTGTGCAGAATCCATCCCAGCCAGAGTCTATGTAGGCATGGACACCTGCTCATTCCCCTCCTTGTCTATTTTGGGCTTTTCATCCATCCCAGAGGATAACATTTAACCTTAGATCTTTTGAAGGGGAAAGTGAGGCTGAGAGATTTATATTTGTACAGTCCTTTCCCAGGTTTGGGCAGCAGGTGGACAGTATTAAGCTACTGTCTGTTGGGGTTGCTCTCTGGGAACCACTCCATCATGCACTAACCTCCTTTCAGCTTTGGGAACTAGACACACCAATGAAGGTCTGCTGTTACTAGTATCAGAATGGCTCCTCATCTCTTGATCTTTTACAACTCTATACATACTTTTAGGCTCCCTTCAATCTGCCTGTGTTTCCATACTAGGAATTTACATGGTATAGCATCCTGCTCCAGGACTAGTGGGACATTTCCTCTGGTCTTTGTGCAGGGTTCTGCTCCCTAGAAGCAGACTGTGATGACTAATCTTGATTGACAACTTGATGGGATTTAGAACCACCATAGAAACAAAATTCTGGGCTTTTCTGTGAGAACTCCAGCCCAAGCAAAAGGAGGAAGAGAGCTGAGCACAAGTGTCATTTGCTTTCTGCTTTTTCTGAAACATTGCTTGCTTAATTGATTGATTGTTTTTGCGTGCACATTGTGTATGCACATTGCATTGCAGGTGCATGCCTGTTACAGATTATGTGTGGAGGTCAAAAGACAACATTGTTGAGCTTGTTCACTGCTTTCTATAGGAATTACAGAGTGGAACTCAAGATGCCAAGCTTATGAAGCAGTCTCCTTTACCTGTTAATCTGTCAAGATGGTCCCCAGTCTCTGAATCTCTAGATGAATGTGACCAGCTACCTCACACCTTTTACCACCGTGACTTCCCCACCATGCTGGAAGTACACTCAAATTGTGAACCAAATTAAATTCTCCCTTCCTTAAAGTGCTTCCAGCCAGATATTTTATCCCAGTAGTGAGAAAAGTAGTCAGCACCTTCATCAAGTCCCTGGCTTCTGTATCCAGCTGTGACCTCCAGCCCTTGTATACTCATCTTCCTCATGACTCTTCTTGAGGATTAAGTAGGATTCCAGTTTAATCATGGCTTTGGCTTATGGTGGCTCGAAGTACCAAATTAGACCTAAAATGCTCATGGGATACCACGTGTCCCTCTCTTTTTTTTTTTTTTTTTGACAATTTATTATACAGTGGTTTACACATGTACATGCTATAAGGCATTGCTCTGGCTTCTCACCTCAAAGCTACTTTGATTATTTTTTTTCTGCCTTCTAGTTGCTCATCACAAAGCACTGGATGTCAAGTCAAGACAAAAACTTCTTTCTTTATCTGGAAACAGTAGAAGTTGCTGGTTCGTGTCCTGCCAATCACTGCCTCACAAGGTTGGAAGGAATCAGGTGAGATGCTCAGTCAGTTCTATGACAGAGATAATTGAAATAGATAATTTCAATTACCTAAGGAGAACACCCTAATGGAGATGCCAAGTTATGAAACAGTTCTCTCGGTGCTGTAGAACGTGGGGCACCTGACTTACACGCTGAATTTCATAGCTAAAATTAATCGGCTGAGCAGAAAGCTTCCAGGATCTCCCAAAAAGAATGTGTTACTTATCATTAATCACCCTCATTTTTTTTTTTTTTAGGATTGTCTTTTTCCTTAGCCAAATCTGGCCTTCAACTTGCAACCTTCCTGCTTCAGCCTCCTGCAGATGGGATCATCTCTTGCTTTTGCTCAATAAAATTATCCCAGAATTGAAAAGATCTGCTCTGAACTTCATAACGCCCATCATTGTCCAGTGCACGCTCTTTCCTGACTTCCCATATCCTCTTTGCCCTTTCAGTCACACTTGTATTAATAGTGTCTGTCTGTCTGTCTAAACTCTCATCTTTAAATGGCACTTACACAGCAAACACGCCACAACTTTTATCCCCAGCCCTCACCACTCTCTTTAAGTCTAGGCTTCATTACCTGGCAGAGCATCTTCCTTGCAATTCTGATTGATTTTCAAACACACACCGCCAGGCAGACCATGTGACTTTGCTTTCTACCCTGGGGCCCCCACCGGCCTTGCTTCTCTGCAAGTCTTCTCAGTTCCCTGTCACAAGTTGCTTAGGTGACAGGCCTTGGATTCTCATCTCTTCCAGCCATCACTCAGTCCTGTGAGTTCAATCCTAAAACACATTGCACATCTACCCTGTTCACTCACTTTGTGACAAAAAGCTGCTGTCTTCTCTTGCCCGGAATATAACACAGCCCCCTAATTTATGTTTTCCCTTCCGTTATCATCTGCTTGATAAACATTTCTGGCAGACTCACAGAATGAGTATTGAAAGCCATGGTTTACATCTCGTGTGATTTTGTACTCGAGGCATCACCAGGTGATCTTTAGAGGTGTTTCTGTTTGACACAATTATAGAGAACTGAGGATGTGACATCTTCCTTAGGCAGGCATAGCTTCAAGACAGCATAGGGCCACCCTCCCTAGACTGAGGAACTGCTAATAGCCTTTAGTTTGGGCCTCCCAGCCTTCAGAAACAGGAAAAGAAGTTGTTCTCCATAAAGAACGTAGCTTGTGACATTCGGCCTCAGTTCCACAAGTGGAAGAAGGCAGATGCTGTCCTTAGAGGCCTTGGAAAGAGTACCAACCAGCTGGATTTGGGATTCTCCTACCCCAGAACTATGAGAGAACACAACTCTGTTGTTTCAGAATACCGAGCCCGAGGTAACTTATCATGGCAGCTGCAGAAGACTAACATAAGCTCCTGGGCTTGTGCACGCATTGGCCACTCCTTTCTCCTCCTGTTCCTATTGGCCAACATAGCCTTTCTCCTAGGCTCGTGTTGCTATTGGCTACTGACTCCTTTGTCACTCTCTCTTCAGTCCGCAGCAGCTTCTTTGGGCCACACTCTGACCAGGTTCACCACAGCAAACCTCGATGGATCACATGGGTTTGCTCCTGCTTCCCACATGTTCTGTCTCTACCTTTTAGCAGGTCTTGCTGGCCTTAGCCTCAATTCATTTTTAACATACTTATGTGAGGAGACTCCTCCTCCCATTTCCTTTTTTCTTTTTTTCTTTCTTTCTTTCATTTATTTATTTATTTTGGTTTTCCGAGTATTGCTTTGGAACCTATCCTGGAACTAGCTCTGTAGACCGGGATAGCCTCGAACTCACAGAGCTCCACCTTCCTCTACTTCCTGAGTGCTGGGATTAAAAGCATGTGTCACCAACGCCAGGCTCTCCCTCCCATTTCTTGTGCAAATGTTTTCTCGGAGATTATAACATTTCATCCTGCAGGGAAGCTCTTTAAGACAGAAAGTAGGCAACTCAAAATAGTTAGAGGAAGTCACTGAAACTGACCAGGTTCACTGGGCTCCTCCTTTCCCAACTATGTAAAAGCAAAAGACTGCTTAGAGCCCTTGTCAAGCCAGCTGAACTGCTTGGAAGAACCCGTGACTAAGAAGCATGGGAGAAACAGCCAGCTGAAGCAGCTTGGAAGAAAAAATGTGAGTCAAGGGTCAAGCTGCCTACAAGGGGTCAGACCCACTCAGCTATCTGGAAGGGAGCTGCCTGCAGGCTGCACAGTGTGAGCTGTCACCCAAGCTCAGGTGGGCTTTGGCGACACAGCTATTTTCAGTTATTTTCTGCTCCTGTAAGTGTCCCTTGCCCATAGTCCTCCGAGTAGCCCCAGTAAAACTGGTTCACAAAACTGGACTACTTTGGTGCATGTACTTTGGTCTGCCATCAGTTTCCTATCTGTCCTGTCCCCAGAAATGCAACATCATTTCCAGACATGACTGAGCTGTTTCCTAGTCTTGCCTTAAGCAACTCTGTAGGGGTCATGGTGTTCACTCCTCTCCTACAGCTTGTAGTTATAGCTGTTTCTTCAACCAGCCTTTCTTATGCTCATATATTTTAATGATTTCTACTAATTATGAAGTATTTCACAAATACAATAGTCTCATTTGAAAAGAAGATTGTAGATGATAACCTCCTAAATTTCTTAAAGTGACCTTTTAACATCCCTCTCTTGTTCTCCATCCCAGAGGTTGACTTGCTTTTTTTCAAGGCATTTTATCTATAAAAGTGAATGTTAGAAAACATGTAGTATTTTATGTGTGCTTAAATATATATATACACATATCCATGTATATAAGTAGATAAAACACATATGCACACACTCTATATGCATGTATGTGTTAGCTTTCTACTAACTACAACTAACACTTAAAATTATCAGCTTATAAAGGGAAAAGGCTATTTTTAATTTGTAATGAATGATTTTGCTGCTTTGGGGCTGTGGCAGAGATAAAATATCTCAGCAGTCTTGTGTGGCAAAACCATTGTTTTCATGGCCAAGACACATGAGGAAGAGAGCAGAATTCTACTTACCTCCACCAACACCTGCAGTGACTGAAATGGATAGGTATTTCCAATGGTGGGATAAAAGATAGCAACAGGCTTCTGGTCTTGAAAGCCATAAGAAACCTACAGGATGTGGAAACCATGACTGTCTGTACCTTCATCGTCACTGTTTGTCTCACAGCGTGGCACATAGTCTACAAGGGAGGAGTGTTGCTGAAGGGACAGGAAGTTCTCTCTTCTAGCAGCCCATTCCTTCCAGAGGAAGTGCAATGGGGTGCTGCTGAGTGGTCCCACACCACATCCCTCCCTGGGAAGTGAGTGGAAGGTCTTATTTTAAACATAGGGATCACACCTAGATATATAGGCCCCATTAGAAGGGGATAAGAAAGCCCTCTTTTAGGGGCAACTCTTAGGAGGAACTCTTCTTCAAAGATCATCTTTAGGGATGATCCTCTGCTAGAAGGGGCTCCTCTTTGGCGACTGTTCATTTTCTGGGGCAACTCATCTCTGAGAGCAGCTTCCAGGATGCACTCATCCTCTGCTGGGTGCTTATCATCTACATTTCTTTATGACCTTTGCCTGTTGCTATAGTCATACAGACTCTGCACAGAAAAAGCAGACATGGCTAAGTTCGGGCTAGATATGTGTTCCTTGTTTGCATTCATATGTTCACCTCAGAAGACAAAATGAGTGAATGCCTGCAAATGCAAGGATGGGACACAGGGAGTGCTGTCACTCAAGCCTGTTGGAAGAACCTATTGTCTCCATCCAACAGTAAGTTTATCTGCGTTCGCAGAGACCCAGCAGAGGCAGCAAGAAAAATAACTCAACCTGGAGTGTTGCTTACCAAAGAGATTGGGAAGGGGCATTTAAGCCGTATGTGAGCCACACCCTGAAAATTACTCCTTTCATTGCTAGTCACCAAAGTTAAAGCTCTCTACCCCCATTTTCCAAGTTCTAGTTCTCAGTTTTCTGGGAATTGTGACACTATCTATAGAGACCCTAAAGCCCTTCTAAACAGAGCTGGCCTCTATTAACCTGATCATTGTTTCCAAGCAATTAACACTTAATTGCAATTTCTATGCAGCTACTGTTTGATCTATTTTCCTTACCTCCCATTTTTCTAAGAAAATAGTAATATCAAGAGCTAGAGGGCAAAGAGTCACTTTGTAGAGGGGGACCACGGTGCTGGGAGATAATCAGCAGTAGGTTCAAATCTTGTTTCTGCTATTTATTAGCCTTGCAAATGTGTCATGGTGCTTAATGGCTTTGAGCTACACTTTTCATTTGTAAAACAGAAATAACAACATCCATATTACAGGGCTGTAACAAGTACTAAAGAAAATGGATGTGGAGTCTTAGCATAGTCCTTCATATATCAAATAAATGTGTGTCTAGTTGTTTCTCACACCTGTGGGGAGGAAGTCTGTGGTAAATAACCCATCCTATGTGCTCTGCAAGGGTGTTTATGCATCACTCTTCAGGCTGCCTGGAGTCGCAGGAGGGGTATACCAGCAAGGCTGCCTCTTCAGGGTGTCATTTCCCCCTTTTCTGCCCTAAACTCTCATACAGTGGCTGCTCACATGGCTTCTGTAGGTAGCTCTTGCAGAAATAGCTGTTCCAAGTGGGGTGTGTGGGGAGGCCGTCACGGGAGGAACTTAGCCACCATAATATTCTCCAGACAGCAACAGCCAGACCATTCTTTGCTTTTTCCTGCAGTGAGGTGGGAGGCCCCTCTTCTTCCCTTGAATGAAAGCACAGCTATGGTTGCTTGTGGATAGCAGACACGGTGACATGCCATTTCTTAGATTAAGTTATAAAGACCTATGTTGCCTCCACCTTGTTCTCTGGGACAAGTGCACTAAAGTGACCATGCAAGGGGCTGGTTGAGATGGCTCAGCATCTTGTTGCCAAGACTGCGTTGAAGCTTGGTGACCAATATGTTAGAAGAACCAAACTGACTCCCACCAGACATCTTCTGGCGTACACACACACACACACACACACACACACACACACACACACACACACAAATGAAATAAATAAATAAAATTTTAAAAATGCAATTAAAAGTAAGAAGTCTGACGTCTTGAGGTGTCTGCGCTGTGAGGAAGTGCAAAGTGCATAGAAAGTGAGGTCTTGCCCACAGCCCCATATCTGTATCACCCTGGCCTGCTGTGTAGTCAGATGTGGAAGTCAAGAATGCTCCATGTGGTTTTGTTCTCCAGCTGTCAAGCTCATGGTGGTCCTTGGGCATTGTCAGCTGTGGCTGTGACATGACATTGTTGAAACTGTCCCTACTGTGCTGTGTCCATAGTCTTACCTTTCAGTCCCTACCTGTAGGCTTCAGAGTGGGCCACTGTCCAGCAAGCATGGCTAAAGACACAGCTTATACTTAGTGTGAGTGGGAGGAGATATGGGAGTTCATCCACCTTATATGGTATATGGGATATTCTGGGCAGGAAGCAAGAAGCTAAGGTGGTTTCGTTTCATATACTGCAGCAGATAGAGGAAATCGTAGGGCCCTGAGTGATGGGAGCTGTCTTTAGACAGCTGTCTGATCTCCACCAAAACAAGGCAAGGGATGCACAATAACACATTGGAAACCCAGAGCACACTGCATCAAATGGGAGCGAGAATTCCAGCACTGGCAGGATATCAGAGCCGAGATGCACTCCGAGCAATAGGATTTGTGAAGTTTGGAAAGTTTGAAGTTTTAACAGGAGCATGGAGGCATTTTAAATGTTATAGTGATGAGATATTTATATCTTTTAAAGAAAGAGGCATTTCATAGAGGATTGTATTAGTTTCATGTCCTAAAAAAAATAAAACAAATGAAGACAGAGGTGAACTGTGCAGCCTCACCTTGATTTAGAGGGTAACACAGACCGCCAATCTGGCCTAGCTCCTCTCAGCTCTGTCAATTCCCATGTAGGGCAGAAACCAAATCTTCCCACACTCCTGCCACTGAGTCTAGTTGCCCTGTGCACATGGGACACAGGTCCTTGTTTTTGGATTCAGGGATGAAAGGTGGGAGTAACATTTTGTTCAAATTTGTGCATGTGCATCATGGACTTGGTGGCTGTGAACTTCGATTGTTAAAAACTACTTACTACCTTCTCTTTTAAAATGATCTTGATTTTCATATCTGTCCATTTAGTTATATATTGGAAAATATATTTTGAGTGCTCAGTAGATATTAGGCACTAATTTGGGCACTTAGGATACAGCAGTAAATAAAACAAGCAGAGATTTCCCTTTTTACCTTTCATATTCTAACAAAGTAGTTTTGATAATAAATCCCAATGAAAACCATCAACATAAAACAATAAATTATGTAATATGCTAGAAGATAATAACATAAGACAAATCCATAGGAAGACATTTATATTTATATTATATTTATATGGGAGAACTGCAATTATATTTTATTTCTTTTTATTTTGAGATTATAATTGCATCATTTCCTCCCTCCAAATCCTCCCATACACTCCTCTTTGCTCTCTTTCAAGGCCTATGTTTTCATTAATTGTTCTTATATGCATATGTGCATATAGATATATGTTCTTAAATAGAACCTGCTTAGTCCGTCTAATGTTACTGGGAAGTTTTCAGGGCTGACTGTGTGGTAGGGATAACCAGTGGTGAGCTCTTCCCTGGGGCAGACTTTCCCCCACTCCCAGCATCCCTGAGCTCCCTGTAGTTCTTGTGTAGGGCTGAGGCCTGAGCTTTTCCCTCCATCCACTTTGTTACGTCATGCCTGGGCAGTCATGTATGGATGTGGCTTCTGATGTTACTAGGGGACACAGTCTAACAGTAAGCTCCCTGATCCTTTGGTTCTACAATCTTCCTATGCCCTCTTTCATAAGAACTACAGTTTTAAACAGAGTGTACCGTTCTCAGACCATGATAGTTATTCAGTTCTATTTGTCACATGGACTGGATTTAGAAAAACTATAAAAACTGCAGTGTGTGCTCATGTGCGTACTAAAGGTATTACCAAGAAGCAAGGAAACAGCTCCTTAAATGCATACTACACCCTTTCCATGGACTGGTATCCAAGACTGCACAAAAAGGAAAAAACAAGCTGAGAATCAGAAATTATTCCTCTCTGCTTCCTAGATGAAGACATGACATGAGCGCCTGCCTTGAGTTTCTGCAGAGGTCCCTTCCCACCATGATGGATGTCCCCTCAGCCTGGGAGCCCAGGTGAAGTCTTTCTTTCTGAAGTTGCTTTGATAGGCATTTTATCACAGCAATAAGAGAACCAACAGATTGAGAACCTAAATCAAGTCAATATTTGAGTGACAAGATAAAGGAAGTTGGGGAGTGTTCTTCATGGCATCTGCATGAAAAGCAGTGTGAGGACTCTCAGGTGAATATCTGCCTGGCTTGAAAGAGGAGTAGAGGGAAGGCAGCCATATTGCTGCATACCTGCGAACCCAGTGCTGGAGACGCTAAGCCAGGATCATGAGAGTGTAAGGTTATCTTGGGCCATGTAGGGAGATGTCATCCCCCCAAAGGGAAAAGATGATGAAGGGGATGAGGGGGTGGGAGAAAAAAAGGAAAAGAAGGATTAGATAAGCCAACATAAAATAATCTCATAAAGGCTGGATATGCAGGGGTAGAAGAAAATACACACAATATATGTGTGAAAGCCAAAAGCACAGAAACAGCCACACATCTATCAGATAAAACAGATTTAAAAACTGGGCTTGGTGGCTGTGGCAGTTTGAATGTAATCAGAACCCATAATCTCATAGGGGGTGGTGCTTTAAGGAGGTGTGTCTTTGTTGGAGTGGGTGTGGCCTTGTTGGAGGAAGTGTGTCACTGTGAGGGTGGGGTTTGAGTTTTCCTGTGCTCAGGATTCCACCCAGTGCCTCAGCTGACTTCCTGTTGCCAGCAAGGTATAACATTTTCAGTTGTTTCTCCAGCATCATGTCAGCCTGCCCGCTGCCATGCTCCCCACCATGATGATAATGGATTGAACCTCTGAAACTGTAATGGAGCCACTCCACTTACAAGAATTGTTGAGGTCATGATATCTCTTACAGCAATTGAAATTCTAACCATGACAGTGGCACACACCTGTAATCCTAGAACTTGGGAGGGAGAGACAGGAGGATTAGTGGTTCAAGGTCAGCCTGGCTATATGAGACCTTGTCTCAAAACAAACAATAAAACAAAAAAACAACAAAAAAGTGTTAAAAAACATAGAAACTAGTACTACTATTACTAATGGAATTAGCTCAACAGGAAGAATGATAATCTAGAATACATATACTTCTAATGTTGGAACACCAAGCTATATATACACATACTGTTTGATCTTATAGGTAGATTTGAATAAAACAGTAGCTGGCAACTTAAATGGCTCACTTTTGAAAATAAGCATCGTCCATATAATCAACAAAGAATCAATATAAATATAAACTATGTCAATAAGCCAAGAGATAGTTATAAAAATGTCATCCATCATCTGTATGTAGAATACATAGTTCTCACTCATTCAGATATGTACCATTATATTGGACAAACTGGATGACACTTTATAAAGCAAGTCTCATCAAATTAAAAACGGAAACATAATGTGTAACTTCTAAGAATACAACCTAAAGGCCACTAAAGGCCAACAAGAAGAACCTTAGAAGTTATACAAATTTTAGAAATTAATTCTTTTTGGTGGGCAAGCAGTCAATAAAAAAAAAAATCAAAAGATTTTTTAAAAATGTAAACAAAAGTGAAAACACAGCATATCAAAACATCTGGGATTTTGCAAAAGCATCGCCAAGAGGAGTACTTATGGTGATAAATGAAAATATTTTACAAAATAAAAGATAGAGGTGAAGGTAGCAAGGTCATGTTTTCAAGATCAGCTCATGCTGTAAGTACAGATGTTGTATCAAAAATACAACGAGAGCAACTCACTCAGGCTGTATGTACAGATGCTGTATCAAAAAGACAAAGAGAAAGAAAAAGAGGGAAGGAAGGAGAGTGGGAATGGACAAAAAAGGAAAAAAAAAAAAACCCTGAAAACTGAACTCAAATCCTGTGTTCTATCTGACCACTGTGGATTAAAGCTTGTCATCCACAACAGACAAAGAGTACACAAGTTCAACATGCTGCTGAACCAAAATTGGGTGAAGGGGAAATTCAAGAATGAAATTACAAATTCCTAGAATTTAATGAAAATGAGATAATATCATGTCAAAATATATGGTAAAGAAGATATAAATAGAAAGTTTATTAGTGTACTATGTCTCTATATCAAAATTTTTGAGAAATATCAAATTAATAACTTGACACCATGGCTGAAGTCATCAGAAGAGCAAGGATAATCAACACCTTCAAAAAAGTAGATGGGAAACAAAGATCAAAACCAAGGTCAAAATTAGTAAAAACAAACAAACAAAAAACAATACCCCCAAAACCAATGACACAAGAGTTGATACTTTTGATACTTCAAAAAGATTAACAAGTTTGATAAATTTTTATTCACTAGCTAGAGAGAGAGAGATGAATTAAATTAATACAATTATAATTGAGAAGGGAGCCAGGCATAGTGACACAGGTCTTTAATCCCAGCAATTTGAGACAGAGACAAGTGGATATGAGTTCAAGGACTACACAGGGAAACCCTGTCTCAAAAACAAAACAAACAAACAAACAAAAACCAAACAAAAAAAGGAGAAATGATAAGAGAGACATTACAACAGACACTGAAGAAACTCAAAGAGTCATAAGAGCACACTTTAAAAATCTATATTCCAGTACATTGGAAATCTAGATCTAAATATCTCTCTGTACACACACACACACACACACACACACACACACCTTCCTAGACTTTAATGAGATGAAGTAATTAGTTTACATAGATCCCTAACAACTAGTAAGATAAAAGCAGTAATTAAACATCTCTCAGCTAATGTCATAATCAGGTGAATTTAGCGCAAAGTTCTACCAAACCTTCAAAGGGCTAAAACCAAACTATTCAGAAAAATATAAAGGAGGAAACACTCTGAATTCCTTTTAGTGTTCATAGCACTATGGTATCAACCCCAGACAAAGGCCACGGAAATATAAGGAAGAAAGGAAAAATAAATAAAATCTCTGATGAGCATATATGCTAAGTCTCAAGAAAACACAAAACCTGGCCAAGCCAGCTTCATCACAGAGATACAGAAATGGCTCAATATATATATAAATTAACATAATCAATCACATAAATAGAGGAAAGGACAGAAGCTGCCTGATCTGAAAAGACCTTTGACAAAAATCCAATATCCATTCATGATAAGAATCCTGGAGATAAAGAAGAATCCAGGGACATACCTCAATATAGTAAATCATTGTATAGAAAGCCCACATCTCATATTATCTAACAGGAGGAAAGTACAAAGCGTTTCCTCTAACATCAGGGACAAGACAAGAGTGTCCATGCCGCCCATTCATGTCCAACAGAGTATTTTTTAAGTCTTATCTAGAACAGCAAGACAAGTGAAGAAGATAGAGTGTATACACACAGGAAAGGAAGAAACTGAAGTATTTTTATTTGTAGATGATGTGATTGTATTTGTAAAAAATCCTCAAAACTCCACCAGAAAAATCCTACAACTGATAAATACGTTAAACAAACTAGCAGAAAGAATATAAAATTGATACACAAATCAGTAGTCTACCCATATACAAATGAGAAACACACTAAGAAATCCATGCCATTAACAAAGCCTCAAATACAGAATAAATCTAACCAAAGAAGTGAAAGACCTCTGAATTGAAAACTTTGAGACACTGGAAAACAGAAAGTGAAGATGCCAAAAGGTGTGAAGATGCTCCATGCTCTCCTAGTAGCAGATTAATACTACAGAAATGGCTGTTCTCCCAAATTCAACCTACAGATTCAACCCAATTATTCAGAGAAATTGAGAAAACAATCTTAAATTTCATATGAAAGTCAATATCTTAATGATAAACCCTTGGGACTAGAGAGCAAAGCTAGAACAAATCCAAAGTTACTAGAAGGGGAAAAAAGAGAAAAGGAAAAAAATATACCAGAATTGAAATAATAAAAATAAAATACAAAATACAATCCTCCAAGAAATGAATTTTTGAAAGATAAATATAATTGCCAAACCTTTAACTACACAGATGGCATAAAAATTAATAAAATCAGATGAAAAAGATATCACAACTGCAATTAGAAACATGTAGAGAGGATACATACAGGACCATATATAAAATATAAACAAAATCATATCAATAGCTATGTGTCAACAGGTTGGAAACTGTGGAATAACTGGTCATTTTCTACACACACACAGCAAACAAACTGAAACAGAGAGGAGGCAGAAAACCTGAATAGACTGAGCCAGTAAGGAGACTGAACTGAAACAGAGACTCTCTAAACAAGAAAGAGCAGAAGGAAAAGACTTCCCCACCATGAAGTCTCGAACACGGTGAAGTCCTAAAACTCATTCTACCAGGCTAGAAGTATATGCATGGACACACGCATGCTTGCCCCCCTACACACACATTCACACACACACACACACACACACACACACACACACACACACACACACACCTATTGACCTACATCCCTGAATAATATGGGTATGAATGTTCTCAACACAATACTAGAAGATTGTCTTCAATAATACATAAAAAGATTACATACCATGATCAAGTGTTGTTTACTTGATCATGATGCAATGATAGTTGAGTATGTACATACTGACAAACATAATGTATCACACCAACAGGAAAGACACACAATAACATCATCCTAGCAGATACAGAAAAGGAATAAAGTCCAGTGTCCCATCTCCTCAACAGGAGAGGTAAGAGGAGAGTCTGAACACAATGCAGGCTGTTTATGACAGACATGGAGCCTCCGTTAAGCTGCACAGGGAAAGAGTAAGCCAGTTTCTGTGAGGTAATGGACAAAACAACATCCATGGTTAGCATTCTCATCCAGCAGACTAATGGAAGCCCATGTTGCAGGAATTGGAAAAGAAAAGTTCTACCAGTACCTGCTAACAGACAGATGCCTAAAATTTCTACTGGAAACTATTGGGAATTATAAGTGAATTCTGTATGTTTGCAGGATATAAAATCAAGTATGAAAATCACTGCTTTTTTTTGACATGTGAATAATAAAACATCAAGACAAAAGACAAATCAAGAAAGCAATAATATTTATATTAATTTCAGAAATGAAACTCTTGAAATAAATTAAAATAAATTTAACTAAGGAATTAAGTTATTTCTATAATGAAAACTAATGTCATTAAAAGAAATAAAAAAATGAAAGTTAATGGGTGGAAAAATATTACTATTAAAATGTCTATACTAAATTTAATGTATAGTGTCAATATACTTTCTAACAAATACCAGTGGCATTCCTCACAGAAATAGAAAAGTTTCCTAAAATATATATGTGTTTTATATATATATATTATATATATAACATTATATATAATATATATTTATAATATATATTATATAATATATATATTTATATATATATGGAACTATAAATATAAAGGACCAGAATCATCAAAGGAGCCACAAACAAGAGCAAAATAGATGAAAACATTACAATCCTGATTTCAAAACATACTATGATGTTATAGCAACCAAAAAGCATGGTGTGGGGACAAACACAGAACACGACAGAGAACCCAGAGAAAATCCACAGAATTATGGCCAATTGATATTTGAAAAAGGCAGCAAAATCACACAGGAGAAAAAATACTGGAGAAATGACAGCCTCATTAGTAAATGATTTTGGGAAAAGTGTAAGTCCTTATGCAGAAGGAAAAAAAACCAAAAAACAAAAAACAACCAACCTAGGTCTCTATTTCTGCATATGTAAACACCAGCCTACAGTGAATCAAAGGTCTAAATCTAAAACCTGAATCCCTGACACAGGGAAAGCCTTCAAGACACATTGGTTTTTTTTTTATAAATTTATATAATATATTTATAATTTATTTTTATAATATATACATATATGTGGACCATATATACATATACATACACACATATGTGTTTTATATATATATATACATATATATATATAAATTTGAGGACATTGTATGTGTATGTGTATGTGTGTATGTAGTTATATATAATTTGAGGATTTCATACAATGTATTTTGACCATTATTAGCTTTCTATTTCTCCTCCTTACTTCTCCTAGATCCACTCTTACCTTCTTACCTCTTCCCAACTTCATGCCTCCCCTTTACTTTTTAAATAAGCCATCAACTCTAATTTGCACTATTCCTATACTTCTGGGTATGGGACCATTCACTGGTGTATGACTGTCTATCAGGAACAATAAAGAAAGGGTTACTATTGGTGTGATGAAACACCATGCTCAAAAGCAAGTTGGGGAGGCAAGTGTTTGTTTGGCTTACATTTCCACATTAGAGCCCTTCACTGAAGGAAGTCAGGACAGAAACCTGGAAGCCAAAGCTGACAGAGAGGCCATGGAGAGGTGCTGTTTACTAGCTTTCTCAGCCCGCATTTTTAATAGAACCCAGGACCACCAGCCCAGGGGAGGCCGGATCCACTATGGGCTGGGCTATCCCCTATCAATCACTAGAAATCAATCTACCTCAAGACCCAGCAATAGCACTCTCTTGGGCATATAGCCCAAGGATGGTTAACCATATCACAAGGATACTTGCTCAACAATGTTCATAGCAACGTTATTCATAATAGCCAGAACCTGGAAACAACCTAGATGCCGCTCAACCAAAGAATAGATAAAGAAAATGGAGTATTACTCAGCTGTAAAAAAACAATGATATCAGGCAAATTGATGGGACTAGAAAAAAATCATTCTGGGAGAGGTAACTCAATCCTAGAATGACAAACATGGTATGCACTCACTCATTAGATGTAAAGTAAAGCATAGCCAGACTGTAATCTACAGCCCCAAAAGTAGCTAGGTAACAAGGAGGATCCTAAGAGAGATGCATAGATTGCCCTAGAAGGGGGGAATAGATGAGAGCTCCCATGTAAGTTGGGGGTGGAGGCTCTGCGGGGAGAGGATGGGGGATGAGAACATGAGCGAACAGGGTGGGTGAGTTGGGGGAGGGATGATGAAGAACAATCAAAGAGATAACTTGATAGAGGGAGCCATTATGAGGTTAGGGAGAAACCTGGTGATAGGGAAACTCTCAGGAATCTACAAAGATGACCCCAGCTAAGATTCCTAGCAAAGTGGAGAGGGTGCCTGAACTGGCCATCTCCTGTAATCAGATTGGTGAGAACACTAATTGTCATCATAGAGCCTTTATCCAGTAACTTGATGGAGGCAGATGCAGAGATCCATAGCCTAGCACCAGGTTGAGCTCTGTGAGTCAAGTTGAAGAGAGGAAGGAGGTGTTATATGAGCAAGGGGGTCAAGACCATGATGGAGAAACCCACAGAGATAGCTTGCCCAAGCTCATGGGACCTCATGGGCTCTGCACCCACAGCTGGGGAGCCTGAATAGAATCAAACTAGGACCTTTGCATGGAGGTAAGAGTTCTGTGGCTTTGTCTGTTTTGGAGGCCCCTGATAGTGGGAGCAGGATCTATCCCTGGTGCATGAGCTGGCATTTTAGAGCCCATTCCCTATGGTGGCATACCTTGTTCAGCCTTGATGCAGGGTGGGGAGGGGATTGGTCCTACCTCAATTTGATGTGCCAGGCTTAACTGACTCCCCATGAAGGCCTTACCCTTTCTCAGGAGTTGATGTGGGGTAGGAGAATGGAGAGGAGCAGCAGGGGGAGAAGGAGGGGGAATTGTGGTTGGTATGTAAAATGTTTAAGTATAATTTCTAATAAATGAATAAAAAGAAGAAAATTCGATTGAGGTTCCCTCCTCTCAAGTTGACAGAAAACTATCCAGCATGCCCTCCCTCCTTGGGAAGCCATCAACTTTCCACTGCTCCTCAGTCAGGAGGGAGCTTTTGATTGATTTCTAACTCCATGCTGGAATGCTGGCTGGCTTCATCTCATGCAGGTCTACTGCAGGCAGCTTAGGCGGCTGTGAGCTCATGAGTACAGTGGGCCTGCCATGCCCAGAGAACACTATGTTGTTCCAGTCCCCCCCAAGCTCTGCCCCTCACAGCCTATCCACTCTCTCTCCTGACGTGATCCCCAAGTCTTGGTAGGGGGAAGTGATGTAGATTTCCCATGTGTGGTTCAGTATTTGACAGTGGCTCTTCAGAAGAACTTTGGGACTATAACCCCAGGAGTCCAAGCAACAAGAGCAAACAGCTGACAAAAGGGAGTATGCCAGGATGAAGAGCTCAGCAATGCAAAGGAAACACCAATGCAAAGGAACATGGACGTGCTTTCAATTAGTCACCCGAGAAGCATTTGTTTCTCAATTATATGAGCAACTCGATCCAACAGTTAAAAAGTCTGAAAACATTTGTAAATAATGAATTATATATTTAACAATAGCCAGTGGAGAAGACTTTATATGTTGTTGGGACAAAGAAATGAAATTTGTTTGGCAACAGACATGCCAATTACCTAGTCAGATCGAAGTGTGTGTTGTGCACTTGTATTGAGATGTCTCACTGTAACCTAAGTGCGGACAAGGAAACCGAACAGCTAAAAACAGAACACATTCAATAGACTAAACCAGCAAGAATATTTATTGTGAATAAAATGCAAGCATGTTAAGAGGCAGCATTTAAATATTCCCCCTTTCTTTTATAATTTTCTTGAATATTGGCCTTTATTCTCCTTTTTCTCTAGACGAAGTTCTCTAGGCTTGTGGATCTCAAGTTTTTCAATGAAATGAAGAAACTGGACTTGAAGTTGCTAAATTTTCCATAGATGCTTCCTTTTGAAAATCTCAGAACATATCTGCCATTGGTGGAGGCTGTTGAGAGGGTCCTTTTCTCTGACCCACGCTAAATGTTACCAGAAAGGCCACCAACAGCAGATCCAGTCAGCAGTCTAGAACTCCTTTGTATCAACTCGAAAATAAAACTGTTTCCTGGTTTTACCTTGGTTTTTTTTTTTTTTTTTTTTTTTTTTTTACAAAAAGAAACTTCTAAGGATAACATTGAACATCTTCTAGTTCATGGTTAAAAAGTTTTTCTGAGTAAGTTTGTGCCCTTTAGTCTGTAATTATGGCAGTTATATGTGTTAGAGATGCATGTCCACAGAATTACCATACGATCCAAATATCTAAGTTGCGACTCATAGACTGAAGCAGTTTAAGCCACTTACAAAGCCTTGAGAGGCAGTGCACTATCTTTAAGTCTGACAAGAGTGGATCATGTTTGAACGTGGACATCATGGTGACTTTACGAGTGGCTCTCCTCAAAGCTGTTTGGGACATTGCATCTGATGTGGGTGGAGGGTGGGTGACTAGAAGTGGAGGTCAAGCACAGGTGGGAAGGGGCAAAGAAGCTTCCAACCAAAGGAATTCCCATGGAGACCTAAGTGGCTTCCCTTCCACCATGACAAAGAGGTTAAGACACAGGGGATTGTATCAGGTACCTCAGAGATGGAACGGGGGGGGGGGCGCTAGCCAAAGAGAAAGCTGCTATCAGAAAAAGGTGTGGAGAAAAAGACTTGGTGAGGAAGACCCACTGATCTTTAAATAACAACCCAAACAGATCAAAAGGAAAATCATCATGACAGCTGGACCAGGTTTGGGAGACAGACTTCTTGATCACACAGCAATGCCTATAGTCAGGCACTCTGCAGCCAGGCCTGTTGAAAGCACACACTGCGTGCTCTTCCCATGTCAGGAAGTATTCTAAGTGCTACCCAAATGCCAGCTAGATCAAGTTTCTGTACTTGATACTATACTACCAGAATATGTTGTCTACAGAGGACAGTATCTGTACTTCAGTTCTATAGAGATAAAAGAGGTCCCAGACCTTTCCCAACACAACTCAACAGATGCAGTCGTGACAGCACACAAGTTCATAGCCTCCACCCTAGAAGTGGGTGGGGGAAAGGTGCACAGAATGCTGACTTCCCATTCGTGGAACTCATCAGAGAGTAGGGCGGGACCATCCTACAGCCTTCAACAGCAGTAAGCATGGGCTCAGTGCTTTTGTTGGTTGTCTTTTCTGAGAAACAGTTTTACAGTGAAGCTCAGGCTGGCGGCATGGAACTTCTGATCCTCCTGCCTCAGTTTCCCCAGTGCTGGGATGACAGGCATCTACCATCCCAGGCTACTTCTTTATCTCTTTGCATGTACATGTATGCAGAATGTATGTGTGCTTGTGTGTATCTTTGTATGGTTGTGTATGCATGTGTGTGTGCACACATTTGAAAGCCAGATGTTAATGTCAGATATCGCTCTTGATTGCTCTGTATTTACTAAGACAGGGTCTCTTACCAAATTTGTAGCTTGCTGAAATACTTACTCTAGCTAGCCAGGCTTGTCCCTGTGTCTGCTTCTCAAGTGCTGGGACTACAGCCAGGCCCCCACATCTGTCTGCTTCTATGTGGGAACTGGGGATTTGAACCCTGGTCCTTGTGATTCTGAGGTAAATGCTTTTATGCTCAGAGCCAGCTCTGACTCAGGCAGTTTCCTAAGTGTGGCCGTCTCCATGTTCTCCAAGCATGTCTAACTCTGTAACCCATGAAAAAGGTTACTCACTAAAGGCTACATGAAACTGTTAGGTTATTTAAGACATAATAGCTGGGAAGTGCACTTGGTTTATGCTGAGACCCTGAAAGGCAGGCATGGAACCAATCGGGCCAGCTCCTCTTCTATACTACAGGAAGGTGAAGAGCACTTTAATTGCTATAGCATTGAATATCTTCCACAGTTTAGAACATCCCCTCCCCCCTTTGTCTAACTAAATAAGTGGCTCCAAGAGGATATTAACAAAGTTTGGGAGTGAGAAGACAGACTCCCAAGGGGGACTGCAGAGAGGAGAACCATGCCATTAGGCTTTCAGGAACTTGACCTAGCTCAGCATCCACGAGGATCACAGTCTCCTCCAGGATTTTCCCAGTTACTTTCTTCATAAGCATGCCAAAATGAATGGGGATTTTCCTGATTATTGAGTGCAAAAGCATGAGAAAATTCTGTGAGTCACATGACACCCTGGAGTGCAGTGAAATTTATGGTGAGTCAGTCTTCGGGTTAGGGTTAGACTACTATTCAGATAGTTCCAAGAACAGGAAAATGTATTTGTCTCAGAAATTGTTCTTGCTATGGACTACAATGTTTGTCCAGTATTACTAACTCTTTTGGGGGGGAGGGCAGGAGGAAGTACACAGATTTTTCTATCACTGTGATGAAAGCTGTGACTCCCCAACATAGGGGCCATGGGATTGCAACACATTGTGTTTCATTTTCCTGAAATCCACTGAACTCCCAACTCCTCGTGTGTAGGAGAGAATGACCCAAAGCCACAGCTTATTACCAGAACACCCAAGGCCTCAGAGCGTCCCTCATGCAAGTCTCTGCCCCTCCCACAATTATCGGGCCAAAGAAGGATGTTTTGAGGTAAGAAAAATGGAAACGTTCAGTGCTTTTGAAATTGCTTCTGAATCTCCCCACTTGGTAGATGAATAACCTGAACCAGTCTCCCCTTCCTCCCAGGGATTCACACTTCCAGTTACCTTTCAGAAATTAAGTGGGTCAGTGTCTAGGGAAAACAGGAATCATAAAAAACAGGAAGGGAATGGGCTTTAATAGGCATCCTCATTTGGTTTTACCCGACGCAGGAAGGAAATTGAAGTGGACTTCCCTGTTAAATTCCATCACCGGTTCAGCCATTCACGATTTCTTCACTGGTTGATTTAAACAAGTTTTCACTGAGACTATTGCTACGTGAAGCATGGCACAGTGATCTGCTATGCATGCAACAGATACGTCACACCGGTAAAGTACTGTGCCATTTCCAAGTCAGGTTTCCTGCCTGCTCATGCCAGCCTTATCATTGCAGCAACAAAGGAGGCGAACGAGATGGCCAAAGTATGTGCACTGCACTATCACAGGCCTACAGTTTAAACTGAAGGACGTTGTGTGTTGAGGCTGGCTCTAAAAGGCAGTTGTGTGTGTGAGAGCCTCACTTTGTTTCTATATTATACTTAATGTTTAATAGGAGGAGAATAGGATCATTCCAGTTATTTAGATTGGAAAAAGATCCCTGGAGAAGTGAGGTGCCACAGTGTGGATACTGATGACCACGACCAGAAGCCAATCTGTTCAGCACCCAGTCTGACATGCCTTCTATGATACAGAGTCCACTGGGGAGGTGGAAAGTAATGCCTGAGGTTATGTGGTCCCTAACTGCATGCAGAAAATTATGGTTGGGGTGTGTGAAGTTGAATTAGGACTGCTCACTGGTAGGTGCCTGAGATGTTTGTCTGCTCACGTTACATGGTCAGACTTGAGAATAATGAGCAGTATGCTTGTGAGTTATGCATAGCCCTAATTCTAATTGTTTTTAATAATGAAAACCCAGAGTCAGATATGAGGGTTAGTGCTGTATTTTGTTTATGATATAATAAATGTTGCCTGAAGATTAGAGTGCACTAGTTAGCCACAGAGGCCAAGCAGTGGTGGGCACACACCTTTAGTCCCAGCACTCAGAAGGCAGAGGCAGAAGGCTCTCTGTTAATTCAAGCTACACAACATTAACCCAATGTAAAGGAGAAACAGAGCTCACACAAAGGTGACCTCAGCACTTGGGATCCCACACTTTTAATCCCAGCATTAGGGAGGAATATAGGGTGGGAGGAGACAGGAGCTCAGTGCAGTCTGAGGTTTGGTAGACACAGATGCAGTCTGGAGATGGAATCTGAGGACAGGATCACCCTTTGGTCTGAGCATTGGTAGAGGTGAGAACTCTAGTGGCTGGCTGTTTTGCTTCTCTTATCTTCAGCTTTAACCCTAATATCTGACTCTGAGTTTTTATTATTAAGAACAATTAGAATTGTTATGGGACTAAAAGTAGAAGGAAAGATGGGAAAAGACAAAAGAAATGTTAGGTTCCTTATGAACAGGAGCAGGCTAAATCTACACAAAGCAGAGAAGCAATGCTGAAGACAGAGTCTCCAGATGAAGGGAGGCAAGATGACGAATAGCAAGAGGTGGGATTTAGAAATAAATGACTCTTTAAAGTAATTTCTCAGCCTCCTTTGAAAACTCACAGCCTTTAAGGCTGGCAGAATGACCAAGGAGCAAATGACCTCTGCAAATGTTGTGCGGCATTTGATATCAGGCTGACTGATAAGACACAGGCTGGACATGCATGTTGCATACATGGCAACCACTGCTGACCTATCACCAGAGCAGATTCAAGCACATGAAGTTCATTGGAAAAGCTGGATTATTTTTCCTCAGTTGATGACTCATTAAAAGAGAGAAAATCAGCAGGAGAATGGTCACAGGCAAGATGCCTAAGCTGCAAGAACATGTCTTCAAGGGGTAAGTGTAGAAGAGAAACAGATAATGAAATGCAGATCGTGATGAGAGTGTGTGATGTGGGGAGAGAGAGAGAGAGAGAGAGAGAGAGAGAGAGAGAGAGAGAGAGAGAGAGAGAGAGAGAGAGAGAGAGAGATTGTAGTGATTGTAGTCATCACTGTGTCACCATGCCTGGAATTTTTCTTTTCTTTATTTTGTGTGTGTGTGTGTGTGTGTGTGTGTGTGTGTGTGTGTGTGTGTGTGGAGAGAGAGAGAGAGAGAGAGAGAGAGAGAGAGAGAGAGAGAGAGAGAGAGAGAGAGCTGGCAAGAAGGCTTATTTCTTAAAACAGAGGTGTTTGATAAAGTCAAGCTCATGTTTCTCCCACCACAGTATTTGCAAACAAGAACTCAAAGCGTAACTCACCAAATAAAAATGTTAGAAGCTCCACAGAAACCTGTGATTGGTGTTCACTGACACCATGGGGACTGGCAAAGGGTGTACACCGTATTTGTGAAGAGCCCTGCTCTATGGAACAGAAGCCAACCCTGCAAGGTGCGACAGCATGACAGATGACCTGGGAGTTGTACCTCATACATATTCTTTGATGTGATGTTTTTCTACTCGTCTGTCCAGTATAGAGCTTCTTAGGTGCCAAGCACTGTTCTTGGTACTATGCATCCAGTGAGAAAAAAGAGGCAGGGTGTCTTCTACAAGTTCTCCAGTAAGCAGCTACACGGCTCCTTCACAAAACACCAGGCAGGATCGGGGCTGAGATTAAGATTGCTCCTAAGGCAGGGAGCTGAAGAGAGTTGTTCTCTCATTACAGACCAGTCCGCATCCCCCAACAACTCTTTCTCCAGCAATGTCAAGGCTCTTTTCCCCTTGTAAGTCCTGAGATTTATAGTTGACTGTTTTGTTTACCCTGACTGATTGTGGCATGTGATAGAACAGTGAACTAGTGAAACAGAAAATTCAACATTCCATGACTGGGCTAACCATGGATTTGGCATATCCTAGAGACTCATGCCTTTTGTGCCCATGGCCTTCAGAGGACCCTCCTGTTGAGTGTAGACTGTCCCTTAACATACATAACATAGAATATGATGGGACTGATGTTGGGAAGTGCCACACTGAAACTTAGAGGACCTCTGTACCTTCTGTGTTTACAAGCTGGTATAGCCAGGCAATTTGTAGGCTCAGGTTTGTAGAAGGCTGTTGTAGGCTCTTCTTAGAAGCCCACCGTTATCATGCAGAGAGACCAGAAAGAGAAAGATCAAGGTCACAGCACAGACTAGTCAGGAGTCAAATGGAGTCCGTTCAGAACTGGATTTCCCTTTCGGAGCTGAACCACCCTCACAGATCCCACACACAGTTAAGCCCTACCAAGAACCAAGCAAATTACAGACATGAACAAATAAACAGAATGCTGGCAGTTCAAGCCATTATGTTTGAGTATAGTTTTGCTACTTGGCATTAGTTAACAAAAACAATGACTTTCTATTGCAGACACATGTAACATTTTCTTTTAAAGACTTGGTCTGGATTTTTTTTTCTTTGTAGAGTTTTTGAGGCTTTTGATTTTAAAATATCTCTTGTGAGGACATTAATTACTGGATCCCAGACAGGAGGGAAATACATTCTGACAATTGCCTCGAAGCCAAGCTTCAGACCCGCCTATCTCACATGGCCAAGTTTCCTTATGTCCTGGGCATAACTCTGTAGGTAGGAGGCTGAACTGAAACTGACCCCAGCATTTCCCAAGTGACAATGCCCCACCCTGAATTCCTGACTACACTATCATCTCATGCAACTGTCATCTGCTAGCAGTCCTCAGAAAGTGCTGGCTGTGAGGCCTTACTCAATCAGAAGGGACAGTTCTGCAGGGCTTCACGCAAAGGAAAGGAAAAGGAAGACAATTAATCCACCCTGGGAACTTGCTGAGGACGTGAATTTACCAGGTAGTGCAGATTGTCAGCTGAAGCCCCCAAGAGCGTGCTCCATCCTTCCTCTGTCCTCTTGGCCTTTTCCGCTTCCACTCCTGGAAGGGAAGGGCAGCAGGGGGGGAGGTGCAGGACACGAAAGGACACCATGATGGAATATTAGGAGGGCGTCAGTTCTTGGTGACACCGGTCTTGAGATCTGTTACATAAACCACAGATCTAGAAGAAAATGTAACTCAGGGAGTCTGCAGGATGAAATTTTCAGCATTGTCCATGCACGTGTTGTCCCAAGGGACAGCAGCCTGAGTGTCACTGTGGAAACCTGCTGTGAATGCAAGTTCTTGAATTGCATCTCAGATGACCACCCTGGACACCCTGGGAAGGGAAGGAAAGTGACACGCTTCACTTTGTGCAGCCCTGAAGTTGGCCTCGATGCATGTTTGAGTTGAGGATGCACTAGCGTGTGTAAACTCAAGGAGAAAAAAAAGAGAAGCACTCTGAGTATTGTCAGCTTATGAGGAAAAGCATTAGCCTTTGCTAATGGTCAAGTTTACTGGTTTTTAATATTCATAAGCACTGACATTGACTTTCCTGTTCGCCTTTGGTTTCTAAGTTGTATGGTAAGCTATACACAGTTTGGATAAGGCAAAAGATTCAAGAGGACCTTGTTTCTCCTGCTCTGTGACCACGGCAAGGCTCCCTCCTGCTCCTGCATTAATCTTACATCACATTGCTGTCAAGCTTGAGTTTTCCTCAACTAGCTCAAAGGCCCACATGACTCAAAGGATCCCTGACAGAAGCCACCAAGTGATCCAGATAGCGAAATGAGCAAACCTGGCTCTTTTATAGCCTCCTTCCCAACACACTATTTCCACAATTATTCTTCCCATACACACCATAATTCTTACAGAAATACTATTTTAGGAAACACACTAATTTTTATTTAGTAGAGAAAAGGTCATAATGTTTATGGTTTTATTAATTTCTACTTATATAGTGTCTATTTTTATTGATAATACAAAAAAAGCATTAGGATGGGGCTACAGTCATATGCATACTGTCCATGTCCTGGGAACACAATCTCATGTACTTTTTATTGACAGGATATGCTGAGAAACTCTCTTAATCTACATTTCATACCAGATTTCTGGATAGGGACAAGTTCTATAGACTGTATACTTAGCCATTTGATATGTAGGGCATGCAATAGAACTTTCAGAAATAGACTAAAGATACATGGGTGTACACATACATACATACATACACACACACAAATAGGTGACATTAAATATATTTTAGACAGAGTTTACCATGGAATCAGAGGAAATCAATATCTTAGATGTGTATTGAGGCTTAATAAGGATCAGGAGAAACAAATAGGCCGAATAGTTGTTTTTTTCAGGGAGAAATAACTTACAACATAGACGATGAACACTAGCAGGTTCCTGATCCCAAGGATGCCTCCTGATGTTCTCTTGTCCCCTTGCTGCAAGTAAGAGAGCTCCCCGGGGTGGCCCCCTCCTCAGACTTTGTTCCCCCGTTCCCCCAGGTAACGTTGACCCCTGTCCCCACCCTCAATGGGTGTGGTCTGTGCCACAGGTGTGGTCAAAGTGAATATCTCACTGGAGATGTGTGCTTAGTGATTTAGAATTTAAATATTGTCACCTATCACTGGTGACTTACTTAGCTTTTACCTATAGTAAAGCTGTATTTGATCAATCTCATTTCTCCTGTGAGGAAATCCAGTCTCTGAGCTGTCAACAAGGGTGACAGTTGAAGCCTTAACTTAAAAAAGATTTGAACTTTGGAAGTTTAGTCAGGTCATAGCCTACAGGTGTTAGGTGTCCAAGTGATTTTTAACCCCGAAGCCCTGAACAACTCAGATGGGGGTATAGAACTCATGAAACTGAACGGGGTGGGGTACTTGCCATTTAGAGAGCTCCTTGTGACTCTAGAAAGAGCCTTGGACCTGTTGACAGTGGTTGAGGCTGGTGGGACTTGTTGGAAATGTCCCTGGGTCCCAGTGATGGGAGAGTTCATTCCACAGCCCTGGCCTGGGCTTTTTCTGTGGGTCCCACAAGCATCCAGTGAACATGTGTGAATGAGGAGTTCACTCTTCTCTGTGTTGTATGGATTCTTTTCTTCATGAAATGAACATGGCTCATGCAGTCTGAGCTTTCTGTCTTTCTAAAATGGCCAAACCCGAAGTTCTGGTCACTACTGGGCCTTTTCACTGCACTTTGCCTGCTAACTAGATGTCTTTGTTACACTTGGAAAAGTAAAGCTTGAACAAAATAGACTTCCTAAGAGAGCAATAATAAATTAGGTAGGAAAAAAAGTAAGAGTGTCGGGGGGGGGTCACTTTGCTTGTTACACATTATTAATGAATGTTAGACATTGTCACCAGGTGTGTAGCACTGAGCACAGGACACGTGATAATTGAGGACTACCCTCTCCTTTCCATAGCCAAGGTTGCTGGCTTAATGTGTTCTGGAAGGCAGGAAGTCACATTATCTCTTCACCTGTGTCTTTGGACTGTTGTTCTTTACTCCTTTCAGAACTGCTTGCCCCAGCTTGAGAATGTGTTCCACACTGGTAATCTCATCAGACTCAACTAATATCGCTCCATCTCTGGACAGGCCTAATTGTCTAAGCAAGGTCAACATCTCAGCAGCTGAGCCTTCCTGGGGGAAATTCCATCCCGTTCTACTTGTTTGACCAATGTGTGCTCCCCAAACCTCACCAACCTATTCTTTTCTCAGTCATGACAGTGTTAAACTTACCCTTCCTCTAAACACCTGTTCCCATTGCTGTGTCCTCAGGGTACTGTTGTAAGAGTTTGGGAACTGGCTTGTTTGAACAGTTTTTTGACAAATGTAAAGATAGCTCCACAAGGGTAGGAGTCAGCATCAAATTTACTCCCCATAGGTTCCTTTTGGATGCACAACCCAAGCTGGAAAATTTATTGTTGAGTGAGAGAAGAATGATACTCTTGAACCTTGGCCCCTGGGCCATGTCCCTACACAATGCCAGAACACTTCATGTTGCAGCCTTATCCAAACAGCTGGGTCAAAACATCCTGTGTGGATGAAAGCAGCCATCAGTCACTCCAAGCTTCCTGATGAACAGGGGAGCGATAGTCAGGGTGCACCCTGCAGGGACAGAGTTATGAGTGGTGTCCCACATCAGCCACAGAAGGAAGTTTCCAAGGACAGCATTGTTGGGGATTAGCTCATCAGAGACATACAGGAAACGGAATAGAAATAAAAAGCAACGAATTCAATAAAAATGCTAATGCATTTAGCCATCAATATTTAATCATCTGACTATCTAATTAATTAATAAATTAGTTCTGTTTGGACGGTAGCTCCTTCCTGAAGGCATCTGGGACTAATGGCCACAAAGAAACAATTACAACAACCCTCAAGACTGTTAAACCTATTTCAGGAGAAATGCTGCCTTTCTCTATGACTGGAATCAAGAAAATCCAGGAGTCCTGTAACACATGTTGACCTTAGATGTTCTAATGTATTCCAGATAAAGAAATATCTGAAAGAAATGTAGAGCAGAAGGGAAAAGTGAACAGAGAAGAGTAGAACTGTGTCTGGAGGAGATACAGGCACAGAGCCCAGGGGAGAGTCTGCAGCCCTGGGACCTGGTCTGCCCAGCTTCCCCATAGCTGAGCTGATTGACTGCTGAGCCCAGTCAGTCCATCAGAACTCTCCATCCTAGTTCCTCTAGCTACAAGCTTGCAGAACTACAAGCTGGTTGCTGAGGGGTTTTAGCAACAAATGATTGGGGTGTTTCTTATCCAGCAAAAGCTGGCAGATACCTTTCACTCCACAAACTGTTACCTTTAGAGAAACAAGCCCATATATAATACTCAGCCTTCATTTTCGGAGAATGGAAACTCTTTCCAGCTCTCTGTGAGTCCATTTAAATTTAGTCTTCTGATGAATTCTTTAAAATATAATCCTATCTGCTGATATAAAGATTGCTGGGTAATAGCTATAGGGAAAAGATGAGGGACTATAATTTCCATTTAGAAGGTTCATGTGATGATGCTTCTTGACAAAAAACAAACAAACAAACCTCAAAACCCCAAGTCCACCAAGCAATCCCCCACCCCACTCTCCAGAGGTTAACTTTGACTCTCATAGCCTTAAGTAAATAACTTTGGTAAATTCTGTTGACTTAGGAACTGGTGTTGATGCTATTGAATTAGGGCTTAGAGCATGTTTTTCCTTTGTCAGCTAACCTAGAAAAGCAGCACCCCATAGGTCCTTTCTATAGAGCAGCAAATCAAACAATTCAAGCCTCAACACGACTGAGCTCTCATCTTAAGACAGACTGGCTTGTAAACCAGGCACACAGCATATAAGGGAAAAGAAAGAAAATCCTCAGATAGAAATGTATGCTTTAACGTACACACAAACATGCCAACCACTTCTCAGAGGGCATTCCTGACAAGCCAATTGAAGCTTAAGCCCTAAAAACTTTCTACTTTCTCTGGCTTCCATATGCATACAAAAGGCTTAAATGAACAAGGAAAACACGCTGGGTTTAGGTTTGATTTCCCACAGCTTTTCTTGTCACTTAGAGTGGCTTAGAGTTATATGAGCTTCAAAAGAAGTGCCAAACAAACAAACAAACAAACAAAGGGTCCTGATTTTTATCACCTAGTAGTACAACTTACAGACCAAAGCTGTGTCCATCAAGTATCCACCCAGTAAGAACTTGCCTATCTGAGTTCTAGGCTTCTGATCTTACAGTTTTCACATCGTCAAAAGGGAGCAGCATCTGTCTGTTTATATGAACTGGAAAAGTCATCAACTGATACCAAACTGAGACAGTACTCAAATGTAACACCGATTACAGCTCCCAAAGACAGCCCTCGGCTCCAGGTTCCGCGCTGGGTGTGCCAGAGACATTTTGATGTTACTGCATTTTAATTGATTGATCAATTCAAAATCTCACAGATATAAACATTACTTAGCAATTAGTTATTCTTGGAACATTTATCTGTATTATCTGTAGATAATACATTTTGAATTACATACATTATATATAATATGCATTATATAATTAAATAACGCACATACACACAGACATATGCACACAAACATACTATACAAAGTGCCAAACCTATTCATTCATCACCTTTGATTGTTCTGGAACGAGTTTCAAAACTCTCCATTTACTTAATTTTTTAGCTATTTTCAAGCAAGATTGTGAGAAATTAAAAATAAATGGCTTGATCAGTCTTGTGTCCCTTAGGCCCTTAGTTCTGAAAGGGGACCCAAAGAGGTTAGAAGAAAGTTCTGCAATAAACTGGCAGGCTCCTAAATCTTCTGCAGAGGTCTGCCAGCAACCTTTCTTTGGTGCCCATGTTAAGTCATGTGCTTAGAGATGGCCATGGTTGGACTGCCACCCCTGACTTCCTGCCACAATTCTGTCTCAGTCATGCTTGAACTGTCCAACTGTCCATTTTCTGAATCTCAACTGTTTTTCCTTCTAAACTGTTTTCCTCCACTCACTTCATTACATTCCAAATGAAGGGCCTCAGATTTTGCTACAGGTGAGCAGTGACTTAATGACTTTCAATCATTAGACCATGGCATTTTTTTTTTTAAAAAAAAATTGTTCCAGGGCCTTTCCTTGTGTATGTGGTTAAATTGGTGACTTGATGTGCACTTCCCGGAAAGAAGCAATGCCCATGTGTGTCAGACCTGGGCCCAGGCCTTTGGACCCCACGGTTGCACTAGAAGAATTTACTTAAACAGTCAAGGTAACTATATTCTGAGGAAAAATCCCTCTTCAAATTCACCTTTTCTTGAGTTAAAATACATTGATGTTTTCCACCTCCACATTCTCTGCTGTACAAAGTGCAGAGATAACTGTTGGAGGTAAAGAACAGAGGCAGGGAAGGGAGTGTGTCTTCTTCTGCTTCTTTGCCTTGACCTTTGTACAGCAAGACACTCTAAAGGCCACAGGGACAAAATGATAATGTCTTCTCGAGAAGACATTATCAGGAATATTGAAAAGGAAGGGTGTTCTGCTGGACCAGAGAGACTCAGAGCAATGCCATATGGCCCCCTTCAGACCCTGTAGGGAAGAGATGAGCAACTGTGGGAAGCCATGAACACGTGTCCACACAGATGTGCACATACCATACCTGACTGGGCGGTGGTGGCACACACCTTTAATCCCAGCACTTGGGAGGCAGAGGCACGCCGATCTCTCTGGGCTTAAGGCCAGCCTGGTCTATAGAGAGAGTTCCAGAACAGCCAGAGCAGTTACACAGAGAAACCCTGTTTCTAAAAACCATTTTTTAAAAAAGAAAGAAAAGAAAAAGAAAACCATATCTGGATTATTCATTTTTTTTCTATCAAAAACTTCACTATCCAAAAGAAAATCACATGCCTGCGAAATGGGAGTGGAAATGAGCCAGGAACACACTGTATCATGGATGGTTGACTGCTTTTTCCCTTACATTCTGAGTACTGGCAACTCTCTGTGTTGCACTAGACTCCATAGTTCAACTATCAAGGCCACAGCCTCTACTGATTTAGGCTCTTTAGTTTCCTCTGTATTTGTGAAACCAATATGACCAACTCACACGGGGCTCGCTCCCTTGTTTCTGTCAGCTGGACTGTGGAGAAAGACTAACTGCTGAGGCAGAAGACGGCGACATCCGGCATGCCTACCCCCAGCTGCAGGTGGAGAAAACGTGATTACCCAGGTTTAAACAGAGGTAACATTTGTCATAGCTTGTCCCGAATACGTACGCAGTTAGCCAACCTGCTTCTCAACAGGCTTTAAGGCACTTGTTGCCTCTTTGTCTCTCTATTTCCCTAGAAGGGAAATGTTGTTTAGGAACAGTCTCAGCAGATCTTTCTCAGCAGATCTTTTTATTCCACGAACTAGGATGGTGTCAAACAGCTGTGGGGGAAGAAGGTCGTGCTGTCTTGTTTACTTTCCTATTGCTGTGATAAAACATTGTGACAAAATTAACTTAAGGGAGACAGGAGACGTTGGCTTGCAGTTCCAGATGGAGAAAGTCCATCACAGAGGCATGGCAGCAGCCAGGGCACGGTCGTGGGATCAGGATGCTGGCTGGTCACATTACATCTGCACTCAGCAAACAGTGAGTAAGGAGTAGGGACCACAAGCTCACCCAAACAGCACAGCCAGCTGGGGACCACAAGCCTAAGCATTCAGATGACATCTCATCTTCAAATCACAACAGACAGGAAGCCTGACTTGGTGTCACAGCAGCTGGTCAAGTGTTCATCACAAGCTCTGTCTTAGATCAGAGGCTTGTGCCATGGATGGGACAGGTCTACGGGTGGCGTGGCAGAGCCTGCCAGACTGTATGTCAGCACCTGTGACATTCCAGAGGAAACACGAGAGGAGCTGGCCAGTGATAATTCTAACAGGAAATGATTAACAGCAAATGTTCTGGGTTCCCACACACAGCACGCACTGGCAGCATGCTAGCCAAGGTCCCTCGGTGATTAAGAGCACAAAATATTACAGTCAGACTATAAGCTAAAGGTATAAATGGAGCAGGCTGAGTATCAGCCCCATTGTCTTTCATAACCTCGTATTTCTGAACTGAAATAACCAAGAAACTCAAGACCACCCAGCAGGCTTCATAGCTTGTGCAACTAGAACTCAGTACCAGCTGAATATCTGTAAGTGTCCATATGTGGGCTTTTTGATTCATCCATTCAATTCGTGTTTACTGAGGACCCATCTTGTGCCAGCATCATGGAAGTGTAGGGATGGGGTGCTGATGAGGTACACACCCTTCTTCTATGGGGTTTGCTTTATGTAGTGAGCAGGGTATATTTCCTACTTATTGTGACATAACCTGTTGAGGACCAGTATCATTGTGAGGTCTCAGAAAAAGCTTCCCTTCAACTCCCTGGGACTGCAATGTCTACATTTCAGTATTTTTGACATTCTGGGGAAGAAGCTTCTTTGCTCTCTCTGTATGTATGTGTGTGGGAGTACATGTGTGCTTTTGTGTATATATGCATGTGTGCAAGGCATTTGTGTGTATGTACACCTATGCATGCATATTTTGGTTGTGTGTGTGTGTGTGTGTGTGTGTGTGTGTGTATGTGTGTGTGTGTGTGTGTGTGTGTGTGTGTGTGTGTGTGTGTGTTTGTGTGTTTGTGCATGTTACTTCTGGCATCACCATGACAGACTATCTGGCTGAAACATCCTAAGAAAAGCTTTGGCTCAGAGTCCCATGATGGGAATGTATGAAGGCTTGAGTGGATTTACCTATGGTGGTAAGAGAAGGTACAGAAGATCAGGTGGCAATGGCCAGGGTGACAAGAGAAGGAAAATAGGCTTATATGCCTCTTGTCCATTGTGGTAGAAGATTGCTGCCTGGCTTGATCTCATCTTGGTAGATCAGTAAGGAGAAAGCTCAGGCTGGAGATCTGGAGACACATAATAGTATTATTTTTGCAGGTTAAAGATGTCCTTTGTGGCATTAGAAACATTGTGTTTGCCTGCATACCTTGCAGACATCCAGTGCACTTACTTCCATGACTTTCTCACAAAATGGCATTCAGGGCCTGCTTTCATGCGTCACACCTGAGATGACCCAGTGCAACTAACAAATTCACTAACAAAAGGACTGTGACCTGAGGAATGCACCCTATCCCCATGGAAGGAATCACGGTGGCAAAGCTTAGGATCTAGATTATTTCCTCTTGGCACCAAATAGATTGCAAGACAACTTGAGACCTGCTAGCTCACTCTCTAGCACCGTGACAAGACAGAAACATCAACAGAAGAGGTAACAGATGACGATCCTGAGAGGAAATGGCAATGCTTCTGTCCCTTCCAGATGCCCAGCAAGGAAATTCACAAGCCAATTCTTCACGACCAACAGCTGGGCTTTAATCTGCTCTAAGTGCTGTCTATAGTTTTCTCAAAGAAAAGGCCTTCCCAGAATTCCTAGCTAGACTCTGGCCCACTTCTGCCTTCTTCCTTTTTTCCCAGAGAAGTCTTCTTTCTAAACTTTCTTGTTTGTCCCTTCAATGAATGGTACTGGGGAAACGGGACACCCACACACGGAAGTCTGAATCTAGATCCACCTCTCTCACCCTGGACAAAAGTCAGTTCAAAATGAATAAAAGACCTTAATGTGAAATGTAAAATCTGATACTTCTAGAGGAAACCTGAAGGAAATACTTCAAGATAGAGCCACAGAGAAGTAGGCTGTTTCTCTCCTGCTTTGTATGTAAAACCTACAGAAGCTTTCTCTTCATTCTAAAAGAATGTTTTTTTTTTTTTTTTTTATGTGTGTTTTGTGTTTGCATATGTGTGGGCAGAAGCATATGTGTGGAGGCCAGAAGATGACATCTGGTACCTTTCTTACTGGCTCATTCGCTGAGGCAGGGTCTCTGAGTTGAAGCCAGAAGCGGCTGACATGGCTATTCTGGCTAGCCAGTTTGCTTCCTGGTCTTCTATCTCACTTACTCGCAGCTGCTGGGCTTACAGGAGGGCCAACACACCTACTTCACATTTAAGTGGGTCTGGGGATCCGAACGCTAGCCCACACACTTGCCTGGCACATGCTTTAGTTAGCTGATGTATTTCATTAGCGGAGAAGTTTCCTCAGACCCATCTTGCTTTGCAATGACCTCCCCCCACTCGCTGTCTCACACAAGGCCTGGCATACATCTGAGGACAACCTGCAGGTAAAAGCTGTCTTTTTTGACCGCCTGGGATTCAGTGACAGAACTCAGATCTCCAGGCTTGTACGGCAAGTGCCTCCACCGACCCACCTGGCCTACCCTCCTAAGCAATGCGTTGTTATACTCACACATTGATTCAAACATCCAGGGTTTCCTGAGAAATGAAAGCAGATGCAGGTCTCAAAACAGGAGGGCTGTTTTTTCCACTACATAGCATGGACTTGGCAGGACAGCTTATCACCTTGAACATTTACCAGAAACAGGTCTCAGTGGGAGTGAGCTTCAATCCAATACTAAACTCAGGCATCTGGAAAACCACTTCTGTTCCATCAAGGTGAGGGCAGCTCACCAGGGGTGTGCCTTTAAGGAATGAAAATCACCGAACCCCAGTGAGAAGAAAAGTAGAGAATCAAAGCCACTCCCTCTCCTTCCAAAAGTCCTTCATGACGCCCTGGCAGAGGTATCACGACCAGGTCTGTTTTTGAGATGATGGGTGGCTGCAGGTTAATGCCGATGACATGTGCCCCAAGTGCATTCTCCCTCCCCATACTCAATCCAGTATTTCACAGACTGAAGTTCCTTTCCATAAACCCAGAGCGGGATCCACGAATCTGACTCTTTGGCATGCCGCAGGCATGTGGCTGTCTCCACAGTAGGGCTCTTCTTAATTTATTTCTCAGGAATTTCTCAGAAACTGCATTAAATCAAACAACTGTGGTCACATTACTGAGATCCAAGTAATTCCATGGGAACTTCCAAGGACTAACTTCCAGAGAACACACAGAGTGCCAAGTGTTGTGTATGTGATTAGTCAGTGTAGTGCTGGCTCCCCTGTGAAGGTGATTCACTGCACTGACGTATTTCAACCACGGCTGTAGCACAGGTCCTCTATGCACTGTGGATAGACCTGTGAAACGAGATGGTCCTTTCTCTGGAAAGGATATGATGAACTGAATGGATCTCAGATGAGCAGAATAGACCTCAGATTAGCTAATGGATCTCCGATGAGCTGAATGAATCTCAGATGAACTCAATGGATCTCAGATTAGCTAAATGGATCTCAGATGAGCTGAATGAATCTCAGATGAACTCAATGGATCTCAGATTAGCTAAATGGATCTCAGAAGAGCTGAATGAATCTCAGATGCACTCAATGGATCTCAGATTAGCTAAATGGATCTCAGAAGAGCTGAGTGATGTGACTTCCATCTTTGTTAACATAGTCTCAGATTTTTTAGGTCATAATGGATATCAATCTTTTAAACAGAAGCATGATTACTGTAAGAGTGTCAGGCCAGAGTTACTCAGTATCTCTCAACATGGTTGTGGTCCTGCTGATCAGAATGGCTCAGCAGCTTAGAAGCTGTTCCCAAGGGTTCCCTGCTGCAGGTAGAGGACTAGTGGTGTGTGTGTGTGTGTGTGTGTGTGTGTGTGTGTGTGTGTGTGTGTGTGTGTGTGCATGTGTCTATATGTACATGCATTTGTGTCTATGTGTTTTCTTGTGCACATGGAGGTTAAAAGTTGATGTTGGTATCTTTCTCAATTGCTCGCCACTTCAAGTTTTGAGACAGAGTCTCTTGCAGAACCTGAACTCAATGATTGGTTTAACTGACTGGCTAGCAAGACCCAGGGCTCCTCCCATTTTTTGCCACCGATGTTGGATTTGCAAACAATACAGTCATGTCTGACTTTTTACTTATGTCCTCATGCTATCCTGGCCAGTGATTGCTTTACTAACTGAGTCATTTCTCTAGCTCCCTGTTGAAGGTTATCTTTGGAAACCCCAGGTGACCCTGGTGGGCAGTAGCCACTCACTATGTAGATCATGAGTATCTTATTACTTTAGTGACACATACAGTTCAATTGGTACAAACCTTTGAGGGTCAGCCTTACTTTCCTTGATGAAGTTGAGTAAATGAATGGATGATTTAGGCTCTGTAAACATATGTTTACTAGAAATCCATGTAAGTATTCGTGGGGGAGTCTGGTTTACTCAGTCTTCTGAGCTTTAAAAGGAAGCTCCTAGTATGCTAGTAGTCACCCTGTGTCCATGTGCTAAAGTAACCAGAGAGTGTAAAAGATTCTGGTTAAAACCATTAGCAACTGGCATTCAGTGAGTTTATAGTCATCTAGCCATCTTTCCAAAGAGTAGGCAGATCTCTCCCATTTTCTCTCTCTCCCTCTCTACCCTGTGTGTGTTTCTCTTCCCCTTTAGTTTAGATACTAGCCCTAGATAGTTGCACACAGTACAGCCATGAGATCCAAATGCTAAGAAGAGCCTGGGATGTCCTGACTAGATTGTTCCCCTGGCAGACACAGTTCCGCATGCTGTCTCCAGGCTTCCTGGGGCCCTACAGCAAAAGAGGATGAAACTCATAAGGTCTTTGGATATGGAAATTATGGGATATGGCCCCAAATTGACCACCATCCTAGAAACTTTTGTGTCTCTCTGCCTTAATATCCTCTGCACTCATGCCTGGATGTGTGTGTGTGTGTGTGTGTGTGTGTGTGTGTGTGTGTGTGTGTGAGCATGCATACACATGCATGAACACCTACTCCATTGCTCAAGAATGACAATTAAGATAAATAGATAATTTAAGGTGATAGTAAGCACTGGATGGAAATGAAGAAGTGTGAGGGTTGAAGGCAGGTGGAATGTTGGGCTACAGGGATGACCTTATTGAAGGACTCACAAAAAATGGAGACATGAGGGGAAGATGTGCAGGGATTGGTGAAAGAATCTTCTAGCAGATGACAGTATGAGCAAAAAAAAAAAAAAAAAAAAAAAGCCTTAAGGCAGTGAGATATTTAATATTCCAATCATACCACACAGTTTAGAGCTTCCACTAGACCAAAAAAATGGTGCTTGGAGGTGGGGTGAGCCATATATAACTCTGGCTACAGCCTTTGGAGATTTGGGGGTCTTCGGCTAGAGTGAGGGAACTTTCTATAATTTTTTTCAAAAGGAACAAAATGTTTTCTTATTGAGCTACACTGGTGGTGATTAAGATTCTGATTTTGAAATTGTATTTTTAAGAAAATGTTTTGGGGCTCAGTGGTTAAAAGTGGTTAAAAGCACTTACTCCTAACCCCGAGCAACCTGAGTTCCATCCCTGGGACCCAAATGGTGGAAGGAAATGAACCAACTCCTATAGGTTGTCCTCTGACCTCTGCACACAACACAATACCACACACACACACACACACACACACACACACACACACAATTGTTTTTAGAAAAGAGAAAATAAAATGCTTTCATTGTAGTGGTTACATGGCATGATCTACCATACTGAAAATCTGTCATAGCTCTTTCTGGGTATTGAGTCAAGGGCTGTTTGCAAGCTAGGCAGACACTCTACTATGATGCACATGTCCTGTGAAGCTTCTATATGGGGAAAAGGGTTCTAACTTTCTTGAAGAGTGAAAGAAAAGCATGGTAGTGAGGACAACTCACCCCATATGTGAATGAAAGACACATTTGTCAATTTCTGCCACTTCTGATATAGTCCATAGTCTCAGGGACAGCCTGTTCTGGTAGACTGGGATAGCTGTGGCCGAGATCCACCAGTGGGAGAGAATTTCTGTGAGTGTGGGGGTTGACAGCCAAACCTTGTGTATTAATTCACAGAGAATATCTAGACATACGAAATTCCATCTACTCCCTGTCCGCTGGGGCCTCCACGAGTCCTGGTCGTGGAAGTACATAGAGACACACAGCAGGAGCCTGGGCTCCCCAGTGAACAGACTACATCTTATGTGTATCACAGTGTACAATTGGCCATCACAACCACAACCCTTTCTTCCCAATATTGCTCGTTACAAGACTCCATGTAACTAAAACCAAACTCAAGAACAACTTCTTGCAGTCCTAAGTCAGGAGAGAGGCAGCTACACTTGTGCAAGTGGTCCCTGTCTTTCAGTGGCTCCTACTGCAGGTGCCTCAAGCTGGTTTGATGAGAGAAAAGAACACTATGTTTTGTCCTCCAATGCTGAGCTATTTCCAGGAGTCTAAAAATCAGACAGTAATCATAAGGTACCATGCCACATAGCCTCATGTTTGGTTCCAAAAAACTCAATGAATAAATATGTCTCCTTACCTAAGTGTTCTGAAGTCTAAAAGTACCTAATGTGGTAATTAAATTTAACTGTGTTAATTATCTTTTGTTTATCTGAGACAGGGTCTTGGTATGTCTACACTGGGAATTCTCCAACCCCAGGCTTCCAAGTGCTAGGAACACTGGCATGAGGCACCATGCCCACTTAATTTGTGAATTTTATATTTTTTCTCATGACAAAACAATAGACACTCCATACCCTGGAATAAAGAAGGAAGAAATGATGGAGGGATGCTGGGCAGAAGGGATGAGATAAGAGAAGAGGGAATGGGGGAAGTCTCTGGACCCCAATTGACTCTTAAGTTCTTAACTTCTTTCTAGTTATCTTTTTAAAATTCTTTCACAGACAAATCATACGTAATATACAGTTTCATTTGTTCTTCTTAAGAGCATATCACACCTTCATGCTTTTAAACCTGTTTTATAAGCCAAATTGTACCCTAAGCAATACCTGGAAGGCTAATATGTGAGAATATTACTACACACCCCACACAAATCTCTGCAGTTAAAACTTTTTGTTTTTCCTGCTGTTTCTTGTATTATGTTGTAGGTTCTGGCCTTGCAGAAAGTGCAGCCTGGGACTCTGGCTGCTGGGCTGGTTATCTGAGCTCTCGCAGGAGCCTCAGGAAGTGAACTCACAGTGGCCTTTCAGTTGACAGCCAGGATGAGGGGTGGATACCAGAGCAGTTTCCCCTAGGCAGAAGTCTTAAGAGTGGCCTTATAGCAGGGGTGGCAACCAGTGGGGCCAAGAAAAAGTGGGTCGGTGCTGGCCTGGACAGGCAAGCACAGGTCAGGAGGCAGAGGCAGGAAGCACCAGCTGCCAGCTCCAAAGCTCATCTCAGAAGACACTGCCTTTTCCGTTTAGAGCCAGCAGCCTGTACTGACAGTCATCTGCACGCAGCTGGGCTTAGACAGTCTGCAGGCTCAGCTCCACACAGCCAGTGGCTTTCTCATCCTCCACAGGCATTTCCTGCTGGATGCCTTTCTAGATAAAACAGAATACATGCTACTGGCTGCTTTCTGTAAGTGCCAGGCAGTGAAACATTCCCCCACTACCAGCCACTCATGCTATCCCACAGATCTCCTCAGTCAGTGTATCCCATTCTGTCCCCAACATGGGTAAGAGAATACAGGCACAGAGAGTGCTGTGGGTAGCAGCCAGCACATGGGAGCTGAGGCCACACCCAGTCACTCTGCTCTGTACTCTCTAGGTAACCCATGACAGGCAGGGCTACGTCCCTGCTTCGCCTCCCAAAGTTCTCACTGATATGAGGAATTTAAATCAACCTAGTTGAAGTTGTATCATGACTTGTTGAATATTATTTTTGTTTACTTAATTTCTCTATCAATCCATATATACTTAAAAACTGTGACAAAAAAACAAAACAGTCAAACACTCCTCGCCTCAACACTCCAGAACTCTGTCTTTGTTTTCATTCTACACAATGTTATAATGCCATTTATTTTTAAAACCTTCTAAAATATTATTATTATTATTATTAATTATTATTATTTGAGGCAGGATTTCTCTGTGTAGCTCTAGAGCCTGTTCTGGAACTAACTCTTGTAGATCAGACTGGTCTCAAACTCACAGAGATCCACCTGCCTCTGTCCCCCTAGTGCTGGGATTAAAGGCATGCCCTGCCGCTACTTTTCAAAAAACATATCTGGGTCTTTTGGGTGCATGTATGCCTGAGTACCACATGTTTTCCAGGCTCCTTCAGAAGATACAGGAGAGCAACAGAACCTGGAAGTGCAATTGCAGATGGTTGTGAATCACCGTGTGGGTGCTGGGAATCTATCCTGGGTCCTCTGGAAGAGCAGCCCATGCCCCTGACCACTGAGCCACCTTTCCAGCTCCTTGGTGCTATCTCTTAATGCAGGAAGTCTACACTTGGCCATCCGTAGGTGCGTGGGATGTGTCTCTCACACCTTTTATCCTCACCACCTTGAAACCACGTATCTAATGATACATTAGCAGCACAGCAGACCTTGTCCCCACCGCTTCACTCCCTGCCACCTCAGTTACCCCCACAAATGGGCCCTGAGAACAGTAAGTGGAAAATTCCAAAGCAAACAATCTGTAAATGTTAAGTTCTGTGGATGGACTTTGTTTTATTACAATGCATTGTTGTTAATTGTTGTTATATTTGATGATAAAGCACTGCTGTTAATCTCTTACTGAGTCTAACTTACAAATTAAATTATATCCTAGTTCTGTATGTATAGTAAGAAACAGTTTATGAGATGAGCTATTCTCTGTGGTTTCAGATATGTACCCAGGGACTTACCAAGCCTCCCCTGAGGATGGGGAGGTTCCGTACTGTAATTCCCGGTAAAACTCATAAGTCAATGAAATTTCTAGTGTGACTCGTGCCCCTTTCTTCATTCCTACGCAAATATTTATTTTTCTGCAAGCACATAGCTCCTTCTCCTATAAACTGCCTTATTATTAATTTCATTTAATATGCTCCTATCTTTAGAATTATGTGTGTTTATTTAAGATTTTTTTTTTCCCTACTGGGCAGTGGTGGTGCACAGCTGTAATCCCAGCACTCAGGAGGTAGAGGTAGGTGGATATCTGTGAGTTTGAGGTTAGACTGGTCAACAGAGTGAGGACAAACCAAAAACAAAACAAAACAAAACAAAACAAAACAAGGTTATTTAATATGTTTGGGTATTATGCTCGCGTG
Source organism: Cricetiscus sungorus (assembly GCA_030556225.1). NCBI lineage: Eukaryota > Metazoa > Chordata > Mammalia > Rodentia > Cricetidae > Cricetiscus > Cricetiscus sungorus. Next base: position 1,637,129 of record JANBXA010000366.1, read on the forward strand.
TATGCAGCTGCATGCATGTGTCTGCAGAGGTCTGAAGAAGGCGTTGGATCCCCTGGAACTGGAGTTACTAAGGCTGTGAGCCACTGTGTAGGCACTGGGAACTGAACCCTGGTTATCTGCACGAGCAACAGCTGTTCCTACCTGTGTTTCGATAGACATATGTACTACAGGACATATCCATGACAGTTTCATCTTTATTCAGTGTGGACTTGTTTTCTTCTTAGGCAGAGTTGTGAGCAGCCTCCTGTCATCGCTTTAGTATCCACATTTCTCATTTCCTGGGTTGGATACTTAATTTCATAGGCTCTTTCTGTTTCAGGGTTCAGCCAACACTCAAGGATCAGAGCAGAAAAAGTAAAGAACACTGAGGGTTGGGAGGTGGCTCAGTAGGTAAAGTGCTTGCTGTGTAAGCATGAAGTCATGAGTTCAAATCCCCAGCAGCCACGTAAAAGCCTGGCATGGTGACAAGTCTCTGCAATACCTGTGCTGGGGCACAGAGTTCTGTGGACCTGAGGGCTTGCTGGCCAGACAGTCTGTCTGTCATAAACAGCCAGTCTGTCATAAACAGACAGATAGTCTGTCATAAACAGCCGGTTTTACCCTGGATGCATAGATAGCCCCAGGTACAGGAAAAGGTCCTGTGTACAAAGTTAAAGTGAAGAAGTGACTGAGGGGACATCGAACATCAGCCTCTGGCCTCCACATGCACATGCATGGGCAAGAACACTCACATACATGTGCACACATGCATACATCTCCCACACATGGAAGAGAAACAGAGTGAGGCCTTGCATATCCGAAGTCCCTGCTCACTCTGAATGAAACATTTAGGCAGGCAGTAGAATTCAAGGTTGGAATATTTTTCTCTCGGAATTATAAAAATGTTGCTTTTATGTTTTTTTTCCTACAATGCAGCTGTTAAAAATTCTGATGTCTTTCTTGCTGATTCTAATTATTTCAAGTACGACTTTCTTCTTTCTGAGTGTTCTTCAAACCATTTTCTATTCTCTTGGGATACCTTATCACAGCATGTTTTTTGACATTGACCTTTGGCTTATTGTTTTTTTCTGTTAGTTCTGTATTCGGTTGCTTCCCTAAACTACTCCCCCTTCCAGTGTGGATCTTCACATCCTCCATTCTCAGGTACTTCTAGTTGCTTCTTTTCTTTAAGCTAACTTTTTCTTATATGTTTCCTTTCTTCCTTCTTTCTAGCATTCCAAATATAGTTGTCTCCCATTCTCCCATTATACAAACAGTCTCTTCTCCTCTTGCTGGGATTTTCTTGACATCATTGTTCCTCTGCCTACATGTTAAATCTTTTCATTTCTTCAACAGGATGCTGACTGGGACCTTCAGACTGCCCGTGCCTTTCAGGAGAAACTCCAGGCTGGCAACGGGAGGCAGATAGGCACTCTAGAAGATGCTCAGGGATACGGCTGTTGCCATCACAGGTAACGCTTGTCGAAAAAGCTGAAAGTGTGAGGCTGAGAACCCAAACTCAGGAAGTTATTTTATTTTTAATGCCATATTCTGTCAACCATATTATTTTGAATACTTTCTTCCTGCTCTTGAAAGGAACTTGAGCCATATCCAAGCATTAAAAATAGCCTCTCTTCTACAATTGTCTGCACAGACAATCGGGGACATCCGCCCTTCCAGGGGTTGCTTTGGGGATGAGTCCATTTCAGCAGTTTCCATGTTTTTACCTGTGCCTGAGCAAACACACACAGCCCGACTTGCAGCGAGGTTTAGCCGGGTCCTCTCAGGTCTCCCTTCTGTCCGGTGGCTGTGGCAGCTACAGAGATGGACCAATTCAGTGATCGGAAGTTTGGGTTTTGGACCGAGTTCCCACTTAGTACACACTAAGATAACCATGGCAGCAGTGCTTTTCTTTTTTTGCTTCTTTCCTGCACCCTCCTCTTTATTAACACATGACATTTTCTAGCTTAACTGAGACTAGACATTAGGTATTTCTACCTGTTTCCTTTGTTGGCTGCTTTCTTTGTCTATTCACTTCCTTCTGTTTTCTGGTTTATCAAGGCTCTCTTTACAGGCTTGGTGACCTTTACCTACAATCAGTGAATCGGAAGATACTGGCATGTGAACATGTATAGGGGAGGTAACTGTGTAGGGAGGCTACTCACACTTAACCCAAGTTCTTTTGGGTGTACGTGAATAAAATTTAATTTATAGGTCTTATCACAACGGCATTCTATTTGGGGTCATGGTTTATGGGTTTTCTGAGGGCTTTTTTTTTCTTGTGAGACCCCCCATATGGGCCCTGTGACTTGTGTCCCTCAGGACTTTACAGGTTTTCTAAAGGGATGCCAAGCTGAGTTTTCCCAGGTATGGACGAACACTGAACATTTTAAGTGCCTAAAAGTCATGCCTATGGACACTTCTTCCCCATTTCATAAACACACAGCTTTGTCTCTGGGGAATTTTAGCCAAGGTGAAGAAGACAAACCAAGGACCTCTTGGAGTTTGGCGTGAATAGACTGATAGTTTATGGTCACCTTTAGGCTGTCATCTCTGAATGTGGAGGGCAGGGCCTAGATCTTCTGGGAGTCAAAAGCGGCTTGTTTTTAGACACCTGTACTGTTCTGTGTAGTTAGTTTGGGATGGGTTTTGTTATGCAGCCCAGGCTCTCCTTGAACTCCCAAGCTCAAATGATGCCCCTTTCTGCCTCAGTTTCCCTGTTAATCAGGACCACTTGCCACTGTGCCCAGCAGACTTTCTAAAAATGGCCACGGTGTTTCCTCCCTTCCCAGTGTCCGTTCTCACCATGAGAATGCTTTGATTTCTACACAAGCACATCTCTCCTTAGTCTGGGCTGTCTCGATCTGTGCAAGGACTGAAGTGATGTGTGAAGTGACACTCTGCCCATGTGCTGTGGCCTTCCAAGATGACCTGGCTTCGTTCTTGCCTTGAGATCCAGGGCACTCTGATGGAGAAGGCCAATGGGGAACACTGCACCTCCCCCCCCCCACACACACATACTGATGGGTGGACCTGGTGTCTCCACAGGTATGTGGCTTGCTCTTGGGTTCTCTGACTACTGCAGGCAGCACTTTGCTGATCCCCTCTCTCCCCAGACACAGGCCCAGTCACCAGCCTGCAGGATCACAAGTTACAGAGGAGCTTGTCTTAATCAGTAACGTCAGTGGTCAGTGGTGGTTTGTTAAGCAGCAAGAGGCACCTGCTGTGAGCTCACTCTAGAAAGCTCATTCAGAGTCAGAGTCACCACTCACTCAGTACTCTGGTGCTGTATTTCACCCTTTAGGGAGTAGGCCCTGTAGATTCTGTGTCTTGAAGGTTTATTTTCATTATTTCCACGTGCGTGCCTGTGTGTGTGTGCGCGTGTGTGCATGCGTGCGTGCGTGTGTGCGTGCAGTGTGTGTGTGTGTGTGTGTGTGTGTGTGTGTGTGTGTGTGTGTGTGTGTGTGTGGTTACATGCATGAGAATGCAGATACCTATGGAGGTCAGAGGCTCAGAACCCCCTGGAGTTGCAGTTATAGGCAGTTGTGAACTGCCTCACATTGAACCTTGGCCTTCTTCAAGAGCAGTGCAGGCTCTTAAGCACAAAGCTATCTCTCCAGCCTGATTCTTAAAGAAGACTTTGTCTCCGAAAAGACTAAGCACCATTTACTTGTAGTTAAAGTCAAACATAATGTCAACACAGATTGGTTTGTGTTTATAACAATTTCACATGCTTGCATTACTGTGAAAACCTGATTAGGAAATTGTACTAAGGGAGAAGACATCCTAAACGAATAGTGAAAGCTTAACAATCCCAGGTCAGATATTAGAAGTGTAGCTGGAAAAAAAGTTGTGTGTGCGTGTGTACACCATGTCTCTCTGAATGTGAACATGTGTGTGCATGCATGCACAGGTGTCTCTGCATAGCTATGAATGTGTGATGTGTGTATATTTATTCATATATCAGCGATGCCCTTAACTCAGTAAGAAAATCAGACTCTGTGGGCTGGAAAGATAGCTTAGTTGATAAAGCAGTTATCATGCAAGCATGAGAACCTGAGTTCGAGTCCCAGAACCTATGTAAAAAGCTGTGTGTGGTAGCATGTGCTTGTTATCCTGAGGTTCCCTGGAGTTCAGTGGCTGGTCAACCCAGTTAAGTCAGCAAGCCCCAGATACCTGTGAGAGACACCATACCAACAGAAACAAAACAAAACAAAAAGGAAGTATTTAACAAAACACTAAGGTAGACGGCTCCTGAGGAATGACACCCGTGATCTTTTCATATGCACGCACACAGTTTATACATATGAAGGGCATCACATGCACACACACAGGCACACAGGAGAAAAGAAAGCTGTTCTTGGAAATATGCATTGCAAATGTCTATACCACAAACACACACACACAGGAGGAAGGAAATTTGATCTTGGACATATGTATTGCAAATGTCTAACTACTACTTTGCTGTTGGTCTCTTGACCTCTTATGTGAATTTCAATTTCTTTTGTGGTCAGATATATCAATAATTTCTTTGATAGCATCATCTCTTCACGTCAATTTCAGAGCTTCTTTTCTCAGTAGAAAACACACCTGTATTTCTTTAAGAACGTTACAGTATCAACTCTCACTATATACACTCATCTCTTGGAGTGTATGGAGTTGGTTTTGCTGGTAGGAAGCTTGCATTCACTTTTCCCCAACCCCTACTTATAAAATATAGCATCATTTCACAAACCCTTTATCCCCATTCTTCCTGAGGGAAGGGCTTGGGATCTCACCTAGGCTTTGCAGCATTTCTGTGCTGGGAGCTTGCTGCTCTGTGGTCCCTTGTGCTGGGCTTTGCTGTATGGCAGGAGGCCTCTCTTATCTTCCTGTTACCAGCATTTTCCCATTCAGCCATCATCACCTTTTAACTTTTCGATGTAAACTTAAGAATATTGTATCAAGTTAACATCCATCTTTAACTGTTGCCTCTATGCCTTGCGAACACCTCTCTTTGTTTTGGGGGGACATAACATGGGGGAATACAGAAAGAGAGACACTAGCTTCTTAAAGATCTGAGCTCTCCTGCACAAGAGCAAGGTATCTTTGCATTTATTCAGGAGTTATGCTGCCTGGCAGATTTTCCTCATTCACTGTCGGTTAAGTTTACCTCTAAATATTTCTTAACATTGTTGGTCAGAAAGAGATGATATAATGCAATCATTCTGTCACCTTTTGCTTGTGGAAACAGACACAGCACCCCTGTAAATGCACATAGTGTTCTTCACATGCCAAGGCCACTTTGGTCTCATTTCCAACGTCTAAACTCATCACATGGAAGTTCTAATAAGTTCTTTGTCCTGAGCATTTCACTGTAATTGTCCTTGACAGCCTGAGTATTTCTAAGCTTGTCCTGGGCTTGTATTGCCTTGCACTGCAAAGTCTGCCTATTACACCAGGCCCATCCTGGCACAAGCTGTAACACTTGGAAATTCATTGCTCCCAAAGAGAATTGTCATGTTCTTTTGATGGACTAAAGGAGCTCATAATCTGAAGACAGATATAAAGGAAAAAAAAAACCCACATTTAAATATCAGTGCTGGGTGGGGACCGCAAGTGTTCTCAGGTTCAATTCTGTTCAGTAAATCAAAGTACTTTGAAGGCATTACTTGATGTGCACCAAGGATTTGCCTGGGACTGCTCTGCATGCCTCAAGACCAAAGGGAGGGTGATAATTGATGAGTACATCAGGAAAGTCACCAAAAGAGTTGTGAATCTTATGTGTCAGAACAAAAGCTCCTTAAACATTATCTTTTTAAGAAACATGTTAATGTCTCCAACTCTACCTGTGAACTTTCTTATAGATGGAAGCCTATAGTCTAAGTGACATAGAACAGCTTAAAACACAAGGACTTGGGGAAGCCTGGTCACAGACATGGAGGGAGAGGACAGTGTGCCTGGGAAGCTTTTCTATATTTGCAGTTATCAAGATCAATTTGAATAATGATCAGATAGGCCCTGATGTTAGTGTAGGGAAAACAGTATTTTGTGGAAGGTGATAAAATCTCAGGAGCCACTTCAATAACTACAGATTTTTGAAGCGGGAGATAGTAAGGCTCAAAAGAAGAAGCAAAATGTCCCCTGGGTTCTTTATGAACATGCCCTGACATTCTAGGATTGCATGTAAGTTGTTGCAGAGGAAAAACCTAAACTTTAGCAACTAGGGGCTCTGAGATTGTGGCAGAGACCTTTTATAGTCAGCTATATCAGCAGCCTTGACATCTTTCTTCTGTTAACTAGTGGACAGAGGCATCCAGAAGCAATGGAATGGGCAGTGAAGAATTGTCCACTTTCATCTGCATTAGCTGATTTCAGAGCATCCATGTGTTTCAGAAATAGACCTGTCCATCAGCTTCCACTACTAAAGTTAAGTGCCAGGCATCAATATTTTCTCATTTCTTCCTACAATAAATAGTTTCATATCATACCATAGCCTTATCAATATGATAATGATAATAGCTCAGATTATATCATAGATAAAGAAACATCCATGCAGTCTACACAGCACAGTCTGCTGGAAAGATTGCTTCATTCTGGAATGTAAAACGTGTTAGCTGCATAGACAGCAGTCATATCCCATCAGGTTACTATGACCCACTTCATTCTGGGCAGTGTCAGTGTCTGCTATCTTGGAGAGAGATGTTAGACTACCCTGTGTAGTTCATCATATTGAACTACATTCAAGTCTAAACCTTGGCAGAGCGCATTGGGTGCTGGTTGTAGGTGGGTTGTCTGTTTGAGTTGTCTCTATGAGCTTGTCTGGTAGAAAGATGGAAGAAGGAAATGACCCAGAGCTTAGTAAGCGGTATGTGGCTGTAATGCAATAGATAGGTTCAAGATGCTCCAGCCCCTTCCCTCTTCTCAGCACACCCACAGAACAGGAAGAAAAGCATTATCTTTCCAGGAGTGAGACAGTTGCTACTGAGATGAGTCCATGAGGATTTCTTTGCCTGTCACTGAGATTTTACCCAGGTAACCCATGGGTATTACAAGGTCATGATGGCCAGATCCCAAGGATTCAGAATCCCATGATTCTTCTTTATCTCCTTCAAGTTTTTGAAGACGAGAACTTCACCATTCATCTACACCTGTCACTTACCAAAAAGAATTGCCTTTCATCTTCTGGATCTGAGAAGTTCAATAAATTGCTTCAATATATCACTAGATAATTGAAAACCATTTTTAATATGGTAGTTACCAAGAATGAACAGCAAAGTAAGTTTGTCTTCACTCTATTTTATCATTCAGCAACCAAACATAAAGAGATATCCCTGGAAAAGAGAAAACCTCAACCCCTATGATTCCTGGGCGGGAATGTTGAGTGTTGGAGAATGGACATGTGGACCAAGGACATGAAGAAAGGACAATGGGGGAAAACAACCCTTTGGTAAAATTCTTCATCTTAAGATGCATCAATAGGGTTTCAAGGTGACAATTTCTGAGTGTAGAGGCCATTCACTATTGTACTAGACATCGCATAGTTAGTATGAGGTTAGGTGCAAATCAAACTTTCAGGAAGACCAAAGAATTCTGCCTTTTCTCCCACAGAATCTCCTCCACAATAAGGATGGAGGCAGGTCCCTGTCATTGTTCTAGATAATGGATTACCTACACATCCATTTCCAAGTGTAATGACACTCTTGCTTATTAAAGACCTCTCAGCTGAAGGGGCAGAATATTATGAACTGGCCGAGCCATTCATTTTCTTGAATATGTTATTCAGTATTTTATGCTAAAGCAGCAATACACCATCCATTTTAGTACAATGATCCTTATGTTCAATAAAATTGAAGTGTCGCATCATAAATCATTAGAGTCATTTATTTTACATTAGACACATTAGCCACTATATTCCATAATCTATTACAATAAGGTGGATTTAAATGTACCCCAAGGAACTGCAGTAATAACTCCAGAACCAAATATAGCAATTTATGGATAAAATATGCTTAACCTAAAACTGCACTAGCTTTTGTGATGGCTGTGAACTCTGAATGGAATTTAGTGCTGATGGGGACTGAGCTCAGCCACACATAAAGAGAGAGAAAGTGGGAAATGACAGGCCTGCCTCTAATTTTCTGTTCATTAGTTTTAGGAATGTACAAGATTAATAATTACACAATTCATCAGAGAGACACAAACTTTGTAGGAGCAACCCACGCTCAGCTAAACTGTCTCCTCAATTCAAGATCATCAATGGCCCTCTCAGTTGTGTTTCTCCTCACCAGCACTGTCCTGCAGCTCCATCTCATTCAGAAGAACTCACTGGAAAGGACTACCAAGATGAGGCTTTTATAGCAGATAATATTTTTTTTTGTTTACCTGTTTTCAAGACAGGTATTGCTGCACAGATCCATTCAGTTGCTTTGTGACCATGTTTGCTTCGGAACCCATGATGCCCCCTGCCCCAGTTTCTTCAGTCTTGATCTTATATGGAATATACCAAAGATCTGTAAGTCTTCTTCTGAGTTTATAGGGTGCTTTCTATTACTAACAGATGAAATGACAATTATCTTTACTTAGAATTTAATGAAACAGTTTCCTCCTATCATCTTCTAAATATGATTATTTTATAGCCCTTTCCCATTCTGTATACACCTCTTTTTGAAATGCTTATCTGAACATTCTAATATTTAGTTTTTTTCCCTGGCTTGGCATTTCTCCCCTTAGTCATGGGGAGTTTTGTTACTTGTAGTCATAGGTACGTGGCACCTCCATACTGCTGACATTCCAATCTTAAGTCTCTAAGATTCAATCATGAGATGAGACTTGCTTGTTATACTAATAGAAAGCCTTTGCTGTTCAGAGTTACTAGAAAGCATGTTCATTGATGTGTTCAACTTCACACAGCATGGCCCCAATTGGCAGATCAAGTTAAATTTCCCCTTTCAAATACGCCATCCATCCATCCATCCATCCATCCATCCATCCATCCATCCACACACCCAGGTCATCTAACTACTCAGTGGTTCAGTCTTTGACCAGTGAACTCATGCCTTCCCCATACCAGACACACAGTGACCACTATAGTACCACAAGGAACAAGATAGAGACTTCTTTTGCAACAAGGTATTTTGAATGATTGTATTATTGCATTCTTTGCAAAATATTGCACTTTACAACATTTATAATTGTCAAATGCCAAACATGTACAGTGAAGGGTAAACCTCAGCACTAATTCATGCATACGCTCAGTTCTGGGGGAAAGAAAAACATGGGTGGCTTCATGTAACCTGTGAGTCTTTCTTTCCCTGGCCTCAGTTCTTTATTGATACAAAGATGGGTCAAGTAGGCAATTTCTAGGATTTGTCTCAGAGGGGAAAATTATGTTCATTGTTTCTTTAGTTAGAGAGAGGGGGACGGAGGGAGGGAGGGAGGGAGAGTGGGAGGGAGGGAGGGAGGGAGAGAGAGGGAGGGAGGAGAAGAGGGGGAGGGAGGGAGGGAGAGTGGGAGGGAGGGAGAGAGAGAGAGGGGGAGAGAGAGAGAGAGGGAGAGAGAGAGACAGAGAGAGAGAGAGGGAGGGAGAGTGGGAGGGAGGGAGAGAGAGAGAGGGAGAGAGAGAGAGAGGGAGAGAGGGAGGGAGAGAGAGAGAGGGAGAGAGAGACAGAGAGAGAGAGGGAGGGAGAGAGAGAGAGAGGGAGAGAGAGAGGGAGAGAGAGAGAGAGAGAGAGAGAGAGAGAGAGGGAGAGAAGCATTCCTTCTTGCCATACTTGCTAAGGCCTGCCTCTGCCCTGCTTTCTTTATCTTCCTAGATTGTGTCATGCAACCAGGTACCCTGGTACCCTGCTCTCCCTAAGTTCTTGGCAAACAGTTACCATCTGAATACAGTGTTGCTCTGGACTGCAGCATCCTGTCTAACCCTCAGCATCAGCACCCACCACTCTCCTCTTCTCCCCAGTGTCCCAGGTTAACTGAACTACAGATTGTCTCCCCCAGGCGTGCTTCTCCAAATGAAATAAAGCTTCATTTTCTGTTCCTCACTCTGATCCAATTGGATTACTTAGCTTAAAGCATTTAAGGGCACCACTTGGTGCCATTTTTTATACCATGGCCCTAGTGGGTCTGGATGGTGTTCATCCACAATTGAGGCTTCCCTGTAATGCTACCTGCCATTGTTTGTTTGTTCTGTCAATTATGGAGAAAAATGATAGCCCTTATCTCTAGGTAGATAGAACAAAGTTTATATAAACAGACACTAAAGATAGAAAAACAATGGTCCCAGAGTGACCCCTGGGCTCAATCATGCTTGGTACACAAGGCTTACTGACAACAATAGAGTTGTGTGTGTGTGTGCATGCACACACATACACACACACACACACACACACACACACACACACACACAAACACACACAGCACACCTTGAGATCAAATGTAGACTCGTGGTAAGAACCTCTAAGTAAATCATGAGGTCCAGTCTTATGAAAACAGCTTTCTCTCGGTTGATGGAGCTAAATGAACTGAACACAGCAGCTGACCCTAAGTGTTGCGGGTGGTCTGCAATGGGTGGGATGCTGATGGAGGTAATCACACACAGACAGACGCTCATAGTGGGTGAACGAAGAGATGTTAGCTGAGATGCCAGATGACTCCCCCTTCTTTTCTGAACATATTCTTAACCCAATTGGGCTGGAAGAAGAAGTAGATTTATAAGGTTGGGTCATGTTTAAGACCCTTGCTTTGTGGGGCTTTTCCAAGGCCTGGAGAAGAGCTAGCAAATTTGTGTACATGGTCACCTGAACACAACTGAGAAAGGACAGGGTTTTAATTCAAGTGGCTGTGGCTATCTATCTGTATGCTGACATTCCCTGCAGCATATATCCTTCTGGGTGATGTGGGGCAAGCGGGCCTGGCCTGAGCGGGGCTGAGCTGGGCTGAGCAGGGCTGTGTGGGACTGAGCAGGGCTGTGTGGGACTGGGCAGGGCTGAGCAGGGCTGAGCAGGGCTGAGCAGGTCTGAGCAGGGCTGAGCAGTGCTAAGCAGGGCTGAGAGGGGCTGGGCAGGGCTGAGCTGGGTTGTGTGGGACTGGGCAGGGCTGAGCAGGGCTGAGTGGGACTGAGCAGGGCTGAGCAGGGCTGTGTGGGACTGGGCAGGGCTTTGTGGGACTGAGCAGGGCTGAGCTGGGCTGTGTGGGACTGGGCAGGGCTGAGCAGGGCTGAGTGGGACTGAGCAGGGCTGAGCAGGGCTGAGCAGTGCTAAGTAGGGCTGAGAGGGGCTGGGCAGGGCTGAGCTGGGTTGTGTGGGACTGGGCAGGGCTGAGCAGGGCTGAGTGGGACTGAGCAGGGCTGAGCAGGGCTGTGTGGGACTGGGCAGGGCTGAGCAGGGCTGAGCAGGGCTGAGTGGGACTGAGCAGGGCTGAGCAGGGCTGTGTGGGACTGGGCAGGGCTGAGCAGTGCTGAGCAGGGCTGAGCAGGGCTGAGCAGTGCTGAGCAGAGCTGAGCAGGGCTGAGCAGGGCTGAGCAATGCTGAGCAGAGCTGAGCGGGGCTGGGCAGGTCTGAGCAGGGAGGGTCGCTGTAGTCCCTCACTGGCAGGCTGTGGATATGGCCCAAAGTTATTTGTCTTTGGCCATTTGTCCTGGTTAGCACAGAAGTGAAGGCTGACCTGGGGTTTCAGGAGAACAAATCCTAAATGTTCTGTCAGACATTCAGGTTCAGCCAGATGTTAAACAGGCTTCCTCCTAAGACAGAACACAGCAGGTCACAAGTGCCCACTGTGTTCCCGTCCCTGGCACTGATTTTGGATGTCTTGGAGCTGAGGTACTAAACCATTGCAACACACAGCCTGTTTTCCATTGCCAACCAACCTGACAATTTACATAGAAACTGGAAATGCTTCCCAATCACTCCAACAAAACAGAAGCAAATCATGAATTTAGGAAAGGCTGAACCATGTTTCTTCTTTTTCTATAGAAAACTTTTCTGGGAGGAAGGAAACAAAGTGTAAAGAAACTTCCAGAGGCAAAATTCAAAGAGCTTTAGATTTTTTTTTTTTTTTTTATCTTTTCTAGTTTTTCCATTCTAAATAGTTTTCAGGATTTATAAATTATGTTTTCTTTTTCCTCCTGAAAAATAAAAGTTTCCTTTACACTTCTATTTTATTCCTCTTTGCATTTATAACTTTGTGTTGATTTTAGTACAGGTCCATACATTTCATGCCCCACTAATCTACTACACTAAGAGCTTGAGGAATGAATTTCATCGTGGTGAAACTAAGGAAGGTATAGATCTGAGAGCCAGTGGACTGAGGACAAGCCCCAGAGCAGAGATGGGAACTCACCCACTGATGCTCTGGGAAGGCTAGAGAGACAGGCTTGAAAACTGTACAACCAGACATAGTTAGACGAAGGAGAGTGGTGGGGGTGGGGGTGAGGGGACTAGCTGGCTCTCACTTGGGCTCAGCTCAAAGTCCATGCCATCCCACTGAGAACATGTGATGGAGTGTTGTGAATGGTAGCAGGACACATCTGCCGGGGCTCTGGATGGCTCCCACAACATGGACACATTTCTAAGACTACATCAAACGCTTGACTTTATGTGTGAGTGTGTGTCTGCTGGAACAGTCCAGGGATGCTTGCTGATGCAGGGTGGAATGACAAGTGAGCCTCATGTCCATATGATGGGAAGTTCCAGGGGCTGAAAGGACAGCAGCCTACATATCCACATGGTGCTGCTGTAATCAAGCCTGCTTTACACTCAGACAGGGAGCTTGGGAGGTGAAAGCCAAGTGCATGATGCACATCTGTTAAAGAGTTAGGAAACCCAAAGTTTCTGCAGTATACACAGCAGGAGGCTGGCTGGGCGGGGGAGGGGAGCGCAGCTACTTGGGTGAATGTGCTGACAAAGACCAGTGGGTTCTTCTTCTCCATGGCTGTGGACAAAAGGCGGGAATGGGACTATACTGGCCCTTTGGGCCAGATGTACAGATTGTCAAAAAGAGGCTAAGAATATTGTCTTGAGGGAAAGTATCCTGCTGTTTACCAGTAGTAAAACAATGAGGAGTCTTAGTGAGTGATGTCTGGGCTGCGGCTTGCAGCATATCTGCCTCCTGGCTGTGCCCTCCATGTTTCCTCCCTAAATCCTGTCTCAGTGTGAGTTCTCTGCCACTGACTTACATGGCCACACCCCTTGTTCAAATGCATTGCCCTTTATAAACCCTCTGCCCCACCACCCCTGGTTTCACTCCTCCTCTATACTTGGCTAGATCAGAAAAAAGTACTGGTGTGTGCTGGTGTGTGTGTGTGTGTGTGTGTGTGTGTGTGTGTGTGTGTGTGTCTTGACTAGCTAATTAGTTGTGTAATCTCAAGTGATCAGTTTAACGTCTCACACTCTTAGGTTCTCATCTGTGGGACAAAAACAAAAAGAAATAATTCACTCTGCCTATCCCTTGGGTGTGTTGTGGGAATCAAGTAAACAGTGGATCTGTCCAATTGTTATGTGTCAATGAAAAAAAAATATATATATGTATGTATATATGTATGTGTATATATATATACATATGTTCTGTGTTTTGAAAAGTAGCTATCAAAAAGCCAGTATGGTGTTTTTAATAACCACCTTAATTTTTAGAAAGGCAGTCAGCTAAAATCTTCCCCTTCCATTTCTAGGAGTACTTTAATTTTTCTTCCGGCTTTCTGATTCCACCTTCTCCTTAGTATCTCCAAATAGCTACCTTGCATAACAGGTACTTTTAATAGCTGACTTGGGACAGTCTAGAATAATCTGGGAAAGGAGTCTCCACAACTGATTGTCTGGATTAGGTTGTCCTGTGAGATGTCTGTGGGGGATTTACCTGTTTAGTTTACCTGAGGCAGGAAGACATGCCCACCGTGGGTGACACCATTCCCTGGGCAGAGGACTCTCAGCTGTGCACAGGGACTCACAATTGGACAATGTGCGGGGAGTGAATGGTTTTAGGAGGATCCACTAGTGAATTTTCAGTGATGGCATGCCAGGCAGCCGCACCACCTGGGTATGTTTAAAGTGTGAGCATCAGTCAGACGGGCTGGGCTATGCTGCAATAACAAACAGCTCCAACTCTTCCCCCCTGCCAGATGCTCAAGCATCATTGCCACTCTGAGTTAGTGGGGAACTGCTGTTTGTCACCTGAGACTCCAGTCAGTGAAACAGCAACACCTCTGAGAAGGAGAGTTCTGGAGGCTGAAGCCCAATTGCTTGGCCTGGAGACCACAACAGCGACTCACCCAGAGTTCAGCACACACCTGAATCTGACCCCACCCCAGAGGTCAGTCAAGGACACTGCAGTCATCCTCCTCCAAGAACAGAATCCATGGAGAGGACTCTGCAACTTGCAGCGGGAACCTGCTCTCAGTCTCATCGCTGCTGTTTAAAGTTGACAGTGCAAGAGTTTGGAAGAAACCCGTTACACATTTGACTTTAGGGAAGCCATAATCAGGCAGCAGCCTCCTTCCTTCTCAGATGAGAATAATCATTCGATATTAGAGATCCAGACTCCATGGAAACAGAGGCCCAGTCCAAATAGGAGGGTCTGGTGAACAAGCAAATTTTAGATGACATTATTAGAAAACACAGAGGCATAGTAGCAAAGGGCTTTGGTGACTTCATTCAAAGTCAATGACAGTTATATGTGAAAGACCAAAAGTTCAGTTTTAGTTTCTGTTGACTGACATCTAATGTGTTGAAGGATGAAGATGATAAGAATCACACTTTGGTAGGCTGGCACGTGAATGTCAGCTGATGCACTCAGAGAGAGACTGGATACTAAAGGATGCCACACTTTTCACAGTGGAGAGCTGTGAAAATAACAGCAACACTGGATTTGGGAGGGAAGACGTTCAGAGTGAAGGTAAAACCACTTTCCAATACCTGGAAGTGGGGCGGTACATTGGCGAGCACCCCACAAAGCTGTGTGCTTGTCGAGCATGGGGCATTACCAACAGAAGGAGCCTGTGAAAGTCTGCCTGTTCCTCAGTCCCAGGAGGAACGCCAGTAGAACTATCGAGAAGCACAGGTTCTAAAATTTCATGGTACTAAAAAACTTCGTGGTTTTGACCTCTATGGCATTTACCCACTCCCATTCTTCTGGTTTGAAGTGACTCAGAGGCCACCCATAGGCACCGGAACACAGGGGGACATTCTAGAGAAATATAAGCCCACAGGCCACGGATCAGTCAATCTGCTTTTGCAAGTGGCAAGACAGTATTTTCAGCTTTTCTGACCATGTGGTCTCTACGGCAACACTCACTCTTGCTGACAGGAAGCTAAAACAGCCATCAATGATAAGGCAACTTGATTGACAGATAATGTGCCAACAAAACTTTACTTACAAAAGTAGGTGTTAGGTGGTATTGGTTTATGGAGTGCATTTTGGCCAACCCCCTCCTCATCCCCCAGTCCCCCACTGTGGACATGGAGGTGAATTCAAGCTAAAGGAGCTATTATCTGGGAAGTCTGAGAATCCTCCTCATTCTAGCCACCAAAGCCCAACAACAAAGATGGAGTGGTGTAGGGCCCGCTCAACTCTTAGCAAAGAGAAAGGAAGCAAATAGTCTCTGGCTTAGCAAGCAGTATGACCACCCTGAACACAGCACATATGCTTGTGAGAATTGATTGTAAGTACAGAGGCCTGAAGTGTGAGTTTCGGGCCTTAAAAGGACATTAAGATGTGTGTGTGTGTGTGTGTCTCTGTGTGTGTGTGTGTGTGTGTCTATGTGTGTGTGTCACTATGTGTGTGTGTGTGTGTGTGTGTCTATGTGTGTGTGTCACTATGTGTGTGTGTGTGTGTGTGTCTATGTGTGTGTGTCACTATGTGTGTGTGTGTGTGTCTGTGTGTGTGTGTGTCTATGTGTGTGTGTGTGTGTGTGTGTGTGTGTGTGTGTGTGTGTGTGTGTGTGTATGAGGTGGTGGTGGGGGAGGGTTAGTCCTATGTCCAGCCTTCTGGAGCCTAGTCAAGGACAGAGCATACATCCAGGCCTGCCTCCATCCCCAAGGGGGGGGGGGAGTTCAAACAAGCCATGATCAAAGAGACAAATGCCTTTTGATTTGAAATAAGAAAAATGTTCATCTCACCCCACTATGAGCATGTTTAGTTCATCACCAGGCATTATTATAATGATATGCAAATTGTGGAAAAGGCAGACATCTTTCCAACTATGTTTTCATTAAAGATTCAGCTTTTTTTCCCCCCCAGAATAATAGCAAATGACATGCGAACTTCTTATGAACTATAGGTCATGAAAGGATTTGGTATTGGCATTTTAATCTAAAAAGTCGCGCGCCAGAAAAATCAATATGTTTCAGTTGCAGCCCTCGGATGCAATTTTCCTCATGTAACAGGGTCCTTTTCTTCTTTCTTTTTCTTTTTCCAGCTGTCTTTTTTTTCTTTTCTTTCTTTCTTTTTTTTTTTTTTTTTAAGAATGAGTAATTCCTGGTTTTTCTATGAAACAAGCTGCTGTATTATAAGGTAATGACATCAATAACGCATTACAAGTAAACAGAAAATGAACAAAAAATCATTCAAGGCTCTTTTTGAAACTGGAGTCCTTTTCATCAGCCCTATTACAGGCTCCATTCACATTATCGGATTGAACCACCCTGCATAACCGAGGTGCTGACAAGTCCTGATTACCAAATAACTCCTGGATCCCTTTCAGGCAGGTTCACCAAGAGGACAGGAATAGCAGGCCTTCCTGGGGGGTTGCTGGCTTGCCGCAGGGGTCCCATCAATGAAACTCAATGTCGCCACTCCCCTGCCCCAAACCCAGGACACTGTGCTTCCTGGCATATAATTGGGCGTTTTCCTCCCATGTCTCTGCTTGCTTTAGATAACAGTGGTTTACAATGTAGAAGGGAGGATGCCAGACTGAGGCTCCCCGGCTCTCCCTCTAGTACATAGAGTGATCAGATTAGGCTGCCTGTGTGGCAGATTGCATGTTTGTCTTGTGTCATTCAGGGTGAGACGAGACCCGGCCTTCTAGTACATACTGGCTGGCACTGTCTCTCCTGCTTCCTGAATACTGGGACTACAGGGGTGCAGCACCCTATTCTGCTTTCTGGGTGCTGGAGTTGCAGGGGTGCGGCACAGCACTCTGCCAGGCTGAATCCAGAGAAGAGCATAGGCACTTGGGATAAGAATAAGTCAGATTTTTAATGTGTGCATCCACCAACCTCTCCCTTGCCCTCCTTAATCCCTGGCCCTGATGCTTTGCATTCTATTGGTGACAGCTGTTTCTGATGGCCTGTGAGCAGAGCCCAAGCTTTCTAACCACTTACCACATGGATCACCCCTGCCCCCCACACACACAGTAGGTGGGAAGTTGGGAGACTTTGCACTTAGAGTAAAAATCAGTAAAGTGACTTGCTTGGCTACTCTGCCTAAGGTATGCGGGCATGGCTGGCTTTCTAGAGATGCCCACTCTCTGGCTGGAACCTAGCTTCTCTTCTCAAATTGCCTAGAGCTTGTGGCCTGTGGTGAGCACAGGGCAACAGCCAAACCAATCCTAAACAAGCCTTTCGAGAAGCAAGCTGTGGTTTGCTGGCTGGGTGGTATATCTCCATATGTTTGATGTGACCTTCAGCTTGGGAGAGACCAGACTTTGCAAACAAAGCTCTGGACCTCCAGCTTGGCTGGGGAGCATTGGTTTGGAGGGATGCAGGGTTCTTAATTAATGCAAGTTCCATCTTTTCCCTCTCCTGTTTCCTCAGATCATCTCCCGTGTACCTAACTTCATACTATGCTGGGACCCTTCCTGCAATATTTTAAATTAAAATGTGTTGTGCGGTGCAGGTCACAGCACACTCTAGCACATCCTATTGTCAGCAGCACAGTGGGTAATGGGCAAGAGTGGGGACCAGCGCACCAGTGGCTAGTTTTGAATACTTAAAGTTTCATAACTTCTCCATGCCCCAGTTTTCAAACTCTGAACCATCTACAAGGGGTTAGTACTTGAGAAAATAGGAAAGTCTTGAAACAGTGTTAATATAAATGGCAAAATCCATCAGGAAGTAGGGTTATTTTTTAAGGCCAAATCTGGTGAAATTTGGATGTCTTCCTCACAGGAAAGGGACCACTGAGGAGCTTTGATGACTGTCCCTTTTAGAGCGATCCCTCTAGGTGCTGCCCAGGATCAGTCCTAAGGACAAGAGTGGATGCAGGAGAGGAATTAAGCAGCTATTATGAAACTCATGAGGGATTACATGACACCTCAGAGATGGCAAGTGATGAGGTAATACTGGTGAGCTTGGAAGCACCGCCCACAGGACATGCAGAAGCATTAGATACTGGGAATGGGGGAACAGTCGGAGATTCTCCCAAGGGCGTACTAGCTGAGGAGAAAGCTGGCAGAATGGAGACAGACAAAATAAATCCCGATCCCAGAACATGTCAGGCAGCTAAAGAGTTCAATGCCAGGTACAGTGGGGATCATGTGTAAACACAGAGGAGGTAAGGGACATGTTGAGCAGGGTAAAAAAGCTTGGGCAACTATGTGGAGATGTAAGAGTCTTTAAGTCATGAAATGGTATGATGGGAGATGTTATTCTGTATATATGTTTCTCATACTGGTTAATAAAGCTCTGTGGCCAATGAGATAGCAAGATAGGCGGGGCTAGGAGACAAGGAGGAAAGAGGAAGCAGTAGGGAGGAGTCGAGTCGAGATGTAGCCCGGGGAGGAAGGAAGTCGCCTGCTGCAGCTCCCGGATAAGATGACCATGTGGAAATACTTAGATAAGTAGAAATGGGTTAATAATTAAGGCAGAGCTAGCCCATAAACAATAATGGTAATTGACCAACAGGATTGTATCAAATACAGAGTCTCTGAGTGTTATTTGGGGTTGGCGCAGCTGTGGGCCCAGACTGGCGGACTGGCGGAAACATACACGCTACAATGGTAAGCTCAGTAAAATGAAACAGGCATCCTAGGAAGCCTGAGAATGGGGCAGGGGAGCCAGCACAGCCAGGATTTGGGAGACCAAAATACCTATAGTTGGAACAGACACTTGGCTTCTCTGTTGAGCTATCTTACCTGTGTTTCATGAGCGACCACTTCAGCCTCTGAGACCCCAGGAAACATGGGCACTTGCTTCTAAAAAACACTATGAATGCTTTCAGGTTTAAATCCAAAGCTGAGTATCCAGAATTTATAGACAGCTACTGTGACCTGCCCTCTGTCTTCTGTGCATTTAAGGAACTTAAGTTCAACACTCGTGGTTCTTTAGTTCTCATCACAAAACAATACTTTGCATACATGCCAATCCCTCATTGCTGTGCTATGCATTCCTAGATGAACAGTCTCACTCATATTAGCCACTCAGGGGAAGATGCATACCCACTGTATCCTCCATCACATGCAATCCAAAGGATGTTCAAGAGGGGAGCTTTTTTTTTTTTTTTTTCCAATACTGGGTGGAACATAAACCTTAGATGCAAGTTCCTGCAGACACTATTCAGTGAATTTGGTGGAGACTCAGGTGTCGGGCTTGGAGAGTTTTGTGTTAGCTCTACTGTATACGGCAGTGTTAGAGAATGTCCAGAATGTCTGCCTTGGGTCTCTGCTTATCTTAGGACATTTTTGTTTTAGGGCCAGCAGAGGTGGTGTGCATGTACTCATGTTACAGAAGTCAAGAGGCACCTGGCAGGATCTAACAGGGTTTCTGCAGAATGAGGAGTCCTGGCATTACTTGCTGTAACAGCACAGAATTGTCTTAAAGGCCCAGACATGCAGAAACCCTGTTGTAAAGGGGACTGCTGCATTAAACCAACCTACAGATACTTTAGGGATGTCTTAACCTTAAAATGGAAGTCAGAAAATGTATTACATTGAGGAAGAGGTTATATGTTTGTTTACACAGGAAATGAAAGCTTGTGGGTTCCTTTAATGTTACTAGAGATCAGGTTTGATCTGGGGAGACCTCCTGAAAATCTTGGCTACAGACATAAATAAACCAAGAGAAATTATAAGACAGGTGACATATATACTGAGCCCTCTGTATGGGAACAGTTCTGACTCTGGACAACAAATGTTGCAACTAGTTTCCCAGGTCTTGACCATTATCTCAATTTTTTCAGGGCCCTCTGGAGATGCCATTTCTCCCAGACAACAGGAAGTAGTCTAGAGAACACAATTTCCAAGAAGCAGGGTGAGTTATTTTTAATTGTTCAGTAGGTTATGGCTAGTTTTCATCATTTTGGGGAGGGGAGTATAGAAATATAGACTAAAAAGACAGCTACTAACCTCAAATATTTTTCATTGATATGGATTTTGATACAAATTTAAAGCTATTTTTTTTTTACTATATGTGTGTTTTTACTCTTGTTTGTGGTTATGCAGCTCATTTAAAAATGCAATGTCAAATTAAAATGGTGGTTAGTAGTTAGTCATTTATAATAATCAAACTTGTAGTCATATTAGATAGTATTTCAAGGTTAAACACGTATATTTTAGATAGGTGATCTTCAAATACTTCAAAGACCTACACAGAATGAGGCATATTAGATATTTAATAATGTAAGGCTTTTCATAACAGTGAGACATGTTTGCTCTGGCAGCACCAAGCTTCTTCAAAAAAGGATGATGGGCATTGAAGAATCTCCATATGGACTTTGCTTACAATGTGGCAAAGCTAGCTATTTGGGAAAGAAACTATCCTTGCTTCTACTGCTAACAGTATACTGTCAAAACTGGATAAGCAAAATGCAAAGGAAAGTGACTGTTGAACTTTGCTAAGAGAAGGTAGGACAGTCCTTCAAAATTTCCGCTTCATAGAAAAGTCTGCCAGATATTTTAGTCATGTTGGCTGAAGATGGATATCCCAACATTGCAGAAGAAACTCAGATGACTGTCCAGGCAGCCATCTGTTTGTCATTTCTATAGTTTTGGAAGTGGCTTGCATTGCACTTCTTGTTTACTCAGGTAATATGTCATTTTGAAGTTTTTTGTTGGAGTTGAAGACTGGATAGTTATAGTTACAGTTCTCCTTAGTTACAATAGAAGGAAAATTAGGTACAAAATTTTGGACTCAAAAAGTTAAGATAAATAATGAAGTATTTTCTACGAATTTGCCAAATATAGATGAAGTAGGTATTATAAATGTAATTCTCACTTGATAACTGTTCTTATTATATATATTTGTATTGTGCAAAAGTTAAAACCTTTCATTTTATCTAGGCAAAAAAGGGGAAATGTTGTGGATTGGAATATTTAACTATTTTGTTTATTCTGCATTTGTTTAGTTATATAAAGATGTGCTGTTGTGTTACCTTGCCTGCCTGAGGAACCTCATTGGTCTATTAAAAAGTTGAGTGGCCAATAGCTAGGCAGAGTAGGGATAGGCGGGGCTGGCAGGCAGAGAGAAAAAGGGAGCCAGATAGGGGACAGCCAGACATGGCAGAAGCTAGAAGTCAGGATAGACAGTACGTAGATGAGGTAAATGAGCATTAGGGAAGCAGATAGATTAATAGAAATGGTTAACTTAAGTTAGAGAAAATAAAAAGCCTAAGCTAAGCCTGAGCATTCATAATTAATAAGTCTTTGCTTCATGATTTGGGGTCTGTCAGTCCAAGAAAGTTTGCTACACTGTGCTTACTGCCACTCTCAACAGGGTGCCTTCTTCCCACAGGGTGCTGAGCACTGTGGGCCTTTGTCTCCTTGGTCCTCTAAGTGACTCAAAGAACACCAGGCTTAGATAGTCACATTGTTTCTTCTAGCATATGAATTGATTCAGACTAGATGCTGTCTGTTTATGTTGCTCAGCCTTATTCACTCTCCTTCCTTCAGAGAAATGCATCTAGAAGCTATGTCACATTTTACAGTGTCACTTTCAGATTTGTACATCAAACTGAGTGTTTGTGCTGAACACACTGCTATGCGAGGGCGTGCTGTAGAAAACAGCATCATCTTTTGCCATATGAGTGCTTATAATAGACAGTAATGACAGTAAGCATTAAGTAAGTAGAGACAGTAAGCAACAGTAATGAAAATAGATTAAATTTAGAACCAGGGTCTTGAGTGTCTTACATAACACAGTCTACTCCTCAATCACAACTTACTAAGGCATAAACTGTGAACGGATGAAGACATGCTTACATGAACAGAGTGAAGTTAGTGTTAAAACAGAATTTAATGGATGAAAATCAATTTGACACCCAGTACATGCTATGCATGGTTGTAATTACACTGCATGGCAATTAGTGTTCAGGTAGATTATAAACTCATGCAGTTATTTTGATTCTTCTGCAATCAAAAATGGAAAGAAAGAATGACCAGTGAGCCCAAGAGATAGTAACTAATGGTGAGTACTGTTCCTGCAGAGGTCCTGAGTTCTGTTCTTAGCACTCATGTTGAGCAGCTTACAATGGAGTAATTCCAGCCCTACAGGATCTGATGCCCTCTTTGGCCTCTGTAGGCAGCATTATCAAACACACACACACACACACACACACACACACACACACACACACACACACACACACACACACTTACTTAAAATAAATCTTAATGAAATAAAAAAAAATGACCATCATCAATGTTTAACTTCCACAACAAAATCTCTTAACTCTTTGTGTGTGTCCTTAGACCTTTTTCTGGTTACACTACAGAAGCTGTGAAACTTTTCTCAAATAATGTATCTAATCTAAATTTTGTGATTATTAAAAAAACAAGCTACTTTTAAAATTGTGATTGGTAATGGATATTCCCCTGTATCGCTGCATTTAACAATGTGAATCATGGCTTACTTCCACAACAAGTTTGCAAGCCATGTTCTCCTGAGATGCTGCAACAACTAAGCATGACAAAAGAAGACAAACTCCAGGCTCTACTAGCTTCACAATGGTTGTGAACTTATGAGCCCAAATTTCAGTTAGGAATGGATAAAAGTGGAGATACACTGCTCCTATACCAACGCTGCCTGTGGTGGTATGTGCCTCTGATCCCAGGAGGCAGTAAGGTTCTGAGTTCAAGGCCAGGCTGGACTACAGAGTGAGTGTTTGGGCACCCTGGACTATAGCACAAGGACTGTCATTAAATGCTGAAAGATCCTCTGAATATAGGTTAAGGAATTTGATGAGGAAGATCAAAGGCAGACAACTCATTCCCAATACTGTTAGCTCTCAATCTCAAAGAACAAGAGCATTTCTCATAGTCCCTACACCAGGGCTAACCCTCTGGCTTTATTAGAAAAGCCTTTACCATCACCTGCCAGGTCTGTTTCAATAACCACACGTGTTGACAGCTCCTCTGTGACTATGCGAGGACACACTGAACACATTGTGAGTGACACTGTTGGTGTGGAACACTGCAGCCACCACAGTGGTGAATTGTTTATGTTTTCTAGTTCTCTCTAGTATTCAAAACCAAAACTGTCCCTCAACTGACCTTTATCTGAATAGATCCCCAGGGGGTTCTGGGGAACCCGAATACAGCTGAAGAAAGGAGCCCTCAGCCCCATATCAGTTGTACCCAGCAAGCAGCGGCTGCTGAGGTTGTGGATTGCCTTTAACCCTAGGATAGAAGATTGGCTTAGTCACAGCCCCTGCAGTAGCCTCCTGGCGCAGAAACGCTAAGGAGTAAGGCAGGGGAGGATGATGGTTGGAGCCCTACATAGTTGCTAGAATCACAGCAACCAACCAGACTTACCACTGTGCATGTCACTGTCCCCAGGTTTTGAACTAGGGACACCCAGGCACCGTTGAATTAAAGGAATATGGGACCAGCACACCCTGACTCCTCATCATTGGCTTGGAGCACAGGCTAGATGAAAAGATTTGGTAGCAACTCTTAATAAAATTATATGAGTGTTTACACAGTCCAAGTAGTCCCCATGTAAGCTGTACAAATAAATACCATTTCCCGCCCCCAAGCCCCCGCTTTGAAGACAGAACATGCACTCAGCTTTCCTTTGTACTATATTATAAAAGAAAAGCCCCTTTCTGCTGAATATCTGAATCACTCCCTGGCAGTCTCTCAAAGTAAACAGAGTAAAAATTAAATATTAATGTTTCTCATATGTCTACACACATCAGCCAAGGCAGCTCTTCCTGGCCCTGTCAGGCATTAAAATAAGTTGGCCACTCCATTGTTAAAAAAAAAAATCTCACTAAAACATAGAAATGCCAAGACAACTTCAAGAGTTCTGAAGAACTTTTTGGTTGCAGATAAACATTCTTTAGGTGATTTGTCTTGTCTAATTGGTCCCCTGTGTGAGACAGCATTGGGATAGACAGACTCTTTTATAGAGGGCTGCAAAAGAAAAAAAAGGGGGGGGCTTTACAGTTAGACATCTTAAGTGGAAAAAATCCCCACGAAGATCTGCCTTTTCCTCTACAAGATTAACCTCTCCTTGTGAATTGGGTTTTTGATAAAAGCTGTTTCAGATTACAAGAAAACAAACAAACCATGATTCTTATGAGTTCATATTGTATTACATCTCTAAGGAGAAGGCAGGAATGCCTTTGACCAGTTTAAATCCAGAGTAAAATGAAAGGAAGCTCCAAGCTGGGAACGAACAAGAAGAGCTTCTGAGGCTTCTGGGCCTTCGTGTTTGCGGCTCGGCAGCTGGGCTGGGAGAAGGTGTAGGGTTGCCTGGATTGAATCCAAGCTCCTTCCTCTGCTCATATCTGTTTTCAGCTCCGTGTCTGGCTGTTTTTCTGGTCAGAAATCCAGGCTGAAACTCACTTATTTTATCCTTAATCACTTGAAAGCAAACAAAGATGAGTGCTAGAGATGGCCACATCATTCCATTCTGCAAATCATGAGTTCATAAATTCTGCATATATGGATACCTAACAGTCCACAATAGCCTGTTGAAGTTTTGGAGTCCATTTAGCCCTGTCACTACACCATGATCACTGGCTGGACACCATGGTCGTGACAGGGAACCTTATAAGCAGGAACTACTCACATGATAGTGATGGAGGCACAGGTCTCTCTGTCTTACAGAGCAACACTCTTGTCTCCTCTGAAGAAATCTTGCCAAGGAGATGTCTGGCTCAGATAAAGACAAAAGTAATACAAAGCTCTAAAATCACTAGTAATCACTATGGGCATACGGTCAAGGGTCAGGGTAGAAAATCATCTTCCACTCGAAAGCACTGAATTAAAAAAGGCCGCAGTTTGGATATTGTGATGGTTGACTTTAATGGTCAACTTGATGGAACACAGACTCCCTAAGGAGAGAATCTCAATTCTGTCTTTAGGATTGTCTACAATGGGTTGGCTTGTGAGCATGCCTGTGGGAAATCATCTTAATTCAGTTAATTGATGTGACAAGATGCGATGGTGCCACCCACCAACCCACTGTGGGTGGCAGTATTGCCTAGGCAGGGGTCAGAGGTAAGAGTGGAGAAAGATCTGAGTGACCATGCATGCCTCCTTTCTCTTGTTCTGACTATGGACAGATGCGATCTAGTGTGACAAACCACTAGCACTTCCTGCTTTGACTTTTGCAGTAATGGACTATGACATGGACTTGGGTACTGAGTAAACTCTTTCTCTTGAAAATTGCCTTTGTTTTTTCCAGGGTATTTTACTAATGAAATGAAGCCAGGATTGATATGAAATAACCCCACCCCTGCCACCAACTCATGTGTTAAAAATAGTTGGATCCTAGTTGGTGGCACTATTTTGGGAGGTTCTGGGAACTTAGGAGATGAAGCATAGCCAGAGGAAATAGGTCACTGGTCTTGGGGGACTGTTTTTGTGTGCTTTCTTTCAGTGGCTGTGATAAACACTGAGCAAAAGCAATCTGGGGAGGGAAGGGTTTATTTGGCTTACTCTTCTGGGCCACAGCCCATCATCGTGGGGCATCAGGACAGGAGCTCAGACAGGAAGTGGAGCAGTAACCACGGAAGAACACTGCTCACTGGTTCACTCCCACTTGCTCGCTGTTGGCTTTACTATCCAGATAGGCTCTGCAGTGCAGTGGGCAGCACCGGGAGCTGGCCGTGGTCGGGTCCTCCCTCGTCAAACATCAGTCCGGGCAATCCTGACAGACATGGTCACAGCCAACCTGACTGAGGCAATGTTCACCTGAGATTCCTTCTTCCCTGCTTACTCCAAGTTGTGTCGAGTTGATAGTAAAAGCTGATCATGCAAGTGACCATGGTCACCTCCACCCTCTCACTCTGCTTCCGGGACAATGTTAGTGAACACTGTTCACACACCCTGTCCCACTTCCCACAGTTCCTCTACAATGATGCTCAGCTTCACAACGGGCTCAGTAACGTGGAGCCAACCGGGCACAGACTCAGCCTACCTGCAAAGCCCAAACAAATCTTTCTGTTAAGGGCTTTTCCCCTCTTCCTTCCTTCCTTCCTTCCTTCCTTCCTTCCTTCCTTCCTTCCTTCCTTCCTTCCTCCCTCCCTCCCTCCCTCCCTCCCTCCCTCCCTCCCTCCCTCCCTTCCTTCCTTCCTTCCTTCCTGTCTGTCTGTCTTTCTTTTTTTCTCCCCTCTCTCTCTTTCTGTCTTTCATTTTTTTTGTCAGGTATTTAATCGCAGCGATAAAACAAAGCAAAACAACAAGCACAGAGGCATGCACATCACACACACACACACACACACACACACACACACACACACACACACACACACAGAGCTAGACGTTGGTGCTAGGCCTGTGAGGACCTCCCAGGTAGAACACACCCCAATGCCCTTCTGGGATCCACACCAGCCACCTCCACCGGAAGTTACATCTGCATAATCATAATGGTTTTATTCTTAACTTTATCCCCCACTTTGGTTTTTAATTTCCATTTAAAATGTTGATAAGTTCTACTCTATTGGGGGATTCGTGTGGAAATTCTTTCCAGAAGCAGGGATGAATTTTCTTTGGTGTCTATTCTCTGCTTTCCCTGCTTTATTCAGGATCTAAAACCAAGAGCAGTCTTGCTGAATAAACAAATCCTACAGAACAAACTGGAGACTGAGAATGCTGAATAGCCCCAAAGAATGTGAGATGCAGCCATAGAAGCTGGCCAGTGGGGCTGGTGAGGGTAATAATGGGAAAACAGCTCTGCAGCAAGAGCTCTCTCTCAGCCTGAAACATCTCTACCCAGCTGGCTGTGATGGGGTGGTGGTGGTGTCTTCCCATAAGAACTCTAGGCAAACATGACAAGCAACTCTCACACATAGCTGTTCTCTGCCTATGGGTTTTCCTGGTAGAGTAACTCCAGATTTGGAGAATTCTTCTCTTTGTCTAATGTTCTACATAAGGTTACATGAACTTTAAATATGTCGTGTTGTGTGCTGGATAAAAGTCATTCTTTCCATAGTCAATCGTATTGGCACCACCACCGCATCAGCTATGCAGCAACATGGATGAAAGCATCACCAGGGGTTCCACACTGCTCTGAACTGTCATTATACTCATAATTAACCTCTCTGAAGGACTTTGCAAAGTCACTGCTACTATGACCTCATTCACACTTAAGACAGAGCACCAGAAGTGAGTTGCTGCAGGCAACTGAGCTGACTCTATTCAACGCTTTCACCACCCCCCCTCCCGGGTTTTAACAATGTTTTGTAGCGGCTGCCACTCAGTGATGTTACCAATAGATTCAGGACTGTGGTGAAATGACCATTAAGGACCAACCAGCTGTGACTGAGACTGAGGGAGCCAATCTTCTAACTCCAAGAAATCTTTATCAATGGTGGAGGGACTGTGCTGGGGGAAGTCCTTCTTATTGAGTTTCTATCACCACCACCATCATCATCATCATCATCATCATCATCATCATCATCATCATCATGGCTCTTGTGGGGACCTCCGACACACTGCTTAGTCTGTGTTTCATTTGGGGACCTTTCAGATCCCAGAGATACTTTCTGACGGACGCCAGCAAAAGCTAAGTGACCAACCTCGGATAGGCCAAGGCCACTCTTGCTCCTAAGACAGCAGCACCACCTAAAAGGGCACTCTCAGGTACGGCCATCTTAAAAGCAACTGTAGTGTTTCCTTGCCAGTGGGGACAGGCGTCCACATCAAAGGCAAGGCAGCCCCTGAAGGGATTGGCTTCTGAAGACCTGGGTTGCTCATGAGTTAAGAAAGTAGAGGGGAAGCATTAATCCAAATCTCCCTGTAGCTTCCGTATGAGAGACGAGGCTCACACACGGAGCAGCACAGGCTCGCTCTTGCTTCTAAAGTACTTTTTCATCTCACAGTACCCTTTAAAAGAAGCTACAGAGCTTTTGTTTCTATAGCTTTCTGTCCTTTTCTTTGCTCACTAAAAGAAGGCAGGGCACAGCTCTGGTTCCCTCCTTGAGAGAAGATTGCCATTCACTTAGTGATTCACCCCTGTCCACTTGAAAGAAGTGCTGAGTGTGCCCCATTTTGCCTTTGTGCTTGATGGCATGTGTGTGTGTGTGTGGGGGGGGGTGTCGCTCTGGGCGGGGTGTTTCGTGAATGCATCTCCAAATCGTGTCTTGGTGGGGTGAAGGCCAGATCACCATTAGATGACCCTCACCTCCCAGCATCAGAGTGAAGAACACCCTGGGATTCTTGTTAATTAGCCAGATTCTCCCACTCGGGACATGAGAGATGACTCCCCTATCAGCCAGAGCAGAGCATCCTCCAAGCAAAGAGTGGTGTGTGTGTGTGTGTGTGTGTGTGTGTGTGTGTATGTGTGTGTGTGTAAAACAATTCATCTCTATCAAGGTCTGGGGTAAGACAGAGGAGCCTCACTCCTCTTCCCACATACTAGAAACAATGTCAGATCAAACTGGTAAAATTTCAGAGAGCAGAGAAAGAGTGAAGTTAAAGTCCCTGGTTAAAGATTAATATTCCAAGTTTGGGACAAAGGATGCTCTTTTGTGGTTCTGTGCTTGCGCCTCTGAATGTAAACATTGTTCCAAGAGCCGTCTTTTCTCTGCCGGATCTTTAAAGGGTAATAAATTAGCCCGAGGATGGCCATACAAGCTGCTACTAGATGTGAGTGAGAATGTGTCTGAAGAAAAGGCTGACTTTCAATCACACTCTATTGAAAGAATGGTGGGCTTTTCTAAAGAAGCATGTTGTGCCTATTAACCAACTTACAAAAGGGGCCATTTCCTTGATTTATGTTCTGTTGCTATAGCGATCTCGCAGCCCAGACTGGCAGGTGAAGCTCCCTCTAACAACCTCACAGGCTTCTGTAGTTACCCGCCAGTCCAAATTGCATGCAGCTCTGACCGGAAGGCAGCACATATAAGCTATGTGTTCTAAGCAAACAAACATCTGGTTCCAGCATTTCTATACACCCCTCTGAAGTTAAGAAGACGTTCGAGAGAAAGTCCAGCATTTGGACACATTTCAAAGTATGAATACAGAACTCTGTTTTCAGCCATCGGTGCTGGGCTAGTGCAAAAGAAGGCTGCTCCTCATGGCACTCTGCAGAGTGTACACTGCTGTATCTGAAGTCCTAGCCACCTTCAGGGAGGAGCTGGGACTTCAAGCCTGAGCAGGGACAGCTCTTCACACATCTGTGTGTCCTCAGCCACTTTATTGGGCAGATAGCTTAGGGTCATTGCCTGATCATGCTGGAGGTACCAGAGAGATGATTTGCTCATATTTCAGTTCTGTGGAGGGAAAACAGTGATTCAGAAGGGACATTTGCCTAAGAGTGATGTAGACGATTCACAGTAGACACTCTAGCCATCGTTACAGCGCTGCTGTGGAGGTCAGAGTTGGGGAGTGGGTTGGCATGCCAGTGATGCCATAATTTCACATATAATTTGAAAAGAAAGCATGGCCACTGATAACAGGGTGGAGGTGGGCATGAGAAGGAGAGTGAGGACGCGGGAACAGAGAACTCCACAGATAGATAACTGAGCGTAACCTCCAATGCTAAAGAGAAACATGTCCTAGAAAGAGGAAAGGCTACCAAAGGGTCCATGACACCACAGGGTCATATCTGAGCAAGGAGTGACTCTTCTTAATGCTGAGGGCATGTGACTTGTGTCTGTGTAACATCATGCTAGAGTGCTATGGCTGCACTGTAGTCTTGGAACTCAGAAGCGTGGCATCAGGGTGTTGGCGAGATTGCTTCTACTAAGGCCCCTCCGGATTGGAGATGATCTTTGTGTTTCTCTGTATCGCCCCTCTCCTGAGTACACCTATGCTCATCTCATTTCTTATACAGCCACCATATTGGCTCATATACCTCAGAGAGGCCTTTAACCTGATTCCTTCTGTGAACTCCTATCTCCAAAGCAGTGACTTTCTTAGGTAAAGAGAAAGCCTGGAGCTTTAAAGTGGGGTGTTCACTGAATAGCCCCGCATTTTGTCAGCCTGAAGAATGGGGGAACATTCTCTAGGAGGATCTCCCATATGCAAAACCCAGACTAGGTGGGGGCTTTCTTAGGCCACAGCATACCTGCAGAACCTTCTCCTGGCTTCCAGTGAGGCCAAAACTTTTTTTCCCAGCTAAGAATTGTTGTGACATCCTTTATGGCCATCAGGAATTCATATTCTTTTCCTCGCAGAGCACTGGAGTCTTTTTGCAAAGAACTGTTTATTAGTGGCTAAAAACTGAATCTTTTGGTTTATTTCCAAAACATTATTTATGGCTTAGGCCCTGCTTCTGCATTGCTTCCAAGAGCAGAAAGGAATGTTCCCAGCTTCTCCCCACTCCTCTATGATGCTGTAAACATTTGTTAATAGGGCAATTATCTTTTGAGTTGTTAAGCTAAATAAGTATGAGGAAGAAAGGGGTGAAGGAAAAGTGCAATTCTTCAAGCTTAATGAAGTCCGGTGAAATTACTTTGAGTAGATGTGAGATAGGAGGGCAGAACCCTCTCGGGCTGAGGTTTAATAAATGAGATCACGCCATGCTGCTGATCCCAAACTTCCCACAACCAGGGTTTGTCAAACAACATAAATTAGTGGGCAACAAAATGATCAGCCAACAAACTTAGTCTGGGCTACGGAGTGAGTTCAAGGCCAGCCTAGGCAACTTAGATTCATCTCAAAATAAAAAGTAAAAAAAGAGGGCTAGGGACATAATTGGGGATGTGCACCCATTTGTACGTGTTATGTTGTGACTGCAAGGAGCAGGCAAAGCAGGTGCATGGGACCTGTCATCAGTGCAGCCAGCTTCCCTGAGCAGTTGACAAGAGTCTGCTACTATTTTTAATTTGTCATACACACTCATTTCGTTTCTGAGTAAGAGGCCTCCATTGAAGAAAATATATTCAGGTATACTATGAAAGCTACCTTGGGCTGCATAGTTGGCAGGGGAGTGGAGCTGGTTGAACACTGGCCCCAAATCAAGCTTCATCCAGACACAGCATGTCCAAAGGGTGCCTCTGCAGACCCATGCAGCCATATGCACTGTGACATTGGGGTCTCCCGCTTCAGTGGTGGGAGAGCAGTGGACTTCCACCACTGACTCTTGGGAAGATCATCCCAGAAGTTAAGCTTCAAACACAGGGAAGACACATGGCGTGGGAATCCTCAGAGTTCTTGCCCCCCACCTACTGGAAACAGCCATTGGAGAGGAAATTTCAGACAAAAAAGGGGGGTGGGCTAAGGAAGGGGGAAAGGAGGGGTGAAGACCATGTCTCTAATTTCTACACGAAGCTTTAGAGCAGAGTTCTCAGCCTTAGGGGTCCAAGAGATAAAAGAGAGCAGAGGACAGCAGCAACATGGCGAATTCCCTTTGAAGATGGCTTTGGACCTTCATCCTTTCCACAGCAGGGTGCTCTGTTGCAGGTCAAGAAGCATCTCCAGTGGAGAAAGCCAGTCTGTGCTCAGGGCATCATGGATCGAATGGATATGACCAGTGTGGCTGGGTCTTGACTTTGATTGACAGCCAAAACACAGAAACATTTTGTGCCAAAGACTTGGACTTAACAAACAGTGCTTTAACCTCACTGTTTCTGCCTTAGCTATAAGTGCTGGGCAGTTCCCACCCTGGCCTCCCTGTCTTCCAGTCTGTGCATGCACATAAACTCAGACTCAAAGCTTCTCACCCTAATTTCTTGTGCTGCTAGTTTGTTGTTGTTGCTGTGTTAATACACACACACACACACACACACACACACACACACACACACACACACACACACTACCTACCTCTCTTTCTTCTCAAATCTTTCTTTTCAAAGGGAGGCTATTGCACAAGCAAAATTTATGTTGTTTGCTCTGTAGTAGTCATGGTTTGAGTTTCTGTGACAGTGTCCTGCTTTTCACATTGAACTTGCTACTCTTACCTATATGGACACAATAGATAATTCACTTCTGTGAAGTGTGGATTTTACTATAAAGAATCTACCAGGTTCATGGAAAAGATGAAAATTTCTTTTCCTCACTCCCACTTTTTAACGTATGTTAAATTAATTTTGTGATCCTGTGGTCCCTGCCTGAGCATTTAAGATCTGCTTTGTCAAGCAATGGTGAATATGGCTAACAAGTGGAAGATAAAATAAACAGAAGAGGTTGCTTCATTTCTTAAGTTTGTTCATTCCAGGATATATCTTTTCTAAAGATTGAGTAGTGGAAACTGCAATATGCAAGACAGTGTATTTAAGTAGGACACTTTCCAACCTACAAAGGCTTTTCATGCATTTCATCATTGGACAAAGAGGATCCTTTGAATTCTTTGAAATGCATACAAAATAAGTTGGAATTTGCCAATGACTCCGGGTGCTGGGGAAGGCTGCTTAAACCCGAAGAAAGGGAGATGAAGGGTGTCCTTTCCATGTGGGCCAGGTTCAAAGGATGGGAGCAGTTATGAGGTGTGCTGTTCCTGCTCCCCTCATAATGACCTCAGCTCTGGCTTGAGGGACCAAACTGCTTATTCCAAATGTTTAGCTCTTTTTTTCCTCTCACAAGTGGAAATACAGGAAAAGATGTAATTTGGCTATGGAAGACACTAAGACATGTGGGGACAGAACTGTAGATGGAGAAAAAAGGTAAATGCATTTCTTCTAGAAGGATGGATACCCATGAATACAGATAAACAGCACCATGGGTTAACTTTCCTTAAGGTGCCATATTTTCCAATCATTTCTCATCCCTACAAAGGAGACCTGCGTGTCTGGAGGGATTTGAGTTAGTGTACAGGCTCATGAAAACAATTGGCAGCTCCAACTCACACAGCGAGAAGCAAGCTGCCTCATTGGTTGCATCTAATTACAGCTGGGAGGAAGCTCTCTCTGCAATGCATCATAGCACTCCCGATTTTCCCCTAACAGAGGGAGAACATCATGGGTATTGAGTGCATTCTTGTAAAACAAATGCAGGAAAGTAAAAAATACAGGCTTAAGAAAAGTAGTGAAGAGAGGGGCACTCATCGCTGTGGAATTGATCTCTTTGAGCTTCAGTCTACTCCTGTGAAATTGCAGGTGCCAACCTCCCTAGGCTGTTGGGAGTTTTAGATCTTTCTAGCTCATAGGCACCATTGCAACATTCAAACATGTGTGTTAGGCACACACAAATGCTAAATCAATTTGGGGAGAAGAGGAGGCAACAATAATAAAGATACCGGAAAGCCCCACATAGCAGCACAAGGTTGGATTGAGGCCACAGGGAGCAACAGAGATTTCTGTAAAGAGTGTTTGTGTGATAGTGGTCTGTTGGTAGTCACATTGATGGAATGATGGAAGAAAAAAGCCAATTTCATGTCAGCTGTCTGAAATAGAGCCCAGTTTCTGTAATCTAGCTTCTTCCTTTGGCTCTGTCATTCAGGTCAGCCCAGTAAATGCCTCTCTAACCCTTGAGGTCTCATTTGTGAGGAGGAGATAGTCATATGACTCCCATCCCTTATCTAGCTTGACATGTCACCTCTTAAAATGCTACCCTTTCTCCAGCTTGCATTCACTTAGAATGAGCCCTCCTGCTTCACTTCTTATTAAGACGACTAAGGCAGCCTGAATTCTCTCCTACCTGACTCTCTACTCTGTAGTCAACTGCTCCCCTTGAGTGACATCCTACCGTCACAGGTCCTACTAGCTCTCACATGCTGTCTCTACTTGTGTTGCCACCCACATCTCTTGTGAATGCAAGCAAGCAGTGGATATTCCCAGCAGACCTTGGGAAGGTCCCAAGATCCCTTGGGAAGAGTTTGACCAGGCTTCACTTCTGTCCCCATGTGACTTTGCCAAGCCAGACTTGTCAAGTTACACCATTTCCTTAGCAGAGTCTACCCCCATTATAGGTCAAACTCTCATATCAAACCATCACTTTGCTTCTGGGAGTCCACCTCAAGTTGAGTGCTCACTCTTGGCTGTGAACACTGAGGTGATGGCTTTGCTAGTCAACCACCAGGCTCCTTGGATGCAGAGCTCAAGCTGAAGGATGGTGTAGATAAAAATCAGGATGAATGAGCTCTGGAGGCCTGTCTATCACAGCTGCTCTTGGGATGGACCATTAGTGTATATATCTACTAGTCAAATAGGAGTCCAGATGTCACCTGTACTCCTGAGTGTGCACATGTGTGTCTACCAAGCTTCCTGAGGACTTCCTTCCCTTTTTGTCCTACAGAGATTCACAAGTTTCTGGGAACTCATGATTTAGAGAACTACTTAGCTAAGTTAGCCATTAATGTTGCAAAAGAAAAATCAGTGCCGTGGCCTGAAACACCTTCTATTCTTATGTCACAATTTCTTAGGCCAGGAATCTAGATGTGGCTTAGCTGGTCCTCTATAAACAAGATGCTAAGCTATTCATCCAAAGGCTTACCGAGAAGGTCTACTCTAAAGGACTTGTGTTTGGAATCCTGGGATTGTCATGTTAGACTGGGGTGTTCAGTTCCTCAATGGGTATGGCTTAAGGTCATTCTCGGTTATCACATGGGCTTCTTCAATACAGAGAATGGAGTTTACTCATCAAGGCAAGTGTGACCAGAAGGGGAATGAGGAGAAAGAGCAAAATGACAGTCTGTTTGGATCTCCTCTTGGACATGGCATTTCTGTCATTGCCATCTGTATGCTGAAAGAAAGTAATTAGGCTGGGAGAAGGCTATAGTGAGATATCCACCCTGCCCACACCTGTTGTACTGAGCATGCCTGGATATCTCACTACAGAAGACTATACAATCTGACTAATACCAGGAGGTGAAAATCATCAGCTATCCACACTTCACTTTCCTCTCATGAGCAACTAAGTCACATCTCCAGTCATGCTGGGCCCTGTATGCCATTCACAAACTAAACCTAGTCATGTCTGTACCAACTCTGATGGGATAACCTAGTACAAGGCCACAGCCACACACCAGCTGAACTTACTGAACCACACCTTAAAATTTCTATTTCTTCATAATGTGTGCCAAAAAAGGAGTGGGTTTGACCCAGCCAGGTCGCATGGATTCTGCTACCACTAAATATACATCCTCAGGCTTCAATGAGCACCTGTAAAATGTCAGGCAATACATGCTAATATCAGTCAGGCTGACAGGGTACCAGTGTTGCCATGCAGAAAAACCAAAGCATTTCCACTTGGAGTCAGGCCAAAAATATTGAAGGAAGCCAATTCATGTTCTCTAACCTTTATAGTTTGGAGAGGATAGCCCATGCTGAGTTGGTCTGCTCAGAGCTCTGATGGTTCCTCAGGTCCAGTGATGCTTGCCTGTCTGGAACTCCTGAGACTTGAGGTCACTACTTTGATACTCACAGACACAAAGCCTTCCTGAAGACTTTTTGCCTGTGTCTGGCTTCTTATATTACTGAAGTATAGACAAGCCTGAGGCACAATACGGAGTAAAGCAAGCAGGAAACACAGCTAGGTGACTTACACCAGAAGCCTAAAGTGCTGTCAGTAACTATCCGAGTGGCAGGTTGGTCCTTTGAGAATGATGTGACACTATCCTTCTTGTCAAGTCCAACCTTCTGGGGCAGATGGGCTTCCCAACCTCTACCTCAGCCTCAAACACATTAGAGAAGTTGAAAATATAAGCACTGTTTCTGCCAGATTGTTTTTCCCAACCAGAAAGAAGCTTTCCTGGAATTTCCAAGGCTGAGGAAAAATTCCCACAGGTACGGGTAGCTGCACTGTCAAGCTAGATGCTAGCAAGCATTTCCCAACAATGGAGGTGTCATGGAACCCCAAGACCAAGGGCATGCCAGTTTCTTCTCACCCACATTTTGCCAGCATCAACTTCACAAAGTGAATATTTGCCAAGAGCCTTCTATGTTCCAAACATTGGTTTAGGCCTTTGGGACTCGTGAGGAAAGAAAGCCAGATCTGAAACCAGCGCTCTCATGTTACTATGTGAGGGAATAAGCAAGACCCATACTGAGTGAATATTTTGCATTTTAAAACTTTACTACTAGGAAGGGAAAAGCAAACTTTTACAGGGGCTTGTAAAACTGCTAGAAGTGGCGAAGGGTGCATGGCGACAGTATCACAGCCAACCAACCAAAGAAGGCTGGATGTGAGAGTCACAATTATAGACAGGAAACAGGTAGAAAGGAAGAGGTGGTTGGTCACACAGAGTCCAAGAGAAGGACATTGCAGTACTGCAGAGAGAGGAACAGTTCTGGAGACAGTTCCCTGGTGGTGAGGAATGCAAAGACAAGGAAGGATCCCAGCAAGCAGGGAGATGAAAAAGATCCCTCAGGTCATGGACAACCAGACCTGGTACCAAGTTCCCTGTGTTGAGTCTCTATTGTTATCATTATATTTTTGTGATACTTTTTGCCGTTTTTTAATTTTTTATTTATTTTACATTCCAACCATGGTTCTCCCCACTCCTTCTTCAGGCTCCCTAGCCTCCTCCCACCCCTATGCCTCCCCCCCTAGCCCACCCTGAGTCCACTCCTCATCACAGGTAACAGCTCCTATGAGGAGTCAACATGGTCTGGCATAATAGGTTGGGGCAAGACCAGGTCCCTCTCCCATGCCTTAAGACTTAGTATGACATCCCACCATGGGGAGAAGGCTCCAACAAACCAGCTCATGTACCAGGATAATGTTGTGGTCCTAGTGACACTGAGCATGGCATTCCATCCTAAGGAATCCAGTCGAAGAGAGAGGGAGGAGGGAATATATGAGCAAGGGAAGTCAAGATCATGATGGAAAAATCTACAGAGACAGCTGAACCAAGCTCATGGAAATCATGAACTCTAGACAGACAGACAGACAGCTGCGGAGACTCCAGGGGACCAAACTAGGCCCTCCATATGTGGGAGACAGTTGTGAAGCTTGGACTAACTGAGGGGCCCCTGGCAGTAGGACCATGATTCAAACCTGGCACATGAGCTAGCCTGTTGGAGCCCATTCCTTGGAGTCTTTTTCTATTTTAAATAACTAGAACAATCTCTCTTTCCCTCTTAAATTGGGTCCCATGCAAAATTGTAACCCAAAATCTCGTAGAACTGTATTGAAATTTTCTTTCGTGTTTCTATCTACCCCAGAGAGAGAGTTCATCTTTACATTCTGGCTTCTAAACACCCAGAGCCTTTCTGAACAGGTGATTAACACATGATTATCAACAGCAATTGAGTGCAGCCATTTCTAGACCACTACCGCTTACAAATAGGAGATGGCTCTGTGGGAGGATGTGGCCTTCAAACATGGTTAAAAGTGTGGGGGATAAAGATTCTCCTTGTTGAAGTAATACATTTAGTATTCTAATGAAGTAATTATAAAAGTAAGTAATTATTGAAATAACTGCATCAACTCCCAGCCATTAAAATCCCCCTAAACAGATCTGGCACTAAGGCTTGGCTATTAGAAACCTTGGCAACCACCCAACGCCTACAATAGCTTCTAATTAATTGATCTCACCTCTAATCTGCTATTGTTAGCTCAGCACTGATCATTTGTTTGGCCTGTGGATCCTATTGCCCCTTCTTTTTGATTGTATTTGTTACTGTACCCTCTCTATCTCTTTCAATTAAGCACAGGTTAAGTGGTTCACCCGCAAGAGAATAGGAGATAATGGCACCAATCAGAGTAATCTCTTTAATTTGCTAAATGGATTACAGGGAAACCCCAGCCAAAGTGAAGTCATAGCTAGTGGCCTTCACTTGAACTATACACAAGAACTATCTAATTATTAACCCACCATAAGCCAAACTTCATTGTGGAAACAGTGCCCACAAGGTGAGCCAGGATCCACAGGATTCCCCAGGGGAGATGGTTCTCTGAGACTAAATGTCACTATTGGCTCCATCCCCAGATTTCTCACTTGCCTTAACGTTCCAGTGCAACAGACATCTTCACAACTGGCACAGTGGCCGCCAGCATTCTATAGTCAAGAAGGTGGATTTATAGTCCCTTTAAGGACATGCTTGAGCTAGAATTCATTTTTCTCATTTGTACTATAAATGCAAACGCAGTTTCATGGGCACAATGGGCTGGCTTTTGCTGACTCTGGGGAAAATGTATATTTAAGAATAAACAAGTTTGTCTCTAGCTGGTAAATGATCTTCTTTCTCTCCTCTCCATGACCTTCCTAGTTGCTACTCTGTCCTAAACACACACACACACAGAATCACACACACAGAATCACACACACACAGAATCACACATACACACAGAATCACACACACACACAATCACACTCACATACATACACACACACTCCCATGCACACATATACTCACATGCACCTACTCACACACAGTCTCTCACACATATTTACACACACACATTTACACACCTACTCACTCATACACACTCACACAACACACACACACTCACACAATACTCTCTCTCTCTCTCTCTCTCTCTCTCACACACACACACACACACACAATCACACACACACAATCACACACACACAGAATCACACACACACAGAATCACACATACACACAGAATCACACACACACACAATCACACTCACATACATACACACATACTCCCATGCACACATATACTCACATGCACCTACTCACACACAGTCTCTCTCACACATATTTACACACACACATTTACACACCTACTCACTCATACACACTCACACAACACACACACACACACTCACACAATACTCTCCCTCCCTCCCTCCCTCCTTCTCTCTCTCTCTCTCTCTCTCTCTCTCTCTCTCTCTCTCTCTCACACACACACACACACACACACACACACTCACACAATACTCTCCCTCCCTCCCTCCCTCCTTCTCTCTCTCTCTCTCTCTCTCTCTCTCTCTCTCTCTCTCTCTCTCTCTCTCCCTCTCTCTCTCACACACACACACACACAGAGTGTCAGAGTGGAATAGAGTGCGGGAACATTCCAAACAACAGCATCATGGCTTTGCACATGTCCCTTGATGATCAGGCAAGTAAGCAAAAAGTGTAAAGTGGACTACTTCCCAGGAGAATAAGATCAAGGAATAACTGCCACGAAGGAAACAGATGTTTAAAAAACATAAAAACAAAATAAACGGCAAAAGTTGAACTACCTGGACCCTACCTTGAATAACTGTTATCACGTGATGTGACCTCTGGGGCCTCTGCTATTTCTCATTATCTACTAAATGAAAATGACCCTGGTTTCCATGCTGAGGGTTCTGACAGGAAGGAAATGCAAACTCTGGCAGCCTAGCCTTTGAGAAAATGGCAGAAGCAGGAAGTTTGGCCCTGCCTTCTCCCGTAGACTTCAGCTTTCTTCCTGAAGATGCAGGAACTCTGAGAATCTGAACAAGCAGGCCTCTTTCGGCTGCCCCAGGCTACCACCGTTAGATCACACCCCATCCTATTTCACAACTGTCCACTGCTTCCTCAGCGTTGGCAAAAATCCATGCTACCCGCTGCTGCTTTCCTCTCTTCACTTTATGAAGGGAGCTATGGCCACAGATCTCATCCTAAATCATCTGCATTTGTTTATCTTACTGGCATCTTTTGTTACAGAGACCTTAACCTTCTCCTCCTCCTTATTCAGACCAAAGTGACCCAACTCACCTGTTCTCTCGACATCCTTTTATATAAGTGCATCATCCTGTTTCTCTCAATCAAGAGACCCTTCCCTAGGCACACACATCTGAATTCTACAGCTCAGCCCATGCCACATTAAGTATACCGAGCCAGTTCCCACTGGGCTCAAGATCCAGGGTTATATAGAAGAGAAATTGCCCAAAGGGCAAGGTGTCAAAGGGGAGGTGGAGATGACATGTGTCTCCTTGTTATATGGTCCCCAGAAGGCAGCTGAAGCAGCAGGCCCACATTTCGGTGTTGGTTTGACAACTTGGTTTAAGGAAAATGGCAAGGGGAGCCCTCCATTCTCAGCCTCATTTTGGGGGACCCCTGAGGGTGCCATGGACAGGATCTTGAGGTGACAGACCCCTGCATATACTCACCGCTGCTGTGAACACTGTGAGAGTAAGAGACCATGAGTGATATAAGTGCATCTCCCCCAGGGTAGCACATTTTTAAAGAGATCGGCTACTCTGTTGGAGGAACCAAAAGAACAAGCACCAAACGGAGAAGAATAGCAGGAAACAGCCATGCATCTCAGTGCTTCAGTTTCCCCGCTAATCTACCTGTCTTCTGAGCTCCCGGGTCTGCCCAAGTCAGGTCCTGACTGGACAGTCAGCGCTCTGCCTCCACTTTCGTCTGATGGAATGGCCACCACTCACACCACTCCACAAGGCGGAAGGAGAGAGCTGACTCCTCACATCGTCCTCTGACCTCCATACACTCACCATAGCATGCATGTACTGCCTTCAATAAGCAACTAGATGTGATAAAATTAATAATGATGATAAAAATATAAGACAGAGAACAGCCAGTGTATATTTTGCTATGTAGTTAAAACAATAATCCAACCACCAATGACCATTGCCTTTTATACTGCTAAAATAGGCTAATCTAGAAAAAGCCATGTATAATAAACAACTTTGGAATTGGGGTAGTTACAGTGAGGGGTTGTATCTGCTGAGGGTCTCCTCTCTGTGTCATACTTTAGAACAGCATGGAACATGGTGTATGTAGGATGGAGCAAGAGGGGTCTGAGCTGGCTTTTACCCAATGGTATTGACCCATAGTGAGGCGTTTTCTTCATAATCTTTACTGTTCCAGGTTCTACCTTTTAACCCTGCTGCAATTGGGAATTTGAGGTCCCAGAATATGAATGTAGGCAAACACCTAGTAATGACAGTCTAAATAAAGACACTAGAAATAGAGTGGTACTAAAATAAACTGGGAGACCGGCACTCTTTGACATCATAGAACTCGGCATCCATGAGCATTGTTCATTTCATTCTAAGCCCCCAAGGGTACCGGAGGCCCAAGCACTTTACTGTCTGTTCTCTGGGAGAGCAAAATCCTGCTGGAGAGATGCATCTCCATTCCGATCCTCAGTGGATTATGTGTGTATTGAGTAGCTTGCATTTTAATTTTTAAGCTGATACATTCCCAAAGAGACTGTACACATTAATGGTGCCATCACAATGTTTTAATACATGAATCTTGTGCAATACTCAAATAAGAGTATTTGTTTCTTCAGATAGTTCCCATTCCTTTTCAACAAAAATGTCCCTAACACTTTCTCCTAGCCTTTGAAAATAGTCTCTGTGTTACCCTTCTCTCAATTAGCTGTCTATGCAGTTACACTCCAGAATTTCCTTCTTGTCTCTCTGTTCCCATTGATTTAACTTCCCTCCACTCTCCCGTCCCCATACTCTCTTAGCTAACCAGTAACCACATTTCACCCTCAACATCTATGAGGCATGCTTTCCTCTGTCTCACATACGGGTGAGATCACATGATCTTTGTCCCTTTGTGTCTGGCTTATGTCACTGGCACAGTGATAATCTCCAGATCCATCCGTGTTCTTGCAAACAACAAGACTTCATTCTTTGGTGGAAACGTTCCATCATGATCATGTGCCAAACTTCCTTAAGCATTCATCTGTGGATGATCACTTTGGTTGTTTCCATGCCTCGCTTGCTGTGGATGGAGAATTCTGCTCTGAACCTAGAAAAGCAGATGCCTCTTCACACCCTGACCCCTGTTCCTTAGGGTACCCCTAACTAGAGAGATCAATGGATAATGTGCAGTGTATTCTTCCTGTTTGTTGAGGAACCTCTACGCTGATTTCCATGGTCATTCTAATTTACAATCCTGCCAACAGAGTGCAAGTGTGCCCTTCTCTCTATGCACTCTCCAGCAGTGGCCTCTTCTATTATTATTTGTTTTTTATTTTTGATAGTGGCTGTTCTCACTGAGCAGAGGGGAATTTCATTGTTTTGATCCTGAGTGATTGGAACTTTCCTGGAAGATCATTGGCTGTTTGACTTCCTTTGAACTGTCAGGTCTATTGCCTATGAGTTATTTGGTTTTGATTTTATTCTCTTTGGTGGAGTAGTTTTTGAGTTCCTTATATATTGTATACATTACCCCCTTCTCAGATGTGGAGCATCTTATTGATGGCTCACTGGTGGTCTCTGAGCAAATCAGATGGTTTTACTGGGCTGAGAGGGTCTAAGATACCACTTCTGGAGTGTCAGCTTGGAGACTACCGCTACCTGCCCTCCTTGCTTGCCTCCATGGGGTACTAAGCTGAGCCCTTGCCACCTGGCTGCAGTTTTTCCTATGCACTCCTGCCCAGAAGGTTGAAGCCCTGTGTAATCTATGCAGGTGAGTTCACCAGATCCTCCAGCCTCTCCCTTGAGGTGTGTGTGCATCTGGCTCTGGTTACCATCATTGCTCATCTTGAACAGAGGCACACTTTAGCTGCTTCCCACCACCTTCAGTTATCAGAAGTGTACATTCATGCTCCTGCTCTCCTTGCCTCCATGACCCTTTCCAGGTCTTGCCCATCTGGAAAAGACACCCAGGGTTGGATGTGGGGCTTATGTCTCTAGCTTAGTAAAAGTCCACCATGCCAGCCGTAGCCAAAACACATACTATATACTGTTGAGTGTTCTTGATTCCATGTGTGTCACAAGCCATAGGATAGAGCAGTGAGCAGACACAATGTGGTCTTAGTGAACAACCACTGCTGACAATCTTGGTACCTGCTGCCTTCCTGTAACTGGGAACTGAGCTTGGGCCAGTTTTGTGCTCCCTTCAGCTTTTAAATCGTCTTCCTTCTCTCAGTTCTCTTTGAGCAGCATGGTACCTTAATAATGATTTTGATATCCCCTAGTTAGAGAAGAAAAATGAAGGTGAGTGGAAATGAAATTTCCTTCCCAGTGAGATACCTCCTGTCCTGCAGACCCAGCCTATTGTTTTTTTTAGGAGTTTATGATGTGAGTAGGCCTTCAGACTTTTATACCAGTCCACTTCTAAAGCCAGGATGGGAAGCATTATATCTTAAACTGTAGTTTATGGAGGGGGAAACTGAGCCTTTGACAGCACATATCCAGGGATGCCTGGCTTCATATAAAAATCTAGCCTGTGCCTTTAACTTTGCTATCCTTTCCAGGAAAATTCACCTGAGCCAAATTTTATTATGGGTTTGTATGATATGCAGGTCATTAAGATGGCTTGCAGATTCATTCATAAATAAGATGGGCCTTGCCACTGCCCACATACGTCAACTAGGAAGTAGAATGAATATTGAACATGTCTACATGTAGCCAAGCAAATGGTTTCTTCTGTGATGACAGCATGTAGGGTTAGCTTCTAGAAGGTTGGAGTCGTGAGTTAAATACTAAAAACAGGGATTTAAACAATCAGAGTTGAATAAGTTAGGAGCAAGTTCCCAGGGGTGAGAGAGGAGAGCTTGTGAGCACAGGTTCTCAGGGGTGAGTGAGGAGAGCTTGTGAGGACAAGTTCTTAGGGGTGAGTGAGGAGGGCTTGTGAGCCCAGGTTCTCAGGGGTGAGTGAGGTGAGGTTGTAAGGACAGGTTCTCAGGGGTGAGTGAGGAGAGCTTGTGAGGACAGATTCTCAGGGGTGAGTGAGGAGTGGCTGTGATCACAGGTTCTCAGGGGTGAGTGAGGAGAGTTTGTGAGGACAGGTTCTCAGGGGTGAGTGAGGAGAGCTTGTGAGGACAGATTCTCAGGGGTGAGTGAGGAGTGGCTGTGATCACAGGTTCTCAGGGGTGAGTGAGGAGAGCTTGTGAGGAGAGGTTCTCAGGGGTGAGTGAGGAGAGCTTGTGAGGACAGGTTCTCAGGGGTGAGTGAGGTGAGGCTGTAAGGACAGGTTCTCAGGGGTGAGTGAGGAGAGCTTGTGAGGACAGGTTCTCAGGGGTGAGTGAGGAGAGCTTGTGAGGACAGATTCTCAGGGGTGAGTGAGGAGTGGCTGTGATCACAGGTTCTCAGGGGTGAGTGAGGAGAGCTTGTGAGGAGAGGTTCTCAGGGGTGAGTGAGGAGAGCTTGTGAGGACAGGTTCTCAGGGGTGAGTGAGGTGAGGCTGTAAGGACAGGTTCTCAGGGGTGAGTGAGGAGAGCTTGTGAGGACAGATTCTCAGGGGTGAGTGAGGAGTGGCTGTGATCACAGGTTCTCAGGGGTGAGTGAGGAGAGCTTGTGAGGACAGATTCTCAGGGGTGAGTGAGGAGTGGCTGTGATCACAGGTTCTCAGGGGTGAGTGAGGAGAGCTTGTGAGGACAGATTCTCAGGGGTGAGTGAGGAGAGCTTGTGAGGACAGGTTCTCAGGGGTGAGTAAGGAGAGCTTGTGAGGACAGGTTCTCAGGGGTGAGTGAGGAGAGCTTGTGAGGACAGGTTCTCAGGGGTGAGTGAGGAGAGCTTGTGATCACAGAGTGTTATTCACTGGAACTGAGAGGATGTGCAGTGGTCACACACACAGACACAGGGCTAAGAGAGCTCTAAGAAATTATTTTCAAAACTCCCACTGTGTCAAGC
The DNA here is from genome assembly GCA_030556225.1 of Cricetiscus sungorus. Taxonomy (NCBI): domain Eukaryota; kingdom Metazoa; phylum Chordata; class Mammalia; order Rodentia; family Cricetidae; genus Cricetiscus; species Cricetiscus sungorus. The sequence goes on from JANBXA010000366.1 coordinate 1,681,786, forward strand.
AACCACAGTCAAGTTGACCAGCTCAGAGTGGCTGGCAGGCTCCTTCAGTGCCCTTCCCCTGCCCTTCCGTGGTCCCCAGGGGCCTTCTCCACTCCGCTGTTGGACCCAGGCAGGGGACTCCATTGGCTAATGTCACATTATCCATAGAAATAGTTAACGCCTGGCCTAAGGTTCAGTGTGTTTTCTTTTATATCTCATACTTTTGTTGTCATAAGAACATGACAGGAGGCATCTGCAGGTTCCAGAGTGAAGAGGCATGCAGTACAATCCCAAGGCCAGCCACAAGTCTGGGCTAAGCCCAGCTGTTCCCCACTGTCCTCTGCAGAGTCCCTAGAGCCCAGGAACCCAGAGGAAACACGTCTGTGGCTGAAAATCACAGGCAATAGGAGCTGTTCACACACAGCAGTATCAGAGCACTGGAAGCAGAATGCCCCTCAGGCACCCTACCTTCTCAGCAGCCCTGGATAGGACAGACCTTTCTCATTCTCTTCTAAATGAGCAGCTACCCCATACTGGGTCCTGTTTATTTCATTGTCTCTTGTAGTGCAGATAGCCACCATCCACACACCTGTATTCTGCTTCTGCTCCACCCAGAACTCCCAGCTAATACACATTTGCTGGGTCAGGCAATATCTCAGTCTAGAATGGGCCACAGTCCTGGTTCAAGGAGATCTGTGCACAGATGCCCTGAACATTAAAACCTGGGTCTAAGGGAGGCGTGGATCTAACTGCTCTGGAGCAAAGCAGGGTCTGAGGGAGGTGTGGATCTAACTGCTCTGGAGCAAAGCCTGACATTTGAGCTTAAGAAACAAATCCTCAGGTAGTCCTCATGCTGATAGCCACTGAGTGGTGGTGCTGGGAGCAAAAATTAGAAACAGGTTCTGTTACACAGTGGGCTCATAGTCCGTGTCTTATAGGAAGAGCTGGGATCGGGCTGGTATAGAAGATGCTAGAATGCATCCCCTCTCTTGTTTGAAGCCATGGGACCCACCTGATGTGGTACTCTTGACATGCTCCTGGCCAGATGGAGACACAGCACAAAATGCACACTGAATTTTTGAAATTTCCTAAGAATAACTACAGTGGATTTTCCCTTGGTGATGATGATGCTGGAAAATGCCCTCCACATCTCTGCAAAACAAACAAACCATGGGTAGAAAATATTCAGAGAATCCCACATGTATTTCCTTTCTCCTTGTCCTTGTCTCCTAAACTATATAGTACAACAACTTTGATTGCACATAGGTTGCACTGGGGGTAAGTAACCTGGTAGTGAGGTGGAGTGTGTGGGAACCAGCACAGGTCTATGGAGACACTGAGCTGTTTACTATAAGAGATGAGACCACCCACAGGTTTTGGTATCTTTGGAGACCCTTAGAACCCATCCTGTGTGGGAAGTGAAGGATGACTACCTGCTGTTGGAATTATTTTATCTACTTAATTTTTCCCCCTCTATTATAGTGCTATAAAACTTCACATTTCGCCTGTCTGGATAGGTCTCTGAACTTATATTTATTGAACATCTGTGTCCACAGATACATGTCTTTGAGGATACATTTATTGGGGACTAATGCCCCTGAATGCATGTCTCTGGGTATATGTTTACTGGGCATCCATGTCCCTGGATGCATGTCTCTGGGTATATGTTTACTGGGCATCCATGTCCCTGGATGCATGTCTCTGGGTATATGTTTACTGGGCATCCATGTCCCTGGATGCATGTCTCTGGGTATATGTTTACTGGGCATCCATGTCCCTGGATGCATGTCTCTGGGTATATGTTTACTGGGCATCCATGTCCCTGGATGCATGTCTCTGGGTATATGTTTACTGGGCATCCATGTCTCTGGATGCATTTCTCTGGGTATATGTTTACTGAGCACCCATGTTCCTGGATGCATGTCTCTGGGTATATGTTTATTGAGCATTCCTGGACTGGAGAGTTTCCAAGACCAAGAGGCTGTGCAAGTCAGGCCCAAAGTGGGCAGCACCCAGGGTCTCCATGCAGTTCAGTTGTCCGTGCTATGGTGGAAGGCCAGTGAGATTAAGAGACAGCTCCTAAGACCTTGTCACCATGCTCAGAGGCTGAAGCTGACTTTCTAGGGCCCTGAAAAGGGTCTTTGAAGCAAGAGGCTTAGATGCTTGATGATGGGTTAAAAGCAGAGCCTGGCAGACATGGAGGATGTGAAATATTTGTAACACTGGAGTCAAGTGCTGGCTGGCAAGTGTTTTCCTATTCTAAGGCACTTACAGGGTGATTCATGGGCAATTTGAAGCCATAAGCAGTTTCAGTGATGAAACCCACAAACCAAATGATAGCACATTTCTTATCTTCGCCAGTGAGCACACTTGCCCCTCTGCCTGCTGTCACAAACACTGTCACCTTGAAGGGCGCTATCTCATCACTGTCTCTGATGGGACAAGCCAGTGGACCTCACCTCTAAAAACACTGTGAAACATGGGCCCATTAGTGGAAGTAGGAGGCGGGCTCTAAGTGTGACAGACAGGAGGAAGAAGCTCAAGTCATCAGATTAGAATGGTGAATGTCACTGTCGCCACAGTGCCCATTATGTGACTTCACAGATCACTTTTAGAAACTAGTGAAGTGACTACACACACACACACACACACACACACACACACACACACACACAACAACAACAACAACAAAACCCAAAGCCCTGAGAAAGTTTGAATGAAAGAAGAAAAGTTTACTACATGCAGTACCTGAGGCCAGGTAGAACCTTCTCAGGGACATCTCAAACATCAGTGGTGATTCTATAGTCAGTGTAGATTCATGTGGCTATTCCTAAATTAGCTGGTATCTAGGTATGAAACTGTCAACCAGTGTGTTTCTGAACAACCGTGGTTCTGGTTAGGGCTTTTTCAAGACTCATTAAGGAATACATAGTGCGAAGGAACAAATTATGATGTGAAGAGATAAAAGATTTTCTTCCACAGTTTGGGAAGGAAGAGTCTGGTATTCCAGACTGGAAGAATGTGAGGGCCATAGACAAGCAGCACTCTCATTTGTTAGGTAGTTCAGGAGAGGGAGTGGCTTATTCACAGACATTCCACTAGTCAGTGAGATGGCTGAGTCAAGCCAGCCTTGTCTGCCTCCCTCCTCAGAGCCCAGTCACCACTGGCCACCTATAGCTGACCCAAGGACTCAGACTCTGAAGGGAGAAAAACAGGGCCCAGAACAGGCCCCAGAGTGTGTGTTTTTCAGCCTCACTGCAGTCCAAGTTGAGGTGGGAGCGTTTCTAAAGATTTTTGCTGCATACAAAGTCGCAGATTCAGGGTCTTTGGAGATGGAACCCAAGTTTCTGTAGGATTAGAAGCTTTCTAGATGACTTAAGTGTGCTAGTATGGTTTGAATTTGAAATGGTACCCACAGGCTCCTGTTTTGAATGTCAGGATCCTGGGTGGTTATACTAACGTTGGGGAGAAATTGTGGGACATTTAGAAAGTAATGGGTCTCCCTGACAGCAGGAATCCACCAGGGACAGACTTTTGAAAAATGTCCTCACTGTGCTTCCTGTTTCCTGACACGCATCACCCACCTGAGGTGATGGCCGTGTCCAGGCTCATTTATTGGTTGTTGATAATACAGAGCTCAAATCAAGGTGCAGGTCTCTTTATTGATGCTTCTGGAGGAGACTATGGACTATCCTACAGACTATCTTGGTGTAATCTGTGTTCTCCCATACCACTGCCATGTGACTACCTCAAGATAGATGTCTTTAAAGCAGTTATGCCCTGCTTTGGAAGGTCTACAACAATATCAGTTAGATAATTCCCTGCTCCTTTAGTACAGTTTTCATAAGCTACATGTGTCTGCTGAGTACTCTAATGTATGTAAGACCAACCAACCAACCAACCAACCAACCAACCGAATTTTACATTTGGTTCCATTTTAATCATAGTCATATGTAGTTAGTTACTACTATATTGGATAGTGCAAGAAAGATCTCAGCAGATAGGGATATAGATACATAGAGTTTGGAGATAGAAATGAGTATTTACATTTTACTTGTTATTCATGTCTTAAGTGTTTTCAGAAAGATAGGACAGCACACACACACACACACACACACACACACACACACACACACATACACACACACACACAGACACACACACACACACACACACCACCACCACCACCACCACCACCAATAAAAACAACAACAACCTATCAGTACAAAGTGACACTATTGTAGCCACACACAGGTGACAGTAATTTTCTAAGTACCTTTGTATGTTTGAATATCTCCTATAAACAAGATTAAGGAAATGAACAAGAAAATTCTTTCCATGGAGGATGAGAGGTCCGCACTGAGAACAAGGCTCAAGATGGCAGGGATCTCCTTGTCCCCTCACAGAGGCTGCAAGAACACTAGAGTGGTGGCAGGCTCTCACAGCCACCTTTCCACTGAAACTCTTTCAAAAGAAAGCTAGCTAGTTGAATGCCAATGCCAACTTTTTCTCTCAGAACCCCAAAAGGCACAAATTTCCCGATCACAGAGGATCTTGGCCAAGGAACCTGCTGAACCTTTCTGCTCACATCCTCCAATGGAAGGAACAGTTCCGCTGTGGTGGGTCCAGCACTTGAGATGAGATTCTTGGAATGTTGTAAGCTTACTCTACAAGACACTCATTCCAATACTTAGTTATTGTTGGTTAGCACTTTTATTTTCCATGCTGAAAGAAAAATCACCCTTAGCTCAGGGAAATGTAAACAATGCTGCCAATTCCCTCCTGCTATTTCATCTCATTCTTAAACACTCCACAGCATGCTTGATCTACAGTAACAGAAATGGAGAAAACAACAACTTAAGGCACATTCCATTCCTCTTGGTGAAAGCACTCTGTGAACCCACCTGAGCTGATAGGAAGCCCCGATCTCTTTGCCAATACTACTGCCATCATGTGTGTTTCATGAAAAGGCGGGGAAATGATATGTGGACGTAGATCTGACCAAGGCAGAGCGTGGGAAACTGCAGCACAGGGAGGTGACCAAGGGCTGGAGTTAAAGACCTGGCACCAGGAGGACTACTGACAGCCACACTGTTTCATCTCTCCCCTGCAAGAGAGGAGTCCACAGGGGCATGACTCAGGAGAACAGCACAGAGGCAAGATGTGTGCTTTGTGTGAGCTGAGAGGATTTCCCAGGTACTCTTTTCGGCATGGGTTGACATGGCCACTTTCTTCCCGGTAAATTCTGCACATGACCCTTCTTTGCTAGATCTGTAGTGGATCTGAACTAATCTGTATACATTCCTTTTGCCTCAAACATGACAAGATTCTGAAAATGTGTATCTTATTGGGATTGTGTAAAATATACATTATATAAGATTTATCTCTTTAGCCACTTTTAGATATGCAAGCAGTGGCATTAAGTATATCCACTCTGTCGTACAACTGTCATAGCAATTCATCTTAAACTTTACCATCACTTTCATTCTCCTCCTTACAGATCCTGTGACCACCAATCACCTCCCTAGGAGCCTAACGTTCCAGGTGATTCCCATTACCTGGATCATCGGCTTGTCTTTTTGTATCTGGCCTAATTCCCTTAATGTCTTCAAGATTCAGCCATTCTGCACCGTGTATAAGAATTTTGCTTCTCCTTAAGACTGAGTGTAACATATAACATTCTATCATCCATGTACAGCACAGTTTGTTTATCTATTCACCTCCTGGTCAGAATTTGAGTTATTCCATCTCAGATCTCAGAGGAGGAAGCACCCTGGAGGAGGCTAGCTTGGCTTTGGCGGTGCTCTGTGGTTATTTTTCTATGTTCTTGTGGGCTGTGAAACACAGACACTACAAACACAATCACATGGGTAAAGCCAGCTTATTCTGGAGTGGACAAAGATGCCTTTGTCCTCAGTGTGCACATTATGCAGTGATCTCATCTAATCTATACACTTACCTGCTCTTCTGCAGCAGAGCTACCCACTCTTCAAAGTCTCTCCAACAGAGAAAGGGATTGAAAATCCTGCTCAGATTTGTCAACAGATCATGAGAGGGGCTTCATGGTATAGGATCACAAGTATTTTAAATCTTGGGGTCAACTAGAATTCTATTAAAATTATCTTTAAATATATGTTCCAAGGAATCTGACACAATGACTGAAGTTACACACACACACATATGCATGTGAACACATAAAACTGTTCTCAAAGCATTTGACGTAGACTTAAAACTATCAAAATTATGAAAATACATTTATTTCATCATTATATGTATGAAATGTCAATTTTCAATATTGTGTTTCTATAGTCAATTCTGGATGTTATAACTTGCAAATACTGGAAAAGATGAGCTCTTAATTCTATGCCATTATTATACATAATATTATGGGTTTTATTATATATTTAACCAAATAAAGGAGTAACTACCTTGCAGCTCACACAGAATTAACTCCTACCCAGTTTGGACAAACTAAATGATTCCATCGGAGAAAAACACCTCAATATTAACAAATTTATTTCCAAAATGAGCCTGTTGCATTTTCTACAGAATATAAACAACATCTAACAAGTTGAAGCAGGAAGGATCTAGCTGGGATCCCAACCTTCAATACTGCTGTTAAGTTCAACCTTGCATAAAAATCAGGGAGATACTGAACCAGAGTTGACGAAATGGAGGCAGATCTAAGAGGCAGGTGGAAGGGTGAAGGACTTGGCTTACATGTGGAAAGACTGAAGGACAAAGTATGTAGTGCGTAAGACTGGGGAATGATGGTGACAGCGTGACATCGAGGACAGTGGAGCTGGCACTGAAGGCACTCCCACTGGTGGCCACTGCTCTCTGGGAGGGTAAACAATGAACTGAAGTGTGGCCTTCCTGAGTTGGGACACATCTCCACTGTGTCCTAACTGCCCTGCTAGCCCTGTGCACAGGACGTCTGTGTACTCCAGGCTGGCCTTGTCTGGCATTCATTATGAATTCAGATGGACTCAGAACCCACAGTCTTCCTATCTCATCCCTCCCAGTGCTGGGATTACAGGTGTGTGTGCCACCACACCAGGAAAACTGCTGGTTTTAGTAAAAGGCATGGGGACACAAGCTGAGAACCTAGGACAACCTCCACAAGCTATATAAAACAAAGAGGCAGTTTCCTCTCGGAGCTTAGGGGGGGATGTCGCCCTGATGAGATTTTAATTGAACCTAGTAACACTCAGTTTAGGACTGCTGACCTATACAACTGCAAGGCAAAGCATGTGCATGTGAGCTGGGGAGACAGGTCCACTGGGAAAGTGCTTGATGAAGACCTGAGTTCAGATCCCCAGAATCCACAGAGCCAGAAACAGCAGCACATATTTGTAACCCATCCCAGAAGGTCATGGCCATCTAGCCTGGTGCAAATAGTGGAAAACAAGAGATATTGTCTTCAACAAGGAAGAAGGGAAAGACAGACAACAGAAGCTATTCTCTGATCTCTACACACGTGCAATAGGAAGTGAGTGCTCACCCCTCCAAACATACACACACAGATATACATACACAAATATAAAAATTGTATGATTTTAGTCAGCAAGCTTGTAGACATGTGTTACAGGAACAAGGGGAAGCAAAGTGTGGATTTCATGAGTCTTTTGGAGGGAAATTAGGCAAACATTTGTTGCTTCATTAAGTTGTGGATATCCTCGTATCTACAAAGAGCACTCATATTTTTATGTATCCATTCTATGAAAATAATTAGGTGATTTCTTTTGCCCTTCTTCCAAGGAGTGGAAAACCAAATACAACCCGAGGGGACCCTATTGTCTCTATGCAACCTTACAGAACTAATGAAAAGTCTCTCAGCCCACCTGGGCCGCTGGTCTCAAATGCCAAAAGTAGTAGCTTAGACTCAGAAGTTAACCTCTGCTGCATTCATAGGCTGCACTGTTCAAAGTCAAAGTGCTGGCAAGTGTGGTGTGAACCTGTGGAGCACAGGACATCTCATCATCATGTCATATGATGGAAGGGACAAGGGGTTCTCAGGGCCTCTGTGTAAAGACACTAGCTCTCCCTCTGTGCTTGATGACACTGTCCATGTAACCCTGATTGAGGGAAAAGATCAATGCCTAAAACATCGCAGAGAAGTGTGTTCTCAGTGATTGCAGTTTTGGGAAGAATGTACATCAACACATGCCTACAGAAAAAATCTAGAAGGAGAGAGCCTTGTGTTAATGGTGTTCTTGTGGCTGGAGAACGGGCCGACAGCAATTTCTATCAACGCTGTTTCTATAGACTTCCAAGTAAGTATATTTGTTTCTGATTTTTAAAAAGCTAAAGACATTTGCACTGGATCACACTGAAAGAAAATAAAGTAAAATCAGGTTAAATTTGGCTTCAAAGCAATTTTAAGTTAATCATAGAATTACTTAATTCAGTTAACTCATTCAGGGTGTGTAAAGTTGCCAACAATAGAAAACGGGGAGACACACTCTCTCACACTGTTACTCTTTGTAATAATGCAGGGGGGTCTTTCCCTCAGTGTCTGTCCAGTGGAAACCCTTCCCTTCTTACCTCCAGGCTGAGGGTAAATGAGGGTGTTCCTGTAAGCTTCCAATCCTTCAGGACTCTCCCTCACTTCCCTAGGATAAAGTTTAGCATGGGCTCTGGGAAAACACCACTGCCTTTGTAAACAAAGTTGTTTGGGGATAAACAGTACTACCCTCTAAACACCCAGGCACCGACTAGCTACAGATACCTAATAGTCTTTTGCCATGCCACTAACTGAGTTGCTGATAGAAGGAGGGAGAGCTGTTGAAAACCTTATGAATTCTGCTGCCACCGCAGAGAACAGCCTAATATCCCATGCCCTTGATGGCTTCTATTACATTCTAGGGCCCTAAGAGAAATGGGCTTGTCAGTACAAAATGCCTTAAAGGGCTCTCCCCCTTCAGAACTGTGGAGGAGACATAGAATTGTTGACTGAGAGGAGGCGATCTCCGGGCCCCCAGAGACAGCATCAAAGGCAGAAACTGCAGGCAACCACAGATTTAAAGCTCTTCTTCCTGCCATCTCTCCTCCCTGGCACAATGGCCTTCCCCTGAGACTGACTCTCATCAAACTGACAGAGCGATCATGGGATGATTCACCATTAGACCCAAGGATTTTCCCAAAGACCAAGGTGGCTTTGAAAGATAATACGCAGGCTCATTTCTATGCTTGAAGCCCACAGCCTACGTGTCTTAGAAGTTAGCTCTTTGAAAAATCTCAGATGGAGCCAGCTAATTCACTGACTTCTCATCTTAAACCCATGTAGCTAAAGGCTATTGAGTTTCATGAGAAACAAATAAAATTTGAAATTAACTACAATGACCACTCCGCCCCCTGTTTGTGTAGCTGCCATAGGGACTGCTTGTTTTGGCAGCATGTCCACATCCATGGTTAACTCAGAGTTCCTGTAGACAAAGCTGTCTGACATTGGGCAGGCTTTTCAATCTCAGATGCCTCAGTTTCCATATTCATGAAGTGGTCAACAATAATTATACTTGTCTCAGAAATTTGTTGTAAAATTCAATAAATTCCTACATAAAAAGGCCTTTGAACAATGCCTGACAGGAGACAGTAAATGCTGGCTACAGCAATGAAGAAAATAATGGAGTCTTCTGTAGACACTGAATGGAAATGCTCACAAATTGCAGTCATTAAAATGAATTACAGATTACGAGCTAATCCCTCTAAGTGAATTTATTCTTACGGAGATGCTAGGGTTTCGCTATCTATTGAGATAACCCAGATCATTTAAATGCATACTTAGGGATAATTTTCTCTTAAAATGGGGAATCAAGGATGATGAGATCTTCATGAAGCACAAGAAGAGGCAGGCCGACTGACCAACGCACAGGTGCACATGGAATGATACCAGCAGGCACAGGGTTTTACATAAACATGGAAGGGGAGATTTATAGTAGATAAACAGCCTGCCCAAACATGTACATGTCTTATATCTCAGAATTTGGAAAAAATGTCCTACTGCATCTCAGGGAGGAATTCAAGTTCTGACCAAAATAGGAAGGTCATTTTGGACTCAGGGTGTGTCCGAAATATGAAGTTAGAAAACAGAAGATTAAGTCACAGGGATAAGATATGATTGAGCCGATGACCAGCACTTAATCTGAAGGATGACAGAAAGGGACAGCCAAGTTAGCTTTTGGAGATAGAGAACTAAAATAAATCACTTTTCAGATATTAAATTTACAGAAAACCAAAATGGAACAGAGCTCAACTTGTACATGGAAAGGAGGGAGTATGATGGAGAGAAGCAGAGTACATTGAAGATGATTGACAGTCATGTATCTGAGATTATGATCACTAAGACATCCTCCAGGCAAACTCCAGTTGGATGAAAAAGTGTCCTGTTCACTGGTCTAGTGACTGGAAACCGAGGTATGCAAAGGTTAGAAGATGGAGTTAACTGACTAAATTTTGTTACAATATAAAGTCTTCTTTAGTCTAGAAAACAATAGGTCTCTATGGGGGCTTGAATCCTGAGGAAAGCAAACTGCTTGGTGTTTAGAAAACTTTACTGGGGAAGAGTGGTGGGGGTTGAACTTGATAAGGCCGGTGAAGGAAAAGGAGTCCAAGCAAGTAGCCTGATGGGAAATGGCAAAGGTTGCTTAGAACTGTAGGAGTCAGCAACACATTTGAAGAACACCAGCTAACAGATGAGAGGGAAGGCAATTCTCTGCCATGTAGCCTAGGTCATGAGTGAGATGATGATTCCCTCTAACAAAACACACAGTTGGAAGAGGAGAGTGATTGGCTAAGGCAAGGACCATATTGTTGGCCCCGGGAGATCTTCATCTATGAATTGATGCTCTGGGAACCCAGGCTGAGAAGATGGGCTTACTGGAGCATGAAGGCTCTGCTAGCAGATGGGAGATGCTTTCTGAGGTAGACTAACTGGATTTGATGGCTTCAGTGAGCAGAGTGAAGAACACATGGGTAAAGTCATGACTTGGAGGATGGTGGCATGTGAGGTATCTCAGGGAAAAGATGCATATGAGAACCAATGTAGGGGTTCTACCATCACTCCACTCAGGCAGATAAACCTGGTAAGGGCTAGCAAACAACCAGCTTGCTCAGGGCCTGCCAGACCCAGTGCAGGCCTTCACACAGGCTAGATGAACTTAGTTGCTGTGCACATCATAACCAGTCAACAGGAGCATTGATGGGAGATGTTATTCTGTAAATATGTTTCTCATACTGGTTAATGAATAAAGCACTGTTGGCCAATAGGAAAGCAAGATAGGTGGGCCTAGGAGACTAGGAGGAAAGAGGAAGTAGTTAGGAGGAGTCAACATGGAGAGCCCGGAGAGGTACAACGCCAGCTGCTCTGGCTGGTAAGATGAGCCATATGGAAATACTTAGATTAATAGAAATGGGTTAATATTTAAGACAGAGCTAGCCGATAAGAAATGATAGTAACTGACCAACAGAATTGTATTAAATACAGAGTCTCTGTGTGTTAATTGGGGACTGGTGCGGCAGTGGGACTGCCAGGCGGGCTGGCAGAAAACAACTAGCTACCGAGCATGACTATGCCCTACCAGCAGATACAGGTGACCTGAGGCACAAGGGTTCCCTTCTTTCTGCAGGTAGCTTAAGTCTACAACTGGGCTAGGAGTTGGTTGCTGTTTGCAAAACATAGTACAGCAAATGATTAATAACAACAGCAATAAGACAAAATTAGAACATACTGTATTACATTATTTAAAACTAAAAAACAAACAAAAAAAACCCCTTAGTTTTAGTTTGTTTTCTAGCCTGGACACGGCCCCTGGGTTCCTGAAATGGAAGTCAAGTGGGCATCCATTTCTCCTGGGTTGGGGGAGACTTGCTCCATTTGGCTCTTTGAGGTTTAACCTTTCAGTTTACTAACACGACGTGTGAAGGAATCTTGATCAGCTGACCAGCTTCACATCTGTTTCTATAGTTGGCTAACACAATCCAGATAATTCTCTTAATTAGACATTCTTTATTGGCTTCAGACAGAACACAGTGGTTCCTAGAACATGCGGCTGGGTGTTGTGCTTTCTCTTCTGTGAGAGAAGTGGATTTTGTCTTCCATCTGAGAGTAGAGGAGCTCAGTAGGGGCTCCCTGTTCCAGGGAAGGCTGACCACAGAGTGTCAGAGGCTGATCTCAGAGCAGTCAGTACAAACAACAAACAAAGCTGAAGCTGGATTGGGCCTTGTGCCCAAGAAAACCAGCCACACATGAACTCACACTATGGGGCAAGGAGAAAGGGGGAAAGTGCTCTAAAAAACAAACAGAGGAGGGGAGGAGGCAAAAGTCTGGCTCCATATGGATGACACCACCCGTGGGTATCTGAGACACAATAGTTCCCTGATGTGGCTCAAAATGGGGTTCTGCTATTTAGACGTAGGCAGAGAGCAGTGATACAGGCAGTCCTTTTTCTACAAGAAGAGATGTCTGGTTCATTCACACAGCAAAGTGATTTTATGCAGAAATTGCCTGACCAGCATTTCTTTGGATGCATGTAAACCGTTCAGAGCATGATATCTACCATGGTCCACAAGCCTCAAACCATATTGGCTTTCACAATGGAAACCTCGGTTTGGGCAAAAGTCGAGTGCAATGAGTCGATGTCGTGCTTGGGGCAGTGCTGGGCCTGGCAGTCATTTGGGAGTGACTGCCCTGCATAAGGACATGCTGGCCTGCAATATGCAGCTTATACATTTGTTATGGACACAGGATGCATGTAGGAGTGTAGGAGACTTCCACAGTATCTGTGGTAGATTTCCACTATATCTCACTGTGGAAGAGGAACTCCCTTATAAGGCTCTACAAACACAAGGCCTGATGGGAGGCTATTGTAAGAGCTGCTGTCGGTAGAAACTCCATATATAGAAAGGGAGTGCTTATGGTGGGTGGGTTAGGCCCCTCTCCCCCACGGATCTGTACTCACTCCCAGCTCCTTACTGCAGTGGTTTGGCGTTGCTTGGGAGCAGTGCTTACTCTTGTCATTTGAGGCAGTTCAGACGCTGGCGTGTTTATGGAACAGAAACATGATCACATTTGCTACTTTCCTTGTCCATGGAAGCATGTGGTGCTCCCGCACCTCAGGATACACAACACCCCAGGATATACAACACAATGTCACACAAATGTCCCCTCAAGACTGGTTCTCTGCTGGTGAGAACTGCACACGCAGTTTCAGTGTACTAGTTAATTTGTGTATGGGTGATTTTAAAACTACTTCATTTAATGTTTATACATGCATATAATTTGTTTTGATCAAGTCTAAGCCCCATTTCCTCCCCTCCAGTTACTTTCATATCCTTCCCTACCACTTTTCTACCATATCCGTTGACTTTATGTAACACCCCATCTCCCTCCCTCCCTCCCTCCCTCCCTCCCTCCCTCCCTCCCTCTCTCACTGCCTCCCTCCCTCTTTTTCTCCCTCCTTCCCTCCCTCCCTCCTCCCCTCCCTCTCTCTCTCTGTCATACCCACTGTATCCATTTAGTTCTGCCATTATGTGCCTGGGTGTGGGATCTGTGGGATCACCTACTGCTGGGTGAACTCATATTCCTGAAAAACAGCAAAAAACACCTGTCTTTGCCCCCACCCCAAGTTACCATCAATTGTCAGCTCCTCTTCAGTAGGGGTGGGACTCAGAGTCCCACCCCCATCTGGTATAGGTCTTGTAAGTACTGATTATTCTTAAATTCTTGTTGGATCAAGTCACCAGAGTCACCTCATAACCTGAGCCTCCCAATGGCTACCCTGGGATGAACATTGCCCTAGGCTGTCATATGTTCTGACTGCACACAACTGTGACTATGAAGCAATGTGTAAACACCACAGAAGACACACTATCCAACAGGGTCACTCCAGCCTGACCAGCTACTCATTGTGATGATGCTATCACTATTTAAGTGGTTTTCAAATTCTCCATGGGGAGCCCGCTTCAGTAATGGGAGAAAGCATGGGATTGGTGAACTTGGAGCCCTTGGGAGTTCTCCAGCCCAGTGTTCAATCTTTTGCTTTCAACCTTTCCCACAGGCCTGCCAGCTGTTCTTCAACCTGCGGACACTTCTGTCTGAGTGTGAAGGCTCTGCCTAACAGCCCAGGGAGGCAGTAATGAGGAACCCTTGGTGTTCCAACTGAAAAGAGACACTGGTACACAGATGGATCATCACAGGGCAAATGGGTGGATATGGTTGCTAAGCTGGAGAAGAGTGCTATGGGGATGTGGGCGCTGAGCATCCTCATCAGCTTCAGGAGCAAATATTTGATAAGTACTGCCATGGAGAGACACTCAGAACTAGAGTGGGAGTAGCAGTTTTTCAAGGACTAGGGTGCAGAAAGGGGTTTGTAGTATTGGGAAGACATAGTCTGAGAAGATTAATGGAGAATGGGCCTTCTGGTCTAGGAGGGCTATAAAATAGAGGCATGCAGAGCCTGAGAAAGGGTGTACTTAAGCCAACTACAGCATGTGAGAGAAGAATATGGGTCCTGTATTTAAACTTTCCATGAGCCCAGACCCTCTGGGATGACAGAGAATAGTGACAGAGAAAGATCACTTTTTATTTTATTTATTTATTTATTTATTTATTTATTTATTTATTTATTTTGAGACTAGCCCTTTCAGAAGCTTCAGAATCATGTTTGAGCTCAATGGACTCTTCCTGAGTTCCTCTGTAAGAGAGTTTGCAACACATTTTCATTTTCGATGCTTGTTCACCTTCCTGAGCTGGATACATTGCAGGTGGTCAACATTTTCCCTAAACGTGGTACCCAGAACGCAGGACATGACCCCAAGTGTCATTCCCTAGCATGACTTTTAATCTGCATTCAAGCATCAAATACAGTTACCAGGCAGACATGCCACAACCCTGAGTCACACTGAACTTGCAGTTAACCTCCGTGCATGCATTCTGCTGCTAACATCATTCCCTATTCCATTTAGCGGCAGATGTTTTTTAAATATGAGCACATAGTTTTACATTAATCAGTTTACATTTCCCTTGGTAAAATTTGGTCCTTTTATTTTCCAGGCCATCAAGAACTTTTAGAACCGTCTGCTGGTTTTACGATGTGCTGGGCAAACATGTGGAGCCTGAGTCAAAGCCTTCTTCCAAGCCCTTCATGATGATGTTTTATGAGAAAAGGCTGAGGCAATTCTACAGACTACCTCTGGAGATCCCTCAAAACCAGGCCATTTGGACCAGCCTTTGTCTTCTCTCCTGGATACTCTTATTTTTCCATATTTGATATCTTCTATTTTTGTGTATAGATTTACAAGAATACCTAGGTTGGAGCTAAATAGGCATAAGTTTCCTATATGTGCCCTGTGCCATTCATCACATAGCAAAATCTTTATTTTTGGTTCCCCTCTAATTTTCTGAGTGTCTGTGATGTTTTTGGCCATCATTTAAACCTGTATTGTTTCTGAAACCATTGTTCTATGTTAACTATGAGCACCTTCTAGCATGATATACTTTTTATTCCACAAGAACTTGAAAATAACAGGGACATCCGGGAAGGGATCTCCCACTTCGATCAACTTCTTGGTCCATTAAATTCTACTTCATGAGTATACAAATCCCCTTTGTAGCTTTTCCAATATTTCAAGGCATTCAAAAGGTGGACGAGCAGAGTTTAAATGGACTGTCTGGATGGAGGGAGTGACAGGAGACGGGGTGAAAGTGATCTGCAGATGCCTGTGTATCTGTAAGTCCTCTCTCCCATTCAGACTGGATTGCTCTTTTTAAATTTATTATTTATTTTCACTTATATCTTTCTGTGTGCACATGTATTTTACATATGTGGGAGTGCCTGCAGAAGCCAGAAGGGTGAGTCAGATACTTGGAACTGGAGTAGCAAGTGGCTCTGAGCCACCTGGCATGGCTGCTGGGACTTGAACACAGAGCCTCTGCAAGAGCAACAAGTGCTCTTAACCATTAAGCCATCTCTCCATCCATGGGTATTTCTGGATGATAGAAAGGATGGCAGCATTTCCAGCACTGGTTAGTTTGCTTCTCTCACCATGAAATGGCAGGGACACAACTCACAAATATATCTGAACAGTAACAACACAGCCTGGTGTTCAAACTCACACAAACTGGAAGAAATCAGGGCTGTTAGAGAGGTGTTTTTGTTTTGTTTTGTTTTTTAGCATGTGCCACTATTTCCACCTAAAATATCCGAGAAACATGGAAGCATTGCATCATCTAGCCAGAATAGGCTGCAAATAAATCAACCTTTATAAAAAAGTTCATTCACCATTACGAAACCTAACTGAAGACTTATTTAAACATATGTGAAATAAACAACACAGATGTATTTTCATGATAAAGGTAAGTTAATAAATGCATTCACAGACATTTCACTTGATGATGGCAAAGCTATTAAAGTAAGCACTTCTTACTTGGTTTTATATTCAGGAGATTTATATCCAGGAAGAGCGGGTCTCGTCTTGTAGTTTAGCATCTCAGCCATAAGTAAATATTACTGTATTGCATAAGCCATTTTACTATGATGTAAAGTCTGAATCCAGAACCAAGGCTTCTGGGGTCTTTTCATCAGCACCACATTTGAGAGCCCTGCACAGAACACTGAATTGTGCTCATCGGATAAGGAGCTGGCTTTTATTTTCTACTCACAAGCTGTATAACAATTAAAGATTCTGGTTGCCAAGGGTGAAACACTGCTTCAAACTCCGAGCTCAATTGTTTTGTGAATTTGTAATTGTACCCTTTCTGAGGGAAGGCAGAGGAGGAGATGAGCAAAAATGACATGAACAAGACAATAACTGAGTCCTATGAAGGATTCATAGTGATGCTCACTGTGTGAGGTGTGTTGTCTTCCACACAAAGCATCTTCTGATCCCACTGCTCAGACGTCCTACATTCAGTAGCCTCCATATTCCATAGACTAAGTGTCCAGGCTACAGGGTGCTCTCCGATCTCCAGTTATTACTCATTGCTCAGGTACCATGCATCTGGTAAGTACCCACTCTGTAGTTTGAAACCCACCAAAGCTCCCATGGCCTAAACTTTGGAGACAATTTGTATTTGTCTTTACTTTTGTGTGTAGGAGGGTGGTGGGAATTTTGTCTGAGAAGACTAACTAGCCTGTCCTCCTTCCTGGGCACAGAAACAAGTGGGATTTCCTCAAATGGTGAATTAAACTACAATAGGGTCAGTACTTTAGATCACTTTAGATCAGCCAGAGTATTACCAGGAGACTAGTATTTCCTGAGAGCACATTGTGGGACATGCATTATGGAATGGCTCTCAGAGGTCTATATCAGTTGATTTTAGACATGATGGAGACTGCACACTGCATTCAAAAATGAGACTAACACATGAAAACAATAAGTAACCAAAGATTAGTTTAGAACCCTTGACCCTGTTGCTCTTGAAGGCCACAAGAGGGATTCAGATACCCTGGATCTGGAGTAACAAATGGTTTTGAGCCACCGTGTTGCTGACTTCCTCAGCAGAGATGACTGTGGGAACTTCAAAGACAAGCAAAGGGAATATGTAGAACTTCCACAGGTCCTGATGGTGAATAGAAAAGCCAGAGGCAGATCAGAAGATTAGATGAAGTGCACAATGTCCCTGGATACAGGAGTTTAGGAAGCACAGAAGGAACATTGGGAATGAGGTGGAAGGAATCACAGAACCTCCCACCTTTTGCTGTTGCTTGCCCGGTAGGCTCTGGGATACTAATAAGTATGAAGGAGCTCTGCTTGGCTTAGGCACATTGTAACAGGCAAATATGTTAGTACAGAGAGGGAGAGAGTGCACATTGCTCACCCATTCCTGGAAACTGCTTAGCTGGCTTTACTACATAGAGTGTAGTAACTGAGAAATAGCCAAAAGAAAGCTCCGTGGCTAGAGAGGAGATCCAGAAGAAACATGTGGTATATGCTGGCCTTCTATCAATTAGACTAGATATGACTGTTCTCTTGGAAAAGAGGAATGGAATCTCTACTCTCTCCTTTCCTTCCCTCTTCTGTCTTTTCTCCCATTCCCCCTCCTCTCATTCTCCTGCCCAAGAAAATTACCAGGTGTAAGTAGTGAGTTCAGCAGGGCTGCCAAATAGATCAGTACATGTAAATCAGCTGTATGCCTACAACCCGACAAAGATAATACTTAAATGAATTAAAAAAAAAAAAAACAATCCAGATTACAAAAGAACACATCATTCACTTTGGAATAAACCTAACAAAATAAATATAAAACTTACACATGAAAACCCCAAACAGTACTGTAAGATGATATTTAAGAACATCTCAACAAGAACTGAAAGATAACTTTACAGTTCAAGACTGGAATATTAACAAGAAGAAGACAATAGCTCTCAAATGATAGATTCAGTATAACATTTTTTTTCCAAAATCCTGGCTGCATTTTTTGTTGCATAAATTAGCAAAATAATCCTAAAGTTCATATAAAACTGTAAAGACCCATAAAGAGCCAAAAAACCAGTTTGGATAAAAGAAATATAGGGAAATAAGCATTTACTTTATGGTTCATTGGTTCTGACAAAAGACAGAATACAATTTAAAGTGCCTTATCATGTTTTAAATACACAGAGGCAAGTAGATATTCACATACAAGAGAATAAAATCATTTCCCCATTTTACATCATATGAAAAAATTAATCCCAGATAATCAGAATCTGAAAAATAAATGCAAAAACTAGAAAAAAAATCTTAAGAGAAAATAGAGGTAATTTTTTTGTGACTATAGATTAGGCAATGGAGTTTTTTAAAGCTATGGTGATGAAAATAAAAGCAATTTGATTTCTTATTAAATCTGTAATATTTTTGTGTTTGAAGTAACATCATCAAGAAATTAAAACTAGTCCTGTTCCCTTCCCATTGGGATTGTCCAAATCTTAGCCCAGATGGCTAACAGGGGCACAAAGGACCAAAGACAGGCAGGCTACTAGCACTCTGCCTCCTTCCACCTATCTGTGCTACCCAAGTCCCACAGCTGCTTGTCAGGCACATCTATTTCCTTAGTCCTGTCTATCTCCCTATAAGACTTGTCATATTCTGGTCTGATCCCCACCAGGAACTCTCCAGCCACCACAAGTGACCCAGGGCCCTAACAGCTGCCTTAATGGGACCCCTAAGTTGCCCTATCTGAGATTCAAGACCACTATACTCTGTCTGGGGAAACTTGTTCCAGGCTCCTTGGTCAAAATGATGATGGTACCAAACTGTAGTAGAGAACAGAAGATGTGGAAAGAGATGGTGTCCCAAAACACTAGGCAAACAGGAAATTGATATCCCAATCCGTTTATGAATCAGCTCCACCTTTCTGTTCAAACAAGAAAGGTGGCTTGAACAAAAACAGTAAGAAAAACAAAACAAACAACAACAAACCCAACCAACTGCAGATGAACAGATTTCAACATAGAAATAAAAACAACACAACAATCCAAAATAACATGTCACTTCCCAAAAATACAAACCCATAGTAATGACACCTAATGAAAATGACTTAGAACTTTCAAAATAACAATTATGACCATAGTCAAATAACTTAGTAAAAAGTCAATGAAACACATTTTAAATTTTTAAACAAAATTCTTACTGAAAAAAAAAAATGCTGGAAATGAAAAACTCAATGAACGAACTAAAAATCTCAGGGAAAGCTTTACCAACAAAATGGCTCATGAATAAAACACAGAGTCAGGGATGGAAGACCACATAGAGGAATTAGATTACTTAGTAAAGGTCAACAAGAAAAATTTAAAAGATAAATTGAATAGAAAATGTGGAAGTTTAGGGACACCATTAAAAGTCTATAACATAGTGCTAATTATGGACACAGAAGGAGATGGAAAAGGAAAAGAAAACATATTCACTAAAATCAAAGAAAGTAAAAATCCTAAACCTAGGGAAAGTGATGCCTGCCCAGAGATAAAAAGACCAGAAAAGAAATTCTCCATGACATATCTTAGTTAAATCATTAAAAGCACAGAACAAAGAAGTGGTTTTGAAAGCTGCAATGTAGAAAGGTCAAGTCACTTATAAAGGGAGATCTATTAGACTAATGCCTGGTTACTCAACAGAAACCTTTAAAGCCAGAAGGACCCTCCAAGTTAGGAAAGCACTGCTACTGCCACCCCAAACTATTGTGTCTGTGAAAATTATCCATTAAAATATGACAAATCATTAGCCCAATTATCAAAAAGACACACAGAGAACAAAAGGGAGGCATTACAACAGACACTCAGATAATTCAGAGAATCATAAGATCATATTTCAAAAATAGACATCCTTCTAAATTGGAAAAATCTTAAAGAAATTTATGAATTTCTAAATAAATATGGCCTACCCAAAGCTAATTCAAGATGAAATAAGTTATTTCATATGACATTCAATGAGATAAAAGCAGTTATTAAAATCTCCCAACCCCCAAAGACCCAGGGACAGATGGATTCACTGCAGACTTTATTATAGACTATCAAAGAACAAACACCAATAATCCTCATAGAAAATTGAAGAACACTTCCAAATTATTTTTCTCAAGTCAGTATAACCTTTATATAAAAAGCAGAAAAGGATCTTACAAAAGAGACAAAGTTTTAGGCTAATATCGTTGATGAACATAACTGAAAATATTTTCAACAAAATACTTGCAAACTAAAGACATCAGTAAGAGTATCCAACATGATTAACTTGGCTCTGTCCCAGAGATGCAGGGATGGCTCAACATCCATAGATAAAAGAAATTTAATCCACCACATAAATATACTCAAGGACTTAAAGAAACCACATACTCATCTTGTTAGTTGTAGAAAAGTCCTTGGACAAAATTCAACTCCAAAACATTTAATTGTATTCCCAAATCATCAGGTTGGAAGACTTAGAGTTTGGGAGTACGGGGGACATGTCTCAACACAAATAAGCCACCATCTTGCTAAACAGAGAAAAACTAAAAACATTTCCACTATAGTGAGGAACGAGACAAAGATGCTCACTTTCCTCCTGCCTCTTCAATATAGTACTGGAAATCTTAGCTAAAGCAATGAGTCAAGTGAAGGAGAAAAAGGGGATACAGATAGGAAAGGAAGAAGTCAAGGGATCTTTGTTTGCAGATGATATAATTATATCTATAAAAGGCCCTAAAGACTGCACCAGAAATTTCTTAAGGCAATGGACACATTCATCAAAACCTCAGGATAAAAAAAAAATAACATACAAAAATCAGTGTCCTTTCTAAATACAAATGAGAAGTACACCAAGGAAATAATTACGTTTACAAAAGCCTCAAATATTGGAATAAAAGTAAAACAAGGAAGTAAAATATTTGTATAATTAAAACCCTATGGCACAGAGAAATAAACAAAGACAATACCAGAAGACTGAATGACCTCCCATGCTCATATGCTGGCAGGATTAATATTATGAAAATAGCTATCCCACCAAAAGAAATTATAAATTCAATGATATCTCAATCAAAAATACAAAGTGGTACTTTACATAAATTGAAAAAAACAAACTTAAATTTCATTTGGAACCACAACAGACCTAGAATAATAAATTGTTGGTATTGCTGTCATAGATTTGAAGTTATACTAGAGAGCAATAGTATTGAAAACAGCATATTACTGGCATGAAAACAGACTTTCTGAACAATGGAAAAGGAATGGGATTTATACATAAACCTACACTCCTACAGACACCTGATTTTTTATTAAAAAAAAAAAAAAACAAAACACCAATAACGCATTAGACAGTGTCTTCAACCAAAGGATGTTGGTCAAACTAGATAGCTACATGTAAAAGAGTGACGCTTGATCTATATCTCTCACCCTGCATAAAACTCAACTACAAATTGATCAACAGATCAATATCAGATCTGAACCCCTGAATTTGATAGAGGAGAAAAAGAAAGTAAGAAATATACTTACACTGCTACAGGGAAATAAAAAAAGGCTTTCTGTAAACAGGGCTCTAATAGCTCAGACAATAAAACCAAAATTTAATAAACAAGACCTCATGGGGGAAAAAGGCCTCTGTACAGCAAAGGACACCAATATTTGAGTGAAGAGGCAGCCTGTAGATTAGGAAAAGTCTTAATAGCTATTTATTTGTCAAAGGTTAGTATATAGAATGCACAAAAAACTAACGAAAAACAAACAAAAAAACCTAAGTGTAAATAAACCAACCTCTCTGTCCTTATCAAGTCCTACAGCTGCTTCTAAATAACCACTCAGAGACTTAATAATAACTACAAACTGTTTGGCCTATAGCTCAGGTTTATTACTAACTAGCTCTTACTCTTAAATTAACCCGTTACTATTAATCTATGTACTTTTATGTAGCTCGTGGCTTTCCCTATGGTCTAGTACATCTTGCTGCTCTGATCTGGCTTCTCCCAGACTCCAACCCTTCTCATCTGAGTCCTCAGTTGGATTGTTCTGCCTAATCTTATTCTGCCTGGCTACTGGTCAAACAGCTTTTATTATCAACCAATGAGAGCAACATATATTCACATCATACAGAGGGTTATCCCATAGCAACTAAGCATCAAGAACACAATAACCTAATTAAGATGGGGAATAGAAATAAACAGAAATTTCTCTAAAGAATAAATGCTAATGGCTAAAAAAATCTCTATCCATCTATCAAGGAAATAAAATTAAAATTATTTTGTGATTCATCTTTCCTTGGTCAGAATGGCATAGAGCCAAAAAACAAAACAAAACAAAATAAAACAAATAAATAAAAATAAAAAGCTGACTTGGATGTTCAGAAAGAGGTGCATTTCTCTACATTGTGAGTGCAACTGGTGTAGCTACTATGGGGTTAATTGTGGAGGTTCCTTAAAATGCTAGAAATAGATCTACCACATGACCCAACTATACCACTTTTAAGGATACCCCCAAAGGACCTATATCTTACTACAGAGACACTTGCTCAATTATGTTCATTGCTACTCTATTCACCATGGCTAGAAATGGAAGCCACCTAGATATCCACAAACTGATGAGTGGATGATTAAAGTGAGGTACATTAACACAATTCATTATCACTCAGTTTTTAAGAAAAATAAAATTTTACAATTTGAAGGTAAACGAATGGAGCAGCAAATAATCATTCTAAATAATGTAATCCAGACACAGAAAGACCAAATTGTCTTTTTCATTTGTGGGACTTTGAGTCTTCAAATGTGTGCATCTCATTTGGAATACCCACAGTAAGCAGGGACTTAGTAAGGGAACATGGGGAAATTGCTAGGGAGGGGAAATATGGATAATGGGGATGGGTTAAATGAGTTAAGGGATAGTAGATCAGGGTAAAGAAAGGAATGCAGGGAAGGATTACTAACACTAAAGACATTTCAAAAAGATTATATAGAAACCTACTACTGTAGAAGCTTCCTAAAATATATACATATACACATACAAAAATAGTTTAAATGGTGTTAGCATATAGTGTGATATAAATGTTTCTACTATGTACCACAGGCTAACAACTAAAATAGAATGCATTCATTACCTTTGGGATTGTTGGACAGTGAGGTTTCATATACCCCTAATGATTACAGATTATCGCCAGTGTTCTTGGTTACACTCTAGAAACTGACATTGAGTGCCCTGGCCCGCAGAGTCAGTCGACAGAGACCCTGAGGGAGGGAGTGAGAATGAGGAGACAAGAGACACGAGAGATGGAGACAAGACAGTATTCTGATCAAGTCTTGTTTAGTGAATATAACCACAGGGTTTAAGTAGTGGAGAAATAAGGAAATGGGCCAAAGGGAGGATGTGAGGGAGGTAGAATGTTCTTACAAGCAGGATGCAGCTGTTCTGCTATAAGATAAGTTGCTATATGATAAGCTTACATCTGGGACTCTTTCAGGGTCAGGCTGCATAATATGCTTAACAGGAGAACAGTCATAGGGGGATGGAAAATTACCAGTATGTTAAGTATCTAAGAGAGTAGTAGGAAAGATGGCTGTTAAGATGCCCCGGGGTTCTCCACAATTGAGAACCTATGACTGAAGATACCACATATTTAAGTCATAGAACATGGAGAAATCAAGCTTCTACTGAACTGGAAACTTTATTTCTACTCGCAACTTTTATAGTGTTGTGAGGTACTATGTCTTAGTTATGGTTTCTATTGCTGTGAAGAGACACTATGACCATGTAACCTCTTATGAAGGAAAACATTTGATTGGGATTAGCTAGTAGTTTCATAGCTTTAGTCCATTATCATCATGGTTGGACATGGCGGTGTGCAGGCAGACATGGTGCTGAAGAAGGACCTTAGAGTTCTACATCTTGATCTGCAGTCAGCAGGAGACTATGTCCCATACTGGGTATAAGACATCAAAGCCTGCCTCCACAGTGAGTGACACACTTCCTCTAACTAGGCTACACCTCCTAGTTGTGCCACTTCCTATGTCCAAACATTTAAACACATGAGTCTCTGGAGGTCATACCTTTCAAACCATCACATGCTGTACATGCTTCCAGAAGAAAAACAAAATCACCCATCTTGCCAAGTTGTGAATTCTGTGAACTACTATAATGACACACCCGCTAGTGAATAGTGGCATGGATATCATTGGAGTGTTTGACCACTTTCTGATTTAAGGCCCATTGTATGGTTTGAAACCCATACCTGACATCCTTTCTTTGGCTAAGAACCTATGGCTAGACAGGTTATACACCCTAGGGGACAACCTATTGCTATTACTCTGCTATGCTAGTGCATTAGTCAGTCCTCATCAAAGAGACTTCTTTTTATGGTAGGTGGTAAGTAACACAGAAAATTAAAACTGGTTGAAGTGCAGAAAACAGGAAACTGAGAAATGTTTAGCCCTAAATAGAACATCTGTATGACATATTTACCTCCCCAAGCCTCAAGGGTTGTTGCAAAAGAGGGGACAGGAAGATTCCAAGAGTTAAAGGCCATGAGTAGTTATAAGGAAATGGTGTTTTCTGGACACAGCAGTGCATTTGCACACAGGGACTCATAGCAGTTGAGACTGAGCACACAAGACCTCTGCTAGTTCAATCCAGGCAAATTCCTATGAAGAGGGAAAGTGAGCACAAAGTCTTCCTACCCCAGCTAAGGAGCTATTGGCAACTGATAGCTCCTGGAATGGGGAAAGCCAGCTTTCTTTAAGGGTGTGACTCCTGGTGATTGGCCACACTCCGGTGAAGGCTACATAGCCAAGGGTCTGTGGGCAGAACAAATGGGACTTAGTAGACTTCAAACACAAATGAGACATAAAATTTGGTGGATATGGGAAGAGCAGATAGATCTGGGAGGAAAGAAGATAAAGACAGTTAAAATGCTTCTTTCAAATCTCAAATTTGCAAATCAAATACATTTTACCTTTACAGTCAAGGTTTCATATCCTTGATTAAGTCAGCTTTATATAATATACCATATAGTTGTACCATATGCTATGCTGTTATACTATACTCGATGCTATTGTTCTATACCCTATGCAGGTGTACAGTATCTTTTATTGGTGTGCTATAACCTATGAAGTTGTATGCTATCTTATGCTGTTGTACAATATCTTTTGCAGTTGTACTATATTCTGTTTTGTTGTACTGTATCTTATGAAATTGTACTATAGCCTATGCAGCTGTTTGACATTCTATGCAGATATATAGTTACACTGCGTCCTATGAAGCTGTATTATATGCTATCTCATTGTGTAAAATATCTTTTGCAGTTATATAATATTCTGTGAAGTTGTATTATAGCCTATGAAGTTGTATCATATCCTGTGTAGTTTATTATATACTTGGAGATTGTGTTACAGACTATGTAGTTTTACTATATTCTGTGCAGTTGTATAATATCCCATGAAGTTTTACTATCTCCTATGCAGTTGTATAAAGGCCTGTAAAGTTATATTATATCCTGTGCAGCTGCACTATGTACTTTGCAGTTAGGTCTATAATGATTGCATTAGTATTGAGCACAAACATACTTCTGTTGGTTATTATTGCACAAAAATAAAGTATACTATTTACACAGCATTTGTACTGTGTTAGGCATTGTAAATAATGGAGAGATGAATTCAATTATGCAGGAGGATTTGCATAGCTTATGTGCAAACACCATCATTTCATATACAAAATCTGGCATCTGTGAACTGTGAAATCTGCAGGGTGTCAATCCCAGAAGCAGCTTTTGCCACATACCCAGGAATGACTCTATCTGGTAAGAGAATTTCATTCATAATGAACAAAGAACTCTCATAACTCAACAAGCAGATAAATAAACCAGTACAAAATGTATCAAATATTTGAAAGGATGTTTCTCCCAAGCAGTACACAAATAGCCAAAAGGTACACAAAGAAAGGGTCAAAATCACCAGTCATTTTGGAAATACAAATTAAAATCACACCAAGATGTCACAGGATAGACATAGTCACAGACATGGACAGCAAGCAGTGAATGTGGCTGAAACGCTACAGAGACATCAGGGCCTGGTGTATTGCCAACAAGAATGTGAAAGTATGTAGTTTCTTTGGGAAGGTGTGAATATCTTAAAATGTAAAGCACAGAGCTACCACATGAATGAACAATTCTTTTCCTAGGTATACTTCTGGAAGAATTGTAAAAGTACATTCATAAAAGTTACATAAATTCTTACAGCAGAACTACTCAAGACAGCCAAAATAAAGACAATCAAGTATCCAGCTTCTAAAGTGTGAATGAACAAAAGAAATACACTACACTTATACAAATGGAATATTATTTAGCTACAAAACAAAGAGTACAGTCTTTCCCCAATACTTTTGTGTGCATGGTTTCAAGGTTTACCATCTTTTAATATTAATTAAATTTATTTCTATTTCACATTCCAATTTCAGTTCCCTCTCCCTCCCTCCCTCTTTCACTCTCTCCCACTCTCACATGCACCCTGACCACCCTCCCCTCCTATCTCCCCCCCCACTCCACATGCAGGGCATTGCTGTCTAGGAGGAGTCATCTAAATCTGTCATTTGGAGTAGGGACTAGGACTTCTCTCCTGTCTCTAGGCTAAGGGAGTATCCCTCCATGGGGGATGTGCCTGCAAAGTCCTTTTGTGCATCAGGAATACATCCTGGTTCCACTGTCTGGGGTCCCTTAGACTACTCAGGTCTTCTAGCTGAGACCCATGTTCAGGGGGTCTGAGTCAGTCCCATGCATCAAGGTTTACCTTCTAAACCATAATCTATAGATACTTAAGCTCTGTATAAAATACAATGTCTTTGCATATGTAATTGTTACTTGGCTTGTTGTGACAAAATCAAATTAAGCAAGGATGAATATATGATTATATTTTGGCTCATAGTTCAAAGGTACATTCCATCATTGCACAGATGTCACAATGGCAGGGAATATGGTAGCTGTTCACATTGCATCTACAGTCAGGAAGCAGAAAGGGCATATACATGATCTGCTCACATTCTCCTACTTATTTAGTTCTGGGCCCTAATCCATGGGATGGTACCACCCACACAGAGTAGGGCTTCTTCCCTCAATTAACCTAAACTAAAACATCCCTCACAGGCAGGTCAAGAGGCTTGTTTCCTAGGTGATTCTAGCTTTCATCAAGTTAACATTACCCATCACAGGACACTCTATTGCACCTCATCCAGTTGTCTTTAAATCACTCCTGGATTACTTATATGACCCAACACAATGCAGATACTCAGATCTGTGAGAATGACACAGAGAAATGTTGTGTATTCAGTTTATAGAGTAAATAACCTCCAGCCAGACTCATAGCATAGATAGGACCACACAACACCTTTTTCCCTTACTATTTTTGCTTGTGGTTCGCTGAATTCATAGATGAGGAACCATGGGTGGACCTATAGATATTGGAGAAAACAATAGTGACCTATGGAACTACAAGAATAATTTGGAGTATGTAGCACATTTAACTCTGTGTCAAAAGAATTTCAATGAACCTATTTAAAAAGTAACTATGTCTGCACCAATGGCCAAAAGTTTACATATTATATGTTTGAAAGGTGTTCTTTTCTTTTAAGGTGTGTTTATTAATATATCAATCATTTTACAAACAAATAGAAGTGAAAAATTACAGATTACTTTGCCCAGCTCCTCTGGTCTTTTCCATAGTCAAAAAGAAGCTTCCTAACTTTTAGGTTTCTATCAGTATTAACGATGCTTCTGACTAAATTACTATGTGACTGTGAATTTTTGGTGGACATGTTTATATACACTGAGAATATTTTTCCTGCTAATCCTTGTCTCTGGCACTTGATTTTTATTTTACTTAACGACCCTTTCATAATTTAGTAAAATCTTTATAAAATATGAATTAAAAATATCAAGACCATCATTGAGCACTCAATGGATAATTTATTTTTATTGACACTCAAAATATTTTCTTATGTGATAAATACAAAATTTATCATTGTAAAAATTTGAAAAGCTTTATTTCACTTTATATATGTGTCCACATGTGTACACACATGTGTACATAAATGTTTGCACACACGGAGGCATTGGAAATCCTGGAGCTGGTGTTACAGGTGGTTGCAATCCATCAGATGTGGCAATGAGAACTGAACTCCAGTCCTCTATAGGAACGGTAAGTGACACTAACCACTTAACCACGCTCTCGAGTTGAAAGGTGGTTTTTAAACAAAGATTACCATCTCCCATAACACAAAGGACCTTGTAGTGCGTACATGTTTTCCCTCTGGAGGACACAGTGAAGTGACTCATTGTGTTTCAAATATTGCTGTACATAGCAAAATGAACAAATGGGGGAAAGAACAGAAATGTTTGTCAGAAGATGTCTGGCTACCTTAAGATAGTTTTCAATGCTGCTTGTGGAATTAGTCTGAAGGCAAAGTGACTGTCTGATGACACAGTAAGTTGTGTCATTATTTAGTTCTTCAGTGACATAGAATCCTTGTTGTAACTCTTTATAATATCTTTCCAGATAAAAGAGGCCTTCATTAATGGAAAGAGCAATTATACCAATAGCATAAGATATTATTAGACACACCACAACACAGAAGAACATCAAATGCGGAAAGCACAAAATCTGGTTGTTTAGAGTTGGTGGAGAAACAGAAGGGATCTTATAGGGCAGGTAGCAATCAGAACAGTGCTATTCTAGGACTTTTTATGAAGAATGCAATATTAGTGAAATATATTCACTATAAAATGATGCAAGACCTTCCAGATAAATAATAATCATCTCAGTTCTAAAAAGGCACCACACCTTTTCTTCTGCTGACATTAAAGTGATTAAATAGTCTTACACAAGGAACAGTCTTACTCTGATTTTCTGACATTCCTACTGAGGAGAATCAGTCTTGTCATTCCTTCTGTGTTTTTCTTTTCTCTGCTACTTCTCTCTCTGCTTCCCTCTCTCCCTTCTTCCCTCCATCTCTCCTTTCCTTTCTTTATGATTAGAAAAACAACTACTTTTTTTGCAATGACTGAAGACATTTTAGATAAGGATGCCTAGTCTTTAAAAAATCAGCAAAATAAATTTTTGAACACATAAAGTGACAACTCTCTATTGTGACATCTATTGTTCTGAAGTAAAAATACACAAGGTATCATTAGCTTTGAAACTAACATCAAAATCTACATCAGAAAATATATGCAGAATGTTTCTAATATTTAATAATATGGGGGTAATGTTTGGCTTTGCTTTACAGATAAAGGTACTATGTAGAGAAGTATTAAATCTTTCTATTTACATAGGGTGTATTAAACAAATCTAAAAATCATCAAAGAAGGGTTTTCATATAAAGCCTGTTGTTCTGTGCATGTGTGAGTTTGTGTGTGTACACATGTGAGGTTTTGTATTGCTCTATCCATATACCCATGTGTCACATCACCCAGAAGCTGTGGTAATAGAAACATGTCTAAACACGTGAGTGGTAGCCTTGCTCATTACAGCTGTGAAGAGTTTAGTCTGTGATTTGAGCATCAGAAGCAGGGTCACAATGACAGAAGAAGGCGACTACTAAAATTCAACCACAACGAAGAATGAACATCTTCATTCTTGCTAGAACTCTGGGAAAATCTCCACTCTGCTTTTGTGAGGAAAAGCAAGGGATTTTGTTATAGTTCTGTGTTCAACCTCATCTCAGAGTATCCCTCTATATTTATCTATTGCTGCTGTGATGGCTGTTCTTGGTTGTCAACTTGACTATATCTGAAATGAACTATAATTCAGAAATGAAAGGCACAGTGATGAGAAATTTCTGCTTGGTCTAAAGTAGGTGGACCTTTGGGGCAGGAAGACACATGCTTTTGAGCTGGATATTAAGGCTAGACAGAAGTCTTTAATTTGGGTCTTAAGGAGAGAAGACACACATTTAATATGGGCCATACCTTTATCTAGAAGTCTCTGTAAGGCCATAGAACAAGGAAGTTTTGATCTGTGCCTGCTTGCCCCTGCCTTGTCAGAACATACACTCCTTCACCGGTGTTGAAGCTTACTTCTTCAGGATACTAGCATCCATGGAAGACCAGCTTTGTGGACTGAGAAATTACTGGAATCTTAGGCTTTCTGCTCATAGCTAGCCATTGTTGGATTAGCTGGATTGTAGCCTGCAAGTCATTCCAGTATATGTGTGTGTGTATGTGTAGGTGTGTGTGTGTGTATGTGTGTGTGTATGTGTATGTGTGTGTGTGTGTGTGTGTGTGTGTGAGAGAGAGAGAGAGAGAGAGAGAGAGAGAGAGAGAGAGAGAGAAAGAGAGAAAAAGATTTGTCCTATAAATTCTGTGATTCCAGAGAGCCCTAATATGACCATGGTCATTTGAACTTTAATAAGGTTACTTTTCTCAGTAAATTTTTCCTGATAATATTATGATGTTGAGAACTTATAAACTTATAGTACTGACCAATGTAAAACGCTCCATTAGAGATTCTGCACAAGTTAAAACCAAATAATTTAGCCATAATAGAAGGAACTGTTTTTCTAAAAGCCAAGGAGAGGGATGTCTTTCTATTAGACTTTCACATACCCAGGCTGCAGCTGCCTGCAGAATGTCTGTGTCTTTCTATTACAGAGACTATTCTTAGGGAAGGATTTAGTGAAGAAAAAGAATAATGAAGTAGAAGAGGAATACAGAAGGAGAAAGAGAAAGATGATGGGGGAAAAGCCTAGAAGCAAAGTTTTGACTTTAAAAGTATACTACAAAACTATAGTAACCCGAACAGCATGATACTGAATAAAAACTATTGGAAGAGAACAGAGGGCACATGTGTGCGTGTACATGCCACACACACACACACACACACACACACACACACACACACACGTGTGTGCATGTGTACAAGCAGTTGATTTTGTTTTTAAGCAAAGTCTTCAAAACATACTCAGAGAAAACAAGGTCTTAAATAAATGGTGCTGGGGAAACTGAATATGTAGAAGAGTAATACTAGACCCATATGTCATCATTTATAAAGAAAAACTCAAACTTGATCCACTATCTAAATGTAGTTATGAAATTAACACAAGAAAATATATGGGAGACACTTTAAGACATTGGTCTAGGAATTTAATAACAACCAGCTTGAATATGTATGAGCACTACAGTTGAATATCACTTATGAATGTCCTTTAAACCTTCAAATACAACAGCGAACTAAATGTAGAAAAATTGAATAATAATAATATCCCAGTAAGATAGGAGCTATCCAAGGGGAAACAAGAAAAAAAAAACCCAAAAGGGGGCAAATGATATCAATACATATTCCTGGGGGAAATACGGCTAGGGCAAGAGAAATGGTTCACAGTTTAGAGTGCTGGTTGTTCCTCCAGAGGACCCAGGTTCAATTCCCATTACACACATGATGGATCACAACTTTCTGTAACTGCAATCCCATGAGATCTGATACCCTCTGTGGGGACCAGGTATGCATGTGGTTCATAGGCATAACACGTGCCGGCAAAATACTCATGTACATTCAAAGAATAGACAGGCGGATTTAAATGGCCATAAAATACAAAATGCCCAGTACCACTAATTAGAGAAGTGAAAATCAAAAGACAGTGTGTAGTAATCTCACCAGTTAGACTGGTTGATGTAAAGAAGATTAGACTAATGAAACTGGGCAAGGATTCAGAGAAGGCAATGCATTGTGGTCGGAAAAGTAAACAAGTAAAACACTGTGGAGGGGAGTGGGGAGATGCTTCCCGACACCCCAAACTAGAACTAGCTATCGCACAGCAGGGCTACAACTGGGCCTCTGACAGCCAATCAAATCACCATCTGAGGCGCCTGTTTGGTGTCCCTCCATTCACAGTAGCTGTGAGATGGGATCAGCTTAAGCACCTGTTAATAGAAAGCCAGAAATCCGCTAATGGAATATTATTCATCCCAGAAAGAATGCAATCTTGTCATTAGCCAGGCACAGAAAGAAAGGGGCTGTGTTTCCTTACTCATTTGTGAAAAGCAAATGCTTACAGTACAGAAGGGATCTTTGGAGACTAGGGAGAGAAAAGCAGGGCAAGGTGGGGGTTGCTGGAATTATGCTATATGGGACACTCAGCCATAAATGTGTGTGCCCCTCTGTGTGGTTGCTACTCATAAATACTGAATACACATAGATAGATAATTACTGACCACCAAGGGATAAAAATATGCACATGCTAATTTTCTTTGGGGCAGTTTATTTCAAGGTTGAGTACAATGCTGCATTTCTTTTGTCTGTGTCTCTCAAATTTGGGAATTTGTGACAGAACAGTAAAGTGTCCCATTTTAATTTAGAATTCCATAAAATGGGGAAAGACAGCTTGAGTACTAAATTGAATGTGAATGTGTGAGGTTGCAGTATAGGAAAAGATGAGCTATATTGTTCTGTGGGGGGAGAATGATAATTTTATATCTTTGGTAATTATGCTATCATACTCTCCAAATAATTATTAGGCATTAAAGCTGCTTGGATTTGAATGGCTTGTCCCTGTCTGGGAACGATGGGAGGCATGGCGAGGACAGACAGGGCTCTAACAGCAGGGGTTCCTCTGCTCAAACGTTAGCTAAGAACACTTCATTATTTATTTTCACTCCTCTGGCATCACCTGCACCATCATTCATAACATATTTACTTAGGATCCTTCCACACTCCAGAAAGAGGCTTTATTCCACAGGTCTGTGATGCCCTCAGAAGCCACCTTCACTGCTGAGCACATTACAGAAAGGATGAACTTCAGGCGGGGACCTGTCCACCCAGCTCATTCATTACAGCCCCTGTCACAACTGTTTTCCTTTTCACACTGTGCTGAAGCCATTACGAAGGCACACGAAGGTAGGATGGGCTACACGCTGCTCTCCTCTTGACCTGCCAGGGAATTAATCTTGGATGCTCAATTTAATGCCTTCTAGCCATTGCAGCTGGGAGGGCTACTGCATCTTTCAAAAAAGAAAGGAAAAAGAGTAGGGAGGTGGGGAGGATCTGGCAGGAGTTGGGCCAGGGGAAATAATATGATCAAAATATACTGTGCATATAAAGAATAAATACAACTATTGCTCTTTTAAAAAGAAAGGAGAAAGAGAAGGAACAATGAGAGCATTTGTTGAAAACATAGAATTTTATTACACTGAAAAAAAAAGCAGTATTTAATTTTTGCTAACAACCCTACCTTGGGAGAAGCACGAGGTTTTGAACAGAATGGTCAGCTGTATATGGTTGTGAACCATTGGGGGATGGTTTCAGTGGGGAAACGGTGACTGGTTTATGGAAAATCTGAATGTTACCACCAACTTGAGAAAATCTTGAAAGGCTTTGGATGTATCAACTCTAATTTAAGCATTTCTGCAGACTTCCTAGATGTCTCGTGAAATTCACACAATAAGAGGCAACGAAATAAAATACATACATTTCTTCCCTGAAATTGAGAGAAATGAGTAAAAGGAACAAAAACAGGGTAGAAAGCATTATCTAGAACTAAACAAGGGGGTGATGAGTAATTCAAGGCGTGGCATAAAAAGACAGCCGGCCCCAAACACTAGCATCTGCTCTACATCAAGGGTAAAACACAGGCTGGCTCATCCTTCCAGACTCTGCTAGGCTGGCCAGGTCTTTAGGAAGGTGATGGGAAAGGTAGGCAGCCACTGTCCACAGTGGCTGTCAATGATGTTTCAGAGTGGAAAGCAACGGTATCAGGGGTGCAAAATGCAGCCGGGGAAGTCCACATGCAGAAGATCCTAAGTACAAGCTTTAGCAGGAGAGACTAGAGAAAGAGACCGCTCCACCATTATAAACACTATAAAATCTATGCTTTGTTTTTAAAAATTAACATCAAATATCTTCCAAAACATGCAGTGCATGGTTTATCTACTACAGAATATACTTTTCTGGAAACATCACCTTTATTTAACTCAAAGCAAAATACCAGTTTTAACTTACGTCTCTCCAGTTTCTTCAAAAGTTTAATATCATGTCAGGAGTTCACAAGACAAAATCATGCCTTTTGTTCCCATAGTGTGGGAATCTCTTAAATAATATCTCTACAGAACATCCATCAGTGTCTGGCATGTAAGTATAAAACGTAACTCTGTACAGAGAAAACATGCCCGAAATCCTAGCATGTAGGTGCCTGAGGCAGGAGGATTGCAAGTTAGTGCCCTGGCAACACTTTCACAAATGCAAAACAAAGAAAACTTAAAAGAAAAATGTAAACTGGGTACAGGGGCACATGCCTTTAATCCCATCACTGAAGAAGCAGATGCACGCAGATCTCTATGCATTCAAGACCATCCTGGTCTACACAGGGAATTCCAGGCCTTGCAGGATGGCATGGTGAGCTCCTGTCTCAAAACAAAGCAAATGGAAAACAAATAATAAGTAGACAGGCTCACCCAGGAACTCTCAGAGTTCCACTGAGTCATGAGCAGGACTGGAAAGCTAAGGCTATGGAGGTGTCATCAGGGATGACTGTGGTGGCTCCAAGGTCCCCACGTGAAGCCCTCTTACACCTGCTCTGGCTTGGCCAGTGTGTCTCCTTGTGCTTGGTTTTCAGGGAAGCCTGACAAGGAGGGACATGCGGTTTTGGAAAGCCTGCCAGAAGAGTGAAGAGAGACACTATTTTGACTTTGCCCGGCTAGTCTTCAGACCACAGCTGAGGTGCTGGAAACGAGCTGTGCAGAAAATCAGCTCACAACTCCTCTGCAGCTGTTGCTGGCCCTGGAGGCGGCATAGACAAACGAGGATGTCGGCCTGACAGGGTTGCAGGCTTCACTAGAGGGAAGCAAGCAAACGTGGAGGGAGCTCTCCACAGTCAGTCACCGCCAAGCGGCTGGGAAGAACTCTAGGGAAGGACACCCCTAAGAGAAATATCACAAGAGGGCTATTGAGGGCTAAAACTAAATTATGCTGAAGTCAGAGCGAGTTCACTGCTGTTTTACAGTAATCATGATCTGGCCCCACGGTTTGTTTAATAAGGGCTCTGGTAATACCTACTAAAATAAACTCTGCCGGGCTAGAGGGCGGCCTCGTTTTACAGAGTAAACATGAAGTCTAACTGAAGGCATTTGTAATTCAACTTATTATCCAAGTTTACAGGGAAAAATGCAATATTCACAAAGTCTGGGTGTAAATTACAACACAAACTCACCCTTTTCTTTGCCTTCCCGGGAAAACTGAATTCTCACACAGGTAGCTTGACATTTAAACTCCTGCTGACTTGGAAGTGGTTTTACAAATTGTATATCTGCATAGATACACATATTTAAATATCCATAATCTTATCTAGGTGTATGTCTATGCGAATGTATGCCACAATGCGCAGGTACCTACAGAGGTCAGAAAAAAGTTCCAGGAGCTGGGGTTGGAGAAGCAGATGTAAGGCATCTAACACAGGTGCTGGGAAACAAGCTCAAGTCCTCTGTAAGAGCACTGCATGTCTCACCAGCCGTGAAGGTTTCGACACCACCTGTGGTAATTCGTCTTCATTGGCAACTTGGTGGGACTTGGAATCACCTAGGAGACACACCTTTGTGGTGTCCAGCAATACGAGACCACAACCAGATGGGAGGCAGAGCACCCTGGTCCTGGTCCCCATGACGGACCTCATCCCTGTTTAGCTGGGACCTAAAATAGACCCCACCTTCTTCCCTTAGTGGATTTTGGAATGTTTTGTCATATCAAAGGAAAAAAAATTAAGCAGTACCCTTTTTTTTTTTTTTTTTTTTTTTAGCATATACTGATTTTCTGATTTTTAGTGAATATAAATGTATGGGTGGAAAACAATGAATCAACTCTTCAATATAAACATGATCCCTGAGTGCTGGGTGAATTATCAGAAGTTACTAAAACGCTGTTCTCTTTGAGAGGCCTAATCAAGGATATCATGTCAATGAAACAAATCAAAAGAACCTATTGACCAGACATGTGGCTACTGAATTTCTTCTTTAATCACCAGTACACATGTGAGCATGCACCTAACATGCATGTGAGCAAATATATTAGCATGTATCTGAGCATGCTGGCTACCACCCAATAACACTGATATGTTGCATGCCAAGCTCTTGATTTCTTTCAACATCATGTCACACAATCCTGTTCACCTATTTTTTGCTTGTTTGTTTGTTTGCTTTTGAGACAGGGTTTCTCTGTGTAGTCCTGGCTGTCCTGGAAGTCACTTTGTAGACCAGGCTGGCCTTGAACTCACAGAGATCCACCTGCTCTGCCCCCCCCCCCAAGTGCTGAGATTAAAGGCGTGTGTCACCACTACCTGGCTGTGTTCATCTAATTTTAATTTTTTAGACCATATTGTTTATTCTAACAATATCCCATTTTATAAGAACTTAATTTTTTTATTCTAGAACAGTGTGTTAAGATTCCAGAGAGTATGGGGTCTTTTGATGATGCTGAGTTCCCTTATTTGATGTACAAAGTACTTTCATGTAATTATGTATAACCAGAGTGCCAATAACTCATAGTTTAGTTATTCATTAATTATTCATTTAGTTAGTTAGGGCTTCAACATATAGCCCAGCCCAGTTTTGAACTCATGGCCTTACAACTGCAGTCTCACAAATATAGGAGTTTTTGGCATATGTTGCCATATCTGGTCTTGAAAACATTTATACCCTTGTAGAACAGAGTCCAGGAGGCCCCTGAATGTCACTATTCTCTCAGAGTTTCTTTCTACCTCCTGGTAGAATGGAGCCAGGAGGCCTCTGCTCACTACTGTCCTTATATTTTCTGGGCAATGGAGGAATCACTTCAGTCTTCTCTGTCCACAGATGTCCAGTCTACAAGTGCCTTTCTCTAAGAGTTCTCACTCCCTGCCATGCCAAAGCATTTGTTCTACCCCTTACTCTAGGAACATCATGTACAGACACACCTGGCAGACCCTTTAGGGGGAAGCTAGGAACCAACAGCTGCACAACAGCTGGCTTAAGGTGACCAGAACCTCCAGCAATGTCAAAAGATGACTACAGGCTGATAGGTCACCACAATCAGCACAATTCAGTAACTAACAGGTCACCATATTGTAAGAGTGGAAAAAGCACAGGCCTACACTGGAAGGCATTTTAGCTGTAGAATCCAGACCTTGAATTCCATAGATACAGTATTTAGCAACAGCAAAATAAATGCATTTAGATTTTAGGTGGAACTTCCTTGCTATTTGAAAGCTAATCGTTGGAAAACTCATTGACTCTGTAAGAACAAGCCAACGGAGACCAGTTGCAGTATGTGGGTATCTGACATCTTTCATCATTTCCTGGTTGTGCTGAAGCACTGAGCCTCAGTTTGCTTCTAGAAAAGAACTTGGGATTGTTCATGTAATCTGTTTTTCTGATCTTGGTCTGGTATCTCATTCAACCTTTAGAGCTTGTTTATGGGGACAGCTTTGTTTTTCTTGATGTACCCTAAAACTTCATTCATCATGATGGGGGACCCCCTTTTCAGTCCCCCCAAATGAGATCTGAAGGGGTACTCAAGGAGAGCTCACTTGCTGTCTGTCAGTTCACTTCTGCAATGAGCTTGCCCATTGGGATTGGTGGACTTTAACAATTACCTTCAATGACATAAAAATTTGCAGGCACACGCTACATGACCTGGGGTTTCTCATTCTCAGCAGCTTTTCTTCATCCACCATTAGAATGAGGGCATTAGACTAAACTTCTTCATAGAGTGTTGACACTATGTGTTCTGTTTCCAAGTGTGCGCTCCTTGGCTGCACTCTGATATGTTTAAAAAAGAGCTGAAGAGCATGCATAATTCAGAAAATTACTAAATATTTGGAAACCCTCTTAAGGCAGATGAAAGGACATTACACCATAAATGTGCAGATTTGACTATCCCAAACTTCCAGCTTTGGGACAAAATACACTGGATTGAAGGCTTTAAAGGTACATCCGTCCCAGAGCTAAAAATAAGTGTGAAAGAGTCTGAGATGAACACAGAACTCCAAGCCCATCCCCAAGGTCTCTGATACCACTCTACGGAGATGACAGGCAAAATTTGGTGAGTCGTTCTTTCTTGATTTTTAAACTGCTTTACTTGTGTGTCTCTCTGTGTGTGTGGGTTCTATGATGTGTGTGGGAATGGGTACATGACATACTTTGTAGAGGTCAGAGGACAACTTTTCCAGTGTTGGTTCTGTCTTTTCACTGTGAGTGAAGGGATGGTCACCAGGCTTGTGGGGTAAACACAGAGTGTCATCTCTCCAGCCTGCCTCCCCATCATAGCTTTTTATTTGAAGGCTCTGCTTCCTCTACCTGTGAGGACATTGTAAGGGAAATGAACATCTGCCAATGAATACATTCACCTCTTAGTTAGGCACCTAAAACATGAGGCAGCAGGTGGGCCCTGCAGCTGTAACAGCAGCTAGAGCCAGGGAAGCCTAGCTCTGTTTGACACCAGTTGTTATCAAGCATTAAACACATCAATGGGGACAGAAGACAAGCAAGAATACAAATTGCCGCCTCTGGTGACCTTTTTCATCAAGGTCACGTGGGGATTTCTCCTAGCCACTATACTTCATGTCCCTTGGCTTTTTCCTCATGGGATTAAGTCTTGATGAAATCCCACTCTACAATGGCTCTGCACAAAATTCAAATACAAATGGAAGTACAGATAATGCATAAGTGAAGTCAAGAGAGAAAATGACATGTGAGTCTGTGAGTAGGGTATCCTACCAAAACATCAGAGCACGATGGATTGAGTGATGCTGAGGGTCTGGAACCTGAAGAGGGTAGGGCACAAGAAACTGGTCAGTGTGGAGGAGGTGGCTGGTCATGAGACCTACTGTCAGCACTAGTGCAAGCAAGGTTTATTAATCTCTTTGTGTTATGTGTGCAAGAATATAAATGAAATATTTTATAATTTAATATTAGTAAGATAATGTGTAGACAAAGTAGTATGTATCCTTTCAGTATATCATCATTTATGGTTTTGCTTCCAGGGAGATCAGAGATAAACATAATATTCAATTGCATCAGTTATGTCCACCTTGACTTCTGGTATCACTTGCCCCATATTCTTTTCATTTGAAAAGTTTCACTGTATAAAAGCGTTCAACAAATCTTTCCTTATTCACAGTGACAACAGTTAGGGGGCGCATAGAAACTCATAGGTATTTTGACAATGACAGCCATAAGCTGAATTTTAAATTCTTTTTGTCTTATGTGTACTACTGTTTTGTCTGCATTTATGTATTCTCCATATGGGTTCCTAGTCCCCATGGAGACAGAAGAGTGTATCTGGTCTCCTGGAACTGGAGGTCCAGAAGGTTGTGAGCTGCCATATCAGTGCTCAGAACTGACCCGAGTCTCCTGCAAGAAAAGCTAGTGTCTTAACTACCCACGTATCTTTCCACCTGATGTTCAAAAAGCATGTCCTTGGCAGCACAGCACCAATTTAGATGCTTATGGACAAAAGTAGATATCCTCAGACAATGATGAGTGAGGGATTATCAGGGAAAGTCAGGGAGCTGGGGGATCATCACTAGTTTAAGCGGCTTTAAAATACCCAACATCCCCAGTAAGAAGGAAGGCGGGAACTCAGATCTGCAGTGTCCTTGTACCTGGGCTGCAGGCCCTTTGCCACTGCCCAGGGTTCTCTCATTAACAGTTTTCCTGTTACTAGAATGTAGCCTAGTGATGCATCCTTAGGAAAGCAGGTCATACTGATAATGTATCACCTGGAAACTGCATCCGAGCATAAGCCCACTCACTACATTTAGACTCCCAAGAAAGGCAAGCTGTCTTCGGCAGAACTCAGGCACATGCCAGTCCTGCCTATTCACAGGATACATTGCCATGAATGCATTAACTGTTACTTCAGTATGTTCTTCAGCTCTATAATTTAGGCACTGGTCAAAATTCGATTTATTCTTCCTTTTCATTTGCTTGCAAATGTTCCCCCGGACACTGTGTGCAAATGAAATGTGAGACACCCTGGAACCACTTGGATTCTACCATGGCAAATCAAAGGCATTTCCACCGTGTCGGTGCTGCTGCCACGATGTCCTAGACCCTCATCTGGTTCTAGAGAGCTGGGGAGAGGAGGCAAGGCATCACTTTAATTGTGGCACCATTACTCAAGTCATACCTGCAATGTCAAGTTGTTTTCACATGGACTAGGCTTAGCAATAAACCCACCAACATCTCTGTTCTGTGCAGAATTTTGAAAAATCTGGTATCAATATAGGAAAGAAAGAACACCACAATGGTGAGGAAGAAGAAAAGCATTGTTTACTATAGTTCTAATAATCATCATTTTTATTAGTTGCCCACTTTGTGGTAGGAAGAGAACTAGCCCAGACATGCTGGTTTTGTTAACAAATTTTTGGCCATGATTAATGAAGTACATCTTAGAGCACTTCGCTACAAACAAACACAGCACAGGGCCAGAGTCTCTTAGAGTAGGAAAACAGGGCCTTTTGCCTGTACAGCTAGGAAGCTCGGGAAGTTTCAGTTCCTTGCTGGTGGCCCCTCCTGACTTCTCTGGCTTCACTTTCCTGGCAGCTGAGCAAGCACACACTGACTGATTGTTCCTTTTCTATTTGCTCTATCAAAAGCAATGTCGCTATTTCTGGAAGTGGGTCACAATTAAAACTTAACCAGAGTAGCTATGCAGAGCTGTTCGGTGTTTGCTGGAGAGGGGGCTAAAAAAGGGACGGCTTTCTGCAAGTGGCTGGCTTTGCAAATGCTATTTGTTCTTCCCACTTGACCCCTGTCCTGACCCAATTAGATGAGTGGCTATCTCTACCACTAGACAGCTTGCCCATCCCCAGGGGAGTATGTAGCTTGTTTAGTTCTGGAATGCGGGACTCATGACCCTCCGATTAGAGAGTTCTTTCTTTTTCATAGTGCTCTCTCATAAACATCAACAAGCACCCCCAAAACCTAGAGTCCTAATCAAATGGCCTCCAGGAACCTGACAGTATTTAAAGTTACTGCAGCCAAGGCATGTCTGCTCAGCTAGCTGTGGGGCAGGGAGGAGGAAGCTGCAGCTGTTCATCACAGGCCAGTGATTCAGGAAACTCCCCCAACCGTGTCTGCACCCTACCCCACAGCTGTCTTCAGGAAATGCTAGATTCCAGCTCACCTGCTTCTCTAGCGGTTTTTCTCTGAGCATGCCTGCTACATGGCTACTTCTGCTCTCTCATCAGATCATGTGTTGGCACAGAACTCTGTGAGCCACGGCACCCTGAGGAGCTGAGCTCTGAAGCCACCAGGATTGTAGGCTTTGGACACTTCTGACACTCCCAGAGGTCGTCATCCAACACACTTGCCCAGGTAATAGCGGTTTTGAAAATGAACAATTTAATGTTCTGATAAAACATGTGTGACGAGTTGGGAGGTGGTACCAAGCCCCAGGACACACTTGACTAAATGCAACAAGGGTCGGACAGTCTTGTCAGTCAACCCGATCCTTGCTTTGGCACCGAGAGACTTTATTCTTTGAGCAATGCATCATGGGAGAACCCTGAATGAGTCGGCCTCAAGAACAACACAGGTTAACAGTTCGTTTCCATTTCTCTTCTTAACTCCCCTCGCCTCTGTGCTTTCAACTCTTTAATTTTACACACACATACACACACACACACACACACACACACACACACACACACACACACACCTATTCAGTTTTCGTCACTGTGGCCAAACAGTAGAAAAGCAAACGCATAGGAAGGAACTCACACTTAGGCTCACAGCTTCAGAGGCTTCAGTCCATTATCGTGTGATTCTGTTGCTATGGTGACAAAGATCATATGGCAGGGAGCTTGTGGTACAAAGCAGCCCCCATCATGGCAGCCAGAAAGCAAGCAAACTAAGGAAGGGAACACGATACCGCCCCACTGCCTATTTCTTCCAACCTGGCCCCATCTTCTAGCTTCCCCTATGTCCCAACAGCAGCCTCAGATGATAAATCCAAAGCAGTGGTCCATAGAGTTGGTCTCTAGCCACACAGTTTCAGAGACTGCCCAAGACTCTCATCAGAATATTATTTGGGGGGGGGGCAAGCTTTCACACATGGAACTTTAGGTCTGATACTACATATTTAACCCGTAATAAAAGAGCCAGAAGGGGAGGTGGTCAAGTAGTGGCCATAGGACCTACCTCTGGTGGGCAGGGACCTGCAGCCAGACCACCAGTGAGGGCAAGCTCTACAAAGGGCATGATGAGAGAAGTGGGGGCCTGGCTATGGTCACACACAGACCCCGAAGCAAGAGTAAAATGTGCTGAGTGTTAGCTATGGTTCTGGCCAACATAAGATGCTATGACCTCTGTGAACCCCAGTTTTTTATTTTATAGAGCATGAATGGAGTGTGGGGCATTCATGTGCTTTGCACAGATGGTCCAGCCCTACAGCACTAAGTTCTGGGTAATGACTGTCATCGTCTTCTGGGAAAGGCCATCTAATGTCGGGGCCACTATTATGGTCAGCAAGTGGGGCACAGCTGCCAGAGACTCACGTTGAAGGCCTGGCCCAGGGTGTCAGGACTGAGATATATTGAGGGTCTGTAAGAGGTGGGCCTCACGTTATGGTGGTGTGACCTCAAACAGTATAGTAGAATCTTAGCTTATCCTTCTCTTATTACCTTCATCCCCTGTCCCTCCTAGTTTGTGACAGATGCCTGCATCATAATGTCACGAAAGGTGTAAGGTACAAGGATCACTTGATTCAGGTCTTAAGCCCCAAACTTAGCTAAAACTTTTGTTCCATCTGAGTGTGGTGGTGCATTCTGGAAGTCCCACATACTCAATAGGACAGTCAAGCATGAAGACTATGAGTTCAAGGCCTGCCTGGGCTATATGCTGACATTTTATCTACGGACACACAGGGTCAGTGAAACAACCCAGCAGATAAAAGCCCTTGGCAAAAGAACTGACAGCCTGAGTCCCATCACTGGCCCCACATGATGGGAGGAGAAAATCAAGTCATACAAGCAGCACTCCGACTTTGTGCACATGTGCACTGTGCACCACACAGCACGTCCCCCATACCTACACCCTAGAGAAGTACATATAACAATCAGAAAGAAGGAGGGAGGGAGGGAGGGAGGGAGAGAGGGAGGGAGGGAGGGAGGGGAAGAGAGGGAGGGAGAGAGAGAGAGAGAGGAAGGAAGGAAGGAAGGAAGGAAGGAAGGAAGGAGGGAGGGAGAGAGGGAGAGAGAGAGGAAGGAAGGAGGGAGGGAGAGAGGGAGAGAGAGAGGAAGGAAGGAAGGAAGGAGGGAGGGAGGGAGGAATGAAAGAAGGGAGGGAGGGAGGAAAGAAAGAAGGGAGGAAGGAAGAGAGGGAGGAAGGAAGGGGGAGGGAGGGAGAGAGGGAGGGAGG
This sequence comes from Cricetiscus sungorus, assembly GCA_030556225.1. Lineage (NCBI taxonomy): Eukaryota > Metazoa > Chordata > Mammalia > Rodentia > Cricetidae > Cricetiscus > Cricetiscus sungorus. The sequence continues at coordinate 1,725,553 of JANBXA010000366.1, forward strand.
AAAAAAGGAAAAGAAGGAAAGAAGAGAGGGAGGGAGGGAGACACCCTAGGCTTCCTTTTGTCCCCTCTATCATCCTGGGGCAGTAACTAAGCAAGCACCATTGTAGTCATTTTGCAGCCATGGCACCATTCCCCTAGAGATGACAGATTACAGCAGCCAGGACAGACAGACGCAAATGAAGTATCTGCTGAGTTGCTTGTGACACAAAAATGAGAGAAACGTCTTGGTGACAGGCAGAGGACTGGGAGCTTATTCCGAATCACTATAAGGTGAAACAGTCAACCATGTACCCTGCTTTCTTCTATAAACCGTACCTCTAGGTGAGGTGAATTCCCACGTGCAGAAATACTTCAAGAAATGAACAAAGAGGGAACGATGAAACAGGAGCAGCCTCACTCACCTAACTGATAAAGGAGGTGAGCATCAGGCACCAGGGGCTGCTTCTGGGACAAACAGGAAGACAGCCAGAGAGCAGGTGCCACCAACTGCAGGTCATCAAATCTGATTGAGACTGAATTTTAGTCCAAATACCAAGTGATAGGAAACAGAGGCCAGAGGATGTGGGCACTCCATGGTAGAAACATGTCAGGCAACAGCTCAGTGGAGAAATACTACAGACTGACCTGGTTTCTTGTACAAAGTATAGGAGATAAAAACAGAAAGAATGGGTGAGTGAGGTTAATAAAAGCAGGAATGCCATGTGTAGTAACAATACATACATATCCATAGAGATGTGTGCATGTCTATACCCAAGCAGACTTGGGATTTAAAGGGCATAGATGTGCATAAAACTGATTTCCACAAACATCAAGACAGTGGTTGCTTGTGTGAGGAGGTTGGGTTTGGGGGCCAGAGACTCCGCGGCATCTGGAGAATCTAGCTGCTACCATGTGTGGTGTGATGTCTTCCATGTCGGTTAATGAGAGCATGTATGCCGCCTATCCTTTCCCTGCTCACACAACGTCTCTAAGTTCAGGGTCCTGAATGATTCAGGCCTGTTTCCTGCTTGAAGTGCACTTTATGGGAGAAGTCCTTAAAACCTGGCTTATTTAAGATGCTTCTGTCATAATAAAGGGCCATTTCACTTTTGGCTAAACAAAGGCTAGAGGCTGATGCCAAAATATACCTGCTCCCCCCACCCAGGTCTCCTTTTCCTTGACTGGGGGCTTTACTGCACAGCCAGGCTAGCCTATAGCTAACAATCTTACTTTGCAATGGCGGGTGATGGAATGTGAGGCTTGTGGCGCTGTGCCTGGCATCACGAGCCTTTCCCTTGTAGAAGGTCCCAGAATACAGTCCTCTTGCTCCCTCTAAAACACAGGGGCCTCTTTATTATTCCTGCCTTAGATAGTGTAACAACAACCTCTCTTTATTCCAACAGGTCACTAACATGTACTGTCTCTGATGGGCCCCTAGGGCCCCTAGATCTTTCTCCTGAAGACTGACCGTCCCTAGTGATCCAACCCCACAATGCTCCTGCCTTGGTGATATCTATGTGGGTAATAACAGAACACTGTGTGCTGGGTTCTTCTGAACACACATGAGCAATCTCTCACTCTGGTCCCTATGAATAGGCCATATAGCAGATGGCATCACAGAGACATCTAGCTCACTCTTGCTTCCTAGGTCTACTGCAGAACCATCTGGGAGAGGTTTCCAGCATATTGATATCTGGGCATCGGTCCCAACTAATGGATACAAATGGAATCCTGAAACCTGGCTCTGGTAAATCTGGGTAGAGATCCCAGCTGGGATGAAGCACAGATGGCTAGCCTAGCTGTGGTCTTGATTGACTTGGACACAATCTGTGGCCCCACTTAAGAGAGGTGTGTGTGTGTGTGTGTGTGTGTGTGTGTGTGTGTGTGTGTGTGTGTGTGTGTTTTCTATCAGTTGTCACATTCTCTCCATACCTTGTCACTCTTGCTAGTGTGGTTCCAGGTGCCATGGAAGAGCCTGTGGGATGGGTTCTGCCTTGTCTGAGGAGCGATGTGTGAAGGAGCCTGAGCAGCCAAGGTCAAGGTCAAGGTCAGCGAGCTACTGTTACCTATGCGTGAGTGCAGCCTGTTTTGTATCAGGAATGGCTGTCACCACAGGGTTTCTGTGAAGAATCACCATGTCCACAAAGACACTTGGGAACTCTGGAGTCGTGCATCTCCCTGGAAGCTCCATGGGCCAGGCCAGCTCTGCCCTAGATCTGTCCCAGATACCGTCTGGAGGGCAATTTCTCAAGGCTTTTCTCAAATGGATTCTTTCATCAGGGAAACTGATTCTGTAGTCACACATATTCAATATGGGAAACATGAAAGACCAATGCATGCAGACTCATATTTTAGGTATTTATACTCAAACTCACACCTACTTATATACTAACGTAAATGAAATATGAAGCAGCTATTGTCAGGTACTCTTGATACGGTCTCCCTGTGTACACACACTTACTGTAAGAACTCACTGTCAACATCAGCAAGCAAGCAACAAGATAAGGAAACTGAGGCACAGAAAGGCCCTTTTCCCAAAAACATATAGTTAACCATAACTTGTATTAGAACATTTCTCCACGGTTAAAAGTCATGCTGCAGGATTTTTCTCCTATGGGTCTCCAGTAAAAACCAGCAAATGGTTTTGTTATTTGTTTCTGTAAAAAAGCCAATGAAACTGTCCGTGACTTCTGACCTCAAAGAGGAAACAGCCTTAGACCTAGGGGCACATGGAATGGCTGCATTCCAGTGCACTCTCATGCCCTGAGCAAACAGAGGGCCAGATTCTGTAGTGTAATGACTGGGGCCCCCATAGCCTTCAGATGCTATTATTCTCTGTGGCCGACACAGAGTTGCTGCACTGGGAGAGGTAGGGGCAAAGCCTCAGGACCCTCTCCTTTAACAAACATGCTTCAGGCATAGGGAGAGGCCACTCTCAGCCTTCTTTCCCATCCTTGCTGGCTAATACCAAATTCTGTTATTTTTGGATGAGTCTGAAAATTTGGGAACTTACCCACCCTGATCTAAAATCTCATCTCCACAGCATAGGACCAGCTTAGGAGTTAAGAGAGGAGAGTTGTAAGATATAGGCAATGACCCTATAACATGGGGTATGGGTGGGACCAGATTGTCCTTATCTAAGTTCCAGAATGCATAATAAAGGCCACTGGACTGTCCAGTAGAACAGTCTGATGTGTCGTCTCCACATTGTCTCCAGTTCATTTTGAATAAGATGCTTGGAAGTCTGAGAAGTCAAAGGGATGTGGGGGAGTGGGGAGATGGGGATGGAGAAGAGAAATAAAATCCCAGGTTTATGTGCATGGTCTTCGCAGCAGACGCCAGTTCCAGCTACACATTGTTAAGGGGTGAGATGTAGCCTCTGCGCCACAGCTCTGTAAGCCTATCTGTGGGTCCTCTGCTGTCCTGTGTCCTTTGGGCACACGGGGCTGTGTGGACATAATGTAATCCCATACTAATGCAACACAGAAGGTAGAACGGTGTGGTTTTTACATATAGAAAATGAATACAGAGTTTGAGCAGATGGCCTGAATATCAGCGGCAGCAGCTCATCAGAATCAATGGGCATGAAGACGGCCATTGGCACACCCCTGTCATCACCCTGAGAGGGAAAGTTTTCTGACACTCAGATCATTCAAAGTTTCAGGATATGTAGACAAAAGTCACCCTTAGGGTATAATCTAAACAGCATGCTAACCCTGGAAGTCTAGACAGTTCCTCCAAATGTCAATCAGTACGCCCCAAGAACCTCAGTGCTCTCCTGAGCACATGAGGAGACTGAGGCACAGTGCACACAAACTTCTCAGTCCTTTAGAGTTTTCATTGCAGTAGCAAAGGAGAAATGGGCAATGACAAGGACCTGAAACTTCTCCTAGCACAGAAACACAAGCAAACAATTAAGAGGCAGCTTTCTGCGCCTCTGCTTGCTGGCATCCTCAAGATGGAAGCCATTACCCAGGCTTGCTGTGCCACCTGCTAACTTTTTTCAAGACCCCTGGGAGCAGTAAGAGGAGGAGAATAAGTCCATATTCCGGCTGCAGGTGCCTCCTGCACATGGGTAGTGATTTATCTGATTTATTTTTTTTTTTTTTTGACCTGAATGATGAAGATATGCTGAAAGACTTAAGAGAAAATGAAAAGTTCATGTGAAGACGCCTTATAAAGCCCAACTTAATAAATAAGGAGGTTAGCCATTTAATTCCAGACAGGCTTTCTTCTGGGCAAGGAGGAACAGGGGAGGGTTTTCTCAAATGGAAACTGAGCCACACAGTCCATGCCCTGTGTAGACCTGGGTGATGGATGCAGAATTGGATACAGAAGAGCAGAGAGTACGTACAACCTCTGTAACGGCTCCAGGGTAGGAATCTGTTGTCTGTCTTTACAAATTCTCCCCTTGTGTCTATCTTTGATCTGATGACACCACTTCTCTGTCTGTCAAAAGAGCAGCAATTGTGAGCTTCTCTGGCCCAGTGACATCCAATCCGCCACTTCTCAGGACTCACCCACACAGGGTCTCTGACTGGTCCTGCGGAGTCAGGCACCAGGTGCCCACAAGGCAGCTCTCCCGTTAATGATGTCTTCTTCTTGTCTCACTCCCACACTCTGCAGCTGTAACTTCTCCCGTATCCTCATATGCGCACCTCCACTCGAGGCTCTCTAGGTGTGTCCTAGAGAGCTCACACTAAGGAATTACCTGTTGTGCCCTGAAAACTTTTGTTTCCTTCCTAGCCTGGGATATCCCCCCTTCCCTCCTTGTGTGACAGAATGTAGCAAGGCTTAAAAATGTCTCACTTAGAAGGCAGGTAATTGGCTGAAATGATCTCTCAGCCACTGATGCAGAGAATTCCCAAAATGATTCTCTCAGCTGTTCGCTTGATCATCTTATTGTATAAGAAATATTGACCACAGTGCGGAGTTGCTAAATGACTTGAGACTCGCAGAAGAACAAAGGAACTAGACCCACAAAACTGGACCACTAGCCCCATCGGCCTTTGCTTAGTAATTGACCTGAAATGGTCAGAACATGATCTCAACAGCTTCAGTCTGCAGTCTCAACAGACTGCAGTCACACACTCAGCTCTGGATACCCTGTTAAGAATCTTTACATGTTCATAGTTCATCACTACTAATGTATCAAAACGCTATGGTTTCCCTTCTAATCTGTGATTAGAGCAATAAAAATTCTGCATATAACCTATTAGACTTAATATTTTTTCCTGGGAATGAAACTATGATTTCCAACATGTCAGCAGTAAAATATAATCCATTGAGTTGAATTGAGTTAAAAATTCAGTGCACCCTTATTTAATAAAAAGCATTTTAAACTCACTGGGCTTCATAAGATGATAACAAAATTCTTTAAAATCCAATAAAGATGGGAGTGTTGTAATCGGAATAAAATTTGAATGGGATTCTGCAATAAATTCAGAATTTGAATATAATATTGAGGGTTACCAGGCCAAATCTATAGATTCCTCCTAAGTTTTGAATCATATTAAGAAATATTGCATTGCCTTATTGTGACATCCACAGCACAGTGGCTACAGCTCCAAGGTGGCTTTAGCTATACTGGGTCTTTTTGTGGTTCCAATATGAACTCTGTTGCATTTCTATCTCTGAGAAGGATGTTATTGGTTTTCTGATAGGGACAAAACTGGCAATTTCTGTGTGTAGTGTAGACATTTAGAGGAAGTCTCTTAAGACATGAGCAAAAGACATCTCTCTATTTATTTGCTGTATGGCTTTCACTGTGAACTCTGCTACCGCATTTGCTGCTATGCATTCTCAGTAAGGACTATGAAAAGGAACCCACAAAATACAAAGTAGATACAAATGGAGCCCAGGGATAAGACTACACATTGTTAGACGCTTGACTTCAACAGAGAAGCCAGTGGCACACTGGGAAGGACAGGTCCTGAAGTAAGTGGTGCTAAGAAAGGTGCATGTTCACATACAGAAAAAATAAACGAGCCCTTTACCCTCTCCACGTGCAAAAGCTAGTGTAGTGGAGTAGACTGAATGTAAGACATTGGAGTCTGAGACTCCTAGAAAAGAACATGAGAGAATACTTCAGGACACAGCCTGAATGAGGATCTTAGAACACACACACACACACACACACACACACACACACACACACACACACACACACACACACTCACACACGCACACACAGAGAGAGAGAGAGAGAGAGAGAGAGAGAGAGAGAGAGAGAGAGAGAGAGAGAGAGAGAGGGAGGGAGGGAGGGAGGGAGGGAGGGAGAGAGAGAGGGGAGCATACACACTGCAGCAAAGGCAAAATGAGACAAAACTAAGAGTTTCTAGAAGGGGAAAGAAACAGCAGAATGAAGACACAATGTAGCTTGTGGGAAGCAAGGTTTGCAAATGTTACTTACTGCTAAAGTCAATGCCCAAGATCTACTGAGACATTAACTTGTTGCTAATGAAAAATGCTGTATGAAGTCCTTAAAAGATGAATATGTGATGCTTATTTGCTACTACCCAATTCCACCAGCCAAATGTCCTAACAGGTATTTGATAGCCAGTCATATACAAGGACACATAAATCTGAACTATTGGATAGAAAAATTGCTCCAAACAAAGCAAATTAAAACTGAACAAAAGGAGAGAACCATGATTCTCAAAAAAAGATCCACAGATGCCCAGCTGGTCCCTGACAAAGAACTCAGCATCATTAACTTTCAAGGGGATGCAAAGCCGACTGCAGTGAAATGCCACCTGACTCCAGTCAGAATGCTGTCACCACAAAACTGGAAGATAGCCAGGGCTGATGAGGCTGTGGAGAGCAGGGACTCTTAGACACATCAGTGGGTATGTAAGTTATATCATCCACCACTGAACACTGGGAATTCCTCAGGACACTAAAGTGGTGCCATGCTGTGAGTTGGTAATACCACCACAGAGTGCCTGCCCAAGGCAACCGAGCCAGCATGCACTAAAGATGCCTGTGCTACACCACTGCCACATTCCCAAGAGCCAAAATGCAGAATCCACCTAGCTGTCAACCAACAGGTTAAAGAAGAATATGCAGAAGACAATGGACGCTCTTCAGCTATAACCAAACAGGATCCTGTCATTTGCAACACCACCAATGAAGTCTAGAATATTGTTATGCGAGATGATCCTGGCACAGAAAGACAAGTATGGTATCTTAAAAACAATGTTTTGGAAGCAGAATGTAAACTGGAAGGGGTGGTACAGACCTGGAATCTCATGGAACCTGCACACACACACACCAAGAATCTCAGCTGGTAGGGGAGAGGCCAAGATATCCTGGGCTACATAAGCAGACAGTTGCTAAAAGCAACTAACCAAGCATGTGCCCAATGGAAACAAAAACAAAACCAAGAATCTGGGTTTTGGTGGCACAGACCTTTAATACCAGTATTCAGGTATCAGAGGCAAGCAAACCTCTGAATTTAAGGTCAGCCTTGTCTGTGGAGATAGCTCCGGGACAGCCACAGTCACACAGAGAGACTCTGTCTTGAAAAAATCCAAAGGAAAAAAAAAAAAAAAAAAAAAACCACAAAAACAAACAGACAAACAAAAAACAAGGAGAAACAGAGAAGGATGAGCAGCAAAATTTGGGGTACTTACCAGAAGAGTAGATACAGGTGGGAGCTACTCCTGCCACAAAACAAACAAACAAAAAGCCCAAAGTCTGGACAGTCCAACAGGAAAAGCAACCTGCAGCAGACCAGCGTTAGGCCAGGTAACTACAGACGTGGACACAATGTACTGTCAAGGCATGTAGAGCTCACCATGTTGCACACAAAAGCACTGTGGCATTGGCTGGTGACTCCTGGAATCTACCAGCCAATTTTCTTAAGCATCTGTTTCCTTAGCCCATGAATACCTATAACCGACACTTTAAAAATTAGTGTTGGAAAGCAAGTATGTAAGGAGCTACAGGCGTAGTTCTGAGGTGACAAGGAAAGAGCAGGCACCAAACATAAAACATGTACAGGGTAACAGGAAGACCTGTTGTTTTCATCTCAAGGCTGCAGAAAGGGTAGGTATCAATTTTCATGATGCAGTTTCAATGGTGTTATAAAGACGGTTGTATCCGGAAATAGCCTGTGCTGCTTAGTCACTGGCCCATGCTCCAAACACACTTTTAAGATACTTTTTTAAGACTTCTTGCTTCAGCTTCTGTTTCTGTCAAAATAAAATATTCATGGGGGTAGAAGAAAGCAAGCCATATAGCCATTTATCCTTTAGTATGAATTATTGTATTTTGTTTTGATAGCTCACTTAGTCTGAATGCTTTGCTGAGGATTCCAGGAAAAGATGGAAGTATCAGCCAGAACTGAAGGGAGCCCAGACAGCATGACTACCAGAACTTTACATAGGAATTCATAGCTATATCTAAAAACAAATGGTTTAAATTGATAAAATTTGCGTGCTGTTACTGTCTGAGTTAGGGATGTTCTAAATATTCAGGTTGGGGACCAGAAAAGGTTAGTCATGTCAGAGGAGCAGCAGGTGACAATTGAAGTTCCAGATGTCAGCACACCAGGAGGAAAATCCCTGATGGGTGACAGCAGCTAGCCCTACTGGCAGCAGTAGATTTCTAACTTGTGTTAAATGATGGCATTGGAGACTTACCTAGTCAGGAAGTAGGGACCTTGTGTTCCAAGGCCACCACCTGGCCATGTTCAATTCCTTCTCCCCGTCTTAGGCACCTGGAACACCACCAGGTCACTTTCTGTCAGATGCATTTTGGGTGCCATTTGCATATACTCTCTGAGGTGATTGTGCTGACAAGCAAGAAGTCCCCCTACCACCCCCTTGACTGCCTTCTGTGTGAACACAGGCAGGGGTGGTGCCATGCCATCCCACCCCACCCCTCAGCAAGTGACTAGCGTTTTCTGCATAGGATATCCAGCCTTCCTGCCCACCCTGCTGCCAGTGAATGCCCTTTCTTCCCCTTTTTTCCCCTTTCCCACTTGTGATCTCTCTGTACTCTGCCTTTGACCATTTTATAGATTCCATATACAATTGAAATCATACCTAGAATCCCAGCTCCTGGAGCCAGATGCAAAAGGTGCGTAAATTGAGGCATTGCTTCAAAAACAGCAAAGGGAGAGGAGCGTTGTAGTTCAGTATCCAGCCCCCACAAAGGAGGTCAGAACACTGAGGGGGGCTGGAGACCAGGATCCTTGGGGCTCCCTGACAACCAGTTTAGCTAAATCCACACAGATTCAACCATGATTTCACAAATGTTACTACCTCAGTTTTAAGTTGATCTAATATTCTGTCACATATGTCCATGACAACATGTACACATCCTGCATTTCTTAGTTCATGGGCACCCAGGTGGAGGGTTCAGCCCTTATGATTTAAGGGCAGTCTACTTTTAATGCTGATGTGTTTTCATTTAAATTGTATAGCCAGGTAGATATTTTAGTAGATGGTAATATTACAGATCGTTCACATGCTCCATGCTCCCCCCCACCCCACTTTGAAGCTGAGTGGAGGTGTGTAACGTGTATGTATGTTGTGTGTGGAGTTTAAGTACATTCACCCATCTCTGAACAGTTACCTCCCCTGTCCTTTCCCCTCCCTAGCTGATCTTACTGATGCAATAATCTGCAATGAAAACTGCAGGTCTGTCCCTGTAACATCAACTACAGCAGCTGCTCTCAGAGAACATGTCCCAGAATAATAGAACAGACAAGAGAAACAATAAAATAATAAATTGAGCAACAATACAATTTGATAATTTCCACTTCTTATGACAAATTAGTGGTTTCGGATGAGGACCTGATGGCAAGTAGTAACCAAGCTAACTGAAACATTAAAATAGCAAGGAGCACACACAGGGAGGACCAGAGTGAGAGGGGTCAGTGCTCTGAGAGGTGATGGAGGACTCTTTAGGGACTCAATTCCCATATCTTCACTCTCAGGACAGATGTGGTGACGCACTGTTTATGATTTATTAAAGCCACTGGAGATCAAAATCATAAAGCAGCCATGTTGATTTTCCTACAGAAGCTAGGAGGTGGTGGTACATACCTTTAATCCCAGAACTCAGGATTAAGAGGTAGATGGATCTCTGTTAGTTCAAGGCCACACTGACTATATGAAATTCATACAGTCCTAAAAGAAACAGATCACACAAAGGTGATCTCGGTACCTGGGATCGCATACATTTAATCCCAGCACTAGGGAGGTGGAGTCAGGAATATAAAGAAGAAGAGAAAGGATCTGAGAGCATGTTGCCTCTGAGGATTTGTGGACACAGGATTGCCATTTCAGCTAAGCAGAGGTAAGCTCTACTGGCTTGGCTGCATTACTTCTCTGATCTTCAGCTTGAAGCTTGAACTCCAATATCTATCGCTGTGTCTTGTGTGTGTGTGTGTGTGTGTGTGTGTGTGTGTGTGTGTGTGTGTGCGTGTTACAAACAGATTTGTTTTTTTTCTTTTAATCACTTAGAAATTTTTTTTCTATTGCAATTTTGAAAGCATTTGCATACTCAAGGGAAAGTGCCTTTTGTTCCTGGAGAACTGGCTTTCCTTTAGTTAGGAAGAGGATGTGTGACAAAGGCTTTGGTTTATGGCAAAGGAAGGTTCCAGAGTGAGAAAAATTAGGTCTGGATAGAGCTGGTCTGTGGTGCCTATGGTGAAATTCTGAGACTCATGGCTAGAATGTAAAGCTGCATGTTTGGTTAACTGGTGAAACATAATGTCATGTCATTTCCAATGGTAGAGGCTACACTGACTCCAAGGCTTTCTCTGACATGGAAGGCTCACAGAGGTTTGGCTCTGTGCATCAACCAACGGTGTGCAACCTCAGGTCCCAGAGAGTGTCTGAACCCAGGGGTTTCTCAGCAGGGTTTGCACTCTGTCCCGGACACCCTGCTGGTCACCTGCTCACAGTCATGGGGAGGAGCAGATCTAAAGTTCCCATGTACAGGCATGTGGAGCAGACGGCATTGGTGCAGATGTCCAACATCCTCATTTGTTGCTTGTTCATCCTCAGCACCATCCCTGCATTACCATAGCAACATGAACCACAAACACTTCCAGACGCCCATGAGGGCAGTTCCCCTGGTGGGGATCCCTATTGTAGGAGAAAGAACAGAATAGGAACAACCACGTATGACATCACCACATAGAACAGAAGACTGTAGCAAGTTTTGCTTCTTGCTACAGGTACATGAAGTTGATGCTGGTGTCCCAGCTGTTTTATTACTTACAGGTATCTCATTACCCGTCATTTTTTCCTCTGTAGCATGAAGGATATTCATCTTGTTTTCAGATATTTGAAGGTCAGATCCAGCCTGGCTTAACTCAATATGGAACCAATACCAATGAGCAGTAAATCCTCTCACTGTTAACCCTTTTATCCAATGGAAATACCTTTAAAAAATATGACAAAACCAGGCTATTGGTTATCAGTGTGAACCACTCACAGATAAGGAGAGCAGCCTGGTGTGCAGATGCTCACACTGCTTACGGATGGCACACTTCAGCAGGGGAAGGAGTTTAGGATTCTCAGAACACAAGTGAAATAAGCTGGGGGAAACAGGTAATTAGCTGAAAACAACAGGGCTGGATGAGGGGAAGACATAGCTCATAGGAGGACCTCACTGCAAGGAACAGGTCAGAGACTCGAGGCAGAAGATTAAAAAGCAAAACAATGTGACCAATATGGACACAGCACAGAACAGAAACATCTCCTGGAGTGATGCGTAAAGGGAATACTATGGGATGGAGGATGTCATATCCTCACCTACATCCAAGGTGGCGAAGGGCAATGAACACAAAATGACTTTTCCTTGTGAACCTAACACTATGAAATAATATCTTCATACGGACTGAGAGCAGGACACAAGAGAAGGACAAGACGGGGCTAAAGGTTCTGGAGTTTGATTCCACCAAAAATTCCCATTCTGATGCATTAATCTTAGAATGAGTGAACTTTTTCCATTCAATGCACACTACTTTCCATTCAATACTAAACATGAGAAAGCCATCTCGGCTGTGGCCAGCATCCAACTATCTTTACTGTGGACCTAGTCCCCCAAAGCATAGTTAACCCTATAAATGACCCACAGTGGTTTAAATACAATTACACTGAGGTTCACCAATCAGATCACTCCAGAAGGGCAGCAGGACTGTAGAAGGGTAATTAGCTTACGAGAGGCCCCAGGGTTACAGTATTCCACTGCTTGACTCAGACATTACTTAACCCTGACAGGCTGTTTAGCTGTACTTATACCCCAAACACTTTCTTCTTCTTCCTGTTCTGGTATTTACAAAGGCATTAGGTGGATTCTACCTTCATATCCTGTAAGTGCCAGACACACAGCCTCATGGAAATTCTGGATTGTGAGCATATAAGCACACATTCTTTATAAACATTTGCCAAGCTGTTTAAGTAAATCCTTCAAGTGTTACGGAGGGTCTGGGCACTTAGCAACTCTCATTTCTTCTCTACAGATGCTCTGGGGTGTGGCCGCCTCCTTTATCTGCTGTGCATGAGGAAAAATCTGCAGATGAGAAGTCTCATGGCTCCTCCCTGTGTAATCAGAGATGTCTTAGGGAAAATTTCCTCCATGACTTACTTTTTCATAAGCCAATGCATGCATTGTCATAGAGAGCATAGGTATCTACACTACATGGAGAGGCTGTTAACATAGGAACACAAACTCTTGAGCCAGAGAGTGTTCTAGTTCCTTGTATGGTCAAGATGACTGGAGTTAAGGACAGGACTTGCTTGCCCATGCAGGTTGGGTTAGCACATCCTGCAGAGAGGTTTAGAAGGAGCTTGCCCATTTGTTCCCATGCACACTGACCAGCCACATGTATTCTTCTTTGGATTATTTCTTTCACTTATCAAAATCAGAGAGATGAGGACATCCTCATCCCCAATGACCACAGAAGTGATGACTACAACACTAAATGTACTGAGGGAATCCTTTAAGATGTAAACTCCTCATGATGTGGCCAAGGTAGGGAAGGGGCTTTGAGGGGAGGCTTCTCTCACAGTAAAGGAATACTCCTGAGCACTGATGGAGTAGGTGACAGAGACAATGACTACTGTGTCTGTTTGGGCTCTTCCACCCTTCCAATCCTGGCATTTCATTAGCCTACAAACCCTTTCCACAGAGGAGAACAACACAAAACCCACCAGGTCTGTAACTGTCTCAGAAACTCCCAGTAACTGTTGTTTATAGATTTCTTTGACATTGATAAGAAGAAACTGGGTGGGGTATCCAATACAAGTCCCTATGTGTGAGTCTGTGAGTTGGGGGGTTCACCATAACTCAATCTCTCATACATATTTAATGGAAAGAGTTAACTACTACTGTTTTTTGAGTCAGGGTCTGGTACTCCCCGTGTAGCTGAGGATCACCTTGGTCTTGTACTCCTCCCTCCTTCTACCTCCTGAGAGCCGGAGTTACAGGTGTATGCTGGTTTATGCTGTTCTGGGAATCAAATCCAGGGCCTTCAGCATGCTAAGCAAGAACTCTAACAACTGAGCTACAGCCCCAATCCCAGATAATTTTAAAAAAGATTTTATTTTTATTTGTGTGTGGATGATGTGTGTGTGTGTGTGTGTGTGTGTGTGTGTGTGTATGAGTTGTGAGTATGTATAACTATCAGTGTGTTAGTGAGTGGAGACCAGGGCTTGAGCTAGAGTGATAGGTGGTTATGAACCTCCTGTTGTGAGTGCTGAACTTGGGTCCCTGTAAGAGCAGTATGTGTTCTTTACTACTGGGCCATCTTTCCTCCCACATGATGGTTTGAGATGGTGCTTCTGATATTATCACAGATGCCAGGTCTCACGGGACTCAGCAGGAATGGCTACTATGAAGAACTGTTGTTGATACAAGCTCACCCTGAGCAACAGAGCCAGACATGGCCAAACACAGAGAAAAAAGCATATGGCTGGGGAGATGCTTTTTAAAGGGCTTGTTCTCTGTCATATGAACACAGGTAACTTCCATCATTCACAGACAGGAAAGGAATCTCAGGGAATGGCTCCATTTGCCTACTAAAGAAAATGTTTCCTAAGGTGAGTAGTTGAGGTTTCCTATGAGAAAACTTGATAGTCCTGACCTCGGACAGAAATGGCCTGTGAGCCAATGTTGGGGGAAGTCCTTCTGTGTATATGTTTCTCTTATTGGTTGGTGAGTAAAACACTGTCTGGCCAATGAGGCAGGAGGATAGGTGAAGAATGCTGGGAAAGGTAGGCAGAAAGAACAGTTGTCATGTAGACCACAAAGGAGTAGCAGGTCCAGACTCTTCTCTGGTAACATAAGACCATGTGTAAATACATAGATTAAGAGAAATGGGTTAATAACCAAAGCAGAGCTAGCCAATAAAAAGCCATAGTCACTGGCCAACAGTTTTATAATTAATATAGCATCTCTGTGTGTGTTTCTTTGGGGCTGAGAGAGGCAGTGGTACCTGGAGGGACAAGACGAAGCTACAGTAACAAGCCTCCTCCTCTGTAAGACAGAGCCAAAGAAAGAGTCTATATGTGTGTCCTTCCCTCATATCTAAACCTACCCACTAATCTGAGTTAGGTGCCTCTGCTCTCATTGAGTGGTGGAAGTTGCACTTGGTCAGCTCTGAGGGAGGGTACCTGTGAGGGGCAAGGAGGTCCTTGGGCTTACAGAGAAGCACTAGGGGAACCAGGAATGTTAAACACACAGTGTTGTCCCTTCAAAGAAGGGGATGTGTGACTTGCTATCTACTAGAAGGCTAGGAGTTGATGTGGTTAATAGACTGGTGATCTTTTGTGGCAGAGACCACACCAGATACTTATCATGAGCTTGTCAATATAGAGAACCTATCTTTAAGGAAGGTGTTACATGTAGTACATCTATAGAACCCATTTTTGTGAAAGATGTCATGTGTGCTTGACAAAGAATTTTGATGTAGTCATGCCTCAAGCTTTATTGTGACACAGAGTTAATTGAAACCAAGAGAGTTTCCACAAAACAGTGCTATGTTTGAATATGCCTAAAATAAACCACTTAGGGTTAGACTCCTGCAGTTTGAATCAACATCAGCTATTGAGTCCTGTGAACCAGACCACCTTCTTGCCTCCCACAAACCATTACTCTGTTGTGATGTCATCCCAGAGACCACTGCAGCACCCTCATGGCCCCAGGGATGATGCATCATCTAGACACCCAGTTTTTCCTGGAATGTTCTGTTGAGTATTGCATGGGTTGTATGTGGGGAGAAGACCATGAAGAGCAAGCAACACAGTTGAAAGGGATTGTACCAGACTCACAAAAATGCTAGAGTCCACGTGTTTCTGTTCACGGAAGCAGCCCCTCCATGACAGAGGGTCTTCACTCTACACATTATCATTTTCCACAGCCACCTCACTCTCAGTTTTTTTCCATGCCCTGCCTAGGCCCTGCTCCCAAGAGGAGGTTTGTCCTCACTTCTCAGGAACAGAGTCTGAAGTCCATGGTCTCCCATGTGCTTTCCCAAACTTTTGGCTAAAGAAAATGGTTTTTAGGGAGAATTACCTGAGGTCTGTGAGTACCAGTTATTTGTCTTGACACATTAACACTTATTTTTTAGACTATCTCAGAACATTTGAGGATGGCATACCTGAAGATGCTGTGTGATGCCTTAGGACTTCATTTTCACTGATCATTAAAGGATGAACTTGTCCTGCTATGAGACCGGTTATCTAAAGTTCTGATGCACAAAGTATCTCTTATGTCCTGAAGATAGAATGAGCCTGGGAATTGCACTGAGCTGCAGGTCTGTTGACTTCCCTTCAGAAACATTTCTTATGCCTTGTGGGGACCCTCTTCTCCAGATGGACTCTTAGGTGCAGGGCAACTACATCATCAGACACACTTTAGTACAGTGGTCTCAAATGGCTTTCCCTCATACTTTTGTCATTTATACGTATTTCCTTACAATTCAAAGAGTTGTGCATGTAATTATTTTGTAAATGCTCATAAAATCTTTTTCTAAAAAATATGGTATCTGATAAAATAAAGTAAAAAAAAATCTATCATGTATCTGCTGAGGCTAACATGAGTAAGCTCATGTATGTAGCTCCCCATGTATGTAATACCTAAGACTATTCAGACAGTGCCAGTAACACAAAAACAGACAAGGACAAAGCCATAGGTGAGCATGAGCACCAGCCTGGGGCAATGCTCAGAGAAGCTGACAGAATAACTTTCTCCTCAAAAATGCCTCCTTAAATTCCACCTCAGATTAAAATTACTTTTCAAAAGTCTTTAGGAAAGGTTGATTCCTGGAAGATGGCATCTGTTTGGAATGCCCAAACTCTCAGCCAACCAGAATCCTGACAGGTAGGAGATTCATTTCAGCAAACACAACTGAAAGAGTTCAATGGAATTCAATTTTAATTAACCCCCAAGTTGTTATCAAACACGTAGCAGACAGGATATCCACTCTGTTGCCATGGGATAATCCTGTCAATCACTAGGCAGGATTTTCAGGGCAGAGAGAACATTGGGAAGAAGACGAGCAGAGCTGGAGGAGTGGTGAGCCAGACTCAGAAGCAGCAGCATGAGAAACACATAGATGAGGTAAACAAGCCTTGAGACTGCACACAGACTAATAGAAATGGGTTCATTTAAGTTGTAAGAGCTGGCTGGGGAGACGTCTAAGCTATTGACCAAGCATTTATAATCAATAATAAGTTTCCATATGGTTATTTGGGGAGTGGCTGGTGGGACAGAGCTGACCGGTGGTCAGGACAGAAAACTGTCTACACTCTGTGACAAGCATTAAATAGTAAATGCACAATTAAGAATAAGCTAGCCATTGTGTCTCAGTGAGGACCACACAGACATCATAGCTGAGCATGTGGGCATGTGTCTGTATACCTCACACGAGCGAAAGACTGCAGATGGAACCTACATGTGAGACTTTGTCTCAAGACAAAAAGAAAAACAAAAGCACCGGGAATCATCCCCAACTGAGAAATAAAAATAGATATGATACCTTCCAAGGGTTAGATGTGACTCAGGGGAAAGTGCTTGCCTAGCACTTGCATGAGGCCCCAAGTTCAATCCTCACTATTTCAAAAATAATAAATAAATAGCAACAGCAACAAACAAAAACAATAAAAATTGCCCCAAAGAACCTCCCAAACTTTGTCTTAAACACACACAGATGTCCCCAAAAGCATATACATATAAAAACAAAATATTGACCAGAAGTACTACATGGGAGGGTTTAGAGGGAAGGAGGAAAATTATACAATCATACTATATTCTAAAAAATGATCAAAATCACTAACATAAAATTATTAAATATTCCTAATATCTAACTGTTAATATTTAATTATAACTGTAGAAATGTCCTTCCCATTTCCATGTCAGCATACTCATCTCTCCACCAATCCTTCAAAGTTGGGTTTTCTTGCCTTGACAGAAGTCAACTTTTATCAGGAATGAATTCTCCAGTTTCTTTTATTGACAATAAACATGCCTGTGATACTGGTCACCTTCCCTCAGACTCATCACACAGGAAAACTAGATGCAAACCACAGATCAAAATAGGTGAGCCTTTGGTCCTGACAGAAAAGAAACACTCAGCTTTTACCCTCCCCCACAAGCTGCGATGGATGCTCCACAGCTCAGGTGATCTTTGGACCTTTCACATCTTCTGCCTCCTCATAACCAAGAAAAATATAAGATACTATAATTTGTATAGTTTTTAAATACTGTATTTGAACCATCACTCTTAGGATGGAAACTTTAAGGCATTTTTAATGAGAGATTTATCTCTGTCTCTGACTTTCCCTCTCTGTGTCTTTCTGTCTGTCTGTGTAAGTTATCATTTTTGTTTGTGTAAGTGCACCGCACACTGGATGATGAACAGGCTCATTCAAGACTTCATCACTCCTGTATGTCTGCCCCTGTGCTTCAGCCCTGTACCACCTGGAAATATCCATTGCTGTTGTATGCTTTTACTAAAATATAGTTTTCCTAAACGTTTTTCTTTTATATTTCAACAGTGTATGTTGCCATGAATATTCAGCCCATTGTCATATGAGGAAGCAGTAGGAGCAGAGAGGCCCCTTTAGTCTCCTCACATCCTTCTGAAGTAGTCATAAATCCCCGTGGTCCCTCTTGTATGTGCTCCCCTGTAGCAAGTTGTGGGTCCTCACAGGGGAGGGGCCTCATAAGCCTGAGGGAGAGTGTTATCCCTACAAGAGAGGGATCTAAGTAGGCAAGCCTTGCTAAGTGCCCACATTCTGACTTTATGCTATTATGACCTCTGTTGAGTGGGGTGCTGCTCTGCTGTACCTTGCACTAAACTTTGCCCAAATAAACAAAGAGGAAAGGAGCCCACAGGCTGCCGTGTTCTCTGAGTCTTCATTTTCTGAATGCACCAATGCCACATAGAACTTTGCTCATTAGGCTTGCCGGAGAGTGCCTTTACACACTGGGCCTTCTCACCGACACTAGATCTCAACTCTAAAGTACAATTTCATTTTCACTACCAAATTATTCAATTTACTGAATATGCCACAATTTTACCCTTATCTCCTTGTTGGTATTTGGATGGTTTCTAGGTTTATACTTTGAGTGGCACCTACTGTAAACATTTTAAATCATGAGGCCTGATGCCCATGGAAAGGATTTTTCTAGGATTCTACCTACAAGCTAGGCCCCTTGATCTTACATAATCAAACCTAGAAGCTAAGGTATTTCAAGTTATTATACAGATACAGATTCTTCCCCACAATGTGGGGACATGCCTGCCATCCTTCTAACACTTGCTATCAGCAACTTCAGTGGATAGAAACAGCTCTTACAGAATCACCTTAATGGGCATTTCTTTCATTATTAAAGTATAGCTAATGTGGGGTAGCAGTCTTCTCTTATGATATGAAGAACACACTACTTCATGTAGGAGCTGCTTTTTCCATACATAGTTACATTATCTATATTTTCAGCTGGATCTTTTTCTTGAGGATATATATATATATATATATATATATATATATATATATATATATGTATATATATATGCCAAATATATATGCTATTTGCATATGAAATTTATTGAAAGCATTTACACTTAAATCTATTTGGATATCTAGGCTTAGTTATGTTAACAAGATCAAGGGTGGTCTATCACATTTGGGTTGGTAATTTTGCTTTACTTCAGATTGCTGGGGAAAAAGTGACTGGAATAGAATCAGGCTGAGAGGATCATATTGAGTTTCAGAGTGTCCTATCTGGACTCACACATATTCATGCCCTGTGGAATATCATGACAAAGACAGATATGCTGAGTGGCATGGTCTTTTCACTATGTGGTTTTCACTGAAGTGTCACTTGCTGGTGTGAAATGTCAAGGTTAACTTTTCCCCTTTAGGTGTCCTTTTTTGGAGTGGTTGACTTCATAGTCATTAAGCAGTTAACAAGAGAGTAGCTTGGTAGTCATAAAAGCAAAGCCATATTGCCCGAGAGGCATTCATCATTACAGATATTACCGAAGTCATTTAACAATAACAGAGATAATTGAGCTGCAAGCCTTGCAGTCCCTAAGTGGGAAAAGCATGGCCTCTGACCCAGTTCTCTGGCTCTGAACATAGACACATTAAATGCATGTGTCTTTCTTGGCTACAGACTCTTTGTGACAAATCAAAAGTTACAAATCATGATGTGTTTACTTATGAAAGTGGGTCTTCTCTAGTAGCCAAGTATAAGACCACACCCTGGCTATTTCTATAATGTAAAAGAATTTGTTAGTCTTTGTGCCTCATATAGATTTAAAGGCTTATAAGAATATATATATATATATATATATATATATATATATATATATATATATATATCTAGAAACCTTTCCCTTTGGGAAGCAAGCTATGGGTGACTGTCCTGTGACATGAAAAAGCTTGGTTGGAAGTGGAGAACTGTAAAAATAGAGCACAGAGAAGGATGTAGGTGACTATTTCACAGGTTTCTGTGGTTGTGCCATTGTCAAAAGGAGTTCACGTGATCAGCTGACAAAACTCTTACGTTGTCTTTTAGGACTCCATCATCACACCAGGTTTACAGGGAAGGGGAAGAAAGTATTCAGGGTCAAGGACTGTGCCCAGACAGCCCAGCCCCCTTCCTGCTCATCTTCAAGCTTCTGAAAATTTGCTCCCCACTATTCACATAAATACACTATTGGTTCAACACAATGACCCTTTCCAAGTGAGGGCTCTGGATTAGACTGGAAGGTCTTAGATCACCACTGTCCTCATCTTTGGAAAAAGCTCACAGTCTTCATTTCAGACCGATAATTTACATGTGACCTGAGCATTTGGCAAAAAAAAAAAAAAAAAAAATTCTCAGCACTAAATTAACAAATGGTCAGCCTGCTGTACATTATACTGCCCTTCCAATGTTTTCAGGGGTACTCTGGAGAAAATAGCTATATGTTAGCTATATGTGCAGACTTTAATGATATTAAGCTTGATTTATATTACTATACAAAAGGCACACTGGAGAAGGCAATGTTAAACAGGGAAAGGCTAGGTGAGGCTCTCAATTCCGGGGATTAAACCAGAGCTTCATGCATGATATCACTAAGCTATATTCCCAGCTGTTAGGCTCAGAAGTTTTAAGTAAGTTTAAAGATATAGAGCTATGAGGTAGAGAAGGAGGGGGAGAAAGAATAAAAAGAAGAGAACAAGGAGGAGAAGTAAGAGAAGGAGGAGGGTAAGAAGTGAAACGTGGAAAAGTAGTGGGTGTAGATGTACAAGGAATGATGCACAAGTATTTAAAGTCAATTACACAACAAGATCAGCTAAGAATGAAGGACAAAAGATAAGCTCAAGAGCTAGACAAAGGCATCATTAAATGTGCCTATGTAAGGGAAGAGAGGCTACTTAGATGGGGATGTTAGACAAAGTCAAGTATACAGTTAACTTACGAATCCTGGTACAGGACTATCAGGAGTACCTGACTGAATGCTATTAGAAAAACACACCCAACAAACAAACAAACAAAAAACAACAGCTGAATATTATAGCGGTAAGATCAGTGCTCCAATAACCCTGAAGAGTCAAATGTGAATGTGAATTTGGAATGTGCAAGATACTGCTGAGGACTTTCAGTCCAGTATGGAATCCATGGGAACCTATTAGAACTTTCAAAAGGAGGCCTTATAGTCAAGAGTAATGCAAATATTTTATAGCACATGGGTGGGGCCAAGAAGGGTGATAGGAGTTTCTATTCAATGATAAGACAAAAAGAATGTGAGTGGGAAAGAGAGAAAATCTTATTAAAGCAGATGGTAAGACATGTGACCAAAAGCCTTGAGCCTGGCTAATCAAGAGCTACTAGCTCTACAGCTAAGGGGAAAAGACCACATTCTTCAAACACTGCACACTAGCTCAAGTAAGAGGACACAGGAAATATCATCACAATGATGAAATTGTGAGAAACAAAATGAATGTATTTCAGTAGGGCCTGATAAAGAACAAACAGCTTTTCCTTTCTCGGTGGTAGAGGTTACCATTCTCTGACATTCTTCTGCGAGCAGCCATCTCAAAATACTGGGAATAGCTTGCCTCACCTCTCGGCAGCTCTAGAAGTAGCCAGAGTTCTTGAGTACTCTTTGACGATGACAATATAGCTTTGGTCTACATAGTGTCACTAGATCTGTGTCGAACTTTTCCTGCAAGCAGACACAGCCATCAGCACCTATTCCAGTAAGCATGTCCCACTTGGATCATCTGCTTAGAACTGTTTCCATATAAGGCATGTTCAAAGGAACTGGAGGTTAGGACAGCCACATCTTCCTGAGAAACGCAATTCAATCCATGATAATCTTTTGTTGTTGCTGTTGTTTTTCAGACAGGATTTCTCTGTGTACCTTTGGAGCCTGTCCTGCTGTCCTGAAGCTTATTCTGTAGACCAGGCTGGCCTCAAAGGCACAGAGATCAGCCTGCCTCATCCTCTGCCTCTGCCTCCCGAGTGCTCAATCCATGATAATCGTAGCATTCTTTTGAGACTTCTCACTGGAGGTAGACTTTACCATGACACTCACAAGTGAGAACCAGCCACTCTGATAAACCTAGAAAACTCCAACAGAGATAACAAGTACCTCATATGAACTCCTGTAATGTATATACTAAACAAGCATGGGGGGGGTGGCTGCCCCTTCACAGTGGTCACCGCCTGCACGCTGAAACCGGAAGAAGGCTGAATGACTTCTTGTAACCAGCACAGTGTCTAAAATCGTAGCTTAGAACACTTTGCGTGCGATCTCTCGCCTTACAGACCTCGCTGCTTGCTGCCTGCTTGCTGGAGTCACTGGCTTTGATGCTGGAAGCTTTTTCTTGTCCGTGTCATTTGCCCTCCTCCCTCTTCCTTCCAACGCTATAGCATCTGCTTTCCAGGTACATGGACACTGTTACTTTTCAGTGGTTCGGTCATGCATGCATTCATTCCATTGTTCCTCAAGATTTTCACTTAGTGTTCCCTTTGCTAACATGGTATACACCACAGTTTCAAAATAAAAGTGACAGGTAACATATGCTATACCAATATTCCAAAGTAAAAGCAGAATAGGCACAAACACATACATGTGTGATTTCAAAGATGTTGCTATAATGTCCTGACTGCAACAAAAGTGAAGGAAAAGAGAGCAACTATATCCTTGGTTAGTTCAATGTGTCAAGTATCATCAGCATCCTAGTTATGGTTACCATTGCTATAATGAAACCTGGCTTACTGTATCAGTGAAGAAACTTTTTATGGAGGGGAGGGGGACAGAAAACCTACTAATCACCCTGAAGAAGATGGTTACTTCTACTTACAAAACTGTCTACAGCTAGGCTATCCTTGGGGTAATATAGTTAATTTGATTGGAGTGGACCACATGACAACCATTGCTGCTTGACAGAGTTCCAGAATTTCTACAATTGTGCTTTTACTTTAACGTTTTAAGAATTCTCGCTGTATGTTATGGCAGTTCCTTATGTCTTTTCCATTGGAAAACTTTGTTCAGGCTTTGAAGGATGGGGATGTATTAAATGGCAGCCTCTTTAAACAAAATAATTCTTTGAAATAAAAATCCCACTACCATGGAACCACATAGTGTGATAACTCTAACTACTCCCATACAAATTAACCCTAAGCTACTAGAAAATTTAGACAAACAATGTGCTTGATAAATGAGGTATGTTTAGTAATCAAGATTTATAAATGCCTAAGGTCTACTCAAGTTCATCAGGTTCACAGTAATATTTGTCTAGCTTCATTTATGCTCACTTTTAAAAAGAGTTAGCTCTTTGGATAAACTAAGCCATACAGAAACTACAATATTCTATAATGGAATGTCTGATTCCTCAAGAAAGTCCTTTCCTGAGGTCAGGTGTTTAGAAAAGTCCCATTGCTCCAGGGGCTTGAATAAAGTTTCTGCTTGCTAAAAAGGGAGACATTCTCATCTCTGGCAAGAGAAACTTGTGGCCCTTCCACGAACATATGACTAGTGTCTATTAACTTTGTCTTCAACCCCTGATCTCAAGCCACACCCAGCTCACATGCCTCCATTCTCCCATTTAATCCTAGGTGTAACTATAGACTATAAAAGTTGTATTTTTTAAAAAATACATTCACTAACAACCATCCCTTAGATCATGCCCCACGCCCCCAGCCCCCGCCACTTCTCACTCTAGGCATCTTCTTTAGGACCTGTGCCCCCAACAAAGCAGGTGAAACAGAAAAATAATCCTTTTGTTTCTAATTCATGTGCATGTCTTCTTGATATCTTTGGGGTAAAGTTCAAGCTCTAGCAGGAGCCCAGCTCCTCTCCAGAACAATGCTAAGGACCACATGCCAATCCTACCCAGGATCTGGCAAATAGACACCAAGATGCCTTTATTTTGGGGGCAGAGACACTGAAGTATTGAATACCTGTCTGCTTGTGAGGAGCAAACTATTACAGAATGCACGTACTGCTCCAGTGCACAGGAAGTCAACGGTTCCCTCAAGTCAAGGAGTATACTGTGTTCTCCCAAACATGGAGGTAAAGCTTTTGACTGCACCAGTTAGCAACTGAACCAAATGAAATGAGCAAAATGGTTACTTCTGGCCTACACATTTCTTTTACCTTGTTTTTATTAGATGTAATGCTGTGAAGCCACACAGATGTGGACCATGAAAGTGTAGTGGTATGTCACTCTCTAGATACCTGACTTGATTCCTGTTGTGCGTCTACTGTGTAATTCAGGGGAAATGTGACTCAGCAGAAAGGAAATAAGACTAGGGCAAAAGGCACCATACTACTGAATCAACATGTGAGGTTCAGTCTGTCTGTGTGCATGTATTTCAGACAGGGATGGAACCTCTGGGACAAGTACCAGTGGACACTGGTGAGACGCTTGCAGTCTAACTCAACTGTACCCTGCTTTCAGACAAGCTTGGTGGCAAGGTTCCTCTTAGTCTAATCCATTTTGAAAGATACCCAGCCAAAATGCTTAGCAACATTTTCCAGCTTGAACAACATATAAAAGAGCTCATGGGCACAATAAAACAGAACAAGCAGCAGTGAAGGGACAGAAAGCAAGACAGACAGATAGCTGTCCAACTCTCACAGCAAGCCTGGAATCCAGCTGCCTGGCAGCCCACATCTCTCCTCCCACGGAAGGCTACCCTGCTCTTCTCTATGCTGTGGTACTCTCACCAGAGGATTCCTCCAGCTCTCCTGTTAGCTGATCCCCTAGTCTTCTGTGGAACTGAAGAGGTTCCAGAATCCCCCAACATCTATCATCTCTAAGGATCCCATGGCATAGCATGGAAAGAGATGCCTGTGTGTACCAGAGGACCATCCAAAGGTTAGGCTGGCCCCACCACTTGACACAGTGGGAAAGGCATGCACTTTGTTGCTCCAAGATCTGGAATTGGCCTCCAGCTCTAACTAGCTATTAAACTCTGGACTCTCCTCCCTAAGCTTCATGGTGTTTATCTGTAGAACACACTTCTGCTCATGGTCTGACAGCCATGCCAGGACGCTATTAAAAATACTGTGACTGACTCAGATTGGCCCATGAGGTGCTGAGCGCATGGAAATTTCCCTCCTTATGTGTATGTGCTCCCTTTATCCTGTTCCCTGTGTTCTGGTCCATGCTCTAAGGATTACCAGAATGCAACACAACAACATATACACACACTATGTCAAGGACATTGTTAAAATCAAGGTCCTACTACGTACATCAAGGTGGGCTTGAGTTCTCAATTCCCCTGCCTCAGCCTCCCAAGTACTGTGACTAGGAGCACGTACCAGCAGCCCTAGAAGAACACTCTTGGGTGCAACAACAAGGACAGTGTAGCACAGACAGGGGCTCAGCACAGCTCACTCTCTGGAGTAGGAGGCCAGAGGCACATGTGCAATCAGGAAGCAACGGAAGGAAGGTGTTCTTACTTGCTTTTGGGATGGAAGGTTCTAGAGTCTTCACAATCCCAAACTACTGACAAAAAAAAAAGCTCATTTCTGGTGCAGGAAAATGTCTTCTTTCTGGCTGAGCAGCAAACACAGATGTAAACAGAGTGTCAGGGACATGTCAGCAAGTCCCATTATCCAGTGCGGCACCCGTGCAGCCACTGCCTGCTGCTCTCTCCAGTCTGCTACCTGTTCACTGCCCTGACACCCAAGGATGTGCATTGCTGCACACTGAGAGTCCATAGCACTTGGATATTTCTTTAATTAATTTTTGGATATAAATAAAAGTGTATGCTTATTTTTTAGCCAGAGGAGAGTCGTGGGTCCCTCTAAACATCTCACTCTTCATTTAGGATGTAAGGCACATATTTTTGTAATACTGAACCCTCTCCTCCTCCACCCTTCCCTCTCTCTTTCCTTTCCCTACCTCTCTGTGAGACACTGTGTCACTATGTAGCCATATCTGGTTTGGGACTTACTATTTATGCCAGGTTACTAGCCTCAGACTCACAGAGATCCCACTATCTCTGCCTCCCAAGTGCTTGGAAAGAATTTTCTACTTGAATGCATGATATATATATATATATATATATATATATATATATAGTATATATAGTATATAAATGCAGGCAATTACTCATACACACAAAAAATATCTTAATGAACTTCACCTCGACAATTTTCACTTGACTGTAGAAAAAGAAAAGAAAGGAAGGAAGGAAGACAAAAAGAAACAAGGCACTATTGGGAGTAAGAGGGAAGGCAGATTTGAAGATTCCAGCCTGAACCTCCTTTAACTGCCCTTACTCCAGCTACTTGTCAAGGTTCAGTCATTCAGTACTTTCCTGTAGCCCTGAAAACAAAATAATAGAAGGAATCTCCTTCCCATTATTAAGTCTTTTGTTTCCTTGAACTTCAAATGATTATCTTGAAAAGGTTGAGTCCTATGCAACTGCCAGCATCTCTTCAAGTGTATTCTAGAAAACCCAGCTCCAATGGGGCTCAAGTAAACAGCAACTGCACCCTGTGTGTGTCATTAGTATGAGAGATAAAAGAAGCCTCAAATATGGCATGTCTCAGCTCACACAGGGACAGAGATGGGGCCACCAACAGACTGAGGGGAGGTTAGATCTGGGATGGCCTGACTCATACATCCATGTCATGTTTCCCCAGCAGAGTCAGTATACCTTTTCTATAAGGAGAGCAATATTAGGTGATTTGTGGGCTACAAAGTCTTACTAAGCACCAAACCTGCTCTAGGCAATGTTTGACCAAGATCTTTTTGCATGTCAATACATTTTCATTTATAAAAATAGAGATAAGAAAGGTTTGACCATAGCCAAGTCCACCTCTCTAGAACACTCCAGCCTAGAGGTATCATGGGAAATGGAGCAGAGTACGATGCTAACTATGTACCTGTCCAGTGATACACATCATTGTGCAATACCAATTGCTCTCCTTCATACAACATACATTCACTGAATTTTCCTTATAACCAAAACTGGAAGTAGTCCAAAGTTGTTGTTGGTCAATTTAAGGGCTTCAGGCAGCCTAAGAGAGTCTAATCTGCCCAATTTGATCTTGGGACAGGAATCATATTTTGTTAATTTCTTAGTCACATCAATGAAATTCACTTCCAATGTGAGAACAGTAATCTGCTGTGTGTCAGGCTAAGAGATGTTTGCTAAGTATTTCAAAGACTTTCATGGTCTTGTGCTGAGGCCAGATCTAAAACATTGGGCAACTCATCACAACCGGGTCATTCCAAGATGGAAACAAGTCAGAATTTAGCAGGCATGATCTTTCTGTGGTGGTGATCCATATCCCTGTCAGCAAACCCCAACAGTCTGTAATTCACCCCTGCTAATTGTGATGGCCCCATCTCTACTGCTGAAGGACTCTTTCGGTGGAACAAGCTCCCCTACTGTGTGTGAAGAGGTAGGAGGGGAAGTTGAGCACCATGAACACAACACAAAACAAAGTTAAGGCAGAACTTCAAATGATAAACTTTTCAGAGCCAAACCAGTATTAGCATGAGTTTGCTCAAGAGCAGCAAGACACAAGGCATCAAGAGGGAGGGCTACACTGAGGTCTTGCCGATTCTTAGACAGGAAGAATGAACAGAAAACATCACTAATGTCTGCCACACCAGAGGAGTCAACAAACTTCAACCTCCAGATAACAGCAAATGTCCCCCAGCTCATTGTTGTCACAGCTCCGACTTCAGACAGAACTCTTTAAAACCACATAGCATGAATACTTCCTACAGGCTTGATGATCTCTTTCCTTCCTCATGGAACTTCTTATGCACCATTTAAGAAATGGTCTTGGGTTAGAAGCAACTCAGAATAGAAACCAAAGTTGGTAAGGACACAGAAAACCATCTGAGTTGACAGCAGGGGTCTGGGAACTGAGGACTGCAGAGAGCGTCAGTAGCACAATGCCTAAGAGAAAGACCACACGAGGTAGACTCCAACATCAGGAGAACCAGCGGCAGTTTCATCTCTCGCTTCAAAGTGCACGTTCTGGCAACCAGTTACTTCCGGGATCTCAGCCTTGTCTGCGACCAGCTTTGTACTCTTCATAAAACAGAGCAAGTGGTTTCGCCGCTGAGCATGCGCCAAATCCTAAAGTTCACCTTTCAGGTCAAATCACATTTCACCACCACTGCACTTATTACTTCCCACACCGTTTCAGGTACAATTCTAGACCGAGAGAAAGCCACAAAACGGAAGTGAGTCTGTCTACCATACTGTTTCCGTGAAGCCAGGGCAAAGGCCCTCAGTACTTACTAGCTGGCGAGGGAGTGCTGCATCCACTGGGAGGCGGGTGGCCATGGAGACCGTGGAGTGGAGGCAGGGAGAGTCCTCCGATGACAGGTGGGAACAGTAATGGATAGGGTGCAGCTGGGTAGTGAGTCATGTGTCCACGCACGGCCGGGACTGGGCATGCGTGGCTGCTGGTGCTCATGCTTCAAGCTTCAGTGAAGGACAGGTGCTGTGGGGCCGGCACACATCACTACAGGTCCGACTACACAGGAGGAGGCAGATGTGGACAAAGTGAGGCTGAACAAGGCCCTGGCCAAGGCACGAGGGTTCACCTGCTGGCCTGGTTTCCTCCCTGCTGGCTTTCTCAGCCTCCCATTGTGCTTTGTGGACCACAAGAAGGATGCTGATGCTGGCCAGCTGCTCAGCTTAGGGTTCAGATGCACCAAGTCCCTTCAGATCCCAGGGTTGTTAATCCTGTAAGAAAACAAATCAGTGCATCACAAATCAAAGGTGCTTCTCACTTTATCAAGTTACTGTGCAAAACACATACTAATAATTCAGATCTCCAGATTTCTTCTTGGCCTTTACATTTGCTGTTCTGTGGTTTTGATCTTTCTCAAATTGAAGCACGATAGTATAGGCTAAAACACCTACAGATCCTCCTCTATTAAACTACAAACTCCACTCGGCACTCTGCTCCCCGTAGTACAACGCTCCTTGCCTCATATTTCTCCATGGCTATGGGGGGGCACATTTATTTTCCTGTCCCTGTGCTCACAGTGTTTGTCTTGCTTGCACCTATGCTCCACACTCTTAGAATAGTGCCTGAGGATGAACAGGCACCAGGTAAGCATTTGCTGAAGGAATAAAAACATGTTCTTTAGGGAAATTGCTTGTTTGATGCAGTTTAGCCTATGTGCTACCAAGCTTGCACATCCTACACGGGAGCAACTCTGGGTTTCACTGTGGACATTTGGAAGGGCACACTAACAAGAAACTACAGCTGCAGGAGAAAGCTCTATTTTAATGTGAAGAAAACTAAGGAACCCGCTGGGACATTTTAGATCAGTTTATTGTCGTTAATATGCCTACAAGAACAACATCAAGGTAAATAACACTAAGGATGTTTGAAGAAGCCACGGGAAGTGATATTAATTCATGTTTATCTAAATTACCACCTAGTGTGTGACAATGCTCCCCCAAGGGCCATAGACTATCTAGCAAGAACTCCAGCACAGGGCATGAGAAACCTTCGTTTCAGTTGTTTGTCAGAAGAGGTCAAGATAACGCCCCCACACACCACCATCCAAAAAAAAAAATTACCACTGCCTTTGGTTGCCTCCCAGAATTCTAAGGTGAGTTCCAACTGCTGAAGACACCACTCACTTCAGACACAAGATTTTGAGGACTTAAGCTGGAATTGTCTTGCAAGCCTCACGCCAGAGGACCAGCTCTCATAGTACTAAAAAGGACTAGGCAAGCTGTCAGGAGATAAAAGCAATCAATACTCTTTCCCAGATGTGATATCTACAAACCACGATGATGATCAACATGACAAGATATTCTCACAAATGCATTAGCAGTATTTATATCTTGGGGGTAACCAACAGCTGTATAATGGGACTTAAGGCTTCTTCAATAGGACGGGATTCATAAATGTAACTGTAACACACCCAGGGGAGAACCTACGGTTGTCAATTTCCTAAACCCGCTTCATTTGTAACTGCATTCTAAATATGTGTCCTTATACCAGCAGATAAGAATAGCTCTAATTCCTCACCAGAGAGGCTTCTTTTTGCAGAAGACAGAGAATCTTACAGAAATCTTCAACTGTTCAGAGAACAACTGGCCACACTGTACCTAACCCTAACAAACACACCTGAGACAATTTTTCCATCTAAAGCCCGGGGAACCCTCAGTGCATGCAGAGGCACAAAGACTGGGAGGGAGAACCAGAGGTCAAGGAAGCCTGCTGTGAGATCGTCTCATGTATGGGACAGGAAAGCTAGAAAGATGAAATCTCAACAAGACCTGCACAGTGAAAATACCAATTCACGTATCAACAGGGATTAGGGAAATCACACAAGGGTCCGCCCCTTGCTGAAGAGCTGCGACAATTAATGATTGGGCAGAGCCAGAATTGGTCTTCTCCAGGGATATGCCATCTCATTATCCAATACCAAGTGGACAGTCAGCCTCAGAATGCTTCATGGACTCAATAGGTTGTTATTTGTAAATTCATATGTGTGTGTGTATAGGAAAAAATGCATCACGTATTTTAAAATGTATGTATATCATGTCCTCTAAGTTCTATATGTTGTGTTCATCTATTAAACATGGATTGTTTAATATAAATCATCAGTTCATTAACTCATCTCTATTCATCCATTCCTTCTTTACTTCTCCCAGGCATCTATCTATCCCTCCCTCACTCAGTCTATCCATTCATTTATCCATCCATCACTTTACTCCAACACTCATTACTCTTCCCTTTCGCCCCTCTATCAGTGTGAATGATGGACCACTACCTGTCTGCCCACTCACTTACCCATCAGTCTAAACTGTTGTGTGTCAGCAATGAGTGTAGACACTGGGGATGTGTAACATGGTTTCTGTACTCATGGAGGATTTACAACCCCGATGGAAGTTATAGAAGCTTCTACAAAGCATATGCCATGAGTTCTCTATCTAGAATTCCTCAAGAGTGAAGATGGGAGAAGCCTCACCTCAGTTCTTGGTACTGACTGTATATGTCACATAGTTACCTTTGCCATGGTAACCTCATCCAGAAGAAGGGTTTCAAAATTTGAAGTCTACTGGTTGACAAACTCTGAATTCAGACCCCGGGAGCTTCAAGTAAAGTGATAAGTTGTACAAAAGATTCTAGATCCAGATGCCCAAGTTCAGCTGTGACTCTGGACTTTGGGGAAATTATCTCACATCTCAATATATTGTGTTTTTTAAAAAGTGTAAAATAATGTTAATTATAGAATTTACTTCCGAGGATCATTGAGAAAGTGAACAGAGTTCTGCTACAGAAGGTCAATGCCCAGTAAACACTCAGTGTAGGTTCAGGTCAAACAGGTGAAGGTTCACTTTAAGCACATGTGTTGTCTCATTAAATAATGTTATTCTGAGAATAAGCTTGCTGGAAAAGACCAGAGATTTCAGGCAGGGGATGAAGCAGAATATATCATTGCAGTCTTGGGGAGAAAATATTATGACTGAAATTTGGGTCAGATAATTGGAGAAGAGAAAGTTGGGGTGTGGGAAAAGTAAAGAGTTTCTGGTGCATCTTCCAGAGCATTTAGGGTCCCTAAGATGTCTTAATACGACCTGTGTGTCTTTCCCACATGCCGGGTGCCTAAGGCTTTGGGCCTCTGTGAAATCTCACAGGACTGTGGGGACCAGCCTCATTTTCTGGCCAAGCTGCCGAGTCCACATGGCTTTACACATCCTCCCCCATATCACACATCTGTGGCAGAGCCAGAACGTAAAACTGGTCTGAGTAGTGCCAGCTCCTCTGCTCCCTCTGCCCCAGAAGAGTTTGCATACTCACACAGGAGAGAATCTCTGTATGGGTGCAACATTAGCTTCTGTCCTGGTTCATGCACTGTCCACCTGAGCCTTCCTTCAATCCTTGGCCAACACAGTCCACAGGGTTAAGACCAGGTTCCTTACGTGTTAGCACTCCCTGAACCTTAAAGAGGAGGCTGTGTTTCCATCTGGTTTATGAACATTAACCCTAAAATAAAGCCTCACTCAAAACTCCACTGGCTCTTGAAATTTCAAGCTGCATGAAAAGAAAGAGTGGGCTGCACATTACTTCAGCAGAGGTAAACACTTCGGTCATTTTCTTTTCTCAAAAGCACTCTCTGTTCCATACATTTAATACTCTTATTTTGTAGTTTGTAGCCAATTAATTAGAAAATAAAACAATGCCACTTAGTATTTGCTGCATTTTCAGTCAATCTGATTTTGAAATCCCAGACAAAGTTTACCATTGTTACAACAGTCTTTTCTCTCTACATCTGACAAACTAGCTCATTAACTGCAAAAGCTGACAGTTTAGCAAACTTGTCCCTGCAGGGCACAATTCTCTGATTTTTTTAAAAGCTGTCTTTTTTTTTTTTTTTTAATACACAACTACCAACCAGGGACTGCAGCTACCCACAATAATTTGCCCTTTCTCCTTACTTTCAAATCCTAAAGATTGTCAACTTCTTCTGAAAAATCTTAAAAATAAACAAATAAAACAATGCCAACAGCAGAACAACTTATGCTAATAAGGGGCAAAGGAAGCTATTCTGTTTGGAAAAGTCTCCCTTGATGGTGAACCGTGTGGGAAGTCCTGGCCTGTCCGCATGTGTGAGTGATTAACAGATTCCTGGAAGCAAATGGCCTTTGTTTCAGGCTTGTGGAGACAAAGATGGTCACTGGTATTAGCACGCCCACCCTTTCCCTTCATGCCTGACTTCAGTCTGGGCTCATTTGGGCTCTTTCCTTCCCCACCTGAGGCAAAGCATAAATGAACAGGGTGAGGAGGGGGAAAAAACGGGCTGAGAGTTCTCAGGTCTACCACCCATGAGCTTCTGTGGTATCAATTTTAACATCCACCAAAGAGCCAGGAGAAAAGGGGGAGGGGGATTAAGTGCAAATCCAAACTGATATCCAGAAGACAAGTATTTGATAAAACATAGTCACCGAACAACATCTAAAAATAGGTTTTAAAACCAGGAAGAGAATATCAAGTCTTTATTTTCTGAATTTCAGCCATTCTACTGCTGACTACCTTCTACAAATCAGCTGGGAGGGAGAAACAGGTTTAGCCTCCAGTCTGTGTGACAACACGTGCATTTGTAGTGGCAGGCTTTGCCATCTTAACATGCAGGCTGCATCTGTGATCTCTTTTTTATTCATTTTCATGGCTGTATTGTCAACTAGATACAAGTTAGAATTTTCCAAGAAGCTGGAATCACAATTGAGAAAAAGCTTCCATAAGAGCAGCCTATAGCAATCCTGTAGGGCTTTTCTTAATTAATGATTGATGTGGGATGGCCTAGCCCATTGTGGGTGGGGCCATCTCTAAGAAGGTGGTCCTGGGGTCTATGAGAGAGCAGGTTGAGAAAACCTATAACAGCACTCTGTGCCCTCTGCTTCAGTTGCTGCCCTGTCTTCCCTGAATGATGGATGAACTTTGCTGGGGTCATGTAAGCTGGAATGAACCCTTTCTCCCTAAGTTGCTCATGGTCATGGTGTTTATGACAGTAACAGAAGCCTCAACTGAGACATTAATGAATGTAGTAGATTTCCTCCAGTCATCTTACTAATACTGTTACATTGAATTGTCCTAAATGACAGTAGTCATCTCTTGTTTCTTTTCTGTAACCACACGTTTGTTTTATGTTCATTTTTACTTAAAGTTGCATGGACACTTCAAACTTTAGACTTCCCACCATTTAAACTACATTTTATAATACAATATTTACAAATTATGTTTTAAAATCAAATGGTTCCTTTAGACACGTGGTTCTCAGAGTGTGTCCCTGAGCTGGCAGTCTTACCAGTCTCTTGGACATTTGTTAAAACTGGCAAAGTCAGATGAACCTAGAGAAAAAAAATCATCCTGAGTGAGTTAACAGACCTCAAAAGACAAATACGGTGTGTATTCACTTTAATGTGAATGTTAGCTGCTAAGTCTTGAACAAACAGGCTACAATCCATATAACCACAGAGATTAGGTATAGAGTAAGGGACTATGAGGTGACATTGAATTATCCTAGGGAGGGAATTAGATAGTTATGGATGGATTGGAGGGGGGGGACTGTACTTGGAAGATCAAATGGATAGGGGGGAAGAGACAAAGAAGAGAATGAGAGAGGGAATACAGTGGGGAACAGCTAAAACTAAAGGTCATTTGAAGGGTCATATCAAAACCTAATACAGTAGATGCTTCTTCAACTATATACATATATAAAGGTAATTTAAACAGAGTCACCAATTAACAGGGGAGACAAAGCCCCAGCTGGACATCTCGTCACCAAATGAAGCCTTGAGTTCCAGGAACGGGTTATATCTAATCAAATTAATGGACAAAGGAGTCCCATGGGAATCCCCCAGATAATCAAGGCTATTGCTTGCTCTCTTCAAACTGGTGACATGGTCCTATTTCTGAAGATAGCATCATTGAACATGGAGAAGTGGAGTTCTCACCTACATAGAGCCCTCACCCATCATTTATTGGTGTTCGTGCTACAGGAAGCTACACCGCTGGCGACCAAAGGAGAAAGGTAAACACCGGCCCACATACACACTCTCTGATCTACAATGGGGACCTGCCTGCACAATACACTAGTTCATTAGTAGCACAAACCTCACTCCAGGAGATGGAATCTATCCCCGATACCACTTAGATGGTCAAGAACCTTAGACTAGATGGGTCTGGAAAGCAGGGTAAAACAAAATGCCACTGTTCTGCTAAAGGAACTAGGCAATAAAACGACTCTCAACAACATTCTCTGTTATCCATAGGTCAGTGTCTTACTCAGACATCAGCAGAGAAGCTTTTCCCGGAGTAGGTGGAAACAAATACAGACTCACAGCTGGAGAGTGAGGGACCTTGGAATACCCAGTCCTACATGGGATGACTCTATCAATCCCTCCCCTCAGGCTCAAGGAACCCTGCAGAAGAGGAGGCAGAAAGACAGCCAATGGGAGGTGGGAGGTGGGAGGATACCAAGAAACAAGGCCTTCTAAACAGAGCAGGATTAATGAACATATGAACTCACAGATACTTGTGACAGCATGTACAGGGTCTACACAGGTCTGTCCCTGCCTGAGTTCTAGCTTAGAGGGGAAGTGGACATAAGCCCCCATCCCTAACCCCTGATAACTTCTCTCAAATGAAAACTTAGTTTCTCTCCAGTGGAGTCTCACTGGGAAACAAACCACTTTTTAGGACACAGCCCACAGCCCATGTCCCAGAGCCCGTGTCCGGCAGATGGCCAACACAAAACAAACTCATGAGCATTTACGGATGGATGTTCTTTATCTAGTAAGGCTTTGTTGGGCATTTTCTTTGCTTTTCTTTTTTCCTTACAGGTTCTTTGTGTATATATTATGGCTTCTGGTTTTGGTCTCTATGGGATTTCTGTGCATACAAATGTGCATGTCTGTCTATTACTGTTTCTTAAGCTTTTTCTTTGGCTCTTTTTCTTCTGTTTTTTTTTTTTTCCTATTTTGTTTCTTCATTTAATTTAATTTTATTGTTACTATGATTATATGCCTATTTGTATCCTAATGAGAGGGTGGAAGTGTTGTGGATTTGGGTACATGGGGGTAGGAGGGAATCTCTGAGGAGCTGGAGAGGATAAACCATAACCCAAATATATTTTACAAAAAAAAAAAAAAAAAAAAAAAGAAAATAAAAGAAAGAAAAGATCTAGTTCAATAAAACAAAGCAAAAAAATAAAAATAAAAATCTGACAATGTCTCAGCCCCATCTGAGGCCTAGCCAATCAGAACCTCTAGGTCAGCCCACAGGTTTTAATTTTCACAAAGCTGTTAGGGTGACAAATTTACGAAATGGGCCAGGGAAGAAATTCTATAGATGCTCGCCTCTGCCGAGGAAGAAGCAACCACACATAAGCCATCAAGGAATAAGCATTGTGCTCCACAGCAGGCTGGCCTACCAACTGTGGCCCAAGACCAAGATTTCCTGACCTTTGCCTTACAATGATGGAGCTGCTCTGGACCTGTCCACATTCTTAATGTCATCCTTAGAAAAATCACAACTTGAAACTATTCTCACTGAGCTTTTTGTTACTAGTTTTATCTATGTTTATAGAAAATCAATAGTCTTTTTTCATAGTTTTCTCAATCTTTTTTTATTTATAGGCTCCCACTGTTTGTGTGGTGCAGCTCTCTCCTACACATGAAACCTCCCTATTCTTACCCAAAAGTTACCTTTACAGCTTTAAAAGTGAAAATCATATGCATCATGCTTATGTTACAGAGGCAAAATGGTCTTCTAGCTCTGCCACGTGATGTATCACATTCACGGCTCCTTTGTTGGAAAGCGTTCCGGTGTTTTGTTTGTTCTGTTTTTGTTTGCTTGTTCTGTTTTTAGGAGTTATTTGATCCCGTGCCTTTGCTTACACACTTTTTTCTTTCTATCTATGAGTAGACTTTTTTCTGGCTTTGTGACAGACAATTCTGAAGACATCATAGGTTAAAAGAGGTCTGCAGGTAGAGACACTGCTCTTGCTGAGCGCTGGCAGGCTGTCTTTCTTCTCCTGTGGATTTCTAGCTAGGTTTTCTGTCTTCCACGGATGCTCCCCAGGCTCACGTCTTTCTCTTTCTTCTGTCTTGTCATTCGGATACATTCTTTTCTTTCTTTTAAATAACTTCTTATGGAAAATGGTACATGTTAAGTAAATTTGCTTTAATTTGTATTAATGTCCTGAATCATTCTATATCGGGTCTGATACTTAATATTGGCTAGGTATAAAATTGTTGAATAAGTACCAATTTTGTTCATGAGAGTTTCATATGTACAGTTTTCCCAAGCTTCTTGTATTAATCTGAAAGTTCAATATTATTCTGAGTTTTAATCCTTCATTTATAATTTCCTTCTGAAAGCCTTTATAAACATCTGTTTATTGGTGGTAGCTATACAATGTACATACCACACAATTCATTTGACATTGTTGTCTGACCTACAGACCTACTGATTCATAGTCTTCCCTTA